>CM062819.1:869141420-870341420 GCA_031772625.1 Pinus tabuliformis
GTGAAAGTTTCAGCCATACATACACCATTGACGGCCACTAGCCCCCAATAATGGAACATTACAATCAAGAACAATCTACTCCTCCAAAGAAGTATACTCGCTCTACATTGTGGAGAAGCCAAGGCTCTTCACAGTACTTCCAAGCATTTTCTAAGCCTAAGCCTAGCCAAAAGTTTGGCTCCTAAAAGCTGTTCTATGAGTTATGAGGTTTCTATTTATCAAACAAAGGGTGGTGTGACCTTACTTAACATTCCCTTTGTGACTCTTAGACTACCCTCATGACTCTTCAACTTCCTTACAAATAACTTATTACATAACATGATGACCCTTCACATTCTACTAATGACACTTGGAATTTCACTTACAACATATTTGCAAATAATATTAAATTTTCCACATGTACTCATGTGAGACAAAATAGGCTAAACACAACCTAACAAAATAAAACACTATGACTCCGAATTTTGGGGAAAGACAAACTCAGCAACCCCCACTTGGTGCTTCTTGATCACGTACTCATGCTAAGCTTGGTATTGTGTGATGATGTCCCCAAACTGCTTGATGGTGTCTTCCTGATAGCAGACTCTTGCCTCCATAGCATTTGAATATATGGTCTTGGACCCTGTATCCAACTCGTCTTGAAGCATATGCAGCATGGTGTTGACCATGACAGGACCACCAATGTACTTCTACATGTTTTGTGCGCTCAACTCCAAGTCATCCTTAGTGGCCTCTCGCCTTAGCTGCTCCATGCATCTGTTGAACTCTAGCCATACTTGGTTCTTTTGTTTAGCCTCGGTGAGGGAACCAATTGAAGGGACCTTGTGTGTTCTCACCATAACATCCAAACTCTTGTACAATCGTTCATATGAGGCCTGTATATTGGTGATGAATGGGCCTAGTTGATCATAGTTCTAGATCAACATCCAAACCTTTGCTTTCTCCAGCTCTGCCTGAGGCTTCATCATCTTTGGAAAGTGAAGTGGGGCCCCTTTGTACCACATTTTCCACTCTTGCACATGGGCGATGGCAGCATGTATGTTCCTGAGAGTTTGAACAAATTCTTTGCTCAACTCTTTGATCCATTGCTATAAACCATGCACACAAACAATTGCTTTATGCATGGTGACGAATCTGTCATAGAGCTTCTACATGGTAGTCTCAAGTGTTGATACTTTAACAAATATCGCTTTCCTCATCTCTGTCATTACGAAACTACACTCTTCTCTTTCAGTTGTTCTACCTCTTGCCTGGCAGCCTGCAAATTCTTTGTTATTTGTTCATTCTCGACCAGCAGGAACTTAACATTTGAGTTTGTGGCTCTTGCATAGGCCAAGGTGGTATCAACGAGGGAATATTGATGCTTTCTGAAATATGGCACTATCACCCTTTCCTTCATGAATGCAGGTGACACGTGATCATCTAGAAAGTGTTTCCTCCACATGTGCACAATATTCTTCTACAACTCGTCAAATGAAAGATTGTACACATCCATCACCAGATCATCGTCAAGGAGAAAAACCTCTCCTTTCTCGCTCAGGACTGGTTCTAACACTGGAGGTGGTGGAGATTAATAAGTGACCTCGGATGCTCTAAGCATAAGGTCAGTTTCTTCATTCCATGGCTTTTTCCCCAGCTCTATGTCTTTCACTTCCATCAATTGCTCAATCTGCTGAGCAAGATCCCGATCCTATATCTGTTCACCCTCTTCTTTAGCTACTGGTTGTTCTGACTCCTCAACTTATATGGGCGTTGTTTGCTCTGTCATTTCACCTTGCCTTTCTTCTTCCACTTGTTTCTGCTTCTCTTCCCTTTCTCTCCTTCTCAACTCTTGTTCTTCCTTCAACTTATTCTCTATTTCCTACAACTTTAATTCTGCTTCCTGCAACCTTTGATTTTCTCTCTTCCTTCACTCTGCTCTCTTTAACCATTGCTCCCTCTTTGCCTTCACTGCCAAAGCTATTTTTTCAGTGATAGGATATGCTCTCATCTTGTAGTTTTTCTCTGCCTTTGGGTTCTCGGTAATCTTCCTCTTGCCCTTGTCCTACGCTGTCTTGTTGTTTATTGTTGCAGTTGTTGTTTCTTCCTGCGTTGTTGTTGCCTGCAGAGCATCCTTCCAAGTTGTGGCTATACTAATAGGATCGTGAAGCTTGAAGTCTTTGTAACAATATCTCCAAGGGTCCTCCTTGTGCCAATGAAATGTCCTGTGGATCCATTGATAGTACACCTTTGCACAATGGTTCTTGAAAATACTGTGGGGATGATATGGATTAAAGTCCTTGGAGTCAAACTCAAAGTTCAATATCTCCTTAGCTTCAACATCTGCATCTTTCAAGTTCTTAATCTCATATAACCTGATCCGCAAAGGAATAGTGGGCCATGGTGCCTTCTTCTTCCTATATAGTCTTACTGATAACCCTGTGGAGAGGTGATATGAGACCTCTTACATGACCAGATTGTTTGTGGCATAGCTTGTTAGAACATGCAAAGGTTTCTCTCCACCAAACACTTTAATGAAGGTGCCACCGGGTGAGGAATACCAATATGCAATGTTAAGTATCACCTCCATTGCTTCTTCGGACATGCAAGGTGTATCCCGCTCAAAGATCAGGTTGTACAATGGGATGATGAAATGGTCAGTCAGCCTTGCCATTACTCCTTTGTAGCTGTAATAAAAAAGAAACTTTCAATAAATGCTGATGGTAGTATATTTTGGTGTCCATGTCTAGCTCATGCCAGGAAATTGTTTTTGGGCACAGATTGCATCCAGTAAGTGTGCAGACATGTAGAATCTCGCTTTCTCATCCTTGGGAAGATTCCAAGCATTAGTCACATGGACTTTCAATTGATGAGCCAACAAGTCCGACTAGTTGAATGGTCTATCACTCACCAACTGGTCCAATACAACTAGTCAATCTTCAGGAAAGGTCTCTGTGCTCTCTTGACCGTATATTTGGCATGCAAAGATGATCAAGAACTGGTTGGCCTTCCTGAGAGGCTTTGTCTTTTAAACATGATTGGGTGTCTACCTGAACTTTGACGACTCTTTCACCCAACACTTGACTATATCTCTCATGTTCAACTGGCTATGGGTGGCATAGAAAAGTGTGTCCATGCGCCTCGCCGACTGAGGTAAATGATACATCTGATGAAAGTTCTCCACCCTGAAGGTGGCAAGCTCCATCCCGCTGGAACTACTCAATGTCATAGTCTCTGGATCAGTGGACAATCCAGATGATAATGTCCACACATGGGAAGATGAGGTACCTACATACAACCTTGTATAATCCTGACCATTGGATATTGATATAAACATGTCGATCTTGTAAGTCTTCCTTGAAGTCCTCTGCAAAAGTATCCTTGATTTGTTGCCATGTCAACTTGGTGCCCTTATCAATGAACAACTGAGTGTCTGCATAAACTGGAAAGTTAACTAACACCTTCTCAACTGCTTCCCCAGTACTACTCTCGACAGTTTCCTTTGATGCAACTCTCTTGGAGGCCATGTTAACAATAACTGCTAGAGAGATTCTCAACAATTGTTATACTTAGAGATAGAGAGGACACTCATGGCATGCAAATGTTAGCTTAAAACCAAAAGCACTTCAATACCAAATTAAGTGACAAACCGAGCTAATACTAGGACATATTGCGTAGTTCTAGTTCACAGAGGTGTCTGGCTTCCTGCTGGAGCTACATACTAGGTAGTCCCAACAGTGAATGGGGGATGCTTGCTCACTGGAACTGTGAAATGTGCAATTCAGTTTGGGCATAGGTCAAGAGAGATTGCGCATTGTGCAATCTCAGTGGCTAGGACTGGGATACTGGCTCCTGGAACTGTGCAGTGCGCAGTTGGAGATAGGCCAGGGTAGCCTCTACGCAGTTCTAGAAGCCAAGGCAAAGGCCTTGAGCTCCTATAATGCGCAGTGCATGCAAGGGAAAGTGAGATCTGGGAAAGGGAAGCCCAGATCTACCAAGGGGAGTCTGAAAATGAGCAGATCTTAAGGATGGTGTGATGTTGGGTGCAAATATAACTAAGTGATGATGCATGCAAGTGAAACAAGTGCATGAATCAATCAAATTGAAGGAAAATTAAGCATGTGGAGGGAGTCGCTGCAACTGTGACCATTAGTGAAAAAATAGGGTAATGCATATGACACTTAGGAAGGGCAATGAAAAACTTAAAACACCACTTCCACAAGATAAAACAAGTTAAAACACCAGCATTCATTCAACAAAACAAGTGAAACAAGACTCTCACAAGCTAAACAAGCAAAACTGATAGAATAAGCGACAAAAGACTAGAGAAGAAAAACTTACTTAGAAAAGCGACGATGATCATACTGAAGGTTGCTTAATCTCCTCAGGAATTCCATAGTTCCAAGATCGAATGTGAAAATGAGCTATGGCAGTGTCAATTTAGGATTTATGATGCGAAGGCCAAAAATCAAGGAAAAAGCGACACTTCATGGTTGTTTCTAAAATAACTCAAGTGCCTTCTTCAGACTGCTAAAAATAGATCCCTATATTCTAAGGATGATTTTTCATTTTTTTTCTTTTTTCCCTTTTGGGAAAAGTTTCCATGCATTTCTTGATGAGATCGAGCAGTTCTAGGAAGGACTAGACAACTCACTAGCTCATGCACTGAGCAGCTTTTGAGCAAGAGACTTTTGCGCAAATTTCTCGGCTGAGTGGCTCTAGGCTGCCTCTCATGCTTTGCGCAATTTCCAAAATGAAGGTTGGTTGTCAACCAAATCTGCACAATTTTGGAGTTGAAGGCTCACTATTAGCTTGGACTACGTAATTCTCAAGAACAAGGCTGGTTTCCCTCAAGGATTGTGTAGTTCTCTAAGGCAAGCTCAGAACAGGATGAAAACCAAGACAAGAGATTGGTTTGTGGGTTAGACAAAAAATCAAATAAGCAAACACAAGCCATGATGAAAGGATGAGGCTTGATCAAAGCACACAAGTACCTGGATCAGTGCAAGATGTGTTGTTGTAATTTAGGAGGGAGGCTCTGAAATGAAGCATAGGAAAAATTTTGGAGGGTGGTTGTAGTCACTACAAAATTAGTGACACACTAGTAGAACTCCAGCTCCCTATATGGACCTTGTCTCGTGCAAAGAGATTCTAACTCTTCCGGAAGTATTGTTTGATTCTTTGATTGTCATAGCTTCTTCACTAGCTTGAGTTAAAGATGTAGTCCCTACCATTCTCCTTATTGGAAGCACAAATACCAAGCCAAGTCAAACTGAGTTGTTTCAATTGGGGATGAGGGGTATATAAATGCACAAGTAATGTAGATTGTCATAGTTTTAGTTTCATCTTTGGCATTGCTCCACTGCCATCAGGTCTAGACAACACCCCGATGAGTCACTTCAGGAACACAAACATTTCTCTGCTACCAATGAGCCTGGACAGTACCCCAGTAGAGTTACTTGCTTCACCTCTCTACGTAGGAATCCTTTCCCTTATTTCGCCTTTATTTTATTTTTTTCATTTTCCATTTGCAAAGAATTGTGCATAGGCACTTATTTATTTCATGAGGTGGAAGAGGGATCCCAACTTATTGAGAGGAGAAGAGGTTTTCCCTTCAAAGAAGGATGTTTATATATACCTCTAAAATACTTGTCAATGTTTTCCCCCTCTCCTTACTCTACTTGACTGAGCTGAGAAGGGTTAAACAAATATAGAAAACCGAATAGAGTAAGTGGTACTAGTTAAGAGCGCAAGCATCGTGGTTTCACCATGATTGTCTCTTAAAGGAACCTATTTTCCGTCAAGGTATCATCGACTATAAGAACACAATATTCTCATAAAGAGAGGGAATATGCAGATGCCCAAGTGTTGATAGTTGTACAAGTTCCTCTTGGATTTCACCTTACTTGTTTAAGGGCCAAACACAGTTTCATGCAGAACTAACCTACAGCTGCACAAGAAAACAAGCAAAGGAAAGAAGCAAGACAAAGCAAAACAAAGTAAGCAAATCAAGAAACAAAACAAGAAATCAAACACTACTCCTACTACTAAGCTAAGCAAAGCATGGGCCAACTCACGTGAAGTGATATTTCCAATGCAACCATTAGCGCATTATTTGGCCCATGTAGGCGACAACATGATTGACAAGAAATATATTCAAGAAAACCAACCAAGAAAGATACAACAATGTAAAGAAGATCATCTGAAGCTTCAATGCATCCACAAAAAAGAAAAATTTGAAAGCGCATGAAAGGCACTCTGTAGATGTATCATGGTGTCCTCTTACATTGCACATGAAAGATAGGCATGTACACACCTTTGAACTTGACAAATGAGTAAACATAAAGAAAGAAGAAAAATTATGTTTTGCAACAGTGCTTGCTACATATGAGTCCTCCAATGCATGAGAAATAGGATAGTGTGATTTTGGTGGAGGACGCGAAAACTGTGAAATGGATTTATTTTTAGTGTAAAAAAGAGAGTGATGAGGAGACTAGGGAGATTCAATAGATTTTTTATTGGAAGTGGAAATAACCTCAAGGCTATGAAAACCTAACATAACCATTATCTCAAGCTAAATTGCCTTGATAGTTTGAGGAGTTTCCACTTCATCAAAATATGGATCATCAAAGATCGGTGGCTTAGAAGGATAAACAGTAGACAAATTAGAATCGTGATCGAATGCGTCACTGAGGGAAAAGATCGAACAACCACGATCAGAAAATTAAAGATGAATAACAACATCCTCATGATCTGACGAATCCTAAAGAGGGGATGATGAAAAAAAATAATTTTCACCCTCTATGTTTCTGGAAATGTAAGATGAGCGATTGGGTGGATCCAGGAAGAAAGATTTGTCCTCTCCGCAATCAAATCAAAGGCTGACATCCCACGTGTTCTATGAATCATTGGAAGTGGAAATGTCCAGAGATAAATTTTCACAAGATGGAATAGAAATGGCAGAATTGTGGAAGATGTCAGGATAAAGCGAACGAGGTGTGGACGAAAGGAGGTCATCCTTCACCATAAATTCTTGTTCAGACTCCCACACATATTCATAAAAAATGATAGCGTAGGTTGGTTGTCCAACACCAACTCTATCCACAACTTGATCCTCTTGAACATCACATGTGGAATCCAGAAGAGTTGAACACAACACACCAAAATCTAGAGGATCAAAGGAACCAAAGGACATTGGCTGAGAAGATGAGACCATGTGACAACCATCAAGCTTGCAGTCCAAATCTACACAAAAATTCTGAGCAAGTGCGGTAGGAGGAGATGGTAACAGTTCAACAGGTGGATTCACAACTTCTCCCACCTCCTCCTGCAGGGACAGAGATGTTTGATGAGAAGGGGACGAAGGGTCACTTGGGACAACAACCTCGTCTATCTCATATTTAGAAGCTCTAACACTGAGGTATGTTGGGAGAGAGTCGAAAGTTTCTAACTCGTGTCGATTCTCAGAGATGTGAACAAGATATTGAAATCTTCCCTCCAAAAATTTCCAGTCAACTTCATCTTCAGGAAATTCAGAACAATGATGAAGAAAGCAATCATAAAAGTGCTCAAGAGATTCGTCAAGTGATTTTCGTAATTTTAAATGTTTTTGATGAAGTGATTTACAGTGAGAAAATGAAAGCATGACATAATTCTATAATCATGTGATCGAAAGAGTGTATAGAGGTTGCGAGCAATGTGTGACACCATTTCTTTGCACACCCTTCGAATGTGAAATCAAACAACCCATAGGCAATGCCATCCCAGGGGACATCATGTTTGTCACAAAATCCAGGAGGGGCAATTGTGTGCCTGAACAAGGGTGTTCCATTATTGCCATTAAACTTATATTTCGACGAGTCATCTATAACATCCGTCGACACATCGAAATCAAGAAAGTGAGAGAAACATGTCTGGATTGTGATTTGGACATAAGTAATGAAAGATGTGAAAAAATTCAAAATAGTCTTCAAGGGATCAGCTTGTCATCTAGCCCTCCTTCTAGTGCCAAAAATTTTGACAGTGCTGGACCCATCAACATTCAGGGGATCTCTCCAATAAGAAGTTTGAACTAGACCTCAGACCGTTTGGAGTAGGAGTCCTAGCAGTACGTGGTAGTGTAATTCCTGGACCATGGTAGTGAATAGAGATAAGTATGATAACTTTCGGTGAGAGCAAGTGTGTGACCTTGCAGCGAGTCAAGTGAGATGCATGGGGGTTCTAACACACAAAGGGTAAAATGAAGTGTGCCCCTTAGAAGCCTGTAATAGTATACAACTTTAAAGGAACACACGAGCAAAATGACATTACAAGCTGAAATGAGAGATAGTCCACAAATTAAAGTGACGGGTTAATCCAACAACACACATTCAACAAGATTCATGCAATTGCATACAAACTAGTTCATAAGAAAATGTGTAAGTTAAACAACTTACATTGCTAGAGCAACCAGAATAGTCCAACTACAATAACAACACATGCATGAAAGTGTGTTGGCTCTGTTATTATCATTATAAGTGAAAGTTCCATCCATAGATACACCATTGATGACCACTAGCCCAAATAGTGGAACATTATAGTCAAGAACACTTGCTCCTCCAAATAAATATACTCGCTCTAAATTGTGTAGAAGCCAAGGCTCGTCACAATACTCCCTAGCCTTTTCTAAGTCTAAGCCTAGCCAAAAGCTTGGCTCCCAAAAGCTTGTTCTATGAGTTATGAGGTTCTATTTATAACAAAGGGTGGGGTGACCCTTGAAATTCCCCTTTGTGACTCTTTGATTGCCCTCATGACTCTTCAACTTATTTAGAAATAACTCATTACATAACATGATGACCCTTCACATTCCAGTAATGACACTTGGAATTTCACTTACAACATATTTGTAAGTAATATTACATTTTCCACATGTACCCATGGGAGACAAAATATGCTAGAGACAACCTAAAAATACAAAACTATATGACTCCGAAGTTTGGGGAAAGACCAAGTCAAAAACTCCATTCATTGCTTCTCAGTCATGTACTCATGTGAAGCTTGGTAATGTGTGATGATGTCCCCAAACTGCTTGATGGTGTCTTTCTGATAGCGGACTCTTTCCTCCATAACATCTGGGTATATGGTATTGGAACCTGTATCCAACTTGTCTTGAAGCATGTTTATCATGGCGTTGACCATGACAGACCACCAATGTACTTCTGCATGTTTTGTGCGCTCAACTCCAACTCATCCCCGATGGCCTCTCGCCTTAGTTTCTCCATGTACCTGTCAATCTCTAGCCATAATTGGTTCTTTTGTTTAGCCTCGGTGAGGGAACCAATTGAAGGGATCATGTGCATTCTCACCATGACATCCAAACTCCTTAGTTGCTCCATGTCTGTCACTTCCATCAAGTGCTCAATCTGCTAAGCAAGCTCCCGATCCTGCATCTGTTCACCCTCTTCTTCAGTTGTCGGCTATTCTGACTCCTCAACCTGTATGGGCATTGTTTTCTCTGTCATTGCGCCTTTCCTTTCTTCTTCCACTTGTTTCTGCTTCTCTTCCCTTTCTCTCCTTCTCAACTCTTTCTCTTCCTTCAACTTCTTCTACATTTCTTGCAACCTTTTCTTTTATCTCTTCCTTCGCTCTGCTATCTTTAGTTGTTTCTCCCTCTTTGCGTTCGTTGCCAAAGCTTCTTTCTCAGTGATAGGATATGCTCTCATCTTGTAACTTTTCTCTGCCTTTGGGTTCTCGACAATCTTCCTCTTGCCCTTGTCCTGCGCTGACTTGTTTCTTATTGTTATTGTTGTTGTTTCTTCCTGCGTTGCTACTGCCTATAGAGTAGTCTTCCAAGTTGTGGCTATACTGACTGGCTCGTGGAGCTTGGAGTCATTGTAACAATATCTCCAAGGGTCCTCCTCGTGCCAGTGAAATGTCCCATGGATCCATGGATAATACACCTTCACACAGTGGTTCTTGAAAATACAGTGGGGATCATACAGATTAAAGTCCTTGGTGTTGGACTTGAACTTTAATATTGACTTAGCTTTGGCATCTGCATCTTTCAAGCTCTTAATATCGTATAACCCAATCCGCAAAGGAAGAGTGGGCCATGGTTCCTTCTTCTTCCTATGCAATCCTATTGATAACCCTGTGGAGAGGTGATATGAGACCTCTTGCATGACCAGCTTGTTTGTGGCATACCTTGGTAGAACATGCAGAGGCTTCTCTCTGCCAAACACTCTGATGAAGGTGCCACCAGATGAGGCATACCAATATGCAATGTTAAGTATCGCCTCCATCGCTTCTTGGGACATGCAAGGTGGATCCTACTCAAAGATTATCTTGTACAACGAGATGATTAAATGGTTAGTCACCCTTGCCATTACTCCTCAGAAAATGTAATTGGATAGAAACTTGCAATAAATGTTGATGACAATCTATTTTGGTGTCCATGTCTAGCTCGTGCCAGGAAACTGTTGATGGGCATAGATTGCATCTATTAAGTATGTAGACATTTACAATCTCGCTTTCTCATCCTTGGGCTGATTCTGAGCATCAGTCACATCGAATTTCAACTGATGAGACAACAAGTCCGACCAGTTGAATGGCCTTCCATCACTCACCAACTGGTCCAATTCAATTTATGTGCTCTCTTGATCATAAATTCAGCATGCAAAGATGATCAAGAATTGGTAGGCCTTCCTGAGAGACTTTGTCTTGTAAACATGATTGGGTGTCTGTGTGAATTTTGACGACTCTTTCAGCAAGAACTTGATTATATCTCTCATGTTCAGTTGGTTATGGGTGGCATAGAAAAGTGTATCCATGTGCCTCACCGATTAAGGTAAATGATACATCTGATGAAATTTCTTCGCCCTGAAGGTGGAAAGCTCAATCCCGCTGGCACTTCTCAATGTAATAGTCTCTAGATCAGTGTGTGAGATAATCCAGTTGATAATGTTCGCACATGGGAAGACGGGGTACCTGCATGCAATCTTGTAGAAGCGTGACTATTGGTCCTCTAAGTCTTTCTTGAAGTCCTCTGTAAAAGTATCCTTGATTTATTGTCATGTAAACTTGGTGCCCTACTCAATGAACAACTAAGTGTATGCATAAAATGAAAATTTAATTGAAACTTGCTCAACTACTTCCCTAGTACTACTCTTGATAGTTTCCTTTGATGCAGCTCTCTTGGAGGCCATGTTAACTGTAACTGTTAGAGAGATGCTCAACAACTGTTGTACTTGGAGACATAGACGACACTCATGGCATGAAAATGTTAGCTTAAAACCAAAACCACTTCAAGATAAGATTAAGCAACAAACAGGGCTAATGTTGGGACAAATTGAGCAATTATGGTTCATAGAGGTGGCTGGCTTCCTGTTGGAACTGCGCACTGTGTAGTCCCAACGGTTAGTGGGGGAGTCTTGCTGACTAGAACTACATAATGCGAAATTCAGTCTAGGCACAGGCCAAGAGAGACTACACATTGCGTAGTCTCAGTGGCTAGGACTGGGAGATTGGCTCTTGGAGCTATGCAGTGCGCGGTTGGAGCCAGGCCAGGGCAGCCTCTGCGCAGTTCTAGAAGCCAAGGTAGAGGCCTTGAGCTCCCAAAATGTGCAATGCATGCACGGGAAAGCGATATTCGGGCAAGGGAAGCCCATATCTGCCCAAGGGGAGTGTGAAAACGAGTATATTTTAAGGATGGTGTGATGCTAAGTGGAAATTTGACTGAGTGATGATGCATGAAAGTGAAACAAAGCTGAAGGAAAACAAAGCATGTGAAGAGAGTCACCGCAACAATGACTGTTAATGCAAAAACAGGGTAATGCATGCGACACTTGGGGAAAGAAAATGCAAAACTTAAAACAACACTTCTACAAGCTAAAAAAGGTTAAAATGTTAACAGTCATTCAAAAAAAAGGTGAAACAACACTCTCACAAACTAAATAAGCAAAAGCGACATAACAAGCGGCAAAAGACTAGAAAAACAAAACTTACCCGAAAAAGTGACAGGTTCCTTGATCTCCTCGAGAATTCCATATCTCCAAGATCGAATGTGCAAATGAGCTCTGGAAGTGTTGATTAAATAGATTTGGTTGATTTAGGGTTTATGACGTGAAGGCCAAAAATCAAGGAAAAAGCGACACTTGGCGACAGTTTCTAAAATAACTCAAGTGCCTCCTTCGAGCTGCTAAAAATAGATCTCTATTTTCTAGGGATTCTTTTTCATTTTTTTCTTTTTTCCCTTTTGAGAAAATTTGTCATTCATTCCCTGAAGAGATCGCACAGTTCTAGGAAGGATTGGATAGCTCACTGGCTCATGTACTGAGCAGCTTTTGAGCAAGAGGCTTTTGCATAATTTCTGGGCTCAATGGCTCTGGATTGCCTCTCATGCTTTGCGCAATTTCCCAACTGAAGGTTAGTTGTCAACTAGCTCTACACAATTTTGGAGCTGAAGGCTCACTGTCATCTTGGACTGCGCAATTCCTGAGAGCAAGACCAGTTTCCCTCAAGGATTCCGTAGTTCTCTAAGGCAAGCTTGGAACAGGATGAAAACCAAGTTAAGAGATTGACTTTTGGGTTAGAAAACAAATCAAGTAAGCAAACACAAACCATGATGAAAGGGTGAGGCTCAATCAAAGCACACAAGTACCTAGATCAGTGCAAGATGAGCTACTGTAATTTAGCAAGGAGGCTCTAAAACGAAGCATAGGTAAAATTTTGGAGGGTGGTTGTAGCCACTACAATAGGTTTATAATATTAATACCTTGGGTTTTTATTCCCACGGGTTCATAATCCGTTGGGGTTTTAGTATTAATCCCTTTGGTTTATTAATGTAAGGGTCCATATTCCTAGGGTTTAATATTACTCCCTTGGGTTTAATATTATTTCCTTGGGTTTATAATCGCTTGGGATTTTAGTATTAATCCCTTAGGTTTATTAATCACTTGGGTATATAATATCAATCATGGTTAACTTATTTTATAAAATTAATCATGGTCCGACTTTGCATTGTGACAAACATTGTCTCAATATGAAAACCAACCATGGTCAACCATGGTTCAAAGTCGCATTGCGACAAAGATTGTCTCGGTATGAAAGTCAATCATGCTTAAGCATGGTCCAATGTCGCATTGTGACATTGATTGTCTCAGTATGAAAATCATCCATGGTCAACCATAATCCTTAGGTTCATAATCCTTTGGGGTTTTAGTATTAATCCCTTGGGTTTATTATTCTATTGGGTTTATAATATCAAGCACTTGGATTTATTAATCTAAGCATCCAACCATGGCCGAACGTGGTCCGACATCTCATTGTGACAAATATTGTCTCAATATGAAATCAATCATGGTCAACCATGTTTAATCACGGTTAATATGAAAATCAACCATGGTCAACTATGGTCAACATTGTTTATTTTATGGTTTATAATATTTACCTTAGGATTTATATAACTTGGGTTTATAATATTAATCCCTTGGGTTTAATATTATTCTCATGGGTCCATAATCCATTAGGGTTTTAGTATTAATCACTTGGGTTTGTTATTTCCTTGGGTTTATTAATGTAGGGGTCCATATTATTAGGGTTTAATATTATTCCCTTGGGTTTAATATTACTTCGTTGGGTTTATAATCCCTTGGGTTTTTAGTATTAATTCCTTTGGTTTATAATATCAATCATGGTCAACCATGTTTTGTAAAATCAATCATGGTCAATCATGGTCTGACGTTTCATTGTGACAAACAATGTCTCAATGTGAAAACCAACCATGGTTCAACGTCGCATTGTGACAAAGATTATCTCGATATGAGAATCAATCATGCTTAAGCATGGTCCAATGTCGCATTGTGACATTGATTGTCTCAATATGAAAATCATCTATGGTCAACCATGTTTATTTTAGGGTTTATAATATTTATCTTGGGGTTTATATACCTTGGGTTTATAATATTAATCCCTTGGGTTCATAATCTCTTAGGGTTTTAGTATTAATCCCTTGGGTTTATTATTCTCTTGGGTTTATAATATCAAATAATCTAAAGGTTAAACCATGGTTGAGCATGGTCCAACGTCACATTGTTACAAAGATTGTCTCAATATGAAAAGCAATCATGGTCAACCACGATCAATCATTATCATTCATGGTAAACCATGGTTAATTGCAATCAATATGAAAATCAACCATGGTCAATCATGGCCACATTGTGACAAACATTGTCTCAATATGAAAATCAACCATGATCAACCATGGTCTAACATCGCATTGTGACAAAGATTGTTTCGATATGAAAATCAATGATGCCCAAGCATGGTCAAACATGGTCCAACATTGCATTGTGACATTGATTGTCTCAACATGGAAAACAACTATGGTCATGCATGTTTATTTTAGGGTCATTGAGTCCATTCATGCTCAACCATGATGCAACGTCGCATTGTGACGAAGATTGTCTCAATATGAAAATAAACCTTGGTCAACCATGGTCCAACATCGCATTGTGACAAAGATTGTCTCGATATGAAAATAAATCATGGCTAGTCATGGTCCAATGTCGCATTGTGACAAGGATTGTCTCTATGAAAATCAACCATGGTCAACTATGGTCAACATTGTTTATTTTAGGGTTTATAATATTTATCTTAGGGTTTATATACCTTGGGTTTATAATATTAATCCCTTGGGTTTAATATTATTCCCATGGGTTTATAATCCGTTTGGGTTTTAGTATTAATCCCTTGGGTTTATTATTTCCTTGGGTTTATTAATGTAAGGGTCCATATTCTCAGGGTTTAATATTATTCCCTTGGGTTTAATATTATTTCCTTGGGTTTATAATCCCTTGGGTTTTTAGTATTAATCCCTTGGGTTTATTAATCACTTGGGTTTATAATATCAATCATGGTCAACTATGGTGAACCATGTTTTGTAAAATCAATCATGGTTAATCATGGTCCAACATTGCATTGTGAGAAATATTGTCTCAATATGAAACCAACCATTGTCAACTATGGTTCAATGTCACATTGTGACAAATATTGTCTCGATATGAAAAGCAATCATGCTTAAGCATGGTCCAATGTCACATTGTGGCATTGATTGTCTCAATATGAAAATCATTCACGGTCAATCATAGTCAACCATGTTTATTTTAGAGTTTATAATATTTATCTTGGGGTTTGTATACCCTGGGTTTATAATATTAATCCCTTGGGTTTAATATTATTCCCCTGGGTTCATAATCCCTTGGGGTTTTAGTATTAATCCCCTGGTTTCTTATTCTCTTGGGTTTATATTATTGCCTTTGGTTTATATCCGTTGGTGTTTTAGTATTGAACCCAAGCGTTAATAATAAAACCCCAAGGTATTATAAACCCAACAGACTAATATTATTGAAGCCAAAAGACTAATATTATAAATCCAAGATATATAAGCCTTTAGATGACCATGATTTATATTGAACCTAAAAGATTAATATTATAAACCTATGAATAATATTATACAGTAAGAATATAAATCCTTAGATTAATATACCCAACAAATTAATATTAATATTCCCTTGGATTTATAATATTAAATAATTATTATTAATTATAATGATAATAATAATAATTTTATTATATTATTATTAATTATAATGATAATAATAATAATTTTATTATATTATTATTTGTATTATTATATATTTATCAATAATAAATACAAATAAAACCTTAAATTTAATTGTGCTTTAAAGAAAAAAAATTATTTTAATTTAATACTAAATAAGTTATTTATGATATTTGTACCTAACAAAAGTATGCTTATGTAATATCTGACTCCTAAAAAAATACTACAACTTTCATGCACAAATTAGAGTATTTACTTGTCTGCACGTTTGGAATTATCTGTTACTTCCATTTGAAAAATAACTGTTTGACTGAAAGCTGATTCTTTTCTTCTCTTTGTATTTATCTTTTGCATTCAAATATTTCTCTTTTTCTTTTAATGACGAACGATTTCTCTTTTTCTTTTGACATTTACAGCAACTGTTCTTCTTTCTTCTTTTGACGTTTATTGGAATTATTAGTCTCCCTCTTTATTCGGTTGCTTTTGCTTTCTTAGCCAAGCCATTTCTGTCACAGACGTAGGTATCAGGCAGGGAATCAAGATAACCATATTCGCAACAGCGTTATTTCTCCCCATATATATTGTAATCATTCATCATTCCTCCTCAGAGTCCTCTTTCCCCGAAATGATTGCATTTTTTCTGAGCAATATTTGTTTTTAGATTGGCTAACTCAAGTCTCTGAATCAGACTTAATGCAAGAAATACCTTAACCGTACACCCATTTACTCACTGTACTCCACAATACCAATAGACTTTTTCATTAGAATTCATATTTATATTGTGCTTTCCAATTTCTCTGCTGCAAATTAAGTTATGGCTACCGATATTGTTAGAAGAGCAGCAAGCGCGGTAAAGAGAAGCAGCATTACCATTGCTCCTCTCATCAGGCAGATAGATAGTGTAATTTACATGGATGAAAACCGACTTCTTCTGGAAAATCGGTTAAGTCGTGCGAAGGACCTCTTATTTGATATTAAAAATGAATTCGAAGATCAGCGTAAAGGAACCCCAGATACTGTGAGAAATTGTTTGGAAAGGATGCAAGGTGTCCTTGAAAATGGGAGAAATCTGATGGAACGCTCCCGAAGACAGAAACAGAAGTGCTTTGGTTGGCTCTTCTGCAACCCCAAACTGTCTAGAGGAATCAGAGATTGGAAGACAGAGTTTGATGAGCTTTTTCAAGAGCTCCAATCCAGCTTTTTACTATCTTCCAATGCTCCACAGACTGAGGAACTTCAAGAATATGGGCTTTTTGGATCAGGGATTATATCTGCCCAACTTCAGCTGCAGAGGTGGCTTACAGAATCTCCCCATGTTCGCCTGATTGGAGTGTATGGGCTGGGTGGTATTGGGAAAACAGCGTTGCTCAGAACCGTGTACGAATCCCGCAAGGTTAGTGGCTTCTTCCATGATCTCATCTGGGTCACCGTTTCTCAATCCTATACAATTCTGGACTTGCAGAGCTGTATTGCTCAGAGAATCAAACTAGGCCTCCCAAACAATTCTGATGTCAATAAGCGCAAGATGGAGCTGTCTGCATATTTCAAGAAGAAGAGATTCCTTTTGATTTTGGACGATGTGTGTAGTGCAGTGAATCTGAAAGATTTGGGCATGGAATTCGGCGAGGGGAACGATTACAATGGCAGTAAAGTAGTATTCTCTACTCGGAACAGAGATTTGATTGTAGAATTGAATGCAGATGAGGCAATGAGAGTACAACCCCTATCTTCCGAGGAAGGATGGGAGCTATTTTGCAGAGTGGCGTTTAAAGGCGTGCTTGTTCCGCATGACACAGATGAACATACTGCGAGGCAAGTTGCTGCAGAGTGTAAGGGTTTGCCTCTGGCCATAAATGTAGTAGCAGCATCCATGATTGGCAAAACTGATGTAGATGAATGGAAGCTTCTTTTATCTCATATGAAAACAATTCCCAATTTTCCCACTACTCATCCTCGTTTAGATCCAGATCTGTATCAGCAATTGAGATGGACCTATGATAGTTTACCCAATGTTGGCCTGAGAAATTGTTTTCTGTATTGTGCCTTGTTTCCTAAAGATGAAATAATTGAGGTGGACAACCTGGTGGGTATGTGGACCTCCGAAGGGCTTGTTAGCATGGACAGAGGGAGAATTTATGTACATTTTCTAGTAGATCGTTACCTGTTCGAGCCACCCTGGGACTCTCATGAAGACCGCCTGTTGCAGTCAGGAAAACAGAATTTTTCCAAAGTTACAGTTAACAATGTTCTCCATGAAATGGCAATCTACATCGGAGAAAAAGAGGAGAACTGTGTCTTTAAAGCTGGTCAAATGCTTCAAGAGTTCCCCTACATGGATGCTCACGAATATTGCAAAAGAATCTCAGTTTTTCGCAATAAAATTACAAGTATGCCGAGGGAACTGAGATGCCCAAGACTGGTGAGTCTAATCCTGACTGAAAGTGTGAAATTGGAACATGTTTCAGAGGCCTTTCTTCAAAACCTGGCCTTTCTTAGGGTTCTTGATCTGTCAAAAAGTCCAATAAAATTGCTGCCAAGGTCATTGTGGCAACTCAAAGAACTGGAGTTTCTCAATTTGAGTTCGACCGAAATAGAACATGTACCTGAAGCTATCGGTAATCTCTCTGGGCTTCAGGTTTTGGATCTTTCATTATGTACAAAGCTAAAATCATTGCCAAGTGAGATAGGAGGGCTTGTAAATCTGAAGCACCTCTATCTAGATTCCTGTGACAGTTTATCCGAAATTCCAGATGAGCTTTCAAGGCTCTCTAATGGTGACTGCAGCTTTACAAGGTTTAGCTCTGCCAGAATTGAGGTGGATTTGATTAATGTATAGAGTGGAGGATTAATCCTGTAAACAACGAGTGGCAGTGTAGTGAGTTCACTACCTCACTGCTGTGAGTTTGGTTCTCTCCACCTTTGAGGTGCTAAATACTCTCTGCAACTTGAACAGTCTGAAGGCAACTTCCAATTTAACCTTGTGAAACATTTCATTGTTACAAGTTTGTCAGAGTTTCTCACTTTTTTGCCATGGCTATTGTTGTGTCCCAGTTGCTCTGATTATTATTACAGCTTTCCAAAACAGCCTGTTGAACTTGATGCCATGTAATATTATGTTTAGTTGAATTTTATAGATATATAGAAAATAAGTATAGTATTTTTTTAATATTATATTTAATTTTGAATGGGTGTTTATGAATACTATCAATTCTATTTGAAAATCAGAATTGTGTCATTGACAATTTTTTTAGAATCAAGCATTAACATGTTAAAAAGAAAACATGTAGTGAGGGAAATAATGTTGAGTAGCCCGGAATCTTTTTAACATAGAACATAGATGTTTTTCTATGTAATTTGAAAGGAAAGTTGTCACTATGTTATGTTTCAAAGAACATTATACCATATGTTTTGCATTGGTTTTTTTTATTGTATATAGATTATATAGGGATAAGATTCATGGCTTCATGCTAAAGGCTTGAGTTTATATTGGGTCATCGCAAGTAGCTGATATAGTTTTATCCAATGTGAGATTGATAAAGAAAGTAAGGTAAAAATCAATGGAAAGAGGTAATGATCCATTATTTATTCAAAACGTGTGGTGTTAATTCCAATCCTCATTCTAGTTCTCTTATTCCAATCCTCATTCTAGTTCTTCTAGCAAATGCCCCTTTGACACCTCAAATAGCTCATGTGAGTAAGACCTTCATTGTCAAGTTTGGCTTAGAAAGAAGAAACTTAGATTATTTTTAACTATAGCTGCATCGTTAATGAGTGTAATGTACATCATTATGCTGATTTTGAAGCTCTTGGGACAAGATGATGAAATTTCTTATTTGCCATCATGATGTCTCCACTAAATTTGTAGGCATATATATTTGAAGTGTCTATCTATCATGTGTTTGTCAAATGTTTGGACTATTGATTTTGTGCTCCATCCCTTTGAGTTGGATATTCTTTATTTTTATCATGAACTAGTTTGTAGTTTTATTATTTCACACAAATTAGTAGTCCAATTTTTGTGGTTGTTTCTTCTTTATTTTATAGTTATATGTTCTTTAATTTTTAAATATATTTTCCCTCTTTTCCATACATCATCCATCCCCTAGTCAATCCATCCACCACCACCACTAAAAAAATTACAAGAAAATAAATTAAAAAGAAAAAAGAAAAAGAAAAAGTATGCACCCAAGCATTGTATGGTCAATGCATCTCATAGAGAAGAAGATCAACTATATTGATCATTTACCTTGTTTTGTTGAAGTGAACATGGAGACATAGCAATGGCATTGATTAGAAACTATGTAAGACCACTTAGACATGGTTGGAATGGTTAGAAGTGCCAACCTTTCTTAGAAAAGGGGTTGAGAAGATGAAATTAATGTTGGATTAAGATATAAGAAATGGCCAAGATGGCCAAGAATAACATATTTATGCAGCTTGCTCCTACTTAAAGGGTTGGTGGAATTATTGATCACAAGGGAGACTTTGTGAAAAAGACATGTGAAGAGACCAAATTGCTCATTATAATTCTAGAAGGAATCAAACACTCCTGAACACATTATAAGCTTTACTTGAAGCCTAATGTTTGGTGTTCTTGTTCGGTTATGTTCTTTATTCTCTAATTTTAATGGAATATTCTATCAAAATTTAGATATAAGGACCATCTAGGTCTAGATGCATATCATTTAGTCTTTCCAAGTAAGGGAATTGCCAAATTGATGTTAAATTAAAGGTTATATTTGACTAACCTATCCTTGATCTATAAAGAGGCCCATAGGGGTGTTCTTTGATCCAATCAAAAGAATTCAAGTTTTCCACTTCATCAATTGTTAACAAAACCTTGTGATTTGTCAAATTTTTAGATCATTTATTGTCATCATTTGGAGGTGTTTCCTATAGTACTTATCTCTATCTCTTTTAAATTAAGTTTGCATGCATTTGAGGTTGGCATATGATTGCAATGTAATTTATTGTACATTCTTGGGTAAATGTGTTATTTTTGTAAATCAACAATCATGACTTATATTGTTACATGACTTGTTGGTTGACAGGGATTTTACGTTTTAGTTTTTAACACATGTATTTTACATGTCACATTGTATTGTTGTAATAGAGTATTATAATGGTTTGGGCTTATGAAGCCTTTGGTTTCTTGTTCTCGTGGAGTAGTTGAGGTCATATCTGTAACTACCTCTGTTATTGTGCTTAGTTACTAGTTTTAGGATCTTATTGAGATTTTCTCTCTTAATTTGTTGAGTGGGTTTTCTAGATGTAGAGTTATAAAAGCTTGTGCTAGGCTTAAAAAAAAAATAGCCAAAGATTGGTTGTTTCACTTAGGTGTTAAACTCAAGAGTGGGATCTTCCATATCATTGGTATCAAAGCTTTTCGATCCAGTCACAAGTTTGGGTATTTTCTCTTTGTTTCTCTTTCATATTCAATTTGAGTTTTGGTTTGATTTTACCAAGTTGCAACTTCCTAAAAATATTCTAAGTTGTTTTGAGGTGCAATCTCTATTGTTCTTCTCCATGAATTTACTTATCGTATTACTTATGAGGGTTTGGCATTTGATCTTTTTAATTGGATATAGATCACTTCCACAACCAATTCATGCCAAGGTCCCTATTGTATTAGATAATTTGTTTTGTAAGGGATATTTCCCATTGTGAATTTTGAATTGGATCTCAACATTGAATTCATAAAATAAATTTCGAGACATGTTTTCTTTGCAATTTCACATGATAAAGTCTCTCTCATAAATCCTATGATCAATCTCTTAGTTTGATTTTTTCTCTCATAAATATTGTGATATATTTCTCTCACATAGATGGTCGGTCTCTTTTTTTTATTTATTTCTTGTTGCACTCATTGGGAGATATGTTGAATTCCAATCCCACGTCAAACTCTTTCTTTTGAAATATTTTGAAATTGATATCCACCACTAGCCTACACCACCTACCTTAGCACTTCTAGCTCCTGTAACATTTGTTTGCTATCACAATCCACCCATGATCCATATTGGATCATCATATTGTTTTTCATCTATATTGATGTTTTCAAGGTGGAAAAATTAGATAAATCAACTTATATGAGCAGTTTTAGTGGTGAGACCCAGTTTGTGGAATTGGGGCCAAAAACCTTCTAGGGTCAGGTTGATGCCTTAAATGGCATTTTGAGGGGTAAAACATAACCACTTGAACAATACCCTTTGGCACTATTCTACAATTGAATACCTTTCCAATGATGCAAGAATCTCTTCAATTGGAGTTCAAACAAAATTTATGCCTCTCATAAGCTGACCTATCATGATTGACTGCCATAATTTGAGAGGATGCCACGTCAACCCCCGTTATTCATGGAAAATTGGCTAGCCATGTAATCCCTATGAATAAGACTCTAGAAAGGTCAATTTGTAACTCATATTAAGGGTTGAATGGGTCAAATTTAACCCCTAATTAGTGTATAAATTCCTTGTAGATTCAAACTATAGATTATAATATGCTAAAACAATTGACTTGAATCTACTACTCATCAGCGGAAACAATCACTGATCGATGAAATCATGAAGCATAAAAGAGAAAGAATTCAATCACACATAACGAAATAATTTTTTGGGGAAAGCCACAGCTAAAATCCCCTACTATCTGTATATTGCATTAATGAGAAAATATGAAAAGATTACAATGCTTTTCTCAAGCCCGAGCAACCTTTGCACTATCTCAATCTATCTCATTGCTTCCTAGACAAGCTCAAGCCAATACTTAGCCAAATATTCTTCCTGCTAAGCTCTTATTTCCTTGCAAATTTTCCTAGGGAATTAGCCCATATTTAATTGGGAAATCCCATAATTATGAATTGCGCAATCCTCATAGACCTTCCTCTGGTTGCATGCACCACCTATATAATTCAGAGGATTATAGAAATTATAGTACATTGTCCTTGAACCCCAATCTCAACTGGGTCTTTCTCTGATCTGACATGCATGAGTTAATTATGAGTGAATCTTCAGTTTATTGGTTGATCAATGATGATTACACCCCACTACTAGATATCCCACTAATTCCTCCATCTGTTGGAACTAGTTTTGACTTTAACTCAGTTAAATTGAATTAAATAATTACAACTCAAAATAAACTCAACCAAGGATCCTACAAAGTAGGAAACACTCTACATGACTCTAGTTAGACCCTCAACTCAAATTAACTGAACCAACTAAGTCAAATTAACTTAGTTAACTATTACAAGTTGTCATGAGATGTGGAATTACAATTTAATTCTTAATTTAATTCAAGGACAAAATTAAAGTAGGATTTTCTTGTTACATTTTCAACACTCCCTCTCAACAAGAAAGGGATTATCTGTTACCCCGATCCTACCTCTATTAAACTCGAATTTGCATCTTGAAAATGCCTTTGTCAAACTATCTGCATCCATCTCCTCTGTAGGAATGTATTATAGCAACATGATTCTCCTTTGCACATTATCTCATAGATGGTGATATCGAATGTTGATATGATTGGGCCGATCATGAAAAACTGGATTCTCATAGAGTTTAATACAAATCTTACTGTCACAGTAAATCATTGTAGGATCCATCTACTAACCAAATAAGCCAACAAGGATCTTCCTCATCCAGATACCCTCACAAGCTGCTTGACTAGCAACCATGTACTCTGCTTCTGTTGAACTGAGTGCAACTGATCTCTGCTTCTTGTTGTACCAAGAAACTATTATTGACCCAATACTGAAGATTCCCCCTAATGTGCTCTTTCTGTCGGATGGAATCCCTGCCCAATCTGCATCTGTGAAGCCTTGAAGCTTCACTCCCTTTGTCTGTTTGTACCAAAGACCAAACTGAGTGGTGCCTCTGAGGTATTTCAACACATGTTTAGTTGCCTTCCAATAATGTTTGGTTGTGTTAGACTTTAAGCTTCTGCGATAGATTTTTGGAAAAGTATGATCCAGATTATCCACAGTATTATGTTCAATATGTCGACGTTTCGAACCCCAAAGGGGGTCCATCATCAAGACAGAAAATGATAGATTATGAATGATAGATTGATTGAGAGAAGAATCTTCCGACTAGAATAGATAAATAAAAGTATGATATATTCAAGCAGAAGCCGACTAATTTAATTCAAGAGGAAGCCGACTAATTTAAAGACTCCACTACATATATTATTCATTATTATTATTATTATTTAAATAATTTAATTTTGTTTTTTTGTTTTTTTTTTTTTTTTTTTTAAATTCGTTATTATTTTTATTTTTAATTTAACCTAATAACTAATTAATTATAATGAGGCAACAAATTGATAACTAGGATAAGTTTATTTTATAAAGTAATAAGTTTATTTTGTTATTTTATAAAGTAATAAGTTTATTTTGTTATAATTTGTTTTTTATTTTTTTGTATAATTAGTTTCTAATTTTTATTTAGTATATAAATTTTATTTTTAATTTTCTTTCTATTACTTTTGTAACCTACTTAATTATAATTAGTTTATTTTAATTTAATTTCAAATTTTTATTTTAACCTAAATTCGAGGTATAACCTCACAGGATGGAACTAGCCTCTTTTTCATTTTATCGTCAATGTTTGGTTAGCTTAAACATGGCTTGACTATGCTGGTTAACTACAAAACACATGTCTGGTCGTGTGTTCAACAAATACATAAGTGAACCCACAAGTTGTCTATAAATAGTATCCTCCACTACTTCATTTGAAGTAGCAACTTTCTTCCTCCAATTACCTGCTAAAGGAGTCTCCATGGGTTTGTTGTTCTTCATGTGGAACTTCTTCAGTATCTCGTTGGGATACTTTCCCTGAGATACAAACAGTTTCTGATCTCCTTGCCATACGTCCATACCAAGAAAGTAATGCATGATCCCCAGGTCCTTCATCTCGAATTCTCTTGCAAGGTCCTCTTTGCAAGATTTTATCAGCTTCACATCACTTGTTAGAATCAAATCATCGACATATAATACTATAATCAACAATTTACCTTCAACCATAATATGGTAAAGGTTCGCATCTTCTTCACTTTTAGTGAAGCCCAACCCGTTGAAATAGCTGTCAATCCTGGTGTACTAAGCACAAGGTGCTTGTTTTAGTCCATACAATGCTTGCTTGAGTCTACACACATGTGAATCTCTGTTGAAGGTCTCAAATCCTTCAGGCTGCTCAATATACACCTCTTCCTCAATCACACCATTGAGAAATGCTGTATTCAAATCCATATGATGTATCTTCCATCCCATCTACGTTGACAGTGCTATAATAGATCTCATTGAAGGGTACCTTGCTATTGGAGAAAAAGTCTCATCATAATCAATTCCCTCCACCTAAGAGAATCTTCTGGCCACAAATATGGCCTTGTGTTTCTCCACACTCCCATTTGATGCTTGCTTTACCTTGTAAAGCCATCGGGGTCTTGGGACCACTTTCCAAACATTGTTTCTGATAATGGAGTCATACACCCATGACATCAACCCATACTGGTTGTTGCATTGATTCCTTGAATGAGGATGTATCAACCTCTACACTCGCGCTCATCAGATCCATGTAGCCAGTGTATCAATCTGGTGACCTCCTCTTCCTGTGCTGTGATGTGGGTGTCCCCACATTCTCTTTAGCATCATGCATCAATCTATCAACCTCTCTAGTGTGCTTTCTTCCATCTATTGAAGTCTCTACATGAGTGGGTGTTTCCACTCTCTTCTCCTCTGCATGTGGCTGCTCTACATCATCCCGAGGTTCCTTCTTTGGAGCTAAAATTTCCTCATCTACATGTAAATGAAAATCCCTCTCAAGGGAACATCGCATGGCCTTCTCTTCATCGAACTTCACATCTATACGGACCATTGTCATCTTGTTGGATGGCAGGTACACCCGATAGTTGTGAGGTGTATCAGTGTACCCCACAAATATACCCAACTCAACTGTTGGCTCTATCTTTTTCCATGCATTCTTGGTAACATGAAATTAGACAGATGAACCAAAGATCCTAAAGTGTGCCACATTTGGCTTCTTACCTAAAAAATCTTCTTTTGGTGTACTCATCTCGAGAATTCGACGAGGGATTCTGTTCTGCAAATAAACAATTGTGTTGCATGCTTCATCCCACAAGTGCAACGATAGGCCCTGATCATGCAACATCGCCCGTGAAGCTCCCACAATACTTTTGTTATTCTTTTCATCCACTCCATTATGTTGTGGGTTATGAGGTGTTATTAATTCTCGTTGAATGCCTTTTGATGCACAAACATTATTGAATTCATTTGACACATATTCTCCATCGTTATCACTTTTGAGAGATTTAACTTTCCTGCCAGTATATTTCTTGACAAGTGATTTAAATTCAAAAAATTTAGCAAACATCTGATCTTTCTTCCACATGAAGAAAATCTAGCACTTACAAGAAAAAATATCAAAAAATATTACATAATACCTATGCTTGGTTGTGGATGTTTTCGAGAATGGTCCACACACATCAAGTGAACTCTATCAAGGATCGCTTGCACTCGATTGCCTTTATCATGAAAGGAAGCTTTGGTGTACTTCCCCAATGTAAACCCTTTGCACGTGTCTCTCTGCTCTAGTGTACCCTTGGGAAGTCCTGTAGAAATTTGTTGCATGATCTTCAAAGCTCCATGGTGCAAGTGACACAATATTCTATGCCACAACTCACCGATGTCTCAACTCTGCACCTTCTCTGATTTTGTGCTCAAAGCAACACAATCTTCTACATCCAATTTGTAGAGGTTCTTCACCCGAACCTCGATCGTCAGGATATGTAACAAAGGAAAGACTTTCCCTTCCTAAATATCACATCGTAGCCACAGTCTTCCAACATGGAAACTAACACCAAATTCTTCTTCAAACCAAGAAAATACATGACATATTTTAATGTGAGAGGAGAACCAGACTCCCTTTGAGAGGTAACAATACCAATGTCGGTCATTTTATACCTCCCATCATCTCCCATCTCAATGTGAATCTGGAGTTCCTTCTCCTCCAAGTCACAAAATAACTCTTTGTTGCTGGTCATATGGAATGAGGCTCCACTATCCAGGTACCACACACTACCCATCACTGATGTCACCATGCAAGCGATGAGGGTGAAATCCAATTCGAATTGTGAATCAAGAGATTCACCTGCCACTCCTCCTGAGGGCTTCTTACCGACCTTCTTGTGCGAACACTTTGTGGCATAATGTCCCAAATCGTGACAGTGAAAACATTTAATCTTCGACATGTCCTTCTTCTTGCCACCCTAACTGGAATCTGATTTGGAATGGGATGACTTCCCATTCCCTTTCTTTGCCTTTCTAACTAAGGCACAATTCTCCTCATCATCATGCTTGGATGAGGATCCATCTCTGGTGTTTCATTGAATCTCTTCTTGTACCAAGTCAGACCACAATCGATCCCACTCTGGTAGCTTCTCCCTCCCATTAACTGAGTCTTGGTAGCTGTGCCAACTCTTGGGAAGGCCTAGAAGTGCTAGGCTTACCAGGCTATCTTCAGAAACTATAACATCGACACTTCCAAGATCATCCCAACATTGGGTGAACTTGTTCAAGTACTTCGATATTGAGTCGCCCTTCTCCATCTTGATCTTCCTGAGCTTGTCCTTTAGTTCCAGCTTCCTATGGTCACTATTGTTTTGAAACAGGTTTGTCAAGGCCTTCCACATTGCAAATAGATTTTCCTTACCGTGGAGGTTCGATACAATATGATCTCGAACTCCTTCTAAGATAATCCTTCTCACCTTTTCCACACACTTTCTCCACTCTGGCAGATCATGAGCATCAACTGGCTTAGGAATATCTTTGTCTATGAATTCCTTAAGCTCATTATCTTCCAACACTACCTCCATCCTGTCCTTCCAAGCAATATAGTTCCAACTACCCTCAAGGGCATATTCGAGTTTCAATCTATAGAATGACATCCTGCTGGCTCTGAAGTATGATATTGCAAATTCGATTTCTCCTGCAAAAGACAAATTCGTATTCTCATCTTCTATAGTGATTTCAGTTCTGATACCATGTATAAGTTCCTTGTAGATTCAAACTACAAATTGTAAATGCTAAAAAAAATTACTTGAATCTACTCTACTCATTAGTGGAAACAATAATTGATTGATGAAATCACGAAGCATTAAAGAGAAAGAATCCAATCACACATAACACAATAATTTCATGGGGTAAGCCATACCTAAAACCCCTTGTTATCTGTATATTGCATTAATCAGAAAATATGAGAAGATTACAATGGTTTTGTCAAGCCCGAGAAACCTCTGAACTATCTCAATCTATCTCACTTCTTCCTAGACAAGCTCAAGCCAATACTTAGCTTAATTCGCTGCCTTCCAAGCTCCTATTTTATTGCATAGTTTCCTAGGGAATAAGCCCATATTTAATCAGGAAACCCCACAATTATGAATTGCACAATCCTCATAGTCCTTCCTCTGATTGCATGCACCACCTATACAATTCAGATGATTATACAACTGAACTCCCTGAACTCCAATCTCAACTGGGCCTTTCTTTGATCTAACATGCATGAGTTAATTATGAGTGAATCTTCAATTTATTGGTTGATTAGTTTTGGTTACACCCCACTACTGTAGGTTACACTGCACTACTGGATCTCCCACTAATTCCTCCATCATTTGGAACTAGTTTAACTGACTTTAACTCAGTTAAACTGAATTAAATAATTACATCTCAAAATAAATGTAGAAATTTCCACTGTAGATCAGTTGATAATGCAATAGACTAAAGCAAAATACTTGATCTACTTCTACAACCAATTTAGCGAAAGCTTAATCGAACATGAGCAACATCAATAAGAACACATATAACTGATAAGAAGAAATCAATCACACATAACACAGAAGATATAACCAGGGGAAAGCCTTAGCCTAAAACCCCAACTCTGTATTATCATACAAGTGGAAATATAGCCAGTATTACAAAAAGAATCAGCTCAAAACCTATCCTGCTCTCTCTGCAATACCTCTGCTGCTCATAGACAGTCAAATGCCTCTCTCAAACCTCCTGATCTGCCCTCCGAGCCTCCTATTTCTTTGCACAATTTTGATTGGGGCCCAGTGTAGCCACTTGTGTGAATTGGCCTTTTCACACACTCACTAACCTCTGATCCAACTGTGCAATCCTAAAGGAGATAAATCCTCATCCATGGATGAGCTTCCTTTATAGGAAAAATTTCATCCAACTGATAGTACAATGTCCCTTCTTTGATCTCAACTAGGTCTCTGTCTGAACTGACATGCATGAGTTATTCATGAGAGAATCTTTAGTTATCTGAAGTGCAACAGTTAAATGCAAGCATGCATTAACTAACTAAACTCACATTAATTTCAACAAACTGTTGAAATCAATCTAACTGGACTTGACTCAGTTAACTGAGACAATTAATTACAACTCAAATTAGAACTCATCCTTATCTCTTTAACTGATGGATAAATTCCTCAATTAATAGAGAAATTGTTGCATGTCCTCACATAGACTTCATGTTTGATTTTCCCTAACTAATTAACTCAAGATGAATTAATTAATTAATTTACAAACTGTTGTTAATATCAAATTCGAATTTTACTTCTTATTTTTAGTCCAGGGACTGACTAAAATAGGAATCCATCCTGAACTGCTAAAAATAGCAATTCTATTTTGAGCACTTTCATTTTTCATTCCCTGTTGCTCAATCCAACACTGATACCCAAACTGCTATTTATAGCAATGCTACTTTTAGCACTTCTATTTTTAGCATTTCTTGTTGCTATTTTCAACACTCCCTCTCAACAAGAAAGGCATTCAACTTGAACCCGATCCTGTACCTCTGAATGTTCTGCATGCAACAATTCTACCAAGTGTGGTTGCTCCAGCAACTCTCGGAACAAAAAACTCCCCACTGATCTCTTTGTTGGGCTAGAAACACTCTCTGATGCTGAAGCTCTACCTGCTGCTGACAAGTGCTCCCTCTCTGACCTCTGAGTTGCTGCAACACTCCATGCATCTCGCACCGTTGCACACCTCTCTGTGCCATCTTGTACTGGTGCAACACTCCTGTGCCTCTCGCATTGTTGCATCCTGCTAGCTCTACACAGTCCTAAGACTCCTGCACTGTAGCTCCCTCTGCCGCTCCATCCACATCTATCTCCACCCAATCAGTCAGTCCTACTACTCCTCATCGTGGCTCCTGTAGCAAAGTCAAATCAAAGAGGATGGGTACCTCAAGGATCCTGCCCCTCCTCCTTGGGACGATCACTCCACATCACCCCACCTCCTACCTAGAGGTATGGATGCATGTGATCCCTCTGCCCACCTTGCTCGAAGTTTCCCCCTACTGGAGGTCTCTGCATGAGTAGATGTCTCTACTCAATCTCCTCTCAGCTTCTATAGTTGTGGCTACTCCATAACCTCCTGAAGCTTCTTCACCAATCGTGGCTCCTCCACAATCATCTGAGACTTCTTTTGGCACTGCATGTTGAGAGGTAATGTACTCTCCCTCTCAACCACCAAGTCTCCATTAGTTGCCTTGCTCCTCAAGGCTTTGCATGCATCTTGAACCTCAATAGCATACATGTTCTTAACCCGTGAACCGATCTGCTTCACCTATCTAGTGATGATGTGTCGAAGGAAAACCTTTCCCTTATTGAAGACTACATCATAGCCTCTGTCTTCTAGCATCACGATCAACACCAAGTTTCTCTTCAGTCCTGGTACATACTTGACATCGGTCAAGGTAAGGCGAGCTCCATGCTCCCTATGAAAAATAACCGTGCCTACACCTAAGACACTATACTTTTCATCATTACCCATCACTATGAGTATCTGGAGATCTTTCTCCTCCAAAGTACTGAACAAACTCTTGTCGCCGGTCATGTGGAAAGAAGCTCCACTGTCAAGAAACCAACCACTTCCCACCATGGATGAAACCATGCATGCGAACAATGTGAAATCCAACTCGAACTGTGAGGCCAGTGCCTCACCTTCTGATCCTTCCACGGATATCTTCTTGGATTTCCTCCGTGGACAATTTGTAGCAAAATGGCCCACCTCATGACAATGAAAGAATTGCACTTTCGATTTGTCAAAATTCTTCCCACCATGGGAAGAACTGGATTCAGAATGAGAAACCTTCTCCTTCTCCTTCTGCGCCTTACTCGCTAAGGCACAGTTGTCTTCATCCTCCATGGATGTAGAACCATCTCTGGTGCTTCTTCTTATCTCCTCCTGCATCAAATCCGACCAAAGTCATTCCCAATCTGGCAGTTTCTCTCTTCCATTAATCGAGTCCTGGTAGCTATGCCAGATCTTAGGAAGACCAAGGAGTGCAAGACTCACCATGTCATCCTCAGCTGTCGCGATCCCTACACTTCCAAGCTCATCCCTGCATGTGGTGAGCTTGTTTAGATACGTAGAGATTGTGTCGCCATTTTCACACTTGATCTTCTGAAGCTTGTCTTTTAGTGCCAGCTTCCTCTGATCACTGCTATTCTGATATAGATCTTTCAATTTTTTCCACATTGAAAATGGTGCCTCCTTCCTATGGAGACTTGAGACTATGTGATCTCAAACTCCCTCCAGAAGGATTCTCCTTGCTCTAGCCACACATTTCTTCCATTCAGCCAATTCAGTAGCACTAGTCGGCTTGGGGACTTCTTGGTCAATGAAGTCCTTTAGATGGTTATCCTCTAGTACTGCTTCCTTGCGATCCTTCCAGGCTATATAATTCAAATTTCCATTAAGGGCATATTTGAGTCTCAAACCATTGAATGCCATAGGTGAAATAGAGATGTGATAAGAAATCGATTTCTATATTCAGGAATCACAAACTTCAAACTTCTCCCTTCTTGTATACTGTTCTTCCTTGATCACCTTTGCTCCGATACCATGTAGAAATTCCCACTGTGGATCACCTGATAATGCAATAGACTAAAGCAAAATACTTGATTTACTTCTACAACCAATTTAGCGGAAGCTTAATTGAACATGAGCAACATCAATAAGAACACATATAATTGGTAAGAAGAAATCAATCACACATAACATAGAAGATATAACCAGGGGAAAGCCTCAGCCTAAAACCCCAACTCTGTATTATCATACAAGTGGAAATATAGCCAGTATTACAAAAGGAATCAGCTCAAAACCTATCCTGCTCTCTCTGCAATACCTCTGCTGCTCATAGACAGTCAAAGGCCTCTCTCAAACCTCCTGATCTACCCTCCAAGCCTCATATTTCTTTGCGCAATTTTGATTGGGGTCCAGTGCAGCTACTTGTGTGAATTGGCCTCTTCACACACTCACTAACCTCTGATCCAACTGTGCAATCTTGAAGGAGATAAATCCTCATCCATGGATGATCTTCCTTTATAGGAAAAATTTCATCCAACTGATAGTATACTGTCCCTTCTTTGATCTCAACTGGGTCTCTGTCTGAATTGACATGCATGAGTTATTCATGAGAGAATATTCAGTTATCTAAAGTGCAACAGTTATATGAAAGCATCCATTAACTAACTGAACTCACATTAATTTAAACAAACTGTTTAAATAAATCTAATTGGACTTGACTCAATTAACTGAGCCAACTAATTACAACTCAAATTAGAACTCATCCTTATCTCTTTAACTGATGGATAAATTCCTCAATTAATAGAGAAATTGTTGCATGTCCTCACATAGACTTCATGTTTGATTTTCCTTAACTAATTAACTCAAGATGAATTAATTAATTAATTTACAACTAGTTGTTAATATCAAATTCGAATTTTACTTCCTATTTTTAGTCCAAGGACTGACTAAAATAGGAATCCATCCTGAACTGCTAAAAATAGCAATTCTATTTTTATCACTTCCATTTTCATTCCTTGTTGCTCAATCCAGCACTGATACCCAAACTGTTATTTATAGCAGTGCTATTTTTAGCATTTCTTGTTGCTATTTTCAACAATAAACTCAACCAGGGCTCCTAAAAAGTAGGAAACACTCTACATGACTCTAGTTAGACCCTCAACTCGAATAAACTCAGCCAACTAAGTCAAATTAAGTTAGTTAACTATTACAAGTTGTCATGAGATGTGGAATTACAATTTAGTTCCTAATTTAAGTCAAAGACAAAATTAAATTAGGATTTTCTTATTGCATTTTCAACAATTGGCTATCAAGCTATGTTATAACCAAGCCACTAAGAGGAAAAGAGGTTCCATTATATTCATGTGCATTTTGTTCCATACTGGAATACAATAGCTAAGAGTGCATAAAAAGGGGGGGTGGGGCTGGGGGGGGTGGGGGGGATAGAGAGGGTTTGTGTTTTGTAGCAGTCCATTGGGCATAGATCTCACTCCTTTATGTTTTCTTCATTTCTATTTAGTGAAATATAGAAGAGAAACCTCACCTTGTAGTTGGGTTTTCTCCTAAAAGGGTTTCCTAGGTCTTGGTGTTCATTGTGATTGGTGTTTATTTTTTTTCACTATTATCCATTTTCCACATTTAATCTATTTTATATATAAGAAGAGAAAATAGTAAATTAATAAATCTAGAAATTTAAGGAAAATTAACCCTCATAGTATAAATTTCATATTCAACTTATTTATATTTAATATATTGTGATAAATTGTCCAATGAAATATTCATAACATTTTACAGATTGTATTAGTATCGATGCAAATGTCTTTGGATATTTTGTGGGAATTTGTCGGGGATCCCAATCAATCTAAGTATAAATTCATAAAATCCCAACCAAGGACTAAGAATATATTTTTAATAACCCTGAAGATGTGGTAGAGGAGAAATTTTCAAGGATGGAAAAGCATGCCACATATATCAGTCATAATATGATATTGCTTATTGTGGCTCTGACGAACAAAATTGGAGTTGGAGAAATTAGGGTTCCAACTTAGAGGTTAGATCAGAGGGGGAATCAAGGGGTCGGGAAGAACTAGAGGAGTCTAAGAAAGAACCCAAAAAATAACAACATAGTTTAATTGTCATGAACCATTCACAATCCCTATTCAAGATGGAAGTGAATGTTGACATCAAGCCATATCAAGGTGAGATTGATGCTTTGAAATTAAACCACTGGATGTACCAATTAGAGGTTTATTTTAGTCTTCACCACATATAGGAGGAACATAAAATTTCAATTAGCCATTTGAAACTAGTGGGAAAGCCACGTAGAAACCTTAAGGGTGGAGGGGGATCCTGCAATGAATAAGTGGGAGGAATTTAAAGCTTTTGTAAAGTCCCAATTCTACTATATTATATATGTAGAGGAACAATGGATTTGGTGGCATTACTTTAGATAGAGATAGAGGCATAATGTATAGGAGTAAACCACATAATTCAAGAAGTTGGCAATAATGTTGAGTATCTCTTCCAAGAACCCAAACGTACTCCTCAAGTGTCTAGGGGGAATACATAGCCATCTGTGAAAGCAAGTGATGTTGTTCAAACCTAAAATGGTGGACGAGGCTTGCATATAGACACAATACTTGGAAAACATAGGCCAGGAGAAGGTTAGTCAAGTGGTTCAAAGAAAAAGGAACACTAGGGAGATTCCAGGGGGGGAGAATAAGTGGAAAGGGGGAAGGACACAAAAAAAAATATAAAAAATCTACAACAGACCAGAGAAAATATCCCATCAACTACTGAAACCACTGTAACATTGATGCTTAAATGAATGAGAAGTGTTGGAAACTACATCCAGAACTAAACCTAAAGAAAATTCTTGAACGTGATTATGTTTAATTCATTGTAATTAATCCACATCCAATGAAGAAATCAAGTCAATCAATTCTCAAAAATAAATCCCTTATATTTGTATCATCACTGATGCACATGGAATTAAGGTGGTTTTTGCTAAGTTTGAAACTTTATGCAATTTTCCTATTCCTTCTAATATCATAGAGTTAAGGATTTGCCTTGGTCTTTCCAACTTCTATCATAAATTGAACTCTAGTTTTCATAAGTTTCATTACAATTATACCTTTTGACAAAGAATAATTTTTTTTTCAAATGGACACAATATTACTCTCATTCTTTCAATGCTTTGAAAGAAAATTTGTGTTCTACACTTTTACATGTTTTGTTTTATCTCTCACAACCTTTTGAAATTAAGACTAATGCTTTACAATTTGCATTTAATAAATTCAATTTAAAATGGTTATCCAATGGTTTCATGAGAAGCCAAAAGAAACCATTCATTTGTGACAAAGAATTGTATGAATTACTTTGAGCTATCAAATATTAGAGACATTGTCTCATGGAAAAGGAAATTATTATGCATTCTAATCATTTACCTTTGTAATGTTTTAGATAGAGATGCTTTGATGGTTTTCTGTTACTTTGACTCTACAGGTACTCTTTGAGGTGAGACAAGTAGGAGAGGAGTGGAAAATTTTATCAAGGGAAAGAGAAATCAAGCAAGGATCAAAGCGGTAGATCTAGGTTGGTCCTCTTTTCTTCCCTCTTATCTATTACACCTAAAGGAAATCTCGAATTGCTTTGATTGTTTGTTTCTAAGATAGCTACCCATCTTAGTGGGACTAGCAGTTCGAATTGACACTAGTTTTCCCTGAAACAAAATGGCGACTCCACTAGGGAGCGAATAGTTTGTTTTTTTTGTTTATTGTTTGCTTTATAAACTACGGACGGAGCCTGAAGTTAGCCAGCTAGCCTTCGAAATGCCTTTTCTATGCAATTGCGAAGTAGATGAATGCTGCTTTAGTCAATCTTCGAGTTGGTTTATGAACTAAACATCTAACTTACAAGCATTCTAAGTGCCCTTGTGGTAGCTCAATAACCTCATAAGATCATACCCCTATACTTTGTTTTACTGTCCATCATAACTCACCTTAAATCATTGAACTTAGCTGCAAATTTTGAGCAAAAACCAAGCTCAGTTTCGCTCCCTGGTCCATCGCCTGTAACTGGGCAACCTGTATGCATCACACCTCTCATGTGTTGCAGGTGCGCTGATTGAGTGATACTGTTTCTCTCTTTGAAATTTGGTTTTTCCTCCTTGTTTTCAGCTCTATTAAGTAGTTTTGCTGTTCATGATCAGTATCTTCTTGCTGAAACCTTCTTCCTTCACATATTTCAGCCTCCATTAGTTAGGAATTGTAAATGTTTTTGTTTATTTCTGAATCATTTACATTCTTCCTTTGTCGAAAGTAGCTTAATCGAACTGTCGTTTTTGATGCAAGTGTTGTAATTGTCATTTTGAATCAAAAGAAGAGTGTCGTAAAGTCTTCCTCTTCTAGATAGTTGATTGTACTTTTGTCATTGTACTTGATTTGAATTGTTAGTATTTGAAGTGTCGAAAGCAGTTTTCAATTCGAAATCGAAAAGTGTCGTCTTAGTCTTCCTTTCGTTTTGAAAAGAAATTGTTAAAAATGTCGCTTTAAAAGAAAATAGTTCAGATCTGTACTTAGCTTTCCTTTTTGGCATTCACACATTAAGGAAGCGGAAAACAAATACATGCATGTGCATTTGCATTTTGACTGCATGCAAAATTTGATTTAGGAAAGTGCATTTAGTGTGTGCTCTATGCTCTCTGCTGAAAGAAAAAATCATAATCTTCTTTCCTTTGTAACTAGGATTTTCATTGCTAAAAGAAAATAAATGACTATTTATCATTTTAGATTGCATATTTAGGAATTTTACATCTACATCACACGGTGAACCTTGAAAGACAAACTTCTAAGCAAGATCAACTCTAAAATAAATCTCAATGAACATAAAAACGCTTTGGAACCTAACGCAACACATCTAGAAGTCTAGGCTAGAGACGTGTTCCGGCGTCATAAAACCTGGTAACTATCGTTTTCATTGAAGGTTGGGTGATTCCTTATCTTTGATACAACAAATGCCAGTACGGACTTGTGCTCCCTGTACCATCGAGTATATATTGGGAGACCACAATAGGCTGATATCCTTTATCCTTAGGAAGCTGTGTCTGCCACCCTATCGATCACAATGCACTGAACACAACATTCGGGAAGATTGACTGCCGTACATAAGTCCTTGGTAATTTCTCTATCATTTATCACCAAGGTGTATTTTGCAGTTTTGCGATTGGTTTGGTAATCCCTCTGTTTAGATTTCTAGAGTAGTCACTTTCGTTCCTTTTCTACTCCTTAAAAGAAAAAGTCCATCTAAGCACTTGTCACTTCAGGCTCATTAAAAATCGAAGGCGACTAGAGTCACCTTTAGCTTTTTCTCGACTCTTAAAAATTGAAAAAGGAAGTTGCGTCAAAGTGTCTTTAAAATTTATTTAAATCGGAATAACATCCCTGTTCCTTCGTTGATCTGAGGTTGAGATAATGGAGTCCACCAATCAAGGAATCCCTCTTGGAGGGAATCTTAGTCCTTTCTCTTCTTGGGGAGATATTGGTTCTCCATATATGGCTACATTGTCCCTTCTAGGAATCACAATCGGCCTGCCGGTATGGCTTTTCTTGACCTCTGTCGTTCAAAACACCATAATTCCTCAATAATCTAATCAGAAACTAGATGATACTGAAGTTACCCCTTCACCTTCTACTTCGTTTGTTTCTCCTTCCCCTTCTTCCTCTTCGCTTGGTGAAACTAGTGACACTAAAAACCAAGTAGCTGAGAAGAAAAAGAAAGGGAAGGAGAAGAAGAAGAAGCCAGCTAAACAAGGAGGCAACCATGCATCATCCGGTGAAAATCCGCACACTAAACTTTCCAAACCAAAATCTCCATGCATAATTTGCAAGGGAGACCACTACCATCGAGATTGCCCTTGCATTCCGCAGATCTTGAGAGAATGGTCTCCCCGTTTGCACCATTCGGTGTCATCAACCTCTAGCAGTCAGGTTGACAGCATACCATCAACTAGTGAAAACGAAGTCAATAGACAGAAAGGAAAGGTTAGATTTCCATGTAGGTTATGTGAAGGTAATCATACTCTTCACCGTTGTCCTTTTTCTGGATGAAGCTAAAAGCATTTTGGATAATCGTCCTGCTTCACCGCAGCGACTCCCACCTGGATACAAGAAACTCTTGCCAAGTCCTTCGCTAGTTGAAAACCCAATTGACATAACTCAATTGTTGATCGAATCGCCTATCATTGAAAGTGAACCTTCTGAGTCCTTACCGGAACAAAGTTAGCTGATCGAGATGGCAGTCGACCCAGTCTTACCTTTAGAAGGACCACCTTTGGATGATACTATCACTAAAGAGAATGAGAACGACATTGTTCAAATTCTTTTTGTCGAAACAGAATCTAATGAACTTGGGGGAAATCCACCCATTCCTTTACGACAGGAAGAGAACCCCCCAATTCATGAGATTTATCTGGCCATTTATCCGGTACCTCCTCTGATCAGTCTAGTCGTTTTCTTTGATTGGAATTAACTAGCAAAACCCCGCCTTCCATCTAACATACCATTCCAAATCATAGTACAAGTTTACAAAGTGATCGTGTCCGGCACTATCATAGATGAAGGGGCTTCAGTGAGTATCCTTTCCTTGACTGATTGGAAAGCGCTTGGTTCGCCATCGCTTTTGCCTTAAAAACAAAATTTGTCAGGCTTCAACAAAGGAACCAGTCGACCGTTAGGGATCCTTCCAAAGTTGTCGATAACTTTGAGAAAGAAAACCATTCATTTGAACATGATGGTAGTTCAAGGACCTTTAGATTACAATCTAATCCTTGGACGTGACTATATATATAGCATGGAAGCTATTGTTTCCACATTCTTTTGAGTGATGTGTTTTCCACATGAAGGCCAACTGGTGCAATTTGTCGACCAACTTTCATTTCCTGGTTCAAACACAGCTATAAATCAACCATCATCCCTAAATGGTCTTTTCACGTCAAAAATGTCTCTTCAACCTTCATTCCATCCACCTAATTATCACGAGTAGTTCAGTGAATGTAACGAAGTTTAGGGGGCATGCACCCTGGTCTGCTTCGGCAGGTGAACCCAGAGGAAAAGAGAGATTTTCTTGAAAGGTTATACGATTGGATTGAAAAATCATTTCCTTGTTGGATATGTGATCGATCTGAAACATGTATTCCCTTGTATGTTATGTGATTGGAAGCTCACACCATTCACCTTCATCTATTTCGATGGACAAAGCCAAGGAAGAGTTTTTGTCTGCTGATAGGAACAATCCTGCCTAATGCAAGAACTTCCATATGGTAACCTTGAAACTCTCCTTTTACTGAAAGACCTGGGGGCATGCAAATCTTTATATATAGGCAAAAAACGACCATTTTGGTTTTTTTAGTTTTTTAGGTTCTCAACCCTTTAGCCTCTTAGCTTGGTCATTTCTAACCTACATAAAAAGGCAATGAGCACATGTTATAGTAGTGTTCAAGCTCATTAAAAAATAAATCTACCAAGAGACATATTCAAACGACTGGTAAGAGCAATGTTCCCGCAAGGTTCAAGCTCGTTAAAAAATAAACCTGCCATTGAGTATAGTTTCTCCTGGTTCAAGCTAATTAAAAAATGAAACCACCTTTGGTAAATAACCTTTGTGATCGCCTTTCTATCAGCCTTTTTTGAACCTTGGTTGTGTCCCTACTGTCACCTCCATTCATTTGGCCGATCATACGCTTCCACTTGATTATTTACCCTTTTGAGGAACAGCTGCAACAAGTGATTATGATTGCCACCCTCTTCACACTACCATGTTTTGAGAAGTTCCAAACTTACCTGGAACCAGTTGCTACCCAAAAATACCACTCATTCCTAAAAAATGAGTCCCTTTTAAACTCTTTTTAGACTCGTTAAATATAAAAAGATTGTCGAGCCATTGGCCTTTCCAGCTCGTTAAAGTAAGGGGAATGCCATCCCTCCCATATATTTTAATCTTTTTGGACCTGAGGGATTATCAAACAAAAAGATCGAGCGCTTGTCTTTTTCGGCTCGTTAAAGCGATCGAAAAGTCATCCCTTTCGTATTATTTTATACTTTTTCAGACTTAAGGGATTATGCCACGAAAAAGGACTGTTGGAGTTTCCTTTTCATCCCTTTTCAAACTCTCTAAATAAGAAAAGGACCAAGTTATATTTGTCATTAAACTCGTTAAAACAATAGCGACAAACTTGTCCACCCAGACAAGAATGAGTCTCACTGACGCTAGGCTCGCTAAAAACAGAGCGACAAATTTTCCCGAAGGGAAAATTATAGACCAAGCATATGTAATCCTTGTTAAGCTTGACAAAAATAAAGAGGTACTGGTCAGCAATGACTGGGGAAAAAGTGAAGAAAACTTGAAGAATTTTATTTGTAGTAGGTCGCTCTTGAACATGACACTTTCACTCCGTCACCATGATTGAGTTGGGTTGGGTTTTTCCGTTCACCATATCACCATTGGTCTTCCATACCATCCATGGGGTTAACACTACCAGTCCATATCAGTGTCGCTAACATGTTCAAGAGAAGTCATTCAGAGAATTCACCATCCAACAAACGCCTCATCCACTGCAATACCTCCACCCTTAATTTTTCATGACTGCCATTCCTGAACCTTATATCATCAGATCATTTTCACCTCCAGAAAAATCATTTGCTTCGTTTCGCGTCGTAGATGTGGGATACATCAAGGCCCTCCTACGACAGATCACTTCTTGTCGACATCAGCTCATTATCCAAGAAGTTGACTTAGAAACAACCCTTTCAGTACTTTGAAGCTTGCATGCCTTAATGGCAAGTTTCTCACTTCCGATGACAGGTTTACATCAATGACCTTCGATCGAAAGATTTTACATGGTGTTTGACATCGGCTCATATATTCACACCACGTGAATTGTACTGTAGTACCTTGAGAGTCATTATAATTATCGGTGATTCCTCTCGCGCTTGTTAACAACTTACATTATTGGTTGGTAATCAGGTGATGTCCTTCCATGTTCGACTTCAAAACATCTTTTTCACATGGATCGACTTGTACAATCGGGCAAAGATTGAACGAGTTTGAAGACCTCGGATCTAGTTTCATCCATCCGGGCTGTGATATATTCAGGAACATAAAGACATCAAATGTGCACAAAATCTACACAGATAGTCATCTAAGCAAAAGAAGATGACTCTTTATATGGAGAATCACTTTGTCCTATGTACATGAAAATGAATTTATGAAGCTGAGCATGGGAATGCCCGTCTCAGCTAGATCATGAAAATAATATGATGATGATGTATTGTATTTTATCTTATACAAGTCACCTTCTAGTTCAAATACCTCGGATCCTCATGATAAAGCATTTCACTCGACATCAGAAGATTTACAACCTCATGCTTTAGGGGGCAGCTATTATAGACATATTTGGGCACTGCAACCCCAAACTCATATGTCCATAAACCAAGGGCTCTTTAGTCCCTAAAAGTGTTGTTTCATACCCTAAAGGATCATGGTCAACTGATTACATCATTTCCCAGAAGTTCCACTTGAAAAAACTACTCAGAACTGGCCAAAACTAGACCATACTGACTGCTCCATGTCAAGGTGCGATGCATACTGGCTACCACACTAGCTAGGTGTGATGCATACTAAAATGGCCTTCTGTGGGGTGCGATGAGCGAGAATAGACAAATGGCAGAGACAGTTTGCTAAATGGATGATCATGGAATCTTCCAGAAACTTCTCCTGTGACACTTGCCTCTCTGAATTCGCCTAGGGATGAGTAAGAGATCAATGAAATCTCCAAGTGGAACCAAGAACTATCTGTGGAATGACACTAATCAAAAACCCAGAGCTAACTCACACCCTTGCAAGACATCTATAAATGGATCCCTCATTTGAGCGATCTAGAGGCTGGAATTTTGTAATTTGTAAGGAAGTGTTGTTGGTTTATCTGTGAGAAGAGACATTGTATTGTTGGGTGATCTTGCTTTTCATGAGGTGAAGAGGGCTTCTATGCAAGGAGGATGATGCTGGATCAGACAGCTGGGTTGTAATCCTCTCTTCTACTATTAATAAAGTTCTTTGAGCTTTCCTCCATATAATCGTGTATTTGTGAATCTTACTGTTTATGAATGCAATTGTATGGTCAATGTGTTTCTAATTCTGCATTGTTTATGATGTTTTAGATAGAGATGCTTTGATGGTTTTCTGTTACTTTGACTCTACAAATACTCTTTGAAGTGGGACAAGTAGGAGAGGAGTGGCAAATTCTATCAAGGGAAAGAGAAATCAAGCAAGGATCAAAGTGGAAGATCCAGGTTGGTCCTCTTTTCTTCCCTCTTATCTATTACACCTAAAGGAAATCTCGAATTGCTTTAATTTTTGTTTCTAAGATAGCTACCCATCTTAGTGGGAATAATAGTTTGAATCGACACTAGTTTTCCCTGAAACAAAGACTAGTTCTGCTAGTGACTTAGCCCATCTATTCTTTGACTTTTTTTGGAGATCCTTTGATCTTTCCACTAGTATCATGTCTACTCATGAACCATATTTTGTAGGTCCTTTTTGTGATTCCATTTGGAAAATACTAGAATTCTCTATATTTTCCCACTACCTTTCATTAATAGACTAATGGTCAAATTGAAGTGGTTAATTGTACTTTAATGCAAAGTATTCACATCCACCATCACACTTCTCTAGCTAAGTGGGATTTGAGTCTTACCCACATTGAGCATGCATATTTACCCACATTAAGCATGCATATAACTGGGCAATTTACTCCTCCATAAGTCACTCTCCCTTTCAATTAGGGGAATTTTGAGGTCTAAAATGGGCCTCGTAAGGAAATTGTAAAATAATAGTGGATAATAAAATAAGATTAGATTACATCAACAAATTTTAGAGGGAAAAAAGAAAAAACTACCTTTTCAACTCATGTTTTCAACTTATCTCCCTATGGGTTTACTCAAATTTTGAGAGGGAGCACTTGTTGGATGCAAAATTTGGTTCCTCATACAAGGAGTACCCATGTTGCATACTTTTGATGGACCTTGCTACGCGGAAAATGAGAAATACATGAAAAACGTGATTGCAATCATGTTTTTTCATGTATTTCTCATTTTTTGTGTAGCAGTGTCCATCAAAAGTATGGAACATGGGTACTCTTTGTATGGGGAATTAAATTTTGCATTGAGCGAGTAATCCCACTTGAAATTTGAGTAAAACATTAGGGAGATAAGTTGAAAATACGAGTTGAAAAGGTAGTTTTATTATTTTTTAATCTTTTTACTTTTTTACTCCAAAAATGGTGAATCATCCCCATGGTTGACATCATCATCATGAATCCTATTAATTTTATTTTCATTGTACATTTTTCTTAGGAGGCCCGTTTTAGACCTCAAAATTCCTCTAATGTAGGTCTATCTCATTTTTAACCTTTAGCTCCTTATGAGTTTCCCTTATTTTTTTCCTTTTCCAAATACTTCAAATCTTTCAAAGAACAAGATAACATATACCTTTTGCTTAACACATATAGTTCTTCCAAGTTGAGCTCATATAGATTCTTCAAAATATTCAAGAAAATAAAAAGAAACTCATGATTCAATATCATGTATTGCACCATTTTCACAATAGTGACAAAGTGTGATGATGCATTTGGACAAACACCAATTTTGGGACAAGGCATATAGTAAGGTTAAACTCATTCAATATTTCCCCCACTAAATTGTTTAGAAAGTGTCTAATAATTATTTCCACATTGATATTCAAGTTGGGAATTCATGATGTTGTTAATCTCATTTTCTCAAAGCATATCATGAGTTGATGTTGGAAATAGATATTCAGACTAATCATCTTGTAAATATTATTCTAGATTTTTAGATTCTACTTATTATACATCAAAATTTTGACATAAACACTTACCAAAATCATCAAGGATCCTCTACTTCCTACCTTGTTGATAAGCAAGTTAACTTTTATATCAGACTCATTGGATTTCTCAACATCATATGGAACAATGCTTTCCATCTCTCTTGAAAGCGTTAAAGGTAAATGTTTTTTTTATTAGGAAGAATGATAGGTATTCTATTTATTAGTTCTTAGCATATGTATTTTGCATATCAAATTATTTGTTAGACACCTAATCCTCTAAGGGTTGGTGTGGAATGTGAGCAGTCAAAGGGAGTCCAAGAGACTTTGGAATATGGAATCCAATGGTCATAACAATGTATTATAAATGTATATCTATGTGAATAGAAATGGAACACAAGTTTTATCATTCATATCTCGCCTCCATTTATGTGTGTCTAACATGATATCAAAGGCATATTCCTTCCTAGCCTACTCAATTGTGTGAGAGCCATAGGTTTGTGGCCATTTATGCCCTTCGCTAGATTTGTTGCAGTGTGTGTACCAGTTATGCTCTGTGTGTTTAATAATTCCTCTTTTGCATGCACAATCTATTTCTACTTGGTTTTTTTTGTCAACGTTCTCTTTGCATATTTTGGATGAGGCCAATTGGAAGTCCATTCTGAAACCTTAGCCCACTAGTTATTCCAACTTATCATACCACTGTCATCTCAGTGCATTATACTCATTATTTTGTCCATTGTGTATATATGTAATTATTGTTTTTAGAAAACCACTTTTTCTCACAGTAGATAGAAATCAATACTCTTTATGAGTTCAATTTTCTCTCTCTGACTTTTCTGCTGTTACTAAGTGCACAATATCGCATTGGCTAAAATTTCATTAAGATTTAGGTTAGAAATGCTTCTTCCATTGTGAGTCTTGCCATCATCCAGCAATAGATGTGTTAATAAAAAATAGAGGTTATCACCAAAAGTAACCATCTCATCTATCTTTGCGATAGTATATCCCAACGCCTCTCTCATCACAAGTCGACCAAATGCCTCTCCCATCACAAACGTTCAAAACACTTGAGACTCTAATCGACTTATGTTATCATTATTAAAACGACTAGGAATTCTCAGTGGGCTTCTCAACCACTACTTGTATGGTTTTGTTTCTCACTATGCGTTTATGCTTTAGGTTTTCTGCCCTATCATTCCCTGCAAACTCTGTAAACCCTAACACTTGTTTACTCTCGAAGCTAAATAACTACAAACATTTTGAAACAGAGCATTGGTCTTAGCTACCTTGAATAGCACTGGTCACATCTTAAACAACACTCCTTTTTCTTACCGTAATCGCTACCAACACTCTTTCTAATGTCTCTGTCACCTTCCTACCTTGGCAGTAATCCTTCTGCATCTTTGTTTGTGTCTCCAACCCTGTCAACTACGTCTTTTCTACTCAAAATGTTACTAACTCTGGGTTTGACTACAAAGTGGTTTTGGAACTTTGGTTGCATAGAACCAAATGAAAGATTCTCTATGAATAATTGGAGACAATGAAAGTGGAGCTAGGGCAACTTTCTTGAATTCGCTAGACACATATTTTACAATAGGGGAGGATGACCAAAAATAGGTCTCCCAAACCTTTTTAAAGCAATTAAACTCCACATTTGGAACAAAAATATCAATAGATATTAGCGAGGAAAGGAATTTGTTTTCATGCCAAATCTGTGGTCAACATATAGAACCAGGCTCAAACACTCGACCTCAAGATTTCTCATAAACCTACATGCTAACCAACTCCGCCATTTTTAAAGGAGTCACATCGTTTCTGGACAAAATCCATCACTTCCCAGTGCGTGAGCCATTGTCATTATTTATGCACTTTTATCTCTGGGTCGTTACACTCTTATCTCGGGGTGGTTGTAAAAGAGCAGTGGTGTACATATGTATTGGGTTTTCCATTCCATATAACATCGATACAACCCTGTCAAGCCTTTATATTTGCGTTAAAATTCAGAAGGTAAGGTTCAATAACCATGCTCTGCTCGCCCAAACGCATATATACATGCCCAACTAATCAATGACTTCTGACATGGTTATCAGGCAGGATAAGTAGTGGACAATATTTTCCAATATGGATTTTTCACCAATGTGATCATCACACCAACAACCAAATCCCATCCTGTGATTTATCTGACGACCAAGATCCTTAACAACAGGATAAAATTCGACTTTGTCATGTTGAATTATGTCTATAAGTAATGAATTTTCTCCAGAATGTATCTCCTTGTAGACCACAAATTTAAATAGTCTCTTGATGGATTTGGCTACTCCGGTCTACACTCATGTAGCGAAAGCCTCTACGTGTTAGATAACACACGGTTCAATTTTCTTATCGGTCAATGTGTAGTAAGCAAAAGTTTTCAAACCTTTTTCTCTCTTTCTCACTCTCAATTCCTGTACATTAACTAATTATTTCTCGTGAGAGTGTGTGTTGGCTCACACCATGCCCATGAACGACACTTCGTTTGGATTTAGGATCTGAAGGTTATAATTCGATATTCATTCAGATCTATCAATTACCAATTTTTGTTTATAGTTTTAAGATTGGGATTTGAGGTTTTCAGAGGGGTGAGGCGTTGCTGCTTTTGAGTTCTAGTTGTAAAACAACTATGCCATTTCCCTCATTAAATGCACCATGGATTTCTATTTTTCAGATAAATAAATATAGAAAAAATTGATCGGCACACTCCTAAGAATTGTTGTGGTTGCCAAAGAAGATCACGAGTGACTTGAATCCCCTGGAATGAGTTATTCTTTTGAGGTGCCTGTTTGTTTTGAGAAATCCTTTCAACACTATTCCAAAAGTAGCTAGAAGTTGTATGAAGGCATGGATCTCTAATGACTGTCCCACTTATATGAGTATTGAGAGCATATTGTTTTCTTTGAAGAAAGTGCCAAGTTTAGAGAATATTGGTTCATACCCTAGTTAAAGCGTTTATTTTTTTCTAATATAATGGCCAAATTTGATGATATATTAGAGCTACTAAACACCCTAATACTTTCCACTATTGATGGGAAGGTAAACATAAAAAAAATACACTCTCTGTGACAGTCAAACATGCCTACGTAATGCACAGGATAAGATTGAATTTTTGCAGCTAGAATCTCAGTTCCAATGAAATGAATTAAAACAGAAGAGTTCTCATTCTGAACATGTTTTTGTTTAGACAAACTCCCATAAACAACAACAATATGAAGTTGATTCATATTTAGTGCCCAATGAAGGAGAATATTTGCATGTTGAGGTTCCACTTCCCAAGCCCATCATCAGACCTTATGAAGAGTTTGCTAGCAAAAAGCACATAACATGTCTTGGATATGACAAGGAGGTGTCCTTTAATATTCCATACCATGCCAAACCCATTCAATTCTAAAGTGTTGGGTTTCTTCATGGTGGTTCACCTTCACCTTTTCTAGATTATTCTCCTCCACATTCATAGCCAAAAGTTGTTAAATGCCAACATTGTGACCGAGTTGGCCATATGAAAGCTCATTGTTTTGATCTTCATTCATGTGAGCATTGTCATAAAACCACTCATTCTTCACATAGATGCTTCAAAAACAAACCTCTTGTGAGAAAAAAGATTCATCTTGGATGGATCGCTTCTTGGAAATGGGCTTCAACAACCAAGAATATCTTTTATTCATATGTTAAAGTCTCTTCTAGAATATTAAAAGGTTTTGCAATTGAGTTTTCTCCATCTTCTCACCTTGTATCTGACAAGGGGGTAAATGGATGGCCATCTACAAGTTTCAAAGCCACATAAAGAGAGCCTAAACCACAACCTTCCATACCAGATTCAGAGTTGTAGCCAGAGACAAATCATGCCTTTGATTGGTGGTCAACCTTTAACCATCTATGCGGGGTTGAGACCTCCCTTTTTAGGTTGAACTTCTCCATTTTCAAAGAGTTGGGGACACTTCCTCTAGCATAAGATTTTAGTTTCTTGCCATTTTTGGAAGAGTTCTAGGAAGTGCATTAGGCATTCCAAAGTTGGTGGTCATCCTTAAACTATCGTAGGTTGTGACCAAGTGCTCAATATTTAGCTCAAAAATCAAAGTTATCAGAATGGCTTGAAACCTGAACGACCACGTCTGTCTCGGGAAAAAGATCATAATGCAACTCGTTTCATCGAAAACTGAGTTTGTATGTGAAATTTATTGTATTATGATCGTTTTGCTAAATAAGTGAAATTTGCAAAAAAAATGGCCAGTCATTGCACAGTCAGCAGTCTGTACTGCTGACGTGGCAAGTGACTAGGCAGGGTCAATGATGGTCAGTGACGAATCACATATGGACAAGTGGCATCGTTTCATTGGGTTATACAAGTGGTGTGTTGGCGCGATCTTATTGGTTTTATTTTTGGACCAATGGAAGAATGCCACGTGGCAAGCTCAGAGGCCGCCACATGGTATTTGTGGAGGTCGGGGTCGAACCCGCGACCTCCGACATACTGTCCACAAACCTTTACCAACTCCTCTACCGGGTGTTTCTTACCCCATATGTTCTTTACACTCATTTAATGTTTAACAGTGTGGGAGCAGGCGGTTAGGAGGGCCACCCCGCAGGACAACCCTTTGCATGCATACACAACGTAAATCCTGGCAGTCACAGTTAAGTGTTAACCCGATGGATAGTTTACCGCACCACAACAGTCTCGCATGTGATCACACCAAACTCCACAACGGTTGGGCAGGCAGTTATGTTAATTGCACCCGAAACAAACCTCCAACGGTTCAACGTAGTGAACGCATTTATTGTTAACTGTAGTCACAATTTACGTTAACCTCAGTGGCTAGTTCCATAAACGGTAACGTATATAGTATCTGCATGTGAACACGAAGGATGTTACACCAAATGGTTAGGCGAAGTAAATAAAAAACTATGGAAAAAAAGTTATAAAATATGGTGCATAATTATAACAAAATATAAATAGGTTCATACATGGCGGATCCCAGTCTAGTCACATGGCACGAAGGTCCAGTCACACGGTGGCGGAGTTAATGGCCATGACCACCAGAGGATGTGAGTCAACTTGCCAACAAAGTGCCGAAGATATGGTGTTAAACCATATTTCAAACATATATGTTAAAGTCCGATGGAAAATATATATTAAAACAAAAACTATGGCTTTTATACAACGCGGAGGTGGCAACCATGTGGCCCGGTGATATAGCACGACAGGGATGAGAACGCACAATATGTGGTCCAGTCAACAAGTCGGAGCAGGTCGAGACCACCGGGGTTAGATGCCACGGGTCTGTGGTTCTATAGATCGTCGGGTATGCGGTTACATCAAGTGTTATTCGGTGCGGAGATGTGTCACATGACACAGAGATGTGGGCATAGTTAAAACAACACCGTCGAGTTGTTGCCATGACCGTCAGAGGTTGTGAACATGGAGTACTGAGTCAACATTGCCATGGGATATGCCATCGAATCATCGGGAACAGGTAAGGAGTAGGTCCAATTCACATGGAAAACAATGTACGACTATGTGGCATGGGGTTACTGCTGAAAGTAGTTCACATGGCTGCGGGTTGCCATAACACTTGACTACCACATCGATCGGAGTTGAGTTATGATATGGTCTTTCACCAAGTTATATGATAAAACTTTGGATTATTAGTGTAACAAAAGGCACCGGTCCAATCTATATGCACCATGAATAAACCTTAGGATAATATATTACATCAATGCATGGAGGATATTGTATTTAGTCCAACCTTTGTAAACCATATGCATCATATGATTAGACCTTACTAAAACAAAATCGGCAAAGTTAGTAGTTGTTATAACTATAGCGCTAAGTGTAATTTTGTTATTGCACCGAGTATAGGTTTGTCCACCTAATTAAAAAAACTTGCCATGTATAGCCTAGTAGGTTCGAACCTAGAACCTGGCCGAGGCATTATAAAAGGATTACCATTGCACCACTGCAGAGGGGGAGTTGAACAATGAGCTCCATAACAGAGTCATATTGGTGCCTGTAATGTTCATTTGAGCATATCTTGGTCATCCTTGGGCCTTTTTGCGAATGGAGATAGGCATTGGAAAGCTGAGATAGAGGCCTCCTTTCTGACAGTCACCAACAATGCCTGCATGCATAGTTCAGTTGGGTGAAACTCTATGTAAAGAAGCAGTTCGAAACCATTTCAGAGGCAAGAAGTTGTCAAGTTAGTTTTTGGCTTTCTGGAAGCATCTGAAAGCTGATTTGGAAACTTGAAGAGCTGAAACGGGGGTTTTGACACATTTTGGATTCAATGACAGTACTTGTTTGTTAGTAGCAGCAGTGAAGTCCGCAATTTTTTTAACCTAAATTGTGTCACTTAGACAAGTGGAGACAGGGTAAATAATCAATATATTGATGAAACTTCAATTCTTGATTTTAGTATAGGTCAGAGTTATTGTTAGAGACTCTATGATTTTGCTGTAAATGACAAGTCCTTTGTAGAATGTCAAGTGAAATTGTGAGAGTTCGCTAAAGGAGAGCATTTCCATACTGGGGAAATAGTTGCAATTGTATCAACAATTTTGATGTACCTCTTCTTATTCATTGAAATACGAGTGGCCTAGCCTTTTAGAGCAGGGCCATGAGAGGTAGTCTGAGGGGGGTGAACTCTGTCAACAATCTCGTTGTCTTTCTATTTTACATTGCATGCTTATGTGTGTCATGTCCTTTTTGGATAACTTGTTCAGATGTATTAAATTACTGTTTTGAAAGGCCCATTTAAAACTTGCCAAGTGTCAGGTAGCGATCTAATTCCGCAATTTCATATCAACTATAGTTTTCTTTTGTAGCGCAAGTCAGTAGGTAAGGCTCCCTACCTGGTTTGCATTGTGAATTCATTTATTTCTTAGTTAGATTATCTAATTAGATAATTTGTATTTCTATTTATCTATAGATTAATATTTTAATTCTCTGTAATTTTAGTTCTTGAACTTTCATACGTTCTTTATTGCAAAAGTGTGGATTCCCTATAGAGGTTAGGCACTGAAGGTTGATGAACAAAAGTGCTTTTTAAGGAATTGCAAAACTATTTGATGCTTATGCAAAACAAAGTATTGTGATCAAAGATCATAAAATTGTTTTGTAAATGTAATCCTAGTGATCACACAAGCCTGTAGCATTTTACTTTCTTCCTGATTGAATTTTATCTTTCAAGTGTAAAGTGTGGATTCCCCCCTACAAAAGTTAGGCATTGAAGGTTGAAGAATGAAAGTGCTTCTTAATTAATCATAGAATCATTTTATGACAAACAATGGAATATGATTGGAGTCCACAAAGTTGTCTTGAAAACATAAGCTCATTGATCCAACAAATCTTTGTATCCCTTTAATTTTTAGTCTGATAGTTCATTTTATTGCCAATGCATGCCTTGGAGCATTAGATTGTAAAAGTTCTTTCATAGCTTGAGAATAATTTATGTACTAGATCCACACATACAATGTTGGTGTTTAAAAGTTTATGACCATAGATTGACAATTAAATATAATGGAATTTAAGTAGCTAAATTTCTTAACAATAACCTTCTCAAACTAAAGGAGGTTGTATACAATCAATTTTGAGCAACCTCCTCAAATCAAAATAGGTTACTATAATGTAAATTTCCTCAAATTTGATGTGGAATCTAGGAACCCTCTCCAAATTTAACAATAAGGGGTGACACCAAATCTATTTTAAATATCCTTCTCAAAAATCAATTTTGAACAACCTCCTTAAACACATTTTATGTGGATAAACTTTCGAAAATCTAGGAAACCCTTCAAATTTGAGGATATAATCTTAATATGAGGCATGTCTATCATAATAAACACATTTTAATTGAGAAAAAATTACAAAAGGACTCATTCTTCCTATCGATTTAAAAAAATCTCAAGAATTTTACACAATCTTCTCAAATTTGAGGAAAATTTCTATAGTATGCCTACCATATATTATTAGATATATTATCATAATGCAATAAATAAATATCATGTGATAATTGTTCTATAGCTAATCATTAAAACATATTAATGATTACATTATATAATAATTGTCATATGCCTATTGTTATATAATATTTGTTTATTATATTATAATCATAAATCTAATAAGATATATAAAGTATATTACACTTTTATGGAGAATAAAAAAATGACCAATAGTTATGAACCTGTGTTTTTTCCTAAAAAGAAAAATATTCAAATATAAAGGGCTTTTCCATAAACAAGTGGCTCATACAACAATTTTGGTTCCAAACTTGGCCATGGCTTTAAAATTAAATTATTATTATTATTTGTTGAAAAACTATGAAAGATGTAAAACTAATTTTTCCTTTAATTGAAGAGAGTTATACTTTTAAACTTAAGTGTAGAATAGTAAGACTAATTAAAATGTTTCAACCATTTTGTATTGATATATTTGACTTAAAACTCAATTTTTTATTATTTATTATTAATAGTTTTTAAATGGTACATTAATTTTATATTAAAAATTGAACAAATTTCATATGTTTCTTTTTTTTTTATTCTTATTAAGAAATAACTAGTTTTTCATTATTTCAATTATTTATTTTCTTTATACATTTAAATAATTTACCTAAATCTTATATTGAAATATCTTTGTGAAGTATAATAATTGTATATCTTCCACACTCAATGAAATATGTTTACCACATTTTTGAGCTGTAATTACAATAATAAATGGAGCTAGCATAGTAGCATAGTTTGAATAAGATTATTAATATTTTTATTATTATAATTAACCAAATGGATATATTCACTTTTATTTTTAATTATAGTTGGCATTTTTTATTTAAAAAATATTTTATTTTTCTTCTAAAAGGTACATGTGTCAACTCGATACACATAATGTGTTTGTGAGCCTACTATTATTATTTTTTACTTTTAATTACTTTTATCCTTTTTCAAGTTTGATATAAAGTTATATTATTTCACATGAACATTGAAATACTTTATTTATGGTTAAGAGTAAGAATGAAATATTCTTACACATCTTTTGAATAGTAATAATGCATTTAATTAAAATTAACTACTAATGAAATAGATATATCTTTTTTGTTTTTAATTATAGTGAACATTTAAAAAAAATAAATTTTGTTTAAAAAAACTCAACAAAAAAGTTTAACATTAAACACATTACACATTTACCTTATTAATTTCCTAAAAAATTAGAAAATATTTTTAATTACAGTGAACATTTAAAAAAAAAAGAATTTTATTTAAAAAAACTCAACTAAAAAGTTTAACATTAAACACATTACACATTTACTTTATTAATTTTCTAAAAAATAGAAAAATTTAATGTTAGATTTTTTTTATAAATTCTCACATATAAAAAACAATTATTAACATATTAATAATAATTAAATATATAAATAATACTAAATATGACTTTTCCATAAATCTAAACTAATCATTCTTTAAATTTTAAATAAAAAATTCCAATAATTAAATGTAAATTGGTTTAAATCACATGAGCGAGTGCGGAAGCCAACAACTCAATCCAGTATGATATATATTATTTTTTTACCCAAAATTACAGTGTTAAACATTTCGCTATTCAGTTATTTCTTTGCACGTGCTAGGACACGCGGGACGCTGTAACTCCTTAGGTTGAATTGAATTCCCTATCTTGAGTTTTCCACTGGACGGCGCGAAGACAATGACAGACTGCGGATGTACGTACCACATTTATATGCCATGATAAGGTTTTCCGATAAAAAGGTTAACGCCCATTTATGTAACCTCACAAATCGTCGTTTTGTCTGTTCAATCTACAGGTTAATCATCATGGGTGTTCTTTCTCTCTCAAGCATTGTGTCTGTCTTATGGAGCGCTCCATAAATGTTCTGTTCTGTGTAGTGTTGTATGCATCAATGTCCTGTGTAGTGTTGTGGTTGTGTCTTGTGTAAACGTTTGTTTGTTTTGTGTGTTTGTTAATTGAGAGAGAAAGTCTATGCAGAGGAGAATATGCACTGGTGGTTGAAGGGCCAACTTGATCAACAAATAATGGAATGCATCCAGAGTGAGTGAGTTAGTACTCATGGCAATATTTTCTTGAATTATTTTTAAATTCATTCGGCCAGGCCCTTCTTTATGTTTCTTTTTCTGATGAGTTGGAATTTTATATACAGGAGCTGCTGGAGTAGCGTTTCCGGTGCTTTTGGAGCAGAGAATGAGGATTTTCCAGCGCCCATCAGTTTGCAGAGTTTCAATAGAAAATGAAAATTTCCTAAGAAGCAAGGTTAGTATGCTAAAATCTCTCGCCCCCATCTGTGGTCATCCTTCCTTGACATTTCTGTTTGTGAATATTTTTCCATTTCCATTTAGAAAATCTACCTACCCACGGAGTGCATCTCTCTCTGTCATCCCTTCTATATGGAATTTCAGTTAGGATTTTTCGTGTTCAAAATATTTTGTTCTTTCTTCAAGCGAGAACCGTTTGAATTTAATACCCTGAACTTTCTGTTCATCTAGCTGAAAGTGTTGGGTCCCTATAATACTAGTGATCACCCCATTACTATTGTAGTTATACCCCTTATTTATATTGTTGTGCCCCTATTACCCCCATATTGTTATTTCTGTGCCCCATAGAATCCCTCTATTGTTATTTTTGTGGCTTTATATTATTATTGTTAGGTCGGCTGGATTATATTGTGACTCCCTAGACTCCTATATATAGAAAGGAGGTTTTGTCATTTGTATCACCAAAGAATTGTTCATTTATGTAATGTAAAGGAGGTTTCCCCCTCGAAGAGGCTGAATTCTAAGGCGTTGATCTATCTTTTCTATCTTTTCTTGAGCTGGTTTCATAACATTTGGTATCAGAGCTTTGGATTCTAGGGTTTCGCTGCTCCAAACAGGTCATCGTGGCATTTTCGCTATAACTTTTTCTATGAAGTTTCAGAAGTCGCAAAAAAAACCCATTTGAGAAGAAATTGCGCTGAACCTTGGGTCCGAATTTCAGAGCTTTTCGCGTGATATTTGCGGAGATATGATCTGAGGAAGTTGGTCTTTTTGCAGACTCCTGAATTACATTCAAAACAGGTGACCTGGGGAAAATCTTCATAACTTTCTCTCTAGGGATCGGATTGAAATTTTGTAAGAAGGTACAGAAAGAGGACGGACTGTAGTTTCTTGTATGTGTGTTTTAGATTTAAAGGTTGAAACAGTGACTCGTGGCACATCATACAAGTTCGCTCTACTGAACCAGTCTAAAAACAAGTCACTGTGGGAGATTTCACATAACTCTTCCTTGGAGAATCCAATTTGGCTCAGACTTGTGGCATTGGAAAGAGGACGCAGAAGGCTACTACAGGTAGAAATTTCAGAATTGGATGATCTGAAATTACAGAGATACATCAGATTCAATATCAGGCTTCTATAAAGTGAAAAAAGGTGTGTAGTTTTTTTTTTTTAATTTTTGTGTAAGCTTGGTTTAACGGAATTCAAAGGGCATAGTAAAGCATTATTATCGGTAACTGATGCCCCGAGGAAAGAAAATGCAAACACCTAGTAAGGAACCTGAAAGCTCTAGCATGACTCATGAAGAAGAGGAAGAAATGCTACATGATATATCAAAATTACAAGAACAAGTGCAACAAATGTCACGCTCACAAAAGCTAACAGAAGCTAAGATAAGTGGCGTGGAATCTAAGATAAATGGTGTGGAATCTAAGATAAAGGGCATAGAAGCTAAGATGGATGATTCGAAAACAGATTTGAAGAGAGACATGGCAGATTTGAAGATAGATATGAAGATAGACATGGAAGAATTGAAGAAGTTGCTACAAGAAAGGGTCACTAATGGTGAAAAGGTAGTAAAGGAAACTCATGATGAGAACAAAAGAAATGTTAATCATGATTCCATAGACACTAATGTTGGATCGAAGAATCACCATATTCCAAAAATCGATATGAGGAAGTTTGATGGCAAGGATCCCGCCACATGGATATTACAGATGGAGCAATTCTTCGATCTCAATAATGTGCAAAACGCACAAAAGGTACGTATGGCAACTGTATATTTGGAACCAAATCAGTTTGTATGGTATCAATGGCTTTGCTCTCGTAAACAATTTATCACTTGGGCAATTTTTACGGAAGAATTGATAGCACATTATGAAGATACAAAAAGCAACACTTTTTTTAGCCAATTGATAAGTCTCAAACAAAAGGGTTCAGTAATGGAGCACATTGAGGAGTTCCAAAAATTGAACATAAGGGTAAAAGATATTCCAGAGGAGCATAGGATTGATGTGTTCATAGGGTCTTTAAAGGATAATATCCAACATGATGTTCGCCTTTGGGAACCTGATTCATTAGAGAAGGCATTCAGGTTAGCAAGAAAAATGGAAGTGTTGTTGCCCCAACTCACAACTATAAAGACGGAAGTGTTGTTGCCCCTAGTCTTCCACAACCTATAAGGTTGACACCACAACAATTGGAAGAAAAAAGAGCAAAAGGGCTTTGTTACAGTTGTGATAGCAAATACACTAAAGGTCATAAGTGTGCTGAGAAGAAATTATTCTACATAGATTGTGAAGAGGAAGAAGAAAAGGAGCAAGAAAGGTCAAAAGAAGAAGATATACTTCAGGAACAAAGCCTAGATGAAGAACAAATAAATCCGACCATATCTTGTAATGCATTGGCGGGAATTACCACTCCTCAAACCATCAAGATAGAAGGACAAATCAAGAAGAAAAAGGTAATAGTGTTGATTGATTCAGGAAGCACCCACAATTTTATTCATTGTAGGGTAGCAAAAGAATTGAATTGCTTCCTATATCCAGCACCAGAGTGTCAAGTGATGATTGCAAATGGAGGAACAATAAATTGCTCTGGAAAGTGCCATAATATCAAGCTATCCATGGGAGAATATGTATTGACTAGCCCAATGCTTTCCATTCCAATGGGAGGTGCTGATGTTGTACTAGGAGTCCAATGGCTACAATCCTTGGGTACAATAGCTTTTAATTTTCAAGAACTTTTCATCAAATTTTCTATGGAAGGAAAGGAAGTTGAATTAAGGGGTATTGCAGGGAAACCAGGAAAGATAATCAGCTCTAATGGTATGACAAAGCTTCTAAAAAAGGAGCAAAGAGGTGTAATTGCACAATTATGTTCGCTAGATGTTTCCACATTGGAATCATCTATTTCTCCAGATCTCCAAAAAGTCCTGGACAATCATTCCAAGGTATTTGAGACTCCCAAAGGTCTCCCACCTATGCGTGATCATGATCATGCTATTCATCTGATTCCAGGAAGTGTTCCTCCAAACATCAGGCCGTACAGATATCCCTATGTCCAAAAAAGTGAAATTGAACGTATGGTTGCAGAAATGCTAGAGGCTGGTATAATTCAACCGAGTCAAAGTTCTTTCTCAGCTCCAGTAGTATTGGTGCACAAGAAGGATGGATCATGGCGCATGTGTCCGGATTATAGGGAGCTCAACAAGCTCACTATTAAAGATAAGTTCCCCATTCCTGTTATTGATGAATTACTGGATGAATTGCATGGATCAATTTACTTCACCAAGTTGGATCTTCGTTCGGGATATCATCAAGTCAGAATGAAGATTGAAGACATTCCGAAAACGCATTTAGAACTAATGAGGGTCATTATGAATTTTTGGTCATGCCTTTTGGCCTTACCAATGCACCTTCAACATTTCAAGGTTTGATGAATTCAATTTTCAAACCATTCCTTAGAAAATTTGTGTTAGTATTTTTTGATGATATACTAATCTACAGCAAGTCTTGGAAGGATCATTTTGAACAAGTTGACAGGGTGCTACAACTATTGGAGGAGAAACAATTATATGCAAAAAGATCCAAATGTTTCTTTGGAGTCCAGGAGGTGGAATATTTGGGTCATATTGTATCTCATGAAGGAGTTAAGGTAGACCCTAGCAAAATTAAAGCCATTAAGGAATGGAAAATCCCCACATCCATAAAGCATCTGCGAGGATTTCTTGGGTTGACAGGGTATTATCGCAAGTTTGTTAAGAATTATGGGAGAATAGCAGCACCTCTAACAACATTATTGAAGAAAGATTCATTTTCATGGACTTCGGAAGCAACAAAGGCCTTTGAACATCTTAAAGAGGCAATGTGCCAAGCACCGGTCTTAGCTACACCGGACTTCACAAAAACCTTTATTGTGGAATGTGATGCTTCAGGAAATGGAATTGGTGCTGTTCTAATGCAAGATGAAAGACCCATTGCTTTTGAAAGTCGTCCAATCAAGGGAAAGTTTTTAAGCAAAGCTATTTATGAGAAGGAAATGTTGGCAATACTCCATGCACTTAAGAAATGGCGACCCTACCTAATGGGAAGACACTTCAAGGTAAAAACGGATCATGATAGCCTTAAATACTTTTTAGAACAAAGATTATCCTCTGAAGAGCAACAAAAGTGGGTCACAAAGATGTTGGGTTATGACTTTGAAATCATCTACAAAAAAGGGAAGCAAAATGTGGTGGCAGATGCACTCTCAAGAAAGGATGAGGATGTGGAAGCATTGTTGTGTGCCATTTCTATTATCCAACCAGATTGGATAAACGAAGCAAGGGAGGAATGGAAGAATGACGAAGAAGTGTGGGCACTTATTCGAAAGCTACAACAAGATTCCAGTACTTCTGATACATTTAGCTGGCAAAATGATTCGTTATGGTACAAAGATCGCTTATACCTCTGTAAGAATTCCCAGCTAAAACAAAAGATTCTTATGGAATTGCACACTTCTCCCTTAGGAGGGCACTCAGGATTTTTAAAAACTTACCACAGGGTTAAGAAGGAATTTTTTTGGGATGGCCTTAAATCAGATATTCAAAAGTTTGTGGCGGAATGTTTGGTTTGCCAACAAAATAAAGTTGAAACAATTAAGACACCGGGTCTATTACAACCTTTATCCATTCCAAGCCAACGTTGGGAGGAGGTTTCAATGGATTTTATCACAGGTTTACCCAAGTCTGAGGGAAAGAGTGTCATCATGGTGGTAGTTGACAGACTTACCAAGTATGCACACTTTTGTGCATTATCACATCCATTTAAAGCCAGTACAGTTTCTACTGCATTTATGGAAACAGTTCAAAAGCTACATGGAAACCCAAAGATTATTGTAAGTGACAGAGATCCCATTTTCACTGGAAATTTTTGGACAGAATTATTTTCTTGTCTTGGTACTCAGTTAGCTCATAGCTCATCTTATCATCCTCAATCTGATGGGCAAACTGAGATAGTAAACAAATGTTTGGAAGGATATCTTCGTTGCTTTGTATCTGATAAACAGACACAATGGGTCAAATGGTTGCCTCTGGCTGAATGGTGGTATAACACTTCCTTCCATACAGCAACAAAAATGACCCCATTTATGGCACTTTATGGGTATCAACCACCATCCATCACATCATATTTAAGAGAAAATTCTAAGGTTCAGGCAGTGGAACATCACATCGAACATCAACAACAAGTCCTCCAACTCTTAAAGGATAACCTCGTGTTGGCACAAAATAGAATGAAACAACAGGCAGATCAACATCGCAGTGAAAGAAGTTTTGATGTAGGTGATTGGGTATTCCTACGGCTACAACCATATAAGCAAATGTCCCTAAAGCAAGCTAAGAAGGATAATAAATTATCACCAAAGTATTATGGTCCGTACAAGGTGTTGCAAAAGATTGGTACTATGGCATACAAATTGGAGCTTCCTGCAGCTTCTCGATTGCACCCAGTTTTCCATGTTTCATGTTTAAAGAAGGTTATAGGTGACAAGCTCCCAATTCAAACAATATTGCCAGAACTTGACGAGGAAGGAAAAATTATATTGGAACCGGAAGCAGTCACAGAAACAAGAACTCGACAGCTACGAAATCGATCAATTTCAGAGTATCTTATCAAGTGGAAGAACTTATCCGCTGAAGATTCCACATGGGAGGATGAGAATTTTATGCAGAAGTATCCAGAACTACTCAAGCGTTGAGGACAACACTTTTTTGAAGGAGAGGGGCATGTTGGGTCCCTATAATACTAGTGATTACCCCATTACTATTGTAGTTATACCCCTTATTTATATTGTTGTGCCCCTATTACCCCCATATTGTTATTTCTGTGCCCCATAGAATCCCTCTATTGTTATTTTTGTGGCTTTATATTATTATTGTTAGGTCGGCTGGATTATATTGTGACTCCTTAGACTCCTATATATAGAAAGGAGGTTTTGTCATTTGTATCATCAAAGAATTGTTCATTTATGTAATGTAAAGGAGGTTTCCCCCTCGAAGAGGCTGAATTCTAAGGCGTTGATCTATCTTTTCTATCTTTTCTTGAGCTGGTTTCATAACAGAAAGTATCACCTGATACAACACCTGTTCTGCATCGATACTCATCACATGTTCATGGATGTGTTGAAAGACGATCATAGAATTGTAGTTTGGTCTTATTATTGTTATTTATGATGCATTTTATGATGCATTTGAATCATAACGTGAGTTAATAAAATCTCTGCGTTAACATTTTGGAATAACTGCAAGAAATTGTGTGGTATTTTCCTCTACTTAGCCCTAGTACATTAACATTACCATAATACAAGTTACGTTTCTATCAGCATTAAATCACATCTCAACTCTTCTTTTTTATAAATTCTATAGGGTTATTTGGAATGGTAAACCGTTCTGGGGTTTCCAACAGGGAGGCATTAAATCACAACTCAACTCTTCTTTTTTATAAATTCTATAGAGTTATTTGGAATGGTAAACCGTTCTAGGGTTTCCAACACTTTTCATTGCATATGTAAACGTATACTATTGTGTTGTGTTGTGTTGGAAGTTTCTAGAGTCACATCTGCTCCTAACCAGGCTGCTTACACTTATAATAACTCCATAGGCGAATAGGGGTCTCGTCTGTCAGTTGTACTTTAATTAACCCGATAGGCCTGTCTATGTTCCAGAATTTTAATTTATTTACCAGATTAAGGTAAGTCGAGGATGGGGATTTATTTATAACCTTCAGCGAACATGTTGGTAATATTCTTGGTAATATTAGAAAATTAGATTGATTTTAAAAATAATTAATATGATGAACACGTACGTGTGTTACATCAGAGGCACATGTGTCACATGAGAGGAGCCTCCCCAACCTGACACTTAGGTATGATGTTATAGCTTCTTGATCTTTCATTAATGCAGGTCCAGTAGCTATTTGCTCCATAAAGAGCATGGCCCTGTGCGTAATACAACACCAATTAACCACATAGGAAACCTATAAACCAACACATGGCTAACGTCAACCGTAGCCAAGATATGCATCATACATTACATAATTGATCAATTGATCCAAGAGTTTACCATGGATGGTAGGAGCAACAGTTGTAATATAAGTTGAGGACTTGATATGTATATGTTTTTCCTATTAAACCAAATTATTCTTCAATATATCCAACCAGATCAGAGGTGTACAGGCCTTCCACTTTCACGTCACGTCAGGTCAGGCCTCTTTGTCATCCTTCGCTTTCATGCCTCTTTGAGAATACTATATATAATTCTGTTCATCCATACTCATTATAATTCTGTTCATCCATACTCATCACCTGTTCATCGATGAAAAAAGTCCTCATCAATGCATGTGTTTCCAAGTCTAGCAACTGTTGAAAGCCCACATAACAAGATGTCGAAATCCCACTTGTTCCTACTTTCTTCTTCTCTGCTACTTTTTCTCCAATCCTTCCTAGCCTTCTTCCATGGCCGTCTCACCTCAAATCCCATTTTTGATACACACAATAACGCCTCCCAAAACATGCTAAACGCAGAAGTCAAGACACTTGGAGAAACGATTCGACATGACCCTCAATTATCTATCTCAGGATCAAAACCCCCATTAAGAGGAAGGTTCCGAGTTTAGAGTTGCAAGAAAACTTACCAAGATTCAAAGATCTCCACTCGGATTCAATTCTCGGCCAAAGTGGAGGCCTTCTTCAAGCTCCGATTCTACATCACTTGGTTATAGCAGATCGACTCCTTCGGCTATCCATGGAGAGCATCTTCAAGCAGAATCCGTGGTGTTGCCTGCTCATCATCTCCCGCACGATGGAGCAGATTCTTCGGCCATTCACAAGCCGAGGATTTCGTGTCATGGCAGCGGCGCCCGATCTTCGCTACCTCTTCCAGAAAACCCCGACGGAGGGATGGTTGAGAAAGATTGAGAGCGGTGATATCGATCCGGGGGAAGAAACCCGTAGTCGTCTTGAGGTTGTTGAAGCTCCTACCAACAAATTGAATCACCCTCTCTTTATCTTCTTCATTATTTTAGTTTATCCACCTGTTATTAATTTTAGGTTATCCACCTGTTATTAATTTTAGTTTATTCTTTCTAATAAATTTAGTTCTTTCTGTCTCTGTTTTTTTTCACCTCAAAACCCAAGCATTGCTTGTTTGAATCTATTCTTGAATAAATTCATCGAAGATTTTGTTTAAATCTATTCAAGGGCACCTCAAACTCAAGCAGCTGCCCCTCTTCCTTCTGTGTCCATTTGGTTTAACATGAACCCAAGGCGTAGATCAGAAGCCAATACCTGCCAACCGAATTGAATCCTGACGTGAATTTGAATCTTGTTGTTTTGGGTACATTGGCGGAATCTTTTTGTTTCCTTCTCATTGAAGATCTATTAGCCTTTTGCTTTACACATATCTCTAGAGTGTTATGTTTCCAGGTTGGAGCGGGAAGGGCTTTAAATTAGCAGGAGTTAACTGTTTTTATTTGGCAAGGTTTTGTGGCGGGGAAGGTCCAGCTTCAAATAGAGAAGAACCCAGAAATTCTTACAACTTTATTTTTAATATTGGTTTATTTCTTGTTGTTATTTCCATTGTTCCTGTATCACAAAAATGAAATTTAGAAATATGTGAGAAGTCTTTATTAATACCCCATCGCTCTTGATAAAGAGCCGCTGCCATTTTCAGATGCCCAGAATAAGCAAGAAAATGCAAAGAGAGAGAGAGAAACACCCACCCAACAACAACAACCACAAAGATAGAAGACAAAGTATAATGTATGATGCATTCCAAATACCAAACAAAAATATAATATAATATTTCATGTGGTTGTCATTACTCTGGATAAAGAATATAATATTTAACCCGCATCGTAAGGTAACCCATCGTTCCTTTGACCATAGTGGTAACATGAGTCACTTCTTCATCAATTGTCATCCTTGATGAGTGGCTTCCTCATCAAAGTTTCCAAGTAGATGTATTGTTTCCAAGTAGTCAAGGGGAGGTCATAACTGTTGGTTATGGCGACTCCTATTTCGTAGACCATAGCAATATTAATGCGGTCTGACATGGGGCCGATATAAGATGATACAACACGCCGATATAAGATGATACAACACGCTGCTATTTTTTTTCTCTCTCATCACCGCGCGGCGTGTTGTATCGTTTTATATCGGCCCCATGTCAGACCGCATTAATATTGCTATGGTCTACGAAATAGGAATCACCGTTGGTTATGAGATGAATCCTTTAGTATTGCGCACGCTCAGTCCTGTAATGTCATGATGATGAGATAAAACAATCATACAACTTGACAACCATCTCCTAAAAAATGGGTCACGTGGCAACTCTCACATAATCAAAGATTTCTTTTTCCTTTTTCTTATTAATTACATTACTTTTCCTTTTTTTATTTTTTATTAATTACATTACATTGCATAGTTTTATTAATTATACAACAAGGTGTTTTCTCTTTCAACGTTGTTTTATTAAATTCCCATTTTTTTTCTTTTATTAATTACATTACATTACATAGTTTTATTAATTATACAGCAAGGTGTTTTCTCTTTCAACGTTGTTTTATTAAATTTCCAATGTTTACTGAGAAAAATATATTACCATTACATAGTTTTATTAATTATACAGCAAGATGTCGATTTATAATTTTGAAAATAAACATGTATTTTAGAATTTGGAAAATAAACATTTATTTTGTCACCACATTATTCATTATTTTATTTTATATTTTATATTTTAATTTGAAAAATATATATAACATTTAATTATTGAAAATTTTATTTACTAAATGAAATTTCACTGATTTTATTAATAAAAATATGTTATTGTTGTATTGAAGTTAAAAGTTACTAAATGTGTTTTTTATTTACTTTTAATATGTAATGGTTAGATTTAATTGTTATTATGTTAAATTTATAAATTATATCATACTTGTATCACTTTATATAATAATATTGTATTCATGTTTTTTTTTCATGCATTATAGGTTTATGGTTATATATATATATATATATATATATATATATATAATGGATTTATTTTTATGAATTGTACATTTAATTATGTTACAAGTTGTTAGGAAAGGTTTGTATACTAACAATATCATTTCAATGTTGTATGTTGCAGAAAATTTATCAATACCAAAGTTGCTCATGGGTGGGTGGAAGACATTATCTATTTTTATGTTTTGTAATGTTGTAATTAGAAAAAATTGATATATATTTTGTTTAGATGGGCCCATCAAAGAATGTACATGAACACAAACTATCATTAATAAAATGAGTAGGCTTTTTTTTGTTTGTTGGAGGGGAATTCAACCCCTCCAAAAGGCTCTTAGGAAGGTTAAATGGTAACCCTCCTTTGAGTTGTGTTCCTTGTGCTCATGGTTTTCATGATCTTTAGTTTATAGTAACTCCAATATGCACAAACACAAATATATCATTTTATTATAATAATAATTTATAAACATGTTTTAAACATCTTCCCAACATACACACAAATAACAAAATCACTTTTATTCACATAAATCATTTAACATTTTTTCAATGTTTTAAACATCTTCCCCACATACACACAAATACCAAAGTCACTCTTATATTTCACATAAATTACTTAACATTTTTTCAATTTTTTAAACAACTTCCCCACATACACACAAATGAAAAAACCAATCTTATTCACATAAATTATATAACATTTATAACCTAAATTTATTTATATTTTTTAATTTCTATAATTTTTTTGGTTTTTTTTTTTTTTTTTTTTTTTTTTTTTTTTTTTTTTTTTTAAATTATGAATTGCCTATGATTTGTTTACTTATATATTTTTATTATAAGTATTTCATTACGATATTTATATTATATTTTTCCCTTCTTTTCATATATATATATATATATATATATATATTTTTTTTTTTTTTGATATTTTTATAAATTTAAATTAAATACTAATATATTATTTAGAGTGTTTGTGTTTGTAAATATTTAAATGTTTTTATTATTTATTTGTATAAATTTACTATATCTAAATATTTGTGTATTGGTTTTATTATTTATATATAATAAATATATTCTTGAAGGCTTATATATTTATTTATTTGGGTTATAATGTATGCTTTGGATTCTTTATTTTGTATGTATATATGAATGTATTATTTTCAGAATATATGAAATGAGAGTGTTTGCATTACTTGTATGTACTTCTTTGGAGTGTTTATTCTTCTATGCTTATGAATGTCTCATTTTGCATGCTTTTGAGTATTCGTTCCATTGTTTATTTGTATGTACGTGTATACACAATTATTTATCTTGAAGAGTTGCTTGTATTATCTTGAGTATTTTTCAGTATTCCTTCATTATTTGCTTTGTGTGTGTATTCTTTGAGTATTCTTGTGTATGGATATTGTTTACTTGTATGTGTATGAATGTATTCTTTGTTGTATTTGTATGAGTATTATTCACTTGTATTCTAGATATGTGTATGAATGTATTCTTTGTTGTATTTGTATGAGTATTATTCACTTGTATTCTAGATATGTGTATGAATGTATTCCTTCATTATTTGCTTTGTGTGTGTATTCTTTGAGTATTCTTGTGTATGGATATTGTTTACTTGTATGTGTATGAATGTATTCCTTCATTATTTGCTTTGTGTGTGTATTCTTTGAGTATTCTTGTGTATGGATATTGTTTACTTGTATGTGTATGAATGTATTCTTTGTTGTATTTGTATGAGTATTATTCACTTGTATTCTAGATATGTGTATGAATGTATTTTTTGCTACATTTGTATGTGTCTTGTTTACTTGTATTCTTTGTATGTGTATGAATATGTTCTTTATGTCTATATAGATCTATTCTTTGCTACATTTGTATGTCTCTTGTGTACTAGTATTCTTGGTATGTGTTTGAATGTTTTCTTTGCTACATTTGTATGTGTCTTGTTTACTTGTATTTGTATGAATGTCTTCTTCAACTCTATATGAATCTATTCTTTGCTACATTCATATGTGTCTTGTTTACTTGTATTCCTTGTATGTGTATGAATGTATTCTTCATGTGTGTATGAATCTATTCTTTGCTACACTTGTATGTGTCTTGCATAATTGTATTCTTTGTATGTATGTGTCTTGTTTACTTGTATTCTTTGTATGTGTATGAATGTATTCTTCATGTGTGTATGAATCTATTCTTTGCTACACTTGTATGTGTCTTGCATAATTGTATTCTTTGTATGTATGTGTCTTGTTTACTTGCATTCTTTGTATGTATGTGTCTTGTTTACTTGAATTCTTTGTATGTGTATGAATGTATTCTTCATGTGTGTATAAATCTATTCTTTGCTACACTTGTATGTATGATTGTATTCTTTCTATGTGTATGAATCTATTCTTTATGTGTCTATGAATCTTTCTTTGTTATATTTGTATATATATTATTTACTTGTAGATATATGAATGTAATTTGTGTGAATATATATATTTTTAAATATTTATTTATATGATTATAAATATACTATCATTATTTCTATATATAAATATATTATTTAGAATATTAATTTTAGTTTATATATTTGTGAAAATATTATTATTATTGTTTTTTATTTTTTATTCAAATTTTTATTATTTTATTTTTCACTTTTGATTTTTTTCCTATTTTTATTATTTTTAAACGAAAAATAATATACATATTATATAACAACCTCAATTAATGATTATCATGTTATAAAACATTATGCAAACCATGAGACTCAATATTCAAATCCCCTAGAAAGGAACAAACAATAACATGACATTCATAATAACATCAATTTGTAATAACACATATCAATTAATTATTTAATATTAAAATCAATACAATAAATAAATTAAATTAATTTTATTTAAAAATTCGTTAATTTTAATAATTTATAAAAAAAAATCATAACACTAAAATTTAATAATATGTAAAAAAATATATTAATTCTAAAATCTTATTAATGATAATTTTTGTTTTAAAAATAATAAAGAAAATAAATACTTTTCAATTTTCATAATATGCTAATTAACTTATACAATAAATGTAATTATCAACATTATAATATCTATACTGAATCTTCATCACATATATAAAATAATGTTAATTCTAAAATTCAGAATAAGCATTATAAATGTGATCTATGTGAACATGTGAGTCAATATGTGTAATGTTTGTGGGTATGTGTATGTTTGTGTGCACCCTTTGTTTGTTGTATGCATGTGAGTAATTGTGCCTCATTGACAATGGATTGTGTGGGTGTGCATCAGTGGTTAGTCCCATGTCAATGATGGACCATTTTTGGGGTCATGTAAACTCCCACCTTCATGTGGTTGACCGTGTTAATGGAGATTTTACATCTCATAATAGTAAAATAAAATAAATTATAATATTTTTTGTTATAATAAATATATTTTTGTTTTGAGGGGTGCTCTCTAATTTAATATGATAGAGATGTTATAATAATAATAAAAATAAATAAGAAGAATCTGTAGTAGATTTCTATGGGCTGGATCAGAGGAGGATTCAGTGCTTCCCTAGGTTGCCTAGGAGAAAGTGGCAAGACCGAAAGAATGGGGAGGGTGGGGTGTAAAAGACCTCACTGCTTTCGGAACCTCCTTGGTGGAAAAATCAGGGTGGAGAATCATCAATATGGAAAATCTCTGGACGAAAGTGGTAAAACGGAAATACATTGACCCCACCCCTCTTGAAGATTGGATAAGGAACCCAGAAAAGAAAGGAGGAAATGTGTCGGTAGTCTGGAGGGTGACTATAGATGCCTTCAAGATTATTGAACAAGGCTTGTCCTGGCAGATTGGAAATGGTGAAAATATTCGAATTGGAAGGGACCCCTGGGTGGGGTGTAACGAGAATTTTGCTCTGCCCCCAGGCCTGATTAGGCATCTAGAGTCCAAAGGATTTCTTTTCCTTAATCAGGTAGAGAAAATTGGTCAATCATCCATATGGGGACAAGCATGGAAATCAGGAGAGGAATTGAACCTTCATCCCCATTGGTGGAATGATTGGAAGGTCTATGTTCAAGAACTTTCCAGATCTAATGTAAGGTTTAAAGACAAACCGGATCAGCTGGTGTGGGCTCATGCTGATTCTGGATCCTACTCCCCAAAATTTGGATACAAGTTCCTCATGACTAAGAAAGGTTGGGGAGATCCGGAATGGTGGGCAAAGTCATTATGGAAGCTAAAGTGCCCTGCTAAAGCCAAACTTTTCTTCTAGTGTATTCTAAAAGGAAAAGTCCCTACATGGGACATTCTCCAATCCAGGTTTAAGTCAGGACTGGGAAGATGCTCTATGTGCAAAAATGACTCTGAAACTATAGCACACCCTTTTATTGGCTATCCTGTAGTTAAAAAAGTATGGATGGAGGTTGAGAAGCTTATTCAATTACCGACAGCCTGGGAAGGGGAAAATATATTTGAAGCATGGCACAAATGGTGGCGCTTAAATTCAAATGGGAAATTGCGGAATCTGCCTCCTATTATCTCTTGGGGTATCTGGATCGCAAGAAACAGAAACATCTTTCTAGACAAGGAAAACCCCGTTGAATTAATCACCATTCAATGTACATCTATTTTCTCAAACATACCTGATTCAGAGGAAGAAAGAATGCCCAGATAGGTTAGAGAAGAACAAATCAAGGAAGGAGTGCCATGGGCTTATTTTGATGGAGCCTCTCAAAATAACAAAGCTGGAGCAGGATTAATCATCCATATAAATGAAAGACAGTCTCTAAAAGCTTCCGTGGGCTTAGGCAATGGCTCAAATAATTTTGCAGAATTATCTGCTCTAAAGCTTCTCCTATGTTGGCTAATACACAGGAACATCTTCATAGTTCAGATTTATGGGGATTCATTAAATGTTATCAAATGGGAAAATGATCAAAGCAGATGTCAAAATTATATCTTATATCCTTTTAGAATAAATTCAGCATTTAAAATCATCTTTTAATGTTTTCTCCATTCATCACATTTATAGGGAGCGCAACGATTCAGCAGACAAGCTTTCTAAAGAAGGTCTACAACAAGCTTTGGGCAGTTGGAGAATAGTGGAGGAAAACAATGGAGAAATCCATCTCTCGGACCAGCCTCCTTATGTATAGATTGCATGCTTCTGAAGACTTAGCAGACTAGTTTATATAGTTTCTTTTTGTATACAGCTGAGAAGTTCTTTTTTGAAAATCTATTTAGTGTTTATGCTAGACTTGGACATCCTTTTTCATCTTGGGTTGTTTTCCTCGATAGAGGAGACCCGGGGGAAAGATGCTTGCTGCTGTTTTTATTACCATGGATGCTAAATATATGGAAAACTGTTGATACTTTTTGATGGTGCTGAGGAAGGGAGCTGTTTTCCTCTTTAGAGGAGGCTCTTGTTATGCTCAGTATGCTCCACCTCTCTTAGATGAAGGAAGGTAGAATAGTCTTCCTGCAGATCTTTATGATGATCCATCATACAGCCAAAGGAATGCTTCGGCATATGATATGTAACTTTTTATCATAATTATAAAAAGTTCGTTTTTTTCTTTGGAAAAAAAAAATAATAATAATAATAAAAATAAATAATGTAATGTAAACATTTTAACTGAGTCAAAATAAAATAAAAAATAAAAATAAAAATAAACCCATTAAAATAAAATAATAATAAAAATAAAAATGACCCACAAGTGGTATTCATGTGGAACATAGCCTATTTAAATGGTGAAGTTAAACTAGCCTAGATCCATTTTAACTCTAGAACTACACAACATAGAGAGAGATCAAATGTCTTTTCACTATAAAAGAAATTTCATCTCAAGAGATTTAATCTGTCTTGAAGATTGGTAAATCCAGTGTTAAGATAAAATCTAAATTGGTTATATTAGTTTCCTACTTCATAGAAATTTTACATCTCCAAACCAAAAAAAACTTTCTATATAATACTTTTTAATTTATTTAAAACATAACATTAACTTCAAAACATTAAAATAATTTTTTAATAATATTTAAATAATAATTTTATTATTTTAAAAACTTATAAATATACCAACTTAATAAAATAATAATAATAATAATTAATTATAGTTGACTCTAAAGTATTTTTCAAACTATATCAATTATAAAAATAAATTAATATAATTTGAATAAATATATTATTGTTCATTATTATCATGTTTTATTATATATATATATATATATATATATATATATATATATATATATATATAGATTTAAATATCAATAATATATTATTATATTTATAATTAATTTAATTAAATAATAATAATAAAACAAAATAAATTATTTTCTTATTTATTTTATTAAAATTTAAAATATATAAAATTTAATTAAAAAATATTTAAAATTAAAATATTATTGATATTTGTCATTCAGATTTCATTATTCAATAATAATAATAGAAGAAAATAAATCATTTTGATATTTATTTTATTAAAATTTAAATATATAAAATGTAATTAAAAAATATTTAAAATTAAATTATTAAATATTATTTTAAACTAAAAATTAAAATAAATATATATTTGTTTGTGAGGTGGTTTTATATCTATATAGGGTAGAAATGTAAGTCAAAATAAAAAAATAAAAATAAAAAATGACTCATGGTAGTGGAATTCCATGGTATTCATGTGGAAATGTAAGTCAAAATAAAAATAAAAATAAAACAAAAATAGAAAAATAAAAATAAAAAATGACTCATGGTATTGAAAACCCATGGTATTCATGTGGAACATAGCCTATTTAAAGGGTGAAATCAAACTAGCCTAGATCCATTTTAACTCCCGAACTACAAAGCATCAAGAGAGATCAAAAGTGAGATCAAATCTCCTCTAAAAGAGGTTTCCATCTCAAGAGATTTGATCCCTCTTCATTTTTGGTAAATCTAATGTTAAGATAAAATCTAAATTGGTTATATTAGTTTCCTACCTAATAGAGATTTTAGTAGAGATTTTACATCTCCAAACTAAAAAGAGTTTTCTATATAGTAATTTTTAATTTATTTAAAACATAACATTAACTTCAAAACATTCAAATAGTTTTTTTAAATTTATTTAAATAATATTTTTATTATTTTAAAAACCTATAAATATACGAACTTAATAAAATTATATATATATATATATATATATATATATTCACTTTACAACATTGTTAAACTATATTAATTATAAAAATAAAAATTTGAATAAATAAGTAACTTTTTAATTATTGTGATGTTTTATTATAAAAATATTTAAAAAAAAATTATAAATATCAATAATATATTATTATATTTATCATTCACATTTAATAATAATTTATTGTGATGTTTTATTATAAAAACATTATTATTATTATTATTATTTTTTATAAATATCAATAATTTATTATTATTATTATTATTATTTTGTTTTGTTATTTATTTTATTAAAATTCAAAATATATATAATGTAATTAAAAAATATTTAAAATTAAATTATTAAATATTATTTTAAATAAAAAATAAAATAGATATATGATCAACTTTAGTTGAGGGTTATAAACGTTAATCTTCAAAATATAGATCGGATGAATCCGGAAAAACTATTACATTAATATAGTTGGTATATTTATAGGTTTTTAAAATATTTAAATTATTATTAAAAAACCTATTTTAATGTTTAGAAAGCTCTTTTTGGTTTGGAGATGTAAAATATTTACTAAAATCTCTACAAAGTAGGAAACTAATATAACTAATTTCGATTTCATATTAATACTGAATTTACCAAGCCTAAAGACAAATCAACTAATATAACCAATTTAGATTTCATCTTAATACCAAATTTACCAAGCCTAAAACCAAATTTACCAAGCCTAAAGACAAATCAACTAATATAACCAATATATATTTCATCTTAATACCAAATTTACGAAGCCTCAAGACAGATCAAATATCTGAGATGAAACTTTTTTATAGTGAAAAGACGTTTGTTCAACTTCACCATTTAAATAGGCTATGTTTTACATGAATACCATAAGTTTTCAATACCATGGGTCATTTTTATTTTTATTATTATTTTATTTTAATGGGCTTATTTTTATTTTATTTTGACTTTATTAAAATGTTTACATTACATTAATTTTTTTATTATTGATATTTATATTTTTTTAAATAAATTTTGTAATAAAACATGATAATAATCAACAATTACATATTTGTTAAAAGACGTTTAAATAGGCTATGTTCCATATGAATACCATAAGTTTTCAATACCATGGGTCATTTTTATTTTAATTTTAATTTAATTTTAATTTTAATGGGTTTATTTTAATTTTGTTATTTTTATTTTTATTTTTTATTTTATTTTGACTTGATTAAAATGTTTACATTACATTAATTTTTTATTGATATTTGTAATTTTTTTAAAATTATAATAAAACATGATAATAATTGTCACACACTCCCATACTAAGTAAATTTTTTTTTTAATATTACATGGCAATCTTTTACCTTAATAATAAAACATGGTAATTACATTACTTGATATTAAATAATAAACTTATTAACACAAGCAGCGGATTTCCAATAACTATATATAATAAGGTAGCGGCATAAATTAAAGTTGATACCATACATATGTGGCATGTATATAGTTGGCACGCAACACTGTTATCCAGGGTGATTGACTAAGGTTATATGATTATACATATATGCATAGCGTTTAATTACATAACCCTTTAGAAATCTCCGCCACTACGGAACCTTCGGCTTACATACAATGCACAGAATTCAATTATCATTAAATAGCAATAGCTACCGTTTGGATTTTTCCATATCCCGAACTTACCTGCATTCAATACATTCGTCCGGCCTCTGCATTTGGTACCAACTTTTCAAACCTGCGTCGTCCATTTGGCAAGGTGGACGGTGCGATGGCACTTGGCCATGTGCTCCCGGAGCTCGAGGTGTTACAGTCTGGCTTCTCGGAAAATATTGATTTCGCGCCCATTTCCACCGGCTATCGAACGGTAAACAATGCTTATGGCAGATCAACGGAGGGAAAACATGCTACGAATCGGTCATAGGTATGGAAAGTTTATAAACCTATTCCCTTTCTTTCGGATTCTATTGTTCATTTGGTCAAGCGACGAGTTTGCTGTAGCTCTGAAACCCTGTGTAGTTCTCATGCAATTTACAGCTACTGTTAAGGCTATGAAACGATTCAGGTATGCGTTCCTTTATAATTTGCAATGCTTCAATGTTTACTAGCGGTAATATGCTAAGTTTCCTTATAACTCTAATTTGTTACAGTCCCTTTGTCTGTCACGATTTCCAGCTATTACTCAACAGTGTTAGTTTTTATTATACCACTGTTCCATACTGCATTTTATTCTCAGGTTTAATTAAGTATTGATTGCTGGTTCAGGTAAGAAGCTGTCGTCGAGCATTGAGGGCAAGGGTAGCTTCCTACGTGCTGTCGGCCGCCCTTAACCAGGTATGCAAATTACTGTTGTTTATTTTGCATTCTCATCACTCGAATCGAAGTCTGAATCCGGCTTCCCTTGAGCAGGGATGTCAGACATTGACTATTTCGATTCGGCTTCCGCATAAACCAGGGTTCTCTGGCAATGAAACGGCCTCTAGCCTTGCTCGGGCGGGACCCCATTGTCGAGAAGCACAACACTCTGAGCTTCGAATTGATTAGTCCAGGGATTATTTTAGCATGTTTATTTTAAGTTTAAGCCATTCGGCTCATTTTGTCTACGGACAATTATTTGTGAACGAGCTTATAGTTTGACTCTGTCATAGACCGTTTTATTACTTTCCTGTATAAATGAGGTTAACCCTTTTAAGTTCGGTTTGTTCACATACTCTTGTTTACAGTCCTCTCGGCGGATTTTATCTTCTGTCTCCTAGTTTACTATTCTGAGTTTTTCCACACAGAATGATTAATATACAGCTATCCATTTTCATTATGATATTGCGTTAATGTCACAAGACTCACTACAAATATGTTGTTGTATTACAGTTATAATACTTCTGTTATATGATGTATTCTGGTTGATTATGATACCCTGCGGCTTGTTTTCATTTCCGTTCAACTTTGGGGTTTACTTGTAAGTTGGACTGAGAATGCATATACCACAGTTATCGTGCTATTCTGGTCGCACATATTGTTTATTTGTTGGATAGTCAAAATACGTTTGTTTTGAATATGTATTCTGTGCATGCAAAGTGCAGAGTTCGATTTCATAATTTATGAGGTTCTTATCGTTCTCCGGCTACGGCTATCCGGGTCCGGGGTTTGGTCTGCATTTAAGTTTTCTTTATTTTATGTGGACAACGATGTAACATATATATATGCACTCATCCTTGTTGCGGGACTTACCAGTCCGCCTTATGATTCAGTGCCATGCTGTGAATGCGTATTAGGGGTTTCTACCAAGAATGCATATTCCATTTCTCTCGAATCTTGCTGTACAGAATATATATTTCGTTTGCTTGACTTGTAACTTAAACAGAGGGTCTACGGTATACCCCTTCCATATTTCTAAATGTCATTCAGATAATAAAGACTTGTTTATTCAGATTTATATCGTATGGTTATTTCTAGATAAAATGCAAGGGTTTGATGTCTGTTTCTTCTTCCAATACAAATGCGTTTCGGTCTCTGTTTATACAAATACTGTTTGATTCTCCTTTTTATTTTCAGATAAGAATAATAATCAACTAACCCCTACTGTTTCCATTTCTTCTCACAGAACAGTATATTAGTTTAGCACAGTACAGTATAAAAGATAACTTCAGTAAATAAATAGTCTCACAGTAGGCCATACCTGCTATTCTTCAAACCTACTTGAGTGCTTGTCAAACCACCCGACCGTAGGAAGAGTTCCTTCTCTGACCTTCCACCCCCAAGCACTTGCAGGTCCTACTCGACCGCAATTACACTGGTCTTGCCAGTAAATGCTATCTGATCCTAACCAGACGTAGCGTACACAGGAAATTCTTTCCTCTTATGCCATCTGATCCTAACCAGACATAGCATGAATGTTTTTTCTCTTTTCTGCCATTTGATCCTCACCAGACATGGCATTTCCCCCTTTTCCTCTGGGGTCTCAACTACCTCCAGGTAGTTAGGGTTCCACTATAACTGATTCCTCAGTTACTAACCATGATTAATCATAACTCAATTCAAAAAGTACCAACACAACTGTTTTTCATTCACATAAAATTAATAACAGGAACATATATATTTCTCAAATAAAGTTCTTGTTCAATAATTACTTTCACTATTTACTAGTATTAACTTTTCACAAGGGATGTTACATCTCCCCCTCCTGAAAGTCGACATCGTCCCGATGTTGCTGTTCAGCCAAAAACAGTCTGGGATAAGTGTCCCTCATCATTTGTTCATCTTCCCAGGTGGCCTCTTCAGGCCCAAAGTGCTGCCACCGCACTTTAACCTGGCTGATGACCTTTTTCCGCAGCTCGACCCTTCTCCGATCTAATATGCTCACTGGTTCTACCAGGAACTCTCCTTCCGGTTCCACCTGAAATACATAACAATCAGGTCAGCTGCTTATTAGTATTCTAATTCAATTTACATTATTTAACAGTCTTCCCTTACCTGAATATCTTGCCAACTTATTATATGCCTAGGGTCATAAACATATCTTTTTAAAACTGATACATGGAAGACATTATGGACCCGAATATGGCTAGGTAGGGCGAGCTGATAAGCTACCGGCCCTACTCATGCCAGAATTTGGAATGGTCCACAAAAACGCGGTGCCAATTTGGCACAGGCATTCCATTGGAGGGTGCTTTTCCTAGCTCGAATTCTGATGTACACATGTTCACCCACTTGATATTCTTTAAATGTTCTCTTCCGATCTGCAAAATTCTTCTGCCTGTCTTGTGCCATCTTTAGATTAGCTCGAACTTTTTTCACCATGACCTCCATCTCTTCCAACATCTCAGGACCCAACAAAAATTTATCCTCCGGTCCACCCCAACTGGAGGGTGTGCGGCATTTCCGGCCATAGAGTACTTCGAATGGGCTCATCTTCAAGGATGAATGATAGCCATTGTTATAAGCGAATTCCACTAGATGTAGATACTCCTCCCATCGCGTAGGTTGCTGCATCACATAAGACCGCAGCATGTCCTCCAACACTTGATTCACTCGCTCAGTCTGTCCGTCAGTTTGCGGATGATAAGCGGTGCTGAAGCTCAATTGTGTTCCTAGGCCTTCAAACAAGGTCCTCCAAAAAGCTGAGGTAAATTTAACATCACGATCAGATATTATTACTTTCGGCAGTCCATGAAGTTTAAATATATTTTGCATAAAAATGTTTGTGATTTGGGCTGCACGATAAGTGGATTGAACCGGTATAAAGTGAGCTGACTTGCTGAGTTTATCCACTACTACCATTATAGAATCATTATTCTTTTTGGATTTCGGCAAACCGGTAATAAAGTCCATGGTTATGGTCTCCCATTTCCATTCTGGTATGGGTATTGGCTGTAGCAGTCCTGCAGGATGCTGATGTTCAGCTTTCACCTGCTGACACTCCAAACAGCGCGCCAAGTATTCTACAACATCCTTCTTCATGCCTGGCCAGTAATACTCCTTCCTTAATGAGGTGATTAATTTCTGGTAACCAGGATGCCCTGCATAAGGACTTCTATGATTTTCATCCAGAATCTTTTCTTTAATATTGCTCTGATTGGGTATGTAAATCTTCTTCTGAAAACACAACATGCCGGCTGTATTCAAGGTATAACCTTGTTGTATGGAACGGGCATCTGAATTTTGCACCAAATGCTTCTTTTGCAAATAAATCTAATCTTGCGCCGCAGCCTCCTTAATCTCTTGGTCAAAAGTGGACCATCCTTGACTGATACCAATCTCATAAATGCAATGCACTTTTCGACTTAGTGCATCAGCTACTCTGTTCTCCTTTCCCTTTAGGTGTTTAATTTCGAAATCGAAATTTCCCAAAAAGTCCACCCAACTTGCTTGTCTTGCGTTTAAAGTGGGTTGACTAAAGTAACTAGTCAAGCTGTGGTGATCCGTCATTAGCAGAAATTTCCTCCCTACTAAATAATGGCACCACATCTTCAAGGCATGGATCACAGCGGTTAATTCCAGATCATAGGCAGAATATTTCTGTTCATGTTCTTTCAACTTTCTGGATTCATAGGCAATCAGCACTCCACCCACGCCCTCCTTACTGGCATCTGTACAAACTACATACTCCTTCTCGGGGTCTGCCACACACAATACAGGTGCTGTAGTAAGTAAATGCTTGAGCTGTTCGAAGCTCCGCTGACAATCTGCTGTCCACTTAAACACTTTTCCCTTCTTCTGCAAGGAGGTAATGGGGTAAGCAACTCTAGAAAAACCTTCCACAAACCGCCGGTAATATCCAGCCAGCCCCATGAAAGATCGAATATCTGCTACATCCTTGGGTGTAGGCCATTCTATTATAGTTTTGATCTTTTCTGGGTCTACTGCTATACCTTCCTTTGTGATAATGTGACCCAAATACTGGATCTGTTCTTTATAAAAATCACATTTGCTGAATTTTCCATACAGCTGATGCTCTCGTAAAGTCTGTAACACTATCCTCAAATGTTCCTCATGCTCTTTCCTATTCCAGGAGTAAATAAGTATATCATCAATGAAGATCAATACAAATTTGTCTAAGTATTTATGAAATACACTATTCATCAAATACATGAATGTTGCAGGCGAATTAGTTAACCCAAAAGGCAGTACCACAAACTCGTAATGTCCATAACGAGTACGAAAAGCGGTCTTGGCTATGTCTTCATCTTTTATTCTAATTTGGTGGTATCCTGATCTCAAATCGATCTTTGAGAAAATGGTCGCCCCCTTCACCTGATCAAACAACTCGTCAATGCGGGGTAGTGGATATTTGTTTTTAACTGTCAGTTTATTCAGCTGTCTATAATCTATGCACATTCTCAGAGTCCCATCCTTTTTCCTCACAAATAGCACAGGAGCTCCCCAAGGAGAGACACTGGGGCGGATGTACTTCTTTTCCAGCAGCTCTTGCAGTTGCATTTTTAACTCCGTTAACTCCGGCACACTCATCCGATAGGGTGCTCGGGACACTGGGGCTGCCCCGGGTATCAGCTCAATGGTGAAGTCCAAATCCCTTTTAGGTGGTAGCCCTGGAATTTCTTCAGGGAATACATCTGCAAATTCTTGCACTACTGGTATATCTTTAACAGTTGCAACCTTATCCACAGAATCTGCAAACCCCACTTGTACTGCATAAATCTGGCACTTATTTCGGATACACTTAACCAGCTGAGAGGCTGTGATCGGCCGAATTTGCACTGGTTTCTGGATGCCTTGAATCTCTTTTCCCATACCCAGCTCATCTCTGTAAGAGACTGTTTTTGTTTTACAATTAATTACAGACCACCGTCGTTCCAACCAGTCCATTCCTATCAGCACGTCATAGGAACCAAGAGGGAGTACATTTAACTCAGTTGTTATTGTTTGGCCAGCTAACCTTAATGGACAATTGCTGACTTTGGTTAGTACTCGTCTTTTGGTCCCAGTGGCCAGCTGTACTAACCATGGGCTTTTAAATTTAGTGGTTTGCAAACCACAACTTTCTACCACTTTAGGACTTATATAGCTTAAAGTAGCTCCTGGGTCTACTAAAACAGAAACAGCTCGATCAAAGATCTTACCTTCGAACTCTATCATTGTTGGCTGGTAATCAGCTTGCCGATCCTCCAGTGCTGCATTTATTCTGGGCATGGATCGAGCCACATCTCCTACTGTTGAAGCTTCGTAGATCTGGGACAACTGATCGCTGTCCTTCCGATGAGGGCAGTTTCTGATATAATGGGGTCCGCCACAACCCCAACACTGAACAGGTGGCCGAGCTGAGCCTTCATTGTCCAATCTAACTTGCTGTTCACTGTATTTGGATTCTGCAGGAGGCTTGAATCTGCTCTGAGTTTTTGCTGGATTTTTAGTGCTGGCTCCTTTCGAAAATCCTTTCTGAAAACTGCTGCGTGTTCCTTTACTACCCATAGGCATTTTACTGCCCCGCTTATCTGTCCAACGCTTTCCAGAATTTTCTCCTTTTGATTTGTTCTGCTGATAACACAGTCTTGCTTTTCGAATTGCTTCATCCATGGTTTTCGGATTATCGAACTCTATCCTTTCTTGCATTGTCAGAGGTAAGCTGCTCACATATCTTTGCACCTTAGCCTTCTCTTCACGAATATAGGGCACGTAGCGAAGCAGGGACGTGAATTTAGTTACAAATTCATCAATGGTCTGCTGTCCAAGCCGCAGATCATGGAATTCTCGCACTTTTTCATCATAAAAGCGTTCTGTCAGGTACTTCTCTTTAAAATATCCTTGAAACTTTTCCCATGTCACATCCTGTTCACTTATTCCCCGCACCATCTTGACCTCTTCCCACCATAGCGTGGCTTTGGCTTGCAACTGGAATATAGCCAGCCTTGCCTTAAGATGATCATCATATTCATACACCTGAAAATACTTATTCATATTAATCAGCCACGCCTCTGCAGCTTCTTCAGATTCTCCGTCGAAATGAGGTGGTTTAATCTTCCTGAATTCTCCTTGTAATTCCATCCGGGGTCTTTTCGGAGTTTGATATTCAGAAGCGTTAACAGACTTCTCTCCTCGCGTCTCTGCCCTGTCTTCTTCTGGTTCAGTATGATAGCTCTGTTCATCTGTTACTCTTGGCTGTTCAGGTCTTGGATGTGACTGCTGTTGATGTTGCTTATCAGATAGACTTTTCAGAATCCTCTCATGTTCAACATTTGGTCTTTCGTTATCCGCACGCAACCGGGCCATTTCGTCCTTTAGCTCCTGCACTGTCCTCAATAGTGTCGAGTCAGCATTGCGACCTGCTGCTCCCAATTGTACCCAAAACTCAGAATTTCCCTGAGGTTGTTCCATGTTATCCGGTGGTTCCGGATTTCCATAAGGAGCACTATTTGCTCTCCTCATTCTGCTACTACCTGCTACAGAATAACTCATTAAACAAGTTTAATTCATCTTAGCATATTCTGAACTTTTATCATGATACCATTTATATTCATGTTACTGTAATTTAAATTCTTCCCAAAGGTCACAGAGTTGTAAACCTTGGGCTCTGATACCAATTTGTCACACACTCCCATACTAAGTAATTTTTTTTTTTAATATTACATGGTAATCGTTTACCTTAATAATAAAACATGGTAATTACATTACTTGATATTAAACAATAAACTTATTAACACAAGCAGCGGATTTCCAATAACTATATATAATAAGGTAGCGGCATAAATTAAAGTTGATACCATACATATGTGGCATGTATATAGTTGGCACGCAACACTGTTATCCAGGGTGATTGACTAAGGTTATATGATTATACATATATGCATAGCGTTTAATTACATAACCCTTTAGAAATCTCCGCCACTACGGAGCCTTCGGCTTACATACAATGCACAGAATTCAATTATCATTAAATAGCAACAGCTACCGTTCGGATTTTTCCATATCCCGAACTTACCTGCATTCAATACATTCGTCCGGCCTCTGCATTTGGTACCAACTATTCAAACCTGCGTCGTCCATTTGGCAAGGTGGACGGTGCGATGGCACTTGGCCATGTGCTCCCGGAGCTCGAGGTGTTACAGTCTGGCTTCTCGGAGAATATTGATTTCGCGCCCATTTCCACCGGCTATCGAACGGTAAACAATGCTTATGGCAGATCAACGGAGGGAAAACATGCCACGAATCGGTCATAGGTATGGAAAGTTTATAAACCTATTCCCTTTCTTTCGGATTCTATTGTTCATTTGGTCAAGCGACGAGTTTGCTGTAGCTCTGAAACCCTGTGTAGTTCTCATGCAATTTACAGCTACTGTTAAGGCTATGAAACGATTCAGGTATGCGTTCCTTTATAATTTGCAATGCTTCAATGTTTACTAGCGGTAATATGCTAAGTTTCCTTATAACTCTAATTTGTTACAGTCCCTTTGTCTGTCACGATTTCCAGCTATTACTCAACAGTGTTAGTTTTTATTATACCACTGTTCCATACTGCATTTTATTCTCAGGTTTAATTAAGTATTGATTGCTGGTTCAGGTAAGAAGCTGTCGTCGAGCATTGAGGGCAAGGGTAGCTTCCTATGTGCTGTCGGCCGCCCTTAACCAGGTATGCAAATTATTGTTGTTTATTTTGCATTCTCATCACTTGAATCGAAGTCTGAATCCGGCTTCCCTTGAGCAGGGATGTCAGACATTGACTATTTCGATTCGGCTTCTACATAAACCAGGGTTCTCTGGCAATGAAACGGCCTCTAGCCTTGCTCGGGCGGGACCCCATTGTCGAGAAGCACAGCACTCTGAGCTTCGAATTGATTAGTCCAGGGATTATTTTAGCATGTTTATTTTAAGTTTAACCCATTCGGCTCATTTTGTCTACGGACAATTATTTGTGAACGAGCTTATAGTTTGACTCTGTCATAGACCGTTTTATTACTTTCCTGTATAAATGAGGTTAACCCTTTTAAGTTCGGTTTGTTCACATACTCTTGTTTACAGTCCTCTCGGCGGATTTTATCTTCTGTCTCCTAGTTTACTATTCTGAGTTTTTCCACACAGAATGATTAATATACAACTATCCATTTTCATTATGATATTGCGTTAATGTCACAAGACTCACTACAAATATGTTGTTGTATTACAGTTATAATACTTCTGTTATATGATGTATTCTGGTTGATTATGATACCATGTGGCTTGTTTTCATTTCCGTTCAACTTTGGGGTTTACTTGTAAGTTGGACTGAGAATGCATATACCACAGTTATCGTGCTATTCTGGTCGCACATATTGTTTATTTGTTGGATAGTCAAAATATGTTTGTTTTGAATATGTGTTCTGTGCATGCAAAGTGCATAGTTCGATTTCATAATTTATGAGGTTCTTATCGTTCTCCGGCTACGGCTATCCGGGTCCGGGGTTTGGTCTGCATTTAAGTTTTCTTTATTTTATGTGGACAACGTTGTAACATATATATATGCACTCATCCTTGTTGCGGGACTTACCAGTCCGCCTTATGATTCAGTGCCATGCTGTGAATGCGTATTAGGGGTTTCTACCAAGAATGCATATTCCATTTCTCTCGAATCTTGCTGTACAGAATATATATTTCGTTTGCTTGACTTGTAACTTAAACAGAGGGTCTACGGTATACCCCTTCCATATTTCTAAATGTCATTCAGATAATAAAGACTTGTTTATTCAGATTTATGTCGTATGGTTATTTCTAGATAAAATGCAAGGGTTTGATGTCTGTTTCTTCTTCCAATACAAATGCGTTTCGGTCTCTGTTTATACAAATACTGTTTGATTCTCTTTTTATTTTCAGATAAGAATAATAGTCAACTAACCCCTACTGTTTCCATTTCTTCTCACAGAACAGTATATTAGTTTAGCACAATACAGTATAAAAGATAACTTCAGTAAATAAATAGTCTCACAGTAGGCCATACCTGCTATTCTGCAAACCTACTTGAGTGCTTGTCAAACCACCCGACCGTAGGAAGAGTTCCTTCTCTGACCTTCCACCCCCAAGCACTTGCAGGTCCTACTCGACCGCAATTACACTGGTCTTGCCAGTAAACGCTATTTGATCCTAACCAGACGTAGCGTACACAGGAAATTCTTTCCTCTTATGCCATCTGATCCTAACCAGACATAACATGAATGTTTTTTCTCTTTTCTGCCATCTGATCCTCACCAGACATGGCATTTCCCCTTTTTCCTCTAGGGTCTCAACTACCTCCAGGTAGTTAGGGTTCCACTGTAACTGATTCCTCAGCTACTAACCATGATTAATCATAACTCAATTCAAAAAGTACCAACACAATTGTTTTTCATTCACATAAAATTAATAACAGGAACATATATATTCCTCAAATAAAGTTCTTGTTCAATAATTACTTTCACTATTTACTAGTATTAACTTTTCACAAGGGATGTTACAATAATCAACAATTACATATTTGTTAAAAGGCATTTAAATAGGCTATGTTCCACATGAATACCATAAATTTTCAATACCATGGCTCATTTTTATTTTATTTTAATGAGTTTATTTTTATTTTATTTTGACTTGATTAAAATGTTTACATTACATTATTTTTTTATTGATATTTGATTTTTTTTTAATAAATTTTATAATAAAACATGATAATAATCAACAATTACATATTTGTTAAAATTATATTAATTTATTTTAGTAATTAAAATAGTTTATAAAATGTTTATATATATATGTGTATGCTTATATATATATATATCTATATATATATATATATATATATATATATATATATATATATATATATATATATATATATATAGATATTGAAATATTCATTCATATATATATATGAATGAATATTTCAATTTATTTTATAGTAAGTTTGTATATTTAAATGTTTATAAAATAATAAAAAAAAGTATTTAAATATTATTTAAAAAATTATTTTTATGTTTTAAAGTTAATGTTATGTTTTAAATTAATTAAAAAGAATTATATAGAAAGCTCCTCTTGGTTTGGAGATGTAAAATCTCTACTAACAGGGTCAACCACGTGAAGGTGAGAGCTTATATGACCCCAAAAATGGTCCATCATTGACATGGGACTAACCACTGACATGCACCCACACAATCCATTGTCAATGAGGCACAATTACTCACATGCATACATTCATACAACAAACAAAGGGTGCACACAAACATACACATACCCACAAACATTACACATATTGACTCACATGTTCACACACATCACATTTATTATGCTTATTCTGAATTTTAGAATTAACATTATTTTATATATGTGATGAAGATTCAGTATAGATATTATGATGTTGACAATTACATTTATTGTATAAGTTAATTAGTATATTATGAAAATTGAGAAGTATTTATTTTCTTTATTATTTTTAAAACAAAAATTATCATTAATAAAATTTTATAATTAATTTTTTTTTTTTTACAAATTATTAAATTTTAGTGTTATGAATTTTTTTTTATAAATTATTAAAATTAAGGAATTTTTAAATAAAATTAATTAAATTTATTTATTGTATTGATTTTAATATTAAATAATTAATTGATATGTGTTATTACAAATTGATGTTATTATGAATGTCATGTTATTGTTTGTTCCTTTCTAGGGGATTTGAACATTGAGTCTCATGGTTTGCATAATGTTTTATAACATGATAATCATTAATTGGGTTGTACTTGGAAGGCTAATATTATGTAATATGTATATTATTTTTCGTTTTAAAAATGATAAAAATAGGAAAAAAAATCAAAAGTGAAAAACAAAATAATAAAAAATTGATTAAAAAATAAAAATAAAAATAAAAAAACAATAATAATAATATTTTCACAAATATTTAAACTAAAGTTAATATTCTAAATAATATATTTATATATAGAAATAATGATAGTATATTTATAACCATATAAATAAATATTTAAAAATATATATATGTTCACCCAAATTACCTTCATATATCCATAGGTAAATAATATATATACAAATATAACAAAGAAATATTCATAGACACATAAAGAATAGATTCATACACATAGAAAGAATACAATCATACATACAAGTGTAGCAAAGAATAGATTTATACACACATGAAGAATACATTCATACACATACAAAGAATTCAAGTAAACAAGACACATACATACAAAGAATGCAAGTAAACAAGATACATACATACAAAGAATACAATTATGCAAGACACATACAAGTGTAGCAAAGAATAGATTTATACACACATGAAGAATACATTCACATACATACAAAAAATGCAAGTAAACAAGACACATACATACAAAGAATACAATTATGTAAGACACATACAAGTGTAGCAAAGAATAGATTCATACACACATGAAGAATACATTCATACACATACAAGGAATACAAGTAAACAAGACACATACGAATGTAGCAAAGAATAGATTCATACAGAGTTGAAGAAGACATTCATACAAATACAAGTAAACAAGACACATACAAATGTAGCAAAGAATACATTCATACACATACCAAGAATACAAGTAAACAAGAGACATACAAATGTAGCAAAGAATAGATTTATATAGACATAAAGAACATATTCATACACATACAAAGAATACAAGTAAACAAGACACATACAAATGCAGCAAAGAATACATTCATACACATATCTAGAATACAAGTGAATAATACTCATACAAATACAACAAAGAATACATTCGTACACATACAAGTAAACAATATCCATACACAAGAATACTCAAAGAATACACACACAAAGAAAATAATGAAGGAATACATTCATACACATATCTAGAATACAAGTGAATAATACTCATACAAATACAACAAAGAATACATTCATACACATACAAGTAAACAATATCCATACACAAGAATACTCAAAGAATACACACACAAAGCAAATAATGAAGGAATACTGAAAAGCACTCAAGATAATACAAGCAACTTTTTAAGATAAATAACTATATATACTTGTAAACAATGAAACTACCACTCTAACACATGCAAACAATGAAACCACCACTCTAACACTCAAGGCATACTCAAACAATACACGCATATACATACAAATAAACAATGGAAAGAATACTCAAAAGCATGCAAAATGAGACATTCATAAGCATAGAAGAATAAACACTCCAAAGAAGTACATACAAGTAATGCAAACACTCTCATTTCATATATTTTGAAAATAATACATTCATATATACATACAAAATAAAGAATCCAAAGCATACATTATAACCCAAATATATATATATATAAGCCTTCAAGAATATATTTATTATATATAAATAATAAAAACATTTAAATATTTACAAACATAAACACTCTAAATAATATATTAATATTTAATTTAAATTTATAAAAATATCAAAGTAAATATTAAATATTATATATATATATATATATATATATATATATATATATATATATATATGAAAAGAAGGAAAAAATATAATATAAATATCCTAATGACATACTTATAATAAAAATATATAAGTAAACAAATCAAATCCAATTCAAAATCTTAAAAAAAACAAAAAAACAAAAAAAATTATAGAAATTAAAAAATATAAATAAATTTAGGTTATAAATGTTATATAATTTATGTCAATAAGATTGGTTTTTCCATTTGTGTGCATGTGGGGAAGTTGTTTAAAATATTGAAAAAATGTTAAGTAATTTATGTGAAATATAAGAGTGACTTTGGTATTTGTGTGTATGTGGGGAAGATGTTTAAAACATTGAAAAAATGTTAAATGATTTATGTGAATAAAAGTGATTTTTCCATTTGTGTGTATGTTGGGAAGATGTTTAAAACATGTTTATAAATTATTATTATAATAAAAGGATGTGTTTGTGTTTGTGCATATTGGAGTTACTATAAACTAAAGATCATGAATACCATGAGCACAAGGAACACAACTCAAAGGAGGGTTACCATTTAACCTTCCTAAGAGCCTTTTGGAGGGGTTGAATTCCCCTCCAACAACAAAAAAAAGCCTACTCATTTTATTAATGATAGTTTGTGTTCATGTACATTCTTTGATGGGCCCATCTAAACAAAATATATATATATTTTTCTAATTACAACATTACAAAACATAAAAATAGATAATGTCTTCCACCCACCCACGAGCAACTTTGGTATTGATAAATTTTCTGCAACATACAACATTGAAATGATATTGTTAGTATACAAACCTTTCCTAACAACTTGTAACATAATTAAATGTACAATTCATAATAAAAAAACATTATATATATATATATATATATATATATATATATATATATATATATATATATATATATATATATATATATATATATAATGGATTTGGAACCTATAATGCATGAAAATATTAAGAAAAAACATGAATACAATATTATTATATAAAGTGATACAAATATGATATAATTTATAAATTTAACATAATAACAATTAAATCTAACCATTACATATTAAAAGTAAATAAAAAAACACATTTGGTAACTTTTAACTTCAATACAACAATAACATACTTTTATTAATAAAATCAATAAAATTTTATTTAGTAAATAAAATTTTCAACAATTAAATGTTATATATATTTTCAAATTAAAATATAAAATAAAATAATGAATAAAGTGGTAACTAAATACGTGTCTTTTGTTTCAAAATTCTAAATCCACAACCTAAATTTATTGTAAATATATTTCTCTCTGGAAATTTAATAAAAAAACCAAATATCTTAGTGTATAATTAATAAAACTACTTAATGATAAATTTAATAAAAAAAGGTTGAAAAAAAAACATAAAAAAACAAACATCTTGCTGTATAATTAATAAAACTACTTAATGGTAAATATATTTCTCTCTTAGTAAACATGGGAAATTTAATAAAAGGAAAAAGGAATCTTTGATTATCTGAGAGTTGCCACGTGACCCATTTTTAGGAGATAGTTGTCAAGTTGTATGATTGTTTTATGTCATCATCATGACATTCTGGGACTGCGCGTGCGCAATACTAAAGGGTTCATCTCATAACCAGTTATGGCCTCCGCTTGACTATTTGGAAACAATACATCTACTTGGAAACTTTGATGAGGAAGCGACTCATCAAGGATGACAATTGATGAAGAAGCGACTCATGTTACCACTACGGTCAAAGGAACAACGGGTTACCTCTATCCAGAGTAATGACTTACCATGCGGGTTAAATATTATATTCTTTATCCAGAGTAATGACAACCACATGAAATATTATATTATATTTTTGTTTGGAATGTTTTCACAGGTATTTGGAATGCATCATACATTATACTTTGTCTTCTATCTTTGTGGGTGTTTCTCTCTCTCTCTGCATTTTCTTGCTTATTCTGGGCATCTGAAAATGGCAGCGGCTTGGATCAAGACCTAACGACATTGATGGGTATGTATTAATAAAGACTTCCCACATATTTTTCCTAAATTTCATTTTTGTGATGTGATACAGGAACAATGGAAATAACAAGAAATAAAGTTGTAGGAATTTCTGGGTTCTTCTCTATTTGAAGTTGGACTTTCCCCGCCACAAAACCTTACCAAGTAAAAACAGTTAACTCCTGCTAATTTAAAGCCCTTCCTACTCCAACTTGGAAACATAACATTGCAGAAATATGTGTAAAGCAAAAGGCTAATAGATCTTCAATGAGAAGTGTCTTGACTTCTGCGTTTAGCATATTTTGGGAAGCGTTATTGTGTATAAAAAAGATATTTGAGGTGAGACGGCCATGGAAGAGCAGGAAGGATTGGAGAATGAGAACAAATGGAAGTAAAAGTACCAGAGAAGAAGAAAGTAGCAACAAGTGGGATTTCGACATCTTGTTATGTGGCACACATCGATGAGGACTTTTTTCATCAATGAACAGGTGATGAGTATGGATGAACATAATTATATATAGAATTCTCAAAGAGGCATGAAAGAGAGGGATGACAAAGAGGCCTGTACACCTCTACTCTAGTTAGATATATTGAAGCAGAATTTGGTTTAATAGGAAAAACATATACATATGAAGTCCTCAAATTATATTACAACTGTTGCTCGTACCATCCATGGCAAACTCTTGGATCAGTCGATCAATTATGTAATGTATGATGCATATCTTGGCTGCCCTCGGTGTTAGCCAAATGTTGGTTTCTAGGTTTCCTATGTGGTTAATTGGTATTGTATTGGGCATGGGGCCATGCTCTTTATGGAGCGGGAAGCTATTGGACCTGCATTAATGAAAGATCAAGAAGCTATAACATCATACCTAAGTGTCAGGTTCGGGAGGCTCCTCTCATGTGACACCTGTGCATGCCTCTGATGTAACACATGTACATGTTCATCATATTAATTATTTTTAAAATCAATCTAATTTTCTATCTTCAAATATTACTAAGAATATTAGCAACATGTTTGTTGAAGGTTATAAATAAATCCCCATCGTTGACTTACCTTAATCCAGTAAATAAATTAAAATTCTGGAACATAGACAGGCCTATCGGGTTAATTAAAGTAATAAAGTGCAACTGACAGACGAGACCCCTATTCGCCTATGGAGTTATAAGTGTAAGCAGCCTGGTTAGCAGCAGATGCAGTGACTCTAGAAACTTCCAACACAACGGTACACGTTTACGTATGCAATGAAGTTTTAGAGGCCACGCCACTCTCTGTTGGAAACAACCCGAGAACGGTTTACCATTCCAAATAACTCTAGAATTTATATAAGAAGAGTTGAGATGTGATTTAATGCCGATTGCAACGTAACTTGTATTATGTACTAGGGCTAAGTAGAGGAAATTACCACACAATTTCTTGCAATTATTCCAAAATGTTAACGCAGAGATTTTGTTAACGCAATGATTCAGATGCATCATAAATAATAACAATAATAAGACTACAATTCATTGACTACTTTCAACACATCCATGAGGACTTGGAAATTACACATCGATGAACAGGTGATGAGTATCGATGCAGAACATGTGTTGTACTAGAAGAACAGAAAGTTCAGGGTATTAAATTCAAACGGTTCTCGCTTGAAGGAAGAAGTAAATAATTTGAACACCAAAAATCCTAACTGAAATTCCATATAGAAGGGATGACAGAGAGATGCACTCCGTGGGTAGGTAGATTTTCTAAATCGAAATGGAAAAATATTCACAAACAGAAATGTCAAGGAAGGATGACCACAGATGCTCTCGCTCTCGAGAGATTTTAGCGGTCTTCTCCTCGATTATATCACCAAAAGCACCATGGTAGTGACGACAGTGGGAGAAAGCACCGAATAAACGTAGTTTTTGAAAACAGCTATGGTGTGCATTCGGTCTTGTACCCAACAACTCTAGATTAAATATCTTCGTTATAAACATTTATATATAAAATTTACTCTAGATTTATATCTTCATTACAGGTTAGCCTTCATCTCAGAATTATAAATTTTATACTAAATAAATTACAGGTTAGCCTTGGTCTCAGAATTAGAAATAAACACAAACCATGAAACAGAGGAGAACAAGGCAAAATAACCTTGCTTCTTAGGAAATTTTCATTTTCTATTGAAACTTTGCAAACTGATGGGCGCTAGAAAATCCTCATTCTCTACTCCAAAAGGCCCAAAAACGCTACTCCAGCTCCTGTATATAAAATTCCAACTCATCAGAAAAAAGAAACATAAAGAATGGCCTGGCCAAATGAATTTTAAAATAATTCAAGAAAATATTGCCATGAGTACAACTCACTCACTCTGGATGCATTCCATTATTTGTTGATCAAGTTGGCCCTTCAACCACCAGTGCATATTCTCCTCTGCATGGACTTTCTCTCTCAATTAACAGACACACAAAACAAACAAACATTTACACAAGACACAACCACAACACTACACAGGACATTGATGCATACAACACTACACAGAACAGAACATTTATGGAGCGCTCCATAAGACAGACACAGTGCTTGAGAGAGAAAGAACACCCATGATGATTAACCTGTAGGTGCTTGAGAGAGAAAGAACACCCATGATGATTAACCTGTAGATTGAACAGAGAAAACGATGATTTGTGAGGTTACATAAAAATAGCCTTTCCCTGGTTAACCAAACAGAGAGAACGACAAACAAATTAAAAGGAACAGAAAAATTACCAATAATCCATTCGATCACCTCCTCCTCTTCGTATGTGAATTTCCTCCTCTCATTCTTCATTCATCACAATCACCGATCCCTCTCTCTCATTCTTCATTCATTAGGCCGCGCGCATTCCTGAGTTTTATGCTTGAGTTTTTGGACCGTTGTCTTCAAATTTAGCTTTAACCAATCTTTTAATTACTATTCATTAAACCAATCTTTTAACTCAGTATTATTATTTTATAATTTATGATATATTGTTGTAGGTTTTTTTTTTTTAACCTGCTGACAGTTCTCTGTTTCTACCTTTCCAGTATATTTAGGTATTCTATTTTATAATTTAGGATATTGTTGTAGTTTTTTTTACTGTTTCGGTAACCCTTATCCGGATTGCGGCAGATTCCCAAACTTACTTATGTCATTGTTTTGGCCCACTTCTCCGTCTCCTTTTATAGAAATGGTGTCACATTTCCCTTCTATATAATATGTTGTAGTAAATTTTTTTTACCTGTTAATCCTACAGTGTGAACTTTCGACCTATGGTTTAATGTAAGAGCACTATGTAAAATTTTTCATATTACAATTCTTGTTTCAAGCTACTGGAACCGACAGTCGGAGAAACCCTTTCCGGCAATAAGTCTAACTTATGCATTTATTTCTCCACTGCTTGGATTGTTTCTCCCATCTATTCTATGGTACCATCACCCCGGTACGTTGGCACTCCACCCACAGTTGGCTTTACTTGCACTTTCCACCTGGCCCGTCATTCATTTCTTGCTTGGTCATGGTGGCGTGGCAAGGGCTGGCATCCATTAATGATCGTGTACCTCGGGCGCCTCCAGCCATCGACAGTCAGGATTGTGGGTGATGAATCTAAGGGTCAAGCATTGACTTGGGGTTTTGTGATGGTTTATTTGGTGGCACGGCTCATTTCCTTCATTCTGCTTGGATGCTCGTTCTCGCTCCGTCTGCTTCCTGCCATGTTCAACCTATGTGCGAACTAGTTTTTCTTTGCAACCAGGGTTCAAGCACCGGAGCTGGTCTACCCCACCTCCAGGTAATTTACACGCTGTTCTGAAAGTGCCTTAAATAATTTTTCTTGCTCCTGTCTCTGTAAAATTTGGTTTCTATGCTTACAATGCTTCGTCCAAACCCTAACAGTCTTCCGTCTGGTTTTACAGGTTTCCTGATGGAAGATGGAGGGTGGAGCCAGAGGAGGCTGATTTGGCATGGGAATACGACCACGGTTAACTGGGTTTCTCACATCCAGCGTGGAACGCCGGGTAAGCACCAGAACTCGGGTTTGGCTTGTCTAAGGAGAGTTCATTGCTCTCAGGTTTGCTATTTCCAAGGATTGTAAAAACGCTTCTCTGTTCTTCCGGTTTTAGCTGCAGAGAGGGATTCTTACCATGTCTAGGACAGAGTTCCTCTGCGGTCTTTGATAATATAAAGTTTGAAGCCATAGGCTCTCCTGGCCGAGGCTTGGCCGTGCTGTTGTATTTTCAGGCAAAAGTTGCCTTGGTTGAAATCTATTGTATTAATAGATCATCTTTTAAGATCCGCCTTGTAAATTGTAATAAATCTCTGTATGTTGTTATGGTGTATACCTGGGTTACATTTTCCCTTCCAGTTTATATGGAACTTGTTTCGGAACTATGTTTTCCTTATTAAAGTTCTACTCGGCATAAGTTGAGTCCATAATGGTTTCCAGCATGGATTTTTGACTTGACTTCTAAATTCTGTATCAAATTTAAGTAATGAACAATCGTATTATTTTTTCCAACGACGACTCTGCAATACTTATTTTATATATGGTTTCACGCTAAATTTTATTCCAAGATTCAGAGTTTTATTATACGTGTTTTATGTTAGGACTAGCAAACTCTGTTTTGTCGAATTATCACCGAAATATTCCATTCTAAAGGTCGTTACTGGTGCATTTTAATCATTAGAGCATTTCCTTTGTAGTGATATTCTTTCAAGTTTCCTTAGGGTTATAACGAATCACTGAAAACCACCGTTATCTGCCTATGGTTGGAAATACGTTCAACATTGACAACCCTCCAGGTTCAATTCTAAAAATAGTGGTAAGAAATTCCCTAACGGCTCGGTCTCCCTTGCCGGAGTGCTGCCATTCTGGTGGTGTGCTTCTTATTGCTTATTTTTTTTTGAATTTGTCTGTCTTTGGTTTACTCAAGACGCACAACCTCCCATATAGAACCTAGGGTTTTATCCTAGGCCACGATAGGGTTTCGACTATCCACCTTGTATACACCCAGTTTGTTAATTCAGACTCTGTTGAAATTTCTACCCATCGATAATTTAATAAAACCCATCCGGGTCTCTTGCCTTGCTTTAACCACAAGCTAGAATTGATAACGATTCCAGGGCTTGTATGTCAACCCCCCCCATGCTTATGATTCTATTCCAGTTTATTACTATGTCCTCTTAACCGCATGATAACATTCCTTCAGTTCTAGCAAGAGTTTTTCCTAGGAGAGTAAAATACTGGTTGCACAGGTTTACTTCTGTTCAAGCATAAGTAATCACATTTGTAATTTTCATCGTTCTTGATTATACCCTTATCTTTGTTACTATTGAACTGTAGAGTTTGCAGCCTATGGTTATTCACTATCCCTAAGAGGTTTGTATGATTAGGCCACAGACCCTAATCACTATTCTCGAATTCCTTCACTCAAGGTTATTTCTGCCACTACATATTTTCTAACTTCTTCTTTTGCATTTAACAGAGAGGTAAGAGAACGCTATCTATGTACAATTATCTGCTAGTAATCAAGTAAACCAGACCCCTTTATCCGTTTCCTGAGCAGTTACATATAAAATATTTAACACATTTCCTACCAGGGAAATTTAGCAGATTATTTAACAGATATCCAAGGGATTTTTCCTACTTACCTAGTCTCTTCCTGGTGAATAAGACTCCTCAGAGGTTCACTCGGATTCCTGCTGCTTCTCTTTTTGACCACCCAACCGTGAGACTCGTCTTTCAAGACCAGAGTCTCCCCCCAACTTTCTCTTGCCGGATCACTATCCTCAGCAAGAACGCACTCAGTGCTTGGCTATCTGGTCATCACCAGACTTAGCCTCTATCCTCCTTTGCCTATCCCTACAGCACAGATTTTTTCCTCCTCCCCTCCTTTTCTCTGGAAGCCTTCCAGTTAGGGGAGGTAGTTTGATTGTAGTTTCAATAACTGTCTTTTCCCAACTTCCTCCTCAGAAGTTGCCAGCATTTCAAGAAACATTTCTTACATATATATATATATATATCTATATATCTATATATATATATATATATATATATATATATATATATATATCTATATATATATATATATATATATATATATATATTTATTTATTTATTTAAAGAACACAATAATAATAACAATACTATTAATTTTTCAACAGTTAACAGTGTCATATTTAGTTCTGTCTTTTACCACAGTGAAAAATCAAATATTTACATTTTCCTGGGACATCACATCTCCCCCTCTTGAGATTGGACATCGTCCTGATGTTTGATGTTCATAAACAGCTCTGGGTAAGCCTTTTTCATGAGCTCTTCATCTTCCCAAGTGGCCTCATCAGGCCCAAAGTGCTGCCACTGCACTTTAACTTGGGTAATAGCTCGCTTCCGCAGCTGTACTTCTCTCCGGTCGAGGATGCTCAGCGGCTCGACCAAGACTTCTCCTTCTGGTTCGACCTACAACAAGCAATATTCCAAATCAGTTTCTTTTAAAGTAAACTTTTAGATTGGTCTACTGGAAATAATCCTCACCTGTATATCTTTCCATTTGATCACATGTTTAGGATCATAAACATATTTTTTTAACACAGAGACATGGAAGACATTGTGGACTCGGATGTGACTTGGCAGGGCGAGCTGGTAAGCCACCGGCCCAATTCTTGCCAAGACTTGGAATGGTCCACAATATCGGGGTGCCAACTTGGCACACCCGCTCCATTGCAATGTACTCCTCCTTGCTTGGATCCTCACATAAACATGGTCACTGACTTGGTATTCTTTAAACCTCCTCTTCCAGTCAGCAAAGCTCTTTTGCCTATCCTGAGCAGCTTTTAAATTAGAGCGTACCCTTTTCACCATTTCCTCCATTTCCTTAAGCATTTCTGGCCCTAACCTTAATTTGTCTTCAGGTCCACCCCAGCTTGAGGGTGTGCGGCATTTCTGCCCGTACAGGACCTCAAAGGGACTCATTTGTAACGAGGTATGATACCCGTTGTTGTATGCAAATTCAACCAAGTGCAAATACTCCTCCCACTGCGTTGGTTGCTGCATTACATATGCTCTTAACATGTCTTCTACCACCTGGTTCACCCGCTCTGTTTGTCCATCGGTCTGGCTGTTTGTCCATCGGTCTGGGGGTGATACGCTGTACTGAAGTTCAGCTGTGTCCCCAATTCTGCAAATAATGTCTTCCAAAAGGCCGATGTGAATTTCACGTCACGATCTGAAATTATCGTCTTTGGGAGTCCATGCAATTTAAACACATTCTGCATGAAAATATGGGCAATTTGTACAGCTCTATAGGTGGATTGCACAGGTATAAAATGTGTTGCTTTACTCAACTTGTCTACCACCACCATAATAGAATTGTTATTCTTCTTTGTCTTAGGCAGCCCTGTTATAAAATCCATAGAAATGGTTTCCCACTTCCATTCCGGAATGGGTAAGGGTTGTAATAGCCCCGTTGGATGTTGATGCTCTGCCTTAATTTGTTGGCACTCCAAACACTGTGCTAAATACTCGGCCACATTCTTCTTCATACCTGGCCAATAGTACTCTTTTCGAAGTGCAGTGATCATTTTCTGATACCCTGGGTGTCCCGCATAGTGACTGATGTGAAATTCATCCAGAATCAGATTTTTAATGTTGTTTTGATTAGGTACATATAGCCTTTTTTTGTAGTACATCATTCTAGCATCATCCATCTCATATCCTTGCTGATTCTTCTCGCTGGTAGACTGTTGTACTTGCTGTTTTATTTGCTGGTATTCAGCATCTTGTTCTGCTGCCTTTTTTATCATTTCCTCGAAGGGACTTTTCCATTCGCTGAAGGAAATTTCATACAAACATTGTACTTTCCGACTTAAGGCGTCGGCCACCTGGTTTTCTTTCCCCTTCAGATGTTTGATTTCAAAGTCAAAACTGCTTAAGAAATCTACCCACCGTGCTTGCCTTGCGTTTAAAGTGGGTTGGCTAAAATAATTGGTCAGGCTGTGGTGGTCGGTCAGTAACAAAAATTTCCTTCCCATAAGATAATGTCGCCACATCTTCAAGGCGTGTATGACGGCTGCCAACTCTAAGTCATAAGCAAAATACTTCTGCTCATGCTCTTTTAGTTTCCTTGATTCATAAGCAATTACTTTCCCTTCTTGCATCAACACACCTCCCACGCCCTCCTTGCTTGCATCAGTGCACACCACATAGTCCTTATTAGGATCAGCGATGCTCAAAATGGGTGCTGTGGTGAGCAGATGCTTAAGCTGCTCAAAGCTTCTTTGACATTTTGGGGTCCATTTGAATGCTCTTCCCTTTTTCTATAAAGAAGTGATGGGGTATGCCACTCTTGAGAAGCCTTCCATAAATCATCTGTAATAACCGGCTAACCCCATAAAGGACCTGATGTCTACTACATCTTTCGGTACGGGCCACTCCATTATGGTTCTTATCTTTTCAGGGTCCACTGCGATCCCTTCCCTTGTGATTATATGGCCCAGATACTATATTTCTTCCTTGAAGAAATCGCACTTGCTGAACTTAGCATATAATTGGTGTTCTCGGAGGGTTTGTAGCACCAATCTGAGGTGCTCCTTGTGCTCTTCCATAGTGCGGGAGTATATCAGTATATCATCGATAAATATCAGCACAAATCTGTCCAAATATCGATGAAATATGTTGTTCATCAAGCACATGAAAGTTGCAAGGGCATTAGTTAACCCAAAGGGTAGCACCACAAACTCGTAATGCCCATACCTTGTTCTAAACGCTGTTTTAGCTATGTCTTCTTCCTTAATTCCTGATATGGTGGTAACCTGATCGCAAATCGATCTTGGAGAATACTATTGCACCCTTCACTTGATCGAAAAATTCATCAATTCGAGGTAGAGGATACTTATTTTTGATTGTTAGCTTGTTCAATTGATGATAATCTATACACATGCGAAGGGTCCCATATTTTTTCTTAACGAATAACACTGGGGCTCTTCACAGAGACACACTAGGGCGAATATAGTTTTTATCTAACAGTTCCTGTAACTGCATTTTTAACTCTGTCAACTCAGGTACACTCATTCTATAGGGCGCTCGCGATACCGGTGCTGCCCCTGGTACCAATTCAATGGTAAAGTCTATATCCCTCTTAGGCGGCAGTCCGGGAATCTCTTCTGGAAACACATCCGCAAATTCTTGTATCATAGGGATGTTATCCAATGTGGCTGTTTTATCCTTCGAATCAGCATAGCCCACTTGGATGGCATAAATCTGACACCCCTTCCTGATGCATTTCGCTAACTGAGATGTAGTTATTGGCCAAACCTGTACTAGCCGCTTAATTCCTTGCATCTCTTGCCTAGCTCCAAGTTCATCCCTATAATAAATAGTCTTTGTCTTGCAATTGACCAATGACTAGTGCTTTTCTAGCCAGTCCATACCGATTAGAACATCATATGAACCAAGGGGGAGCACATTTAAATCTGCCATTACTGGCTACCCTGCTATTGTTAAAGAGCAGTTATTGACTTTTGCCAGCACTCACCTCTTGGCCCCTGTAGCCAGCTGTACTAGCCACGGATTCTTGAATTTAATAGGTTGCAGTTTACAATGTTCTACTACCTTAGGACTAATATAACTTAATGTGGCTCCAGGGTCAATTAAAATAGCTACAGTAAGGTCTGAAATTTTACCTTCAAATTCCACCATGGTCGGCTGGTACTCCGCCTGACGATCGTCCAGGGCTGCATTAATCCTTGGTATGCTATGTCCTACATCGCCAACTGTCGATGCTTCATGGATTTGGGATAATTGTTCGGTTCCCTTTCGCTGCGGACAGTTTTTGACGTAGTGAGGCCCTCCACAACCCCAACACTGTACTGGGGGTCTTGCTGTCCCTTCGCTGTCCAATCTTGCAGGCTGTTCACCAACTCTGGACTCACTGGTTGGCTTGGATTTGAATGAGTTTTTCTGTATAGTTCTGTTGTTCTGCCCCTTGCCAATTCCCTTGCTTCCACCACTGCGATTTCCTTTACTGTTTCCAGCTGACTTATTACCTCTTTTCTCATTCCATCTTTTGCCTGGAACTTCTCCTTTTTGTTTACTTTGCTGGTAACAAATCCTGGCTTTATAGATAGCTTCGTCCATTGTCTTTGGATTGTCAAACTCAATCCTTTCCCGCATATACAGGGGTAAACTACTAACAAATCTTTTCACCTTAGCTTTTTCTTCTCTAATATAAGGCACATAATGAAGCAAGGAAGTAAAACGGGTGATAAATTCATCCATGGTTTGCTGCCCCAACCGCAAGTCATGGAATTCCCTTGCCTTTTCATTGTAAAAATGCTCGGTCAGGTATCTTTCCTTGAAGTACCTTTGAAATTTCTCCCAAGTTATGGTCTGTTCGCTTACTCCCTTTATGATCTTAACTTCTTCCCACCACAGGGTAGCTTTTCCCTGCAGTTGGAAAATGGCCAGCCGTGCCTTAAGGTTGTGATCATATTCATATAACTGGAAATATTTGTTCATATTAATCAACCATGCCTCAGCTGCTTCCTCCTATTCCCCGTCGAAGTGCGGCGGTTTAATCTTATGAAACTCTCCTTGCAACTCTATCCGTTGCCTTTTTGAGGTCTGTTGTTCAGATGCATTATCAGATCGTTCCTCCCTCTCTTCCGACCCTTCAGGTTCTGTATGGTGGTTCTGTTCTTCTGACATTCTCTGTTGTTCCGCACTGGGATTAGCTGGTGGCTGGTTCTGTCTGTCAGACAGGCTTTTTATAATTCTTTCTTGTTCCATCGTTAGTCGTGCATTATCTTCACGTAACCGGGCCATTTCATTTTTCAATTCCTGCACCATCTCCAAAATAGCCTGGTTTGTATTGCGAGCCTCCTCCCCGAGCTGTACCCATAGCTTGGGATTGTTCTCAGGACCAATTGCAGGTCCTTGACCCCCCACAAACCTGCGTGATGCACTATCTGTTCTTCGCATGCTGGCGGTACTCTGTTTCTGTACTTAACATAAGAAAAGTGTCAGGAACAACAATTCACAAAACAAAAGGGTCAGTGCACTACCTATTCTTCTTAAACTGCTCAACAGAAATGGAAATAATTGTATACACTCTGTTTATCTATCAGTTTCCAGTTTTTCAATTTTCAGCTTTCAGTTTTTTCCCAAAGGCCACAGTGTTTGTAACCTGGCTCTGATACCACTTGTCACATCTCCCTTCCATATAATATGTCGTAGTAATTTTTTTTTACCTATTAATCCTACAGTGTGAACTTTCGACCTATGGTTTAATGTAATAGCACTATGTAAAAATGTTCATATTACAATTCTTGTTTCAAGCTGCCGAAACCAGTAGTCGGAGAAACCCTTTCCGGCAATAAGTCTGACTTATGCATTTATTTCTCTACTGCTTGGACTGTTTCTCCCATCTATTCTATGGTACCATCACCTCGGTACGTTGGTACTCCACCCACAGTTGGCTTCACTTGCACTTTCCACCTGGCCCGTCATTCATTTCTTGCTTGGTCATGGTGGCGTGGCAAGGGCTGGCATCCATTGGTGATCGTGTACCTCGGGCGCCTCCAGCCATCAACGGTCAGGATTGTGGGTGATGAATCTAAGGGTCGAGCATTGACCTGGGGTTTTGTGATGGTTTATCCGGTGGCACGGCTCATTTCCTTCATTCTGCTTGGATGCTCGTTCTCGCTCCGTCTGCTTCCTGCCACGTTCAACCTGTGCGTGAACCAGTTTTTTTTTGCAACCAGGGATCGAGCGCCGGAGTTGGTCTACCCCACCTCCAGGTAATTTACACGCTGTTCTGAAAGTGCCTTAAATAATTTTTCTTGCTCCTGTCTCTGTAAATTTGGTTTCTATGCTTACAATGCTTCGTCCAAACCCTAACAATCTTCCCTCTGGTTTTACAGGTTTCCTGATGGAAGATGGGGGGTGGAGCCAGAGGAGGCCGATTTGGCATGGGAATATGGCTGCGGTTAATTGGGTTGCTCACATCTAGCGTGGAATGATGGGTAAGCACCAGAACTCGGGTTTGGCTTGTCTGAGGAGAGTTCATTGCTCTCCGGTCTACTATTTCCAAGGATTGTAAAAACGCTTCTCTGTTCTTCCAGTTTTAGCTGCAGAGAGGGATTCTTACCGTGTCTAGGACAGAGTTCCTCTGCGGTCTTTGATAATATAAAGTTTGAAGCCATAGGCTCTCATGGCCGAGGCTTGGCCGTGCTGTTCTATTTTCAAGTGAAAGTTGCCTTGTTTGAAATCTATTGTATTAATAGATCATCTTTTAAGATCTACCTTGTAAATTGTAATAGATCTTAGTATGTTGTTATGGTGTATACTTGGGTTACGTTTTCCCTTCCAGTTTATATGGCACTTGTTTCAGAACTATGTTTTCCTTATTAAAGTTCTACTCGGCATAAGCCGAGCCCATAATGGTTTCCAGCATGGATTTTTGACTTGACTTCTGAATTCTGTATCAAATTTAAGTAATGAACAATCGTATTACTGTTTCCAATGACGGCTCTGTAATACTTATTTTATATATGGTTTCACGCTAAAGTTTATTCCAAGATTCAGAGTTTTATTATACGTGTTTTATGTTAGGACTAGCAAACTCTGTTCTATCGAATTATCACCGAAATATTCCATTCTAAAGGTCGTTACTGGTGCATTTTAATCATTAGAGCATTTCCTTTGTAGTGATATTCTTTCAAGTTTCCTCAGGGTTATAACGAATCACCGACAACCACCGTTGTATGCCTGTGGTTGGAAATACGTTCAACATTGACAACCCTCCAGGTTCAATTCTAAAACTAGCGGTAAGAAATTCCCTAACGGCTCGGTCTCCCTTACCGGAGCGCTGCCATTCTAGTGGTGTGCTTCTTATTGCTTATTTTTTTTTTTAATTTGTCTGTCTTTGGTTTACTCAAGACGCACAACCTCCCATATGGAACCTAGGGTTTTATCCTAGGCCACGATAGGGTTCGGCTGTCCACCTTGTATACACCCAGTTTGTTAATTCAGACTCTGTTGAAATTTCTACCCATCGATAGTTTAATAAAACCCATTCGGGTCTCTTGCCTTGCTTTAACCACAAGCTAGAATCGATAACGATTCCAGGGCTTGTATGTCGACCCCCCCATGCTTATGATTCTATTCCAGTTTATTACTATGTCTTCTTAACCACATGATAACATTCCTTCAGTTTTAGCAAGAGTTTTTCCTAGGAGAGTAAAATACTGGTTGTGCAGGTTTACTTCTGTTCAAGCATAAGTAATCACATTTGTAATTTTCCTGGTTCTCGATTATACCCTTATCTTTGTTATTGTTGAACTATAGAGTTTGTAGCCTATGGTTATTCACTATCCCTGAGAGGTTTGTATGATTAGGCCACAGACCCTAATCACTGTTCTCGAATTCCCTCACTCAAGGTTATTTCTGCCACTACATATTTTCTAATTTCTTCTTTTGCATTTAACAGAGAGGTAAGAGAACACTATCTATGCATAGTTATCTGCTATTAATCAAGTAAACCAGACCCCTTCATCCGTTTCCTGAGCAGTTACATATAAAATATTTAACACATTTCCTACCAGGGAAAGTTAGCAGATTATTTAACAGATATCCAAGGGATTTTTCCTACTTACCTGGTCTCTTCCTGGCGAATAAGACTCCTCAGAGGTTCACCTGGATTCCTGCTGCTTCTCTTTTTGACCACCCAACCGTGAGACTCGTCTTTCAAGACCAGAGTCTCCCCCCTAGCTTTCCCTTGCCGGATCACTATCCTCAGCAAGAACGCACTCAGTGCTTGGCTATTTGGTCATCACCAAACTTAGCATCTATCCTCCTCTGCATATCCCTATAGCGCAGATTTTTGCCTCCTCCCCTCCTTTTCTCTGGAAGCCTTCTAGTTAGGGGAGGTAGTTTGATTGCAGTTTCAACAACTGTCTTTTCCCAACTTCCTCCTCAGAAGTTGCCAACATTTCAAGAAACATTTCTTACATATATATATATTTAAAGAACACAATAATAATAACAATACTATTAATTTTTCAACAGTTAACAATGTCATATTTAGTTCTGTCTTTTACCACAGTGAAAATCAAATATTTACATTTTCCTGGGACATCATAAATGGACGTTAACCTTTTCATCGGTCGGAATTGCTTATGGTCGGAAAACCTTATCATGCGTATAAATGTGGTACGTACATCCGCAGTCTGTCATTGTCTCCGGGCCGTCTAGTGGAAAACTCAAGATAGGGAATTCAATTCAACCTAAGGAGCTACAGCGTCCCGCGTGTCCTACCACCTGCAAAGAAATAACTTAATAGCGACAAGTTTAACCCACTGTAATTTTGGATAAAAAATAATATATAGCATACTGGATTGAGTTGTTGGCTTCTGCACTCGCTCATGTGATTTAAACCAATTTAAATTTAATTATTGGATTTTTTATTTTATTATTTAGATAATGATTAGTTTAGATTTATGGAAAAGTTATTATTAATATGTTAATAATTGTTTTTTATTATTTGAGAATTTATAAAAATAATCGAATATTAAATTTTTATAATTTTTTAGAAAATTAATAAGATAAATGTGTTCAAGGTTAAATTTTTTAGTTGATTTTTTTAAACAAAATTCATTTTTTTTTAATGTTCACTATAATTAAAAACAAAAAAATATATTTATTTAGTTAGCAGTTAATTTTAATTAAATGCATTATTACTACTCAAAAGATGTGTAAGAATATTTCATTCTTACTCTCAACCATAAATAAAGTATTTCAATGTTCATGTGAAATAATATAACTTTATGTCAAACTTGAAAAGTGATAAAAGTAATTAAAAGTAAAAAATAATAGTATTAGGCTCACAAACACATTATGTTTATTGAGTTGACACATGTACCTTTTAGAAGAAAAATAAAATATTTTTTAAATAAAAAAATGCCAACTATAATTAAAAATAAAAGTGAATATATCCATTTGGTTAATTATAATAAAAAATATTAATAATCTTATTCTCACTATGCTAGCTCCATTTATTATTGACATTACAGCTCAAAAAACGTGGTAAACATATTTCATTGAGTGTGGAGGATATACAATTATTATACTTCACAAAGATATTCAATATAAGATTTAGGTCAATTATTTAAATGTATAAAGAAAATAAATAATTGAAATAAAGAAAAAACTAGTTATTTCTTAATAAGAATAATAAAAAGAGACATATGCAATTTGTTCAATTCTTAATATAAAATTAATGTGGCATTTAAAAACTATTAATAATAAATAAATAAAATTGAGTTTTAAATCAAATATATCAATAAAAAAATTGTTAAAACATTTTAATTAGTCTTACTATTCTACATGTTGGCTCCTTTGGGGTATATTTTTCAGTCATTTGAAATGTAGTAAAAATTTGTTGGAATTGTAAGTTTAAGTTGTGCACTCTACATAATCCAAGTGCTCAACCAGATTTTCAAGGCATTGATGCAATTTAAACAATGAAAAAATGTACACTACCCTCTAAAAGAAATTAGCACATAAGGGATTTAATCCCTCTCCACAGTTGATAGATTTCGGGTTAAAATGAATCTATACTAGTGAATATTGAAACTATTTTATCATAGAGAATACTCTTTCCTATATTTCCTTATATATATATACATATATATATATATATATATATATATATATATAGATATATATATATATATATATATATATATATATATATATATATATACATATAGATATATATATATATATATATATATACATATAGATATATATATATATATATATATATATACATATATATATATATATATATATATATATATATATATATATATATATATAATTCATTATTTTAAATACGCAAAATTCTACTCTTAAGTTTAAGAATATAACTCTCTTCAATTAAAGGAAAATTTAGTTTTACATCTTTCATAGTTTTTCAACAAATAATAATAATAATAATTTAATTTTAAAGCCATAGCCAAGTTTGGAACCAAAATTGTTGTATGAGACACTTGTTTATGGAAAAGCCCTTTATATTTGAATATTTGTCTTTTTAGGAAAAAACACAGGTTCTTAACTATTGGTCATTTTTTTATTCTCTATAAAAGTGTAATATACTTTATATATCTTATTAGATTTATGATTATAATATAATAAACAAATATTATATAACAATAGGCATATGACAATTATTATATAATGTAATCATTAATATGTTTTAATGATTAGCTATAGAACAATTATCACATGATATTTATTTATTGCATTATGATAATATATCTAATAATATATGGTAGGCATACTATAGAAATTTTCCTCAAATTTGAGAAGATTGTGTAAAATTCATGAGATTTTTTAAAAGAGAATGAGTCCTTTTGTAATTTTTTCTCAATTAAAATGTGTTTATTATGATAGACATGCCTCATATTAAGATTCTATCCTCAAATTTGAAGGGTTTCCTAGATTTTCGAAAGTTTATCCACATAAAATGTGTTTAAGGAGGTTGTTCAAAATTGATTTTTGAGAAGGATATTTAAAATAGATTTGGTGTCACCCCTTATTGTTAAATTTGGAGAGGGTTCCTAGATTCCACATCAAATTTGAGGAAATTTACATTATAGTAACCTATTTTGATTTGAGGAGGTTGCTCAAAATTGATTGTATACAACCTCCTTTAGTTTGAGAAGGTTATTGTTAAGAAATTTAGCTACTTAAATTCCATTATATTTAATTGTCAATCTATGGTCATAAACTTTTAAACACCAACATTGTATGTGTGGATCTAGTACATAAATTATTCTCAAGCTATGAAAGAACTTTTACAATCTAATGCTCCAAGGCATGCATTGGCAATAAAATGAACTATCATACTGAAAATTAAAGGGATACAAAGATTTGTTGGATCAATGAGCTTATGTTTTCAAGACAACTTTGTGGACTCCAATCATATTCCATTGTTTGTCATAAAATGATTCTATGATTAATTAAGAAGCACTTTCATTCTTCAACCTTCAATGCCTAACTTTTGTAGGGGGGAATCCACACTTTACACTTGAAAGATAAAATTCAATCAGGAAGAAAGTAAAACATTGCAGGCTTGCGTGATCACTAGGATTACATTTACAAAACAATTTTATGATCTCTGATCACAATAATTTGTTTTGCATAAGCATCAAATAGTTTTGCAATTCCTTAAAAAGCACTTTTGTTCATCAACCTTCAGTGCCTAACCTCTATAGGGAATCCACACTTTTGCAATAAAGAACGTATGAAAGTTCAAGAACTAAAATTACAGAGAATTAAAATATTAATCTACAGATAAATAGAAATAAAAATAATCTAACTAAGAAATAAATGAATTCAACACGCAAACTAGGTAGGGAGCCTTACCTACTGACTTGCGCTACAAAAGAAAACTATAGTTGATATGAAATTGTGGAATTAGATCACTACCTGACACTTGGCAAGTTTTAAATGGGCCTTTCAAAATAGTAATTTAATACATCTGAACAAGTTATCCAAAAAGGACATGACACACATAAGCATGCAATGTCAAATAGAAAGACACCGAGATTGTTGACAGAGTTCACCCCCCTTGGGCTACCTCTCTGGGCCCTACTCTAAAAGGCTAGGCCGCTCGTATTTCAATGAATAAGAAGAGGTACATCAAAATTTTTGATACAATTGCAGCTATTTCCCCAGTATGGAAATGCTCTCCTTTAGCGAACTCTCGCAATTTCACTTGACATTCTACAAAGGACTTGTCATTTACAGCAAAAACATAGAGTCTCTAACAATAACTCTGACCTCTACTGAAATCGAGAATTCGAGTTTCATCAATACATTGATTATTTACCTCGTCTCCACTTGTCTAAGTGAGACACAATTCAGGTACAAAATTCTACGGACTTCACTACTGCTACTAACAAACAAGTACTGTCGTTGAATCCAGAACGTGTCAAAACCCCCGTTTCGGCTCTTCAAGTTTCCAAATCAGCTTTCGGATGCTTCCAGAAAGCCAAAAACTAACTTCACAACTTCTTGCCTCTGAAATGGCTTTGAACTTCTTCTTTACATAGAGTTTCACCTAGCTGAACTATGCATGCAGGCATTATTGGTGACTGTCAGAAAGGAGGCCTCTATCTCAACTTTCCAATGCCTATCTCCATTTGCAAAAAGGCCCAAGGATGACCAAGATATGCTCAAATGAACATTACAGGCACCAATATGGCTCTGTTCTGGAGCTCACTATTCAACTCCCCCTCTGCAATGGTGCAATGGTAATCCTTTTATAATTCCTCGGCTAGGTTCCAGATTCGAACCTACCGGGCTATACATGGCAAGTTGTTTTAATTAGGTGGACAAACCTATACTCGGTGCAATAACAAAATTACACTTAGCGCTATAGTTATAACAACTATTAACTTTGGCGCATTTCGTTTTAGTATGGTCTAACCATATAATGCATATGGTTTACAAAGGTTGGACCGAATACAATATCCTTCGTGCATTGATGTAATGTATTATCCTAAGGTTTATTCATGGTGCATATAGATTGGACCAGTGGCTTTTGTTACACTGATAATCCAAAGTTTTATCATATAACTCGGCGAAAGACCATATCATAACTCAACTTCGGTTGATGTGGCAGTCAAGTGTTATGGCAACCCGCAACCATGTGAACTTTTAGCGGTAACCCCATGCCACATAGTCGTACAATATTTTCCATGTGAACTGGACCAGGGAAAATTTAAGGGCTAATATTCGCAGATGGGCTAATTTTCCATCCTTTTTCTAAAAAAAGGATTCACCAATTCCCAATTTTTCCTAAGAATGATTTGCCCAAATTTTATAAGAAAAAAATATTTTACCTTAAAAATCGCCAAAAATTTATAGAGACTATATAAAACCATTAGAAGTTTAAATATTTTTACTAAAATATCACCAAGCATTTTATAGTTTTCATATTATGGATTAGTAAGATTCGCCAAGGTTTCTAATCTTTAAGATAAATTTCCATCCTTATAATTTTCCATGAACTGGACCTACTCCTTACCTGTTCCCGACGATTCGATGGCATATCCCATGGCAATGCTGACTCAGTACTCCACGTTCACAACCTCTGATGGTCATGGAAACATCTCGACAATTTTGTTTTAATTGTGCTAGCATCTTTGTGTCATGTGACACATCTATGTGTCAAATAACACTTGTTGTAACTGCATACCCGACAGTCTATAGAACCACAGACCTGTGGCATCTAACCCCGGTGGTCTTGACCTGCTCCGACATGTTGATTGGACCAAATACTGTGCGTTCTCATCCATGTCGTGCTATATCATCAGGCCACATGGTTTCCACCTCCGCGTTGTATAAAAGCCATAGTTTTTGTTTTAATATATATTTTCCATCGGACTTTAACATATATGCTTGAAATATGGTTTAATGCCATATCTTCTGCACTCTTTTGGCAAGTTGAATCACATCCTCCGGCGGTCATGGCCATTAACTCTACCACCATGTGACTGGACCTTCGTGCCATGTGACTAGACTGGGATCCACCATGTATGAACCTGTTTATACTTTGTTATAATTCTACACCATAGTTTATAACTTTTTTCCATAGGTTTTTATTTACTCCACCATATTGCGTATTTTCCATAGGTTCATTACATACCATAGGTTCATTACATATTCTACCACCATGGTTTGATAACATAAGTCTTTGCGCCCACCTACCATATAGTTATATGGTTTGTAAAACATATCTATCCCTTGCACCCACCATGGTTTTTACACATAGTTTGAACCTTAGGCATGTTTTAACATTAAAAAAAATGTGCACCTTTATGGTTTAGAAACCATAGGTTTGCAACTACGCCATAAACTTATTAATGCACCCATGACTTATAATATGAATCTTTAACCAACCAAAACCCAAAATCTCACCATTCACCTGGAGATATGCATCGGAGATGAACTTTGACCTGTTGACTTGACCATTGCCACGTGTCGAACTGCGTGAATGCCACATGGTCAGCAAGGCCCCTTTTCACCTGTTCACCATAAATTTCAATGGTCGTTTTCTCCCTCATACGAAGGCCAAATGTGAATCTGGAGATACCACCAGAATCAGCGCGTCGAGCTCTTCGACTTGGCACTGATTTCGTGAGCAACTGGGATGTTAAAACTCTACACATGTCAAGAACAATTTTTCTACCTAGGTCCATCTTGGACTTCAAACATATAGCAAACTTCGACTTGACTTAACAAGATCCATTCTGGATCAATAGTCTAAGTACTTCTATGAAATAAAACTTAGAATAACATCATTTATATTAAAAGAGGAATACACAAGTTCACATTACAATTTTAAAGACAATCTGCATATACTTAGCATGGATCCACATATGCCTTGTCATCGAACTACAATATACACCAACATATGGCCTTCATATTGGACCATTTGAACAATTTTGCAATACACAATTTGATTGCTTTCTCGACCAATCCTGTAATATTATAAACATCGACCTTTGACCTTTACTTATTATAGATGTTATATAGCATAGGGAGGGTGTATTGAACCATGAATACCTCCCGAGTACACAAATACTTCTTAATTGTTTACATCCCAAAAGTAGAGTAGGGTGTAATGCCATTGGCAAATATAGCTCTCACTAATGTGGGTAATTTCTTGTATTTTGGCATATGATATTTTCATGACATGGCATGCATGAAAATATCCATGCCATTTTCCAAAACCTTGAAATTGATTAATTATCCAACTGTGCTTGTGTTGTATGCATTACCACCATGCGTTTGACTAGAGCATTAATTATGAGTCAACGCCTTTCTTGTTTAAACTAGGAGAAATCCAACCAACATTGATCCATCTCAAGCTACCTAACAATGAAAACCATGTGGAAATTTTCACCCTGGGGGTGCATATATATGACAACTAATGATTTTGGTTACTTGATCTTTACTAGGGTTATAAGATCTGATACTCATATTAGAAAAGGCAAGCTCTAGCTCAAATAACTCAATTAAAAATAAGGGAAGAGCTTTGAATTTAACATCACACCTCATCAGCATGTCATGACCATAATGCAAGTAATTGTGAAAAAATAGGAATGATCATTGGCTACAAGAGGGAGTATAAAGGGAAAAACTCGCACTTTTGATAGTAGTAAAGGCCTCAAAATGAAAGTCCAGTGTCTTCCTCACACCTGAGACTTTGCAAGTCCTCATGCAATCTTAGGTGAATAGCCAAAATTAGGTATATGTGTATGTATATATACACATAGATATATCAATATTATGTTCATATATATGTCAACATATATATACCAATATATGTAAAAGTATGTATATACTGGTATATATACACCAAAATAATACTATATAGATATCATTTATTATATATCAACATATTATGGTTGTATATATACCAATATATATACTCACATATTATGTTTATATATATAGTAGTATACATACCAACATTCATGTAGTAGTAATATATATTAAATACATATTATGTTGGTATACTAGTGGTGGTCGTCATTGGGTAAGCACAATACATAGATAGATTAAGAGATTAATACTTTAAATAGTTTAGGGTTTTGTTGTAGTAAAACAACAACTCCCCATTTTGTACTTAATCCATAAAAAATGGGGACCCTTTTAAGTTTTCATATCCTACTTATATATATAATTCAATCGCTTTCCACCTTGTACATATTTCATAGACAAATCACTTATAAAGTTTTCAAAAAAAAAAAATGTCTAAGTTCTTAAGTGTGCCATCAATAAACAATTCTTCTTGTCTCCCAAGACATGAATATCTCGGACCACACTCTCTTTTATTGGAATACTTTTGGCAAAACCTCGAGGTGTGACAAAACCTTGTTTTTTAATTAACAATCTTTGTTCCCATCCCGACTCTTGTTTCTTGAGCTGACCCTTCCACATTTACTTCTTGATCATCCCATGGCGGGACACAAAATTTCCCGACATATTACTGATATTTTCTCAGAAAATTTTATGTCAATCTCATTCTAGCCCATTCACTTGTCAAGTGTTTTACCTTACGCAAAGCCCCATGGTAGGATGACAAAATTTTCTAACAAATCTCTTGAAACATTTTGTCTCTTAGACTCTGTTAGTTCTCAGACCTAGGCCCTTTTTAAATGTTGAAACCTAACTTCCACTCGAGAAATCCTTCGTGGGATGACATGGCCATTGTTTCTACATGGAATGCTTTAGACATGCTCTTATCAGATGCTACCATCTGTCACATTACGCCACGTCAATATATGACAAATAGCCATATTCTTTGTACATATATGCTAAAATTCTCGACAAACAATTCTTTGTCTCATCGTGGCCTTCTTATAACATATTACCTAAACCTGGCCTTACTCCCATGATGCGAATTAGGGTTAATCTTAACGAATGATTAATCAAATGGTTAACTTTAATATTTGTTTAATAACGACGTCTCCATAAGTAAATATAGGTCATTTCAACTTAAATTAAGTTTATCCATCGTCCATGTCAGTATCGTCCTACATACAACCACTTCTTTTTTATAGTTAATATCCTTCATTTCAGCCTTAGTTTCAATAATTGTCCTGTTTCATAGTTCTAAATAAGCCCCAAACTGCTAAATTCTACCATAACTCCAGTTTTCCTCCTTATTACAGTCAATTCATTCTGCTAGCTATGCAAGAATGTTGTACATGGGCAAGAAACCTAAAAAGAAGCAGTGGGTTGAAAAGTCATCTCAACCAGTCCTTTAAGTGGTAGATGATAATAATTTGAATACATTTATGTTTTCAGACACATTAATCAGTAAGGCCACTGGTGATAGGGATAAGTACTCCAATTCCTTTGAGACACCATTGTCTGATAAGGGAAGGGATGTGCGTACCAAAAAGACCCTCAATGAGGAACCAACATGACAACTCAAAGTAGATGAAATCTACATCCTATCATATGGGTCATTAATATAACATAATGTATGGAATGGTTTCCATGACGAGGACCCCACACATAGAGAAATATAGAAGAGTACGTAAAAGCCAAAATGAAATATTATATTCTTATAACTTAATTAATAAATTATCTTTATTTTGTAAAACTTTTATTAGATTATTTAAATTTTATATATTTTTCTTTCATTCTTAATTCTTTTATTTTTAATATTATATGTTTTCATACAAAATTTTTATACTAATTTGAATTAGTATACAAAGTTTTTTACAAATTTTAAATCCAATCATAATACATAGTCCATTTTTTATTTATTTTTGAACAATATAATAAACCTAATTTAAATAATTCACTTTTTTTTAAATGACAATTAAAATGAAAAGTAATTAATGAAAAAAAAATCCATTCCATCACCACATAAAACCTTACCATAAAACAATGTATTAATAAAGGACCTCCTAATTAAACCGGAATATTTTATATATTCCTTTAATATTTCCTCGAATATATGCCTTCTTACTGAAGTCGAATCGAGAAACATAGATGGATTATTTTATAAAGTGTCTTGGAATATTAATCTTAAAAATCCAAAAATACTTTACCTTGCTTTAATCAGAACTGTTTTTCCCATTTATCTTATTTAATGGAAAACCATGTTTAATACATCTTTATGAGGAAACATAAAGTAATGCTAAACCAATTGATTTGAATGTAAAATGATCATCGAAAAGAGCAGTTTGAAACTAATATATTAGACACAACATATTCTTTATCGATTAATATATAAGAAACTATCTGATATAAAATTAAAATTAACTTCAAATAAGGAATAAATAAATTATTTGATCCAGGAAATATTTTCTCTTGTTTTTGTCCATATTGTCATCAAGAAAATCTCGTTTATTTACACACCCAACGATCTTACCATTTTCATGAAAGTGACAACCTTCTTGGAGCATGTACTGCTATGATTAAAAGTTATATTTATTTTAGTAAAAGAATATTTTTTGATTGCACATTTAATCTGTCAAAATCTTTTCATTTTGAAGTTTTGGAATCAACGAGGTTGGGTTCTGACTCATGAATCAATTTTGATCAAAATCACTATAACATCTAGCATAATAAAGTAGTCTCTCTCGATCAAAAGAGTTAACAGAGGATTTGAACTAACAATTTCAAAGGGAATGTTGCCAACTACTCTATATCCAATCAAAAGAGTTAACAGAGGATTTGAACTAATAATTTCAAAAGGAACATTGCCAACTAATCTCTATCCAAAGATTGGAAGAAATTTAAATATAAGAAAAATGATTTTATACCCAGATGTGGGTAGATGTTTTAATTATCAAAAATTCGCTTCCAACAACCGAATATAGAAAGTCCTTCCTGCTTGTATTCAGGACAAGCTCATGTTTTGGGATTATAATAGTCAACGAGTCTAATTGGCAAGTTATTAGCAAATCAAAATGTAATGATTTTTCTTAGAATTAAGGCCAATTTTATAGATGAAATGTAATATTGTCATATAGACAAAGTAGTTTATGTCAAACAACAACTTCCAACTCATAAATTCTAACAACATTCCCTGGATTGATAGTTGGTAAAACAATATTGTAGCTAAAAAATGATACGATTGATATGTAAATGTTGGTATTATGATGTATGTGTTGTACTTGATGGCAACCCACTTGTAGCAGAACAACTCACTTGTATATGGTAACTAGATGAATCTACAGAAGAGATATTAGATGTGACAGAATGCATGACAGTAGTGTTTACAGATATGATGAAATGCAGGGCGGCTTCAAGGAATCAGTTCAGAAGGAAACTCACTTAGATGAAAGATCACAGTATAGCAGGTAAACAAAAAAGAATTACATATCAGTCTTAACAGAATGAAGAAAGAGAGGTATACGTAGGTTCACCATTGACCAAGCTGCGTATACACGCAGGTTCACTATTTACAAGTCGCGTATATGTACACATGCACTTTCACAGAAGGAAAAGTGCGTATACCTTGGGAAACTAAAGTTTTGGTTCGAAGTATTTGGTCCATGGTATTGGTCCAAGGTATCTGATCTGAGGTATTAACCCTAGGTATTTGATTCAAGGTATTGGTCCTAAGTGGTTTTAGTCCATGGTATTGAGAAAGGCCTAAAACTATAAAAGGAGGAGACGATCATTAGGCCAAGGTGTGCAAGTATCAAATATCCGATGAAGTGTGAGATCTAATATGTAGGTTATTGGCTTATGGTGTTGTTTTTGATTTGAACTAATGATGAACCTTAGCATTTGATGAAGGATAAGATCTAATGATGTATCAGGATCTCAAGGCTTGAAGTGAATTATCTTTATGTGATTTGATCTTGTATTTGAATAACTGGCGCATGTTGTATTATGTAAATATGATGATCTGGGTATGACTGAAGTCTGGAATAGTTGTAATGTTTAAATCATCATTTACAGATCTATACGCAAGTTCACTTTAGAAAAGGAGCATATAAACGCTGGTTCCACATATCATAGCAGCGTATACATCATAAATTTTATTTGTAGATCTGTACGCTAGTTCTCTTTGAGGAAAGCGCATATGCACGCAAGTTCGACACATGGAAGTAGCGTATACCCTGTAAAATATGTTTTAGTTGCTTTTGTTTGATATTGCAGTGTTCTGGGTTCTAGCTTGGGTTCTGGTCACTGTTTTCTGGTAACAATATTCTGAATGATCATATTGATGGAGTGATTGATTGATTCAGTTGTGGTTGGTTCAAAAGGAGATTGGTTGATGCAGATATATTTGATGATTGAATGATGTTGTTGATGGATCCAGTCTGAAAATTTATGAAACGTGGTCCCTGGAAGAAAAGAGAAGGTTGTAGCCTTTTGTAGGCCAGAACCTACGTACTAGTAAACATATCAGCTAGTTCAAGAGCTAGGGGGCTGTAGCTCCCTTCCAGTAGAAGTTGGAGAATGAGAGAAGGTTGTAACCTTCTGCAGGTAGAAAAATGCGTACTGGTATAAGACTGCACTAGTACAAAAAGTGTAAACATAATTTTCTTATTATTAAAAGAAGATAGAGACAATTGTAGCAGGTGGTTTTCACCCACATTGGGTTTCCACCTTATATCTTGGTGTTCATGTGTGTTGCTTATGTGTGATGCTTTATTCTATTTTTACTGCACTATCTAATGAATTCCTGATATATTGGTTAAAGTTGAATGCATGATAATTTGGGTAAATCAAAAGATCTCTGCATATACACTGGTTGCATTTAGTACAGTTGTGTATATGCTAGTTCACTAAGCTGAAGTAGTGTATACAAATCAGTTTTGAAAATTAAATTATTGATATCATAATACTGATTCACCCCCACTCTCAGTATTATTTCCAACAATTGGTTTTAGAGCCAAGTCCTTCAGAAAGAAGCTTGATCGCTTGAGGGAAGATCTATCATCATGAGTAATCAAGAAAGCGGGGGATCCATCAGACCACCAATATTTGATGGGAGCAACTTTGTTTATTGGAAGGTAAGAACCACAACCTATCTTCAATCTCTTCGAACAGATGTCTGGGAAATCGTGGAAGGAGGATATACATTTCCATCAACAACTCCTACAGATATAGCAGGCAAAAAGCAATATGAAACCAATGCCAAGGCCGTCAATACATTATTGGGAAGTCTGTCACAATCAGAGCTTGTCAAAGTTATGTAGCTCAAATTAGCCAAAGAAATATGGGACAAAAGCGTTCTAACCTACGAAGGAGACTCTCAGGTAAAACGTGCTAAACTGCAAACTCTCAGAATTCAATATGAAACTCTCAAGATGCACAATGATGAAAGTATAGCTAGTTACTTCTTACGTATAGATGAGATTGTTAATTGCATGAAGAATTTGGGTGAAGAGATAAAGGAAGTTACCTTAGTTGAAAAAGTTTTAAGATCCTTATCTGCTAAATTTGAATCAAAAGTATCTGCCATAGAAGAAAAGCAGGATCTACAGACTATTACTATGACACAGCTTCACAGAATATTAACTACCTTTGAGATGAGAAAAGGAGGTCCATCAGATATGAGAGAAGCCACATTTAAAGATTCAGCAAAAGGAAAAGAAGAACTCAATGAATCAGGACATATTTCAAAAGAAGAAGAGGAAGCAAACTTTTTCAAGAAGCTTCAACGGGGTTCCAGAAGATTCAGAGGTAAACTACCTTTCAAATGTTTTGCCTGTGGTAGAGTCGGTCATTATGCTGCCAAATGTCCTCATAAAGATAAATATGATAAAGATAAGGGATCTGCAAAATGGAATAGAAAAAAAAAGTGTAAGTAAAAAGAGCTACTATACCTACTATACTGATGAAGATAACGATGGTTTATCAAATAGTGATGAAGATGAAAATAGTAATGACTATAGACTTCTGATGGCTTATGAAATGATGATTTCTTGGATGCTTTAGATGAAGATGACCTTTATGAAGAAATATATAAACTCAAAATCTATTTAGAAGAAAAGAATATGATTATAGATACCTTGACATACCAACTTGCTGAAAGAGAAAAACACTATGAAAAGCTAGAATGTGGAATTGTAGGTCTAAGAAAGGATCTTGAAAAAACAAAAGCTCTCAATCCTAGATTTGCTAAAGGATCAAAAACGTTAAATGAAATTATCAAAGTGCAGCTCTCTTCTTTGATAAAGACAGGTCTTGGATATACTGAAGAAACATCTCAATCACAGAAGCCGTCAACCTCCACTAAAAGCTATCTTGATAAAACAAAGAGCAGTGAACAGTTTGACAATCGTCAGCAAAGGTATAAAGCAGATCACTAGGTGAATCATGCTCAATTTACTTCAAGGATGAACAAAAGCCACAATCAATCTCAAGTAAATCGTACTCAATTTGCTTCAAAGATAAATATCAATAGAAACTACAATAAACAGGCAAGTAGATTCGATAATCGCAGGAATTTCTTTAATGGTCAATGTTTCTCATGTCATAATTTTGGACACAAAGCTGCTCAATGTGTTTCTTACAAATCTATCATGACTAGAGAAGCACAAAATTAAAGGAATGTGACAGGGGTCAAGAAAAGTTCTTATAATAACTTTTCTCTTCTTGAAAATCAAATAGAATGCTCAATCTGTAACAACTTTGGCCATGAAGAATCCGAATGCAGAAGTAAATTTCGGCAAATAGCTCAAAAGGAGCAAACTCCATTAAATCCCAAAATATGGAGAAAGAAATAACCGCAAACAGAAATATGCGTTATAGCCTTGTATGCAGAAGGACAAGAAAACCAGTGGTACATCGATAGTGGATGCTCAAAACACATGACAGGTGACAAAGGAAAACTACACTCATATAATGCCTTAGACAAGGAAAAGAGTGTCTCATTTGGAAACAACACTCCTGTTGTCATAAAAGGTAAAGGTGTTGTTTTCTTGAAAGAAAAAGTTAAAGATGGGAATGTTATGTATGTTGATGGCTTAAAACATAACTTGTTGAGTGTGAGTCAAATGTGTGATCAAGGAAATGAAGTAGTGTTTCGATCAAATGGATGTGTTGTTCATGAGCATGATACAGGAGAAACCGTGATCAAAGGGACAAGAACTCCAAACAACCTATACATACTCAAGGGAGAACAATAACAGTGCTATCTAAGCAAAAATGATGAAAACTGGCTATGGCACAGAAGATTGGGACATCTAAGCTTTTCTCATATAAGAAAAGCATGCAGATTCCAGGCTGTTCATGATCTTCCAGATATCAACATTCCTGAAAATACTATATGAAAATCATGTCAATTCAGTAAGCAAACCAGATCTAACAATGTAAACTTTGAAACGGGAACTATAAACTCAAAACGAGAACTCTGGCGAGAAAAAAAACCCGAAAAACATAAAAAATAGTGCTAAAAACGAAAAGTGTGTATACTGGAACGATGATTTCTTTTTTTAGGGTCAATTTTGAACATGTTTTAAAAATGGAAGTGAAAACAAAATGTTCATGCAAAAAATAGCTTGAAAACGAAAAAGTGATGATACTGGAACGATGATTTTTTTTTAGGGTCAATCTTCAACATTTTAAAAAAATGCTAGTAAAACCGAATTTTTATGTGCCAAACAAAGTTGTTTATGAGGAAAAAAACACACTAATGTTTTTGGTGGAATAACATTTTTCTTACCTAAGTATAAATTCAACATGTTCTCAACCATAAAATGCTAGATACAAAAGAAATTGAAATTGTTTCAACTATAAAATTAAAAAACTATGACATTATGAATAAATTACATCACTAAATGAATTCAAAAGTCATTTTTTTGTGGTTGTTGCGCTGCGGTGGCTGATGGGCACCGCAGCCCCACCTCGTGCCACCCTGGTGGCGTGCCCGCCCGCCAGGGGTGGCTGTTGGGTGATTCCAAGAATCGCCCAACAGCCACCTCGGGCAGGCGGGCGGGCGACTGAGGTGGCTGTTGGGAAATTCTGAGAATCGTTCAACAACCACCTCGGGTGGGTGGGTGGGCCGCCGGGGTGGCGCGGAGTATGGGTGCCGTAGACCCACCCCACCCTACCCTGGCGGCCTGCCCACACCTCGAGGTGGTTGTTGGGCAATTCCCCCTGGGGTGGTTGTTGGGCGATTCCTGGAATCGCCCAGCCTCCCACGAGGGGTGGGTGGGCCGCCGAGGTGACGCAGGGTGGGCGCTGCAGCCCCACCCCGCGCCACCCCAGTCAGGTGGGTCACCGGGGTGACGCGGGGTGGGCACCGCAGCCCCACCTCGTGCCACCCCAGCCAATCCTAGGGGGCGGGCGGGCCGGTAGGGTGGCACAAGGTGGGTACCGCAGCCCCAGAGCCACCCTGGCAGAGCACCCACCCTCCGGGGGTGGCTGGGCGATTCCCAGAATCACCCAGCCACCCCTAGGGGCGGTCGAGCCACTGGGGTGGTGTAGGGTGGTGCTATGGCACCTAGCCCGCACAACCCCGGTGGCTCGCCTGCCCCCCAGGGGTGGCTGGACGATTCCCAAAATCGCCCAGCTGCGGCGCCCACCCTGTGCCACCCCGGTGGACTGCTCGCTCCCCGAGGTCGCTATTGGGAGATTCTGGGAATGGCCCAGCCACCCCCGGGGGGTGAGAGGGCTGCCAAGGTGGCGCGAGGTGGTGCTGCGAGCTAGGCAATTCCCAGAATCACCTAGCAAACCCCGGGGGTGGGTGGGCCGCTGGGGTGGCGCGGGGTGGGGCTCTGCAGCCCCACCCCGCACCAACCCAGTGGCCTGCCCGCCCACCGGGGGTGGCTGGGCGATTCCGGGCTGCCCGCCTGCAGGGCCCTGGTCGGCGGGCGGGCAGCCGGGGTGGTGCGAGGTGGGCGTCGTAGCCCCACCCCGCGCCACCCCGACGGCCCGCCTGCCCCCTGGGGGTGGCTGGGTGATTCTCGGTGGCTAGACGATTCCGAGAATTGCCCAACCACCCCATGGGGGCAGGCGGGTAGCTATGGTGGCGCGGCATGGGCGTCGCAGCACCACCATGTGCCACCCCGGCAGCTCGCCTGCCCCCCGAGGGTGGCTAGGTGCCCATCAACCCCCGGGGGGTGGGCAGCCCGCCGTGATGGCGCGAGGTGTGCATTGCCGTGATGACGCGGGGTGGGTGTCGCAGCCCAACCCTGCGCCACCCCTACGGCCTGCCCGCCCCCCGAGGTGGCTGTTGGGTGATTCCCCACCCTCAAGGGTGGGCGGGCTGCCGGGGTGGCCGTCGTAGCCCTACCCCTGTGCACCCTAGCGGCCCGCTTGTCCCCCAAGATGGCTGTTGTGGGTGGCCTGCCTACTCCCCAGGGGTGGCTGGGCGATTTCGGGAATCGCCCAACAACCCCCACGGGGCAGGTGGGCTGCCAGGCCGCAGCCCCACCTCGCGCCACCCCAGCCACCCCCATGGGGCAGGTGGGTTGCCAGGCCGCAGCCCCACCTCGCGCCACCCCAGCAACCCACCCGCCCCCTGGGATGGTCGTTTCGATTCCCACAATGGCAGGGGGCAGGTGGGCCGCAGGGGTGGTGCGAGGAGGGTGCCGCAGCACCACCCAATGCCACCACGCCGGCCCGCCTACCCCCCAGGGGTGGCTTGGCGATTCTCCGCACCACCCCGGCGGCCCGCCTGCCACCCGTGTGGGGCGGGCGAGCCGCCAGGGTGGCGCCAGGTGGGGCTGCGGTGCCCACTCGGTGACCCACCCGCCCCCGGGGTGGCTGTTGTGGGAATCGCCCAACAGCCACCTTGGGGGGTGTGCGGGCCACCTGGGTGGTGCGGGGTGGGCACCGTAGCACCACCCCATTGGCCCTCGGGGTGGCTGTGCGATTCCACCACTGGGGCAGCACGCGGTGGGGCTACGGCGCCCACCCCGCGCCACCCCAGCGGCCCGCCTACCCCCCGGTGTAAGGACTTGCAGTCCTTGCACGGGCTCTGGCATGAAGTGTGAGCTCGACTTAGGCGTACGAAGGTGTTATGGTATAATACAAGTGTGTAGAAGGCTGGGCGAGCTGTTTATCTATGCATGGGAATGTGGAGGAGCACCCACAGGCCAACCAACAAACGTAGCGAGGCCGACTGATGGTTGTAGGCATTTGGAGGAGGTTGACATGAAGCTTAAGTGTAATTGCGATGGAGATGAGGGCGTGGGTAGGTTGGCTAGGTAGCCACGAGCTTGCCTTGCCACTCATATAAATTAGCACGCATGGAAGCTCATTTGGGCATCGCTTAAGGATCGAACTCGCTCATGAAGAAGGCGCAGATCTAGTGCATGGATGCAGCAAGTAGGAAGGCGTAGAACTTGGGTGATGCGCCCACTCTTGGGCAAGGCTGCACGGAGGTAGCGCATATCTTGGTGTTGGGTGAGGGCGCGGGTAGAGGTCGCCCGCCGGTTGGAGAAGGGCGTGCACGGGTGTGGCGCCCGGTTGTGTGAAGGAGCGCCCGACGGTGAAACAAAGGCGTGGGCGCCCAGTTTGTGTGACAACTTGGCACGGGTTCTTGGGTGACTCGGGTGAGCGCCCACCCATCGTGCAAGTGTGCACGGAGTAACTTTTGGTGAAGTGTTGAGATTTTGAATGGAGGTGTGACTCGTGTAGAGGCGCCCGTGTGTGGCGACTTGGTTATGACGAGGCGCCCAAGTTGGGCAAACAACACGATCGTGCGACGAGGCGAACGAAGGGTTGGTGAGTCGTGCAGCAACCATGAAGAGGCACCGACGAGCTAGGTAACTGAGTTTGCCGAAGTTGTGAAAATTGGCTGTGTAAATTTGGGGTTTCCCAAGATTTAACTTGTACTTTGTGAAAGTGAAGATTGTATAATATATTGATTCGGGCAGACTCATATTGCAGGGAGTTGCCCCTCTCTTTAGACTATTGTGTATTTCTCTTGTATAATATTGTTTATGTGAATGTTATGGGCTTTCACTTGTATAAAGGAAACATAATAATACTTGGTAATGAAAATAAAACTAAGTATGGAATGTTAGGCGTAGTCTACAATCATAAGTATTGGTGAAAAGAAAATGATTGGTAGTGCCGCACCTCACTATAAGCGGTTTAAAGACTACTGCAGCTGTAGGGGCATGACAGGTGGTATCAGAGCTGGTGAACTGAATTAAGGAGCTAATTCTATAAAGACCAAAGACTTGAAAGGAAGTTCAAGCTTTGCAGGTAATAGGTGGAATATCAGGGTGATTCAGGTGAATGGTGAAACAGGTTTGGCAGAGGTGAAGCTTAGTGCTTGGGCCAAGCTGAATGACAAGGCATGGCAGGTTTGGAAGAATGTGAAGGGAAGCTCTTGCTTACCTTATACAGGTTGAAGCGGATGAAAGAAGAGAACCCCCGGATTCGAAAGGAACTTGAAGTCTTGGAAAAGAATGTTGAAGACGAACTTCTTCAACTTGGTTGGACAATGGAGCAAGATGAAGTTGCAGATTGTGCTAACAAGGACAAGGAAGCCGTGATAGTTGAAGATGTTGCAGATGTGACAAAGATGGATGATGAACTTGAGATTGATCAAGTTGGACCAGGATCGTGTAGTTTGCAGACATGGATGGATGAGGATACTCACATGGAGGAACCTCATGATGATGATGATGATGAAGTAAGTACTAATACTTGTGTTTCACTTGAGAATTTGGTAGATGAACCGTATGCAGGGAAGGGAAAAATCAGTTTGCCAATGCTAGGGAGGATCTTACCATGGATGTCTATGATGAGACCTTGTATGGAGAAGCAAGGATTGTTGATTGTTGCAGGATTTGTTGGGGTTGTTTGTGACCTTATGGTAGAAGGTGCAAAGGCCCGTGACAAGGGAGGAACATGATGATCGTTGCGAAGGATTGAGTCCTGCTTTAGCCACATGGAGAATTGGCTAAGTGCCCGGCATGAATCATGGACAGATTGAAGAGGGCACACACTTGAGGTATGATGATGCTTGGGTGGACTTCTCATGACCGATTCCAAGAGATAGTCTTGGTGGAACCTTTAGTGGGGGAGCTATGATGGAAGGGACTCGTGATGATGATGATATGGTTGGGTGACTGAGTTCACTAGACTAAAGATTGCAGACTTGGATGAGGATGGCCGATTGTTGGGATGAGTCTACTTGGTTGGACTACATGGGCAACTTAGTCATGGACAATAGGTTGGAGACATGGAGCATGGCAGTCTTATGCAGGGACATTGTGTAGGAGCACTTGTAGAGGTGTCACTTATGGGAATCCAATGAGGAGTGCCAAGGCAAGGATGTTGTGCAGGTGGATTTGCTGTTGTGACATGGAGATGTTTTACTTATGAGCCGATGGAGAGGTTGTGCACTCTTGTACAACAAGGCCATGGACTTGGATGGAGTTGTGAGCAGACTATGGAGCATTCCTACTACATGGAGAGCTGAGGCATCTTGTAGAGACCTTTGGGCCGAGACTTGTATGCTTGCTAGAGTGTTGGTTGGAGATGACTCATGGAGCTCATGATGACATGAGGTTGTGACTTTTAGGGACTTCATATATGGTGGACTTGGAGGATCTGATGCATTGAGGAGCTGAGGTCAGAGACTTTGATGCAGGATGGGGTGCATACTTTCAAGTACATGTATGGGAATGGTTTGAAAGAGTGACTTGATGTGGAGGATCGATACGAGACACTTTGGAGTGATGAATTTACGACGATGATGATGCCTTGGTGACAACACTTGGGCATGGGTTAAGCCGAGACTTGACCACTTTTGACACATGGGAGCTGATTGATCTATGATCATGGGTAGAACATGCATAGATGAGATAGGTATATACTTGTTTCTATGGCAGACTTGAGGGATGGCACATATGGATTTTATGAAGGTAGCTTCGTGGACCTGGATGTGGCACATCAAGAGTCAGGTTGAGAGATGATCTCTTCACTTTGAGGAGATGGATGTTTTGCAGATGGATGATGATGTTGGGGTAGATGTGGCTAATTTCATGCAACACATTAGTACCAGACATCATGGACAACATGTTGCAAATAAGATGAGGGCTACTTCATGGACCTGAGCATGGCTTACACTTAATTGGAGATGGATTCTTGATCGAGTTGAGGATGTGACGGGATGTTCTGAGAAATGACTGATGGTGGCATGAGGTTGTGCATTCTCATGGTTTGAGCGTGACAGTTGGACTGGTCACCCTACTAGTTCGAGTCATGAGGGGATCTAATGTACAAAGAGATGTTAGCATTTGTTGGAGTATCATGGCAGCAGTTCACACGAGGACGACACATGATGAAGTCGACATGAGGTGTTGCAGGAGGCATGTAGCTTGAGATGGAGGGACCAGCCTTCCACGATGGGGAGGAACATGTGGATATTGCAACGAGATGGTCGATGGAAATGGATTGAGATGATTTTTGATGTATGACATACCGATGGGGTGTATACCTTGGTATGGTGATCTTGGTGACAGATGGTTATCGGGACAAGACATGATGGAGACGGCGGTTCTACATATGTTGCAGGAATGTTTGCAGTATGTGGAGGAGTTGACATCATGGCTGAGACAGTTGTTGATGATCTTGGTGGATGGCTACTAGGATGGTATGTTGTTGAGGAAGACAACGACTTCAGGTGGAGGAGGATTTAAGGACCTGCAATCCTTGCACACGCTCCGGCATGAAGTGTGAGCTTGACTTAGGCGTGCGAAGGTGTTATGGTATAATACAAGTGCATAGAAGGTTGGGCAAGTTGTTTATATATGCGTGGGAGTGTGGAGGAGCACCCATGGGTAGCCACGAGCTTGCCTTGCCACTCATATAAATTAGCACGCATGGAAGCTCATTTGGACATCGCTCAAGAATCGAACTCGCTCATGAAGAAGGCACAGATCTAGTGCGTGGACACAGCAAGTAGGAAGGCACAGAACTTGGGTGATGCGCCCACTCTTGGGCGAGGCCGCACGGAGGTAGCGCATATCTTAGTGTTGGGTGAGGGCCGGGTAGAGGTCGCTCGCCAATTGGAGAAGGGCGTGCATGGGTGTGGCGCCCGGTTGTGCGAAGGAGCGCCCGATGGTGAAACAAAGGCGTGGGCGCCCGGTTTGTGCGACGACTTGGCATGGGTTCTTAGGTAACTCGGGTGAGCACCCCCCTGTCGTGCAAGTGTGCATAGAGTAACTTTTGGTGAAGTGTTGAGATTGTGAACAGAGGTGTGACTTGTGTAGAGGCGCCCGTGTGTGGCGACTTGGTTACAACGAGGCACGCCCAAGTTGGGAAAACAACACGATCGTGCGACGAGGTGAACGAAGGGTTGGTGAGTCGTGCGGCGACCGTGCGGAGGCACCAACAAGCTGGGCAACCGAGTTTGCCAAAGTTGTGAAAATAGGCTAAGTGTAAATTTGGGGTTTCCCAAGATTTAACTTGTACTTTGTAAAAGTGAAGATTGTATAATATATTGATTCAGGCAGACTCATATTGCAGGGAGTTGCCCCTTCCTTTATACTGTTGTGCATTTCTCTTGTATAATGTTGTTTATGTGAATGTTATGGGCTTTCAATTGTATAAAGGAAACATAATAATACTTGGTAATGAAAATAAAACTAAGTATGGAATGTTAGGCATAGTCTACAATCATAAGTATTGGTGAAAAGAAAACGATTGGTAGTGCCGCACCTCACTATAAGTGGTTGAAAGACCACCGCAGGTGTAGGGGCATGACACTCGGGGTGGCTGTTGCGGGCAACCCGCCCACCCCTGAGGGGCAGGCGCACCACTGGGGTGGTGCAGGGTGGGGCTGCGGCGCCCACCTCGCGCCACCCAGGTGGCCCGCACACCCCCTAAGGTGGTTGTTGCTAGAATCGCCCAACAACCACCCTAGGGGGCAGGCGGGCCGACGGGGTGGCGTGGGGTGGGTGTCATCGTGGCACCACCCTGGTGGCCCGTCCGCCCCCCAGGGGTGGCTGGGCGATTCCGGGAATCGCCCAACCACCCTCGAGGGGCGGGCGGGCCATCGGGGTGGGGCCATGACTGGGCGATTCTAGGAATTGCCCGGCCACCCCCGGGGGAAGGGCGAGCCGCCGTGGTGGTGCGGGGTGGGCGCTACCGCAACACCACCCCAGCTGTCACGCCCCTACACCTGCGGTAGTCTTTCAACCGCTTATAGCGAGGTGCGGCACCACCGAACACTTTCTTTTCACCAATACTTATGTTCGTGGACTACGCCTTAATTCACTTTCTCCTACTTAGTTTGTGCTTCGCAACCAAGTATTATTATGTTTATCCTTTATACCAATGAACACCCATACTCATTCATTATCAACAGCAATTATAAACAAGAAGACAATTGCACAGTATAAAGGGGAGGGGCAACTCCCTGCAATATGAGTTTGCCCGAATCAATATATTATATAATCATCACTTTTACAATGTACAAGCTAAATCTTGGGAAACCCTAAATTTACACTTAATCAATTTTACAATCAAGGTGAACCTCCGTTCACCTTTGTGCACACCTTATACGATGGGCGGGTGCTCGCCTGAGCCACCAAGACACCCACGCCAAGTCCTGGCACAAACTGGCACTTTGCACGACTGTCGTGCACACCTCAACCGATCACCGAGCACACCTTGCCCAACGCCTTCACCCAAATCCAAGAATGACACTTCTCTACCCTGCGGCTAAACCAAGAACCAACGCATGAGGTATGCGCCTTCCCTCTTTGTCTTCTGCGCACTTAGACCTGCGCCTCTTCTTCTTGAGAGAAGTTGTGTGTGAAGAATGATGAACGAATGCTCCCAAAACACATCCAATATATACTTATTGTAGAGGGGGTGGTGGCTTGCCCAGCCGACCACCAAATCCATGTTTACACACCCTTAAAACGTGTCTGAACGCCCATGAATAGGTCGGCCTAGCCTCCAACACGAGTTGGCCTCCTATCTCCATCGTTCCACGCTTCACCATGTATAAATCTCCTATCGCAAGTCATATCGTTGCACATGACTCGTTGAAACGTCGCATTGTCGTGTACGCGTGCCCGCCCGCGCGCCTGCACGCCCGCTATGTGCGTCCGCCCGCGTGCTCGCCGTGTGCATTCACCCGCACGCCCGCCGTGTGCGAATAACCGAGGACCTTACATCCTCCTCCACCTGAAATCGTTGTCGTCCTCGACAACATACCATCTCGGTAGCCATCCACCAAGATCATCACTATCCATGATGTCAACTCCTCCACATACTGCAACATCCCTGCAACATATGTAGAACCACCGTTCCCATCATGTCTCGCCTTGGCAACCATCTGTCACCAAGATCACCATACCAAGGTATACACCTATCGGTATGTCATACATCAGAGATCATCTCAATCCATGATCATCGACCACCCTGTCACAATCTCCACATGCTGCTCTCCTCCATGGAAGGCTGGCCCCTCCATCCAAGCTACATGCCCACTGCAACATCTCGTGTCGACCTCCTCATGTGTCATCATGTGAACTGCTGCCATGGTACTCCAACATAATGCTAACACCTCTCTGTACATGCTATAGCCCCCATGTCTGAACTAGTTGGGTAGCTAATCCAACCGTCACGTCCAAACCATGAGAATGCACATCCTCATGCCACCATCAGTTGTTTCTCAAAACATCCTGTCACATCCTCAACTCGATCAAGAATTCACCTCCATACAAGTGTAAGCCATGCTCAGGTCCATGAAGTAGTCCTCATCTCATCTGCAACATGTTGTCCATGTTGTTTGGTGTCAATGTGCTACATGAAATCAGCCACATCTATCCCAACATCATCCATATGTGTAACTCCTCAAAGTGAAGAGATCATCTCATCAATCTCCAACTCTCGGTATGCCACATCTAGGTCCATGAAGCAACCTCCATCATATCTGCAATGTGCCATCCCTCAAGTCTGCCATAGAAACAAGTATACACCTGTCTCATCTATCCATGTGCTGCCCATGATCATAGATCAATCAGCTCCCATGTGTCAAAAGTAGTTGAGTCTCGGCTCAACTCATGCCCAAGTGTCGCCACCAAGGCATCATCATCGTTGTAACTTCATTGCTCCAAAGTGTCCCCAAGTCCACCATATATGAAGTCCCCAAAAGTCACAACAATCTCATGTCATCATGAGCTCCATAAACCATCCCCAACCAACACCTCAGCAAGCATACAAGTCTCGGCCCAAAGGTCTCTGCAAGATGCCTCAGCTCTCCATGTAGTAGGAATGCTCCATAGTCTGCTCACAATCCCATCCAAGTCCATGGCCTTGTTTTTCAAGATTGCACAACCTCTCCATCGACTCATAAGTAATAAGTCTCCATGTCACACTAGCAAATCCATCTGCACAACATCCCTGCCTTGGCACTCCTCATTGGATGCCCATAAGTGACACCTCTACAAGTGCTCTTGCACAATGTCCCTGCATAAGACTACCATGCTCCATGTCTCCAACCTGATGTCCATGACTATGTTTCCCATGTAGTCCAACCAAGTAGACTCATCACAAGAATCGGTCAACCTCATCCAAGTCTGCAATCTTCGGTCTAGTGAACTCGGTCACTCAACCATATCATCATCATCACGAGTCCCTTCCATCATAGCTCTCCCCACCGAAGGTTCCACCAAGACTATCTCTTGGTCTTGGCCATGAGAAGTCCACCCAAGTATCATCGTACCTCAAGTGTGTGCCCTCCAATTTGTCCATGAGTCATGCCTGGCACTTAGCCAATGTGACTAAAGCATGACCCAATCCTCCACAACGATCATAATGTGCCTCCCTTGTCACGGGCCTTTGTACCTTCTACCATAAGGTCACAAACAACCGCAACAAGGCCTGCAACAATCAACAATCCTTGCTCTTCATCATCATCATGAGGTTCCTCCAAATGAGTATCCTCATTCATCCATGTCTGCAAACTGTATGATCCTGGTCCAACTTGCTCAATTTCAAGTTCATCCTCCATCGTTGTCACATTTGCAACATCCTCAATCATCACGGCTTCCTCTTCCTTGTCAGCACAATCTGCAACTTCATCTTGCTCCATTGTCCAACCAAGTTGAATAAGTTCGTCTTCAACATTCCTTTCCAAGACTTCAAGCTTATCTCGAATCCGGGGATTCTCTTCTTTCAACCTCTTCAACCTGTATAAGGTAAGCAAGAGCTTCCCTTCACATTCTTCCAAACTTGCCATGTCTTGTCGTTCAGCTTGGCCCAAGAACTAAGCTTCACCCCTGCTAAACTTGTTTACCATTCACCAGCTTCACTAAGTCCCTTGCAACCATGAATCGGCCCTTGTTCCACTTGTATGTGAAACTAGCTTCCTTCACCTGCAAGTACCTGCTTCCACTGTCATCAACTGTCAAGTGCATCCACACCTGCACTTCGTCACGAGCAACCCTGCTCTCCAGCTCCAACCGAGCTCTGATACCAACTATCACGCCCCTACACCTGCGGTAGTCTTTCAACCGCTTATAGCGAGGTGCGGCACCACCGAACACTTTCTTTTCACCAATACTTATGTTCGTGGACTACGCCTTAATTCACTTTCTCCTACTTAGTTTGTGTTTCGCAACCAAGTATTATTATGTTTATCCTTTATACCAATGAACACCCATACTCATTCATTATCAACAGCAATTATAAACAAGAAGACAATTGCACAGTATAAAGGGGAGGGGCAACTCCCTGCAATATGAGTCTGCCCGAATCAATATATTATATAATCATCACTTTTACAATGTACAAGCTAAATCTTGGGAAACCCCAAATTTACACTTAGTCAATTTTACAATCAAGGTGAACCTCCGTTCACCTTCGTGCACACCTTGCACGATGGGCGGGTGCTCGCCCGAGCCACCAAGACACCCACGCCAAGTCCTGGCACAAACCGGCACTTTGCACGACCGTCGTGCACACCTCAACTGATCACCGGGCACACCTTGCCCAACGCCTTCACCCAACTCCAAGAACGACACTTCTCTACCGTGCGGCTAAACCAAGAACCAGCGCATGAGGTATGCGCCTTCCCTCCTTGTCTTCTGCGCACTTAGACCTGTGCCTCTTCTTCTTGAGCGAAGTTGTGTGTGAAGAATGATGAATGAATGCTCCCAAAACGCATCCAATATATACTCACTGTAGAGGGGGTGGTGGCTTGCCCAGCCGACCACCAAATCCATGTTTACACACCCTTAAAATGTGTCTGAACGCCCATGAACAGGTCGGCCTAGCCTCCAACACGAGTCGGCCTCCTATCTCCATCGTTCCACGCTTCACCATGTATAAATCTCCTATCGCAAGTCATATCGTCGCACATGACTCGCTGAAACATCGCATTGTCGTGTGCGCATGCCCGCCCACGCGCCCGCCGTGTGCGCTCACCCGTGCGCTCGTCGTGTGCGCCCGCCCGCTCGTCTGCTCGCACGCCCGCCGTGTGCGTTCACCCGCGCGCCCGCCGTGCGCGAATAACCGAGGACCTTACTCCAGCGGCCCGTCCCCGAGGGTGGTTATGCGATTCCCGGCGGCGGCCACCCCGTGCCACCCCGGCGGCCCGCTCACCCCCCCAACAGTGGTTGGGCGATTCCCGGTGGCTGGGAAATTCGCAGCCCCATCCCGCGCCACCCTTACGGCCCGCTTGCCCCCTGGGGTGGCTGGGTGATTCCCGAAATCCCCTAGCCACCCCTGGGGTGTAGGCTGGCTGCTGGGGTGGCGCAGGGTGGGTGTCGCAGCACCACCCCACGCCATCTTGACGGCCCGCCCGCTCCCCTGGGTGGCTGGGTGATTCTTGGTGGCTGGGCGATTCCGAGAATCGCCCAGCCACCCCTTGAGGGTGGGCGGGCTGCCGTGGTGGCAACACCATCCCGCACCACCCTAGCGGCCCGCCCGCCCCCCAGCGGTGGCTGGGCGATTCTGAGCATCGCCCAGCCATCCCTGGGGGATGGGCGGGCCACCGTGATGGCGCGGGGTGAACGCCACCATGATGGCACTCGGTGGGCACCGCAACCCCACCCCATGCCACCTTGGCAGCTCGCCCGCCCCCTGGGGGTGGCTAGGCGATTCCTCGAATCGCCCAACAGCCACCCTAGGGGGTGGGCGGGCTGCCAGGGTGGGCGCCACAGCCCCACCTCGCGCCACCCCGGTGGCCCGCTCGCCCCCGGTGGTGTCACCGGGTGGGGTTGCGGCGCCCACCCCGAGCCACTCGGCGGCCTGCCCACCCACCCCTTGGGGGTGGCTGGGCGGGCCGCCGGGTGGTGCGGGGTGGGCGGCGGCGCCCACCCCGCGCCACCCCGGCAGCCCGCCCGCCCCTCGGGGTGGCTATTGTGGGAATCACCCAACAGCCACTCCGAGGGGTGGGTAGGCCTCCGAGGTGGTGCGGGGTGGGCGCTATAGCACCACCCCGTTGGCCCTCCCGCCAGGGTGGTGCAGGGTGGGCACCGCAACACCACCCCGTGCCACCCAGTCAGCCTGCCCACCCCCCGGGGGTGGTTGGGAAATTCTTAGTGGCTGGGTGATTCTGAGAATCGCCCAACCACCCACTCGGGTTGGGCGGGCCGCCGTGGTGGCGCTGGGTGGGCGCCGTAGCACCACCTCACACCACCCCTGCGGCCAGCTTGCCCCCCGGGGGTGGCTGGGTGATTTCGAGAATCGCCCAGCTACCCGCTGGGGGAGGGCGGGCCACCATGGTGGTGCAGGTTAGGCGCCACAAGACCACCTCGCACCACCCCGGCAGCCCGCCTACCCCTCAAGGGTGGTTGGGCGATTCCGAGAATCGCCCAACCACCCTTGGGGTGCGGGCTGGCCGTCGTGATGGCACGGGGTTTGCGCCGCCGTGATGGCGTAGGGTGGGTGCCACAGCCCCACCTCGCGCCACCCTAGGTGTAACGCCCTGTGGCTTGTGAGTCGCCTGAGCACACCCACCCGCCAAATGAAGTAGCGAAATGCGCAAAGATTATGAGGCAACTGAGGGCAATGCATCATAGTGCGAACGAGTTGGTAGCCTTATGTTTATACGGGCGAGTTGGTGAGCTTGCACCATGGGCCAACTGGGCGAGGATGGCAAACATACGAGTCAAGGTGGGGCAGTCCTGTGCCATGGGCAGGCCAACCTGCACTTCAGGAAGGATCTGCAAACGGACGCACTGGTAGGGAGGATGAATGGAGGGTTGGCTGGGTGGCACGATCTCCGCTGGCCACCGTATAAGTATGGAGGCCGAGTCATGGCAAAGAACACATTCGAACATCGCTCATCATCGAAGAAGAAGTGCGAGGGTGGAGGAGAGTCGGAACAAGTCCATAGGGCATGTGCCTACTCGTCGGGCAACTCTACACGGCGATAGGCACGAGTCTTGGTGATGGGTTGTAGTGCGGGTGGAGGGCGCACAAAGGCACCCCCCCACTATTCAGAGGCAAACTTTGGAACGAGTTCAGCTGTAGTTTGGGTGGAGGGTCATGCACAGGCGCGCCCGCCCAACTCGGGCAAGAAAACTCATGTGTGTTGAAACGGTTGTGACGAGATGGATTCTTGTTCTTTGGAAACCAACTCTATGTTCCAAAGTCATATGGGCTTAGGAGGCACCTTTTGAAGGAGTGCCACGACTAATTGTGGGTTGGCCACCCAGGGCAGCGTTGTTCTTTGGCATTGTTGGAGAGAAAATTCTTTTGGGAGAAGATGTGGGAGGATTTAGAGGAGTATGTACATATGTGCATCATTTGTCAGCAAGACAAATCAGATAATCAGAGGCAAGGAGGACTATTGCAGCCTTTACTGATTCCTGAGAGACAATGGATGAGTATCTCGATGGACTTCATCACTCAGTTGACATAGGTTCAGGGGTATAATGGGATAATGGTTGTGGTTGATCATTTTTCCAAGTATGTTGTGTTTGTTCCTACAAAGATTCCTTGTGGAGCCGAGTGGACTACGGAGTTGTTCTTCAAGAACATAGTGACGTATTGGGGGATGCCATTAAGCATCGTGTTGGACCGAGATCTGCGTTTTACAGGCAGATTTTGGACTACATTGTTCAAGTTAGTCGGGACAGAGTTGTTGATGAGTTTGAGTTACCATTCGCAGATAGATGGATAGACTGAGAGGATCAACGCATTGCTGGAGGATTACTTGAGACACTATGTGACGGCTGATCAGAAGAATTGGCCTGAACTCTTGGATGTTGCTTAGTTTAGCTATAACATTCAAAAGAGTTCTGTGATGGGGTACAGTCCATTTGAGTTGGTGAATGGATAGATGCCAGTCACACTGCATACCGTAGTGACAGGAGGTTTGTTGAGAAGTCCTCATGCGAAGAAATTCATGAAGGCTTGGGATGAGACCTTGGAGCTGGCACAATTGCGCTTGCACGAAGCTGCAAGGAGAATGAAGAAATGGGCAGATAAGGGAAGACGGGATGTACACTTCAGTGTGGGAGATATGGTGTTTCTCAGGATTACTGGGAGCAGTTTCAGCCACCTAAGGGGACTGCGAGTAAACTGACACGGAAGTATGAGGGGCCATTCCGAGTGAAGAAGAGAGTGGGGGAAGTTGCTTATGAGCTGGAGCTTCCACATCATATGCACATGAAGCATCCGGTTTTTCACATGAGTTAGTTGAAGAGATGCAGACTTGATGCTGATCATCCAGAGAGAGCTGAACCACCGAGAGGACCAGCCGGGATTGTGGACAAGCCAGATTTAGAGTTGGAGAAGATTTTGAGCTTCAGAACTACAGGGATTGGTTGCCACATGAAATGGGAGTTTCTTGTCAGATGGAAGAATGCACCGGAGGAGGAAAGCTAGGAAACGGAGGACTCACTTTGGAGATGGAAGAAGAAGATTGAGAAGTATGATAGGAAGCTGCTGAGGAGATCAGGATTGTCGAGGGCGACAATGATTTCGGGTGGGGGAGAATGTAACACCCTGCGGCTTGCGAGTCGCCCGGGCGTGCCCACCTGCCAAATGAAGTAGTGAAATGCGAGAAGATTATGAGGCGACCGAGGGCGAGGCATCATAGTGCGGATGAGTTGGTAGCCTTATGTTTATATGGGTGAGTTGGTGAGCTTGCACCATGGGTCGACCGAACGAGGATGGCAAACATACGAGTCAAGGTGGGGTAGTCCCGTGCCATGGGCGGGCCGACCTGCACTTCAGGCAGGATTTGCAAATGGACGCGCTGGTTGGGAGGATGAATGGAGGGTCGGCCAGGTGGCACGACCTCCGCTGGCCATCGTATAAGTATGGAGGCCGAGTCATGGAAAAGAACACATTCGGACATCACTCATCATCGAAGAAGAAGTGCGAGGGTGGAAGAGAGCCACAACAAGTGCGCAGGACATGCACCCGCTCGCCGAGCAGCTCTACATGGAGATAGGCACGAGTCTTGGTGACGGGTCGTAGTGCGGGTGGAGGGCGCACGAAGGCGCCCACCCACCGTTCGGAGGCAAACTTTGGAACAAGTTCAGTTGTAGTTTGGGTGGAGGGTCGTGCATGGGCGCGCCCGCCCAACTCGGGCAAGAAAACTCGTGTGTGTTGAAATGGTAGTGCGGGTGAGACCACCGTGCAAGGCATGCATGAGGTGGGCGACTGACATGGGTATAACACTGGCGAAGCTATACTCCTGGTCACTTGTACATTTTCACATATATAATAAAAGATTCTTATTTGCATATGAATGGTGTTCCTACTGCTGCTTTATGATGTTTATGAAGATGTTTTAATATTAATGGATTCCACACATTAATATTGTTAATGAATGAAGATGAATGTTAGGCGTAGTTCGTAAAGTAACTTAACAATGGAACATGTTAACTACTTAGATGGTGCCGCATGGTTGCCAATGAACGAAAATAGAATTGGGGGCGTGACACCGGGGATGGAATCGCCTAGCCACCCTTGGGGGGCGGGCAGGTCATCGACGTGGCGCAGGTTGGGGCTGCAGCGCCCACCCCGCGCCACCTCGGCGGCCTGCCTGCTCCCCAAGGTGGCTGTTGCGGGCGGCCCGTCGACCCTCGGTGCACGGGTGGGCCACCGGGATGGTGCGGGGTGGGGTTGTTGCGCCCACCCCATGCCATCCCGGCGGCCCGCCCGCCCCCCGGGGTGGTTGTTGTGGAAATCGCACAACAGCCACCCCACGGGGCAGGAGAGCCAAAAAGGTGGTGCGAGGTGGTGCTGCGGCACCCACCCCGTGCCACCACGGTAGCCTGCACGCTCCCTGGGGGCAGGCGAGCTGCCGTGGTGGTGCGGGGTGGGCGCTAGAATAGCCCAGCCACCACCGGGGGGTAGGCGGGTTGCTGGGGTGGCGCGGGGTGGGGCTACAGCTGGGCAATTCCAGGAATCACCCAGCCGCCCTCGAGGGGCGGGCGGGCTGCCATGGTGGTGCGGGGTGGGCGCCGCGCAACACTACCCCGGCGGCCCGCCCATGCCCCGGGGGTGGCTGGGCCATTCGCAGCCCCATCCTGTGCCACCCCGGTGGCCCGCCTGCCCCCACGGGGTGGCTGGGCAATTCCCGGAATCCCCCAACCACACCCGGGGGACAGGTAGGCCGTCGAGGTGGCACAGGGTGGTTGCCGCAGCACCACCCTGTGCCACCCGGGTGGCTCGCTCGCTCCCAACGGTGGCTGGGCAATTCCGAGAATCACCCAGCCACCGCCTGGGGGCAGGCGCCCGCCCCCGGTGGTGGCTGGGCGATTTCGAGAATCGCCCAGCCACTCCCTGGGGGTAGGCATGCCACCGTGGTGGCAACACCACCATGCGCCACCTTGGCGGCTCACCCACCCCCCGGGGGTGGCTGGGCAATTCTGAGAATCGCCCAGCCATGCCCGGTGAGCGGGCGGGCCGCCGTGATGCCCTGGGGTGGGTGCCGCCATGATGGCATTGGGTGGGTGCCGCATCCCCACCCTGTGCCACCCCGGCAACCCACCCGCACCCCAGGGGTGGCTAGGCGATTCCCAGGATCGCCTAGTCACCCCCGAGGGGTGGGTGGGCGCCGTAACCCCGCCGGCCTGCCCGCCCCTCAAGGTGGTGCAGGGTGGGGCTGCGGCGCCCACCCCGCGCCACCCAGTGGCCAGTCCACCACCGGGGGTGGCTGGGTGATTCCCGGAATTGCCCAGCCACCCCCAGGGGGCGGGTGGGCAGGCCGCCGGGGTGGCACGGGGTGGGCGCTCAGCGGCTTGCTGTCCCCCCGGGGTGGCTGTTGTGGGAATCACCCAACAAACACCCGATGGGGTGGGCAGGTCACCGGGGTGGCGCGGGGTGGTGCTATAGAGCACCACCCTGCGCCACCCCGGTGGCCCGCCTGCCCCTCGGGTGTGGAATCACCCAACCACCCCCGGGGGTTGGGTTGGCCGCCGTGGTGCCGCGGGGTGGGCACCGCAGCACCACCCCGCGCCATCCCGACGGCTCGCCTACCCCCTGGGGGTGGTTGGGCAGCATCACCCTGCGCCACCCCGGTGGCTCGCCTGCCCCCCTGGGGTGACTGGGCTATTTTGAGAATTGCCCAGCCACCCACGTGGGGAGGGCGGGCCGCCATAGTGGCGTGAGGTGGGGGGCGTGGGCACTGCATCCCCACCCCGCGCCACCCCAGCAGCCCACCCGCCCCCCAGTGGGGAGGGCGGGCCGCCGAGGTGGTGTTGCAGAATCACCCAGCCACCCCCGGGGGGTGGGTAGGCCACCCGGTGGGGCTGCGGTGCCCACCCTGCGCCACCCCGGTGGCTTGCTCGCCCCCCAAGGTGGATGTTGGGCGATTCCGGGAATCACCCACCTACCCCGAGGGGTGGGCGAGCTTCCAGGGTTGTGCTGCGGGGCCCACCCCGCACCACCAAGGCGGCCTGCCCGTCCCTTGAGGGTGGCTGGGCGATTCTCGAAATCTTCCAACCAGCCCCGGGGGGCGGGCGGGCCACCGGGGTGGTGCGGGGTGGTGTTGCGGCGCCCACCCCGTGCCACCCCATTGGCCCGCTCGCCTCCTGGGGGTGGTGCGAGGTGGGGCTATGGCGCCCACCCCGCACCACCCCGGCGGCCCGCCCGCCCGCCGGTGTGGGTGTTGGGCGATTCCGGGAATCGCCTAATAGCCACCCCGAGCCACCCCGGTGGCCTGCCTGGCCCCCATGGTGGCTGTTGGGAGATTCTGGGAATCGCCCAACAGCCATCCCGGGGGGTTGGCTAGCTGCCGGGGTGGCGCAGGGGATTCCGCCCAACCCCACGAGCGAGCGGGCGAGCCGTCGGGGTGGCGCGGGAATCGCCCAACCCCCGCCGGGTGGTGGGCGAGCCGCCGTTGTGGCGCGGCGTTGGGCTGTCGCAGCCCCACCCTATGCCACCATGGTGTCCCGCTCGTCCGCCTGCGAGGGTTGGGCGATTCTCGGAATCGCCCGCCACCCCGCAGATGGGCGGGCCAGTGGGGTGGTGTCGACGGGCTTCTACCATTTCTCCTGATATTGATCTCTTTCTCCGTCTTCAATCTACCCCTTAAGGGGGACGCTAAGGGGTAGATTGAAGATGTAGAAGGAGATCAATATCAAGAGAAATGGTAGAAGTTGTTGCTACAGCCCCCCGTACCACCATTATGGAGATTTGTGACATTTCATTCAGACACATAATTGGTAATGGTATTGTCAAGCTTCAAGGGGAAAACAAATTCAAGGATGCAACTTACATGGTAAGACGTTTAAAATGTATATTTGATTAATGTTGAAAAATTCATTTATGTACAAGTTGAACTTTTACTATTTCATGTTACAGGTAAAAGTCAAATCTTCTTAACCGTGAAGATCAACTATTTATAAATGATTGTGAGTTCATTCATATTGATAGTTTGGCAAAAGATGATAGCCATATGTCTATGATGTTTAATCGGGTAGACAGAAAGAGTCATAGCCAAATACTGACTTATGATGCTGTTGTGAGAAAACTAACATATGAAGACAAAGAAGTAAAAAGAGAGATAGTTAACATTTATCAAAAACCACAATTATTGATTAACTATCTTATAGACATATGTTCAAATGAAGGAGATTGGGTTTTGGATTTCTTTTCTGGCTCAAGTAAGTTTTATTATATGGAATTGAATTTCAATATGTTATTTTTTAATTAAGATATCATTGTACTAATTTACTTCATAATTTCTTTTGTGCTTGATAATTAGGTACAACACTAGCATGTTTCCTTCAAAAAGGAAGATATTGCATTGCAATTGAAAAAAATCCAATACAGTGCAATTTCATTCAGCAAAGAAGTAATGCTGTTCAATTTCTTCCAAATGCAATGCAAGAAATTGGGTTGAAGAAATGGGACTTTAGTGAATCACGTGTAGCAAAAAAGGCAAAGGAACCCCAACCACCATTACATGGAATGTTTGGAAAGACATACATTGGGAGATTCGCAGACATCAAAGATCCATTAGAAGATGAAAATGAGCAAAAGGAAGCAGAAAATATTGTAGAAGAAGAGAATGATGAAACTCTAGAAGATGAAGAGTTTCGATTACGTAACATTGTTGATTAAATTTAAGTTATGCTTGGAAATCAATCTCATTTTTTGTAACTATTAATTAGTTATTCTTGTAATGTTTGACTTTGACATTTTATGAGAAGAATAAGCACTCAATTAAGGTTGTTATGCATTCAATATTTGTATTATGTGATTTTCGCATTAATTTTTATGTTAATCATTATTTTTTGAAAAAAACAATGATTATTATTTTTTTTTGACATGAAATTCAGAAAAAAAAAAAAAAAAAAAAAAAAAAAAAAAAACTATTATTTAACCATTTTTAGCTAAAATTTTCCTATAAAAATTGTGATTTATCGAAAATTCAAAATATCCACCTTTTTCTTTAAATATGCAAAACAATAAAAACCTCACTACAAAAAAATAAAAATAAAATAAAAACAAGGAAATATGAAGAAAAAGAACACCTCAAAAATTATTAAATTTACAAAATAATTATTTACATTTCATACATTGAAAAAGAAAACCGCCTTTTAAAAAAAAGGCCTGCTGTAGAATTACCATTTTTTTAAATCAACATAAAAGACACTACCATTCTAAAACGCAATGTACATAAAAAAATTTATAGTGCCGAAAACTATGCTCTAAAAAAACATGTGTGTTCTGCATCACCCCTTTTCCAAATCGGGTCACTTTTTTGCTATCTCTACAAAATGGGTAACAGTATGAGTTCCCTTTTCAAAGTTTACATTGTTATCTCACTTCATCGAAAAGGAAGGGTCAGCTAGTAAGCCTCTTGAACTTGTTCATACTGATTTATGTGGACCATCAAGGAAAATGTCACCTCGTGGAGAAGAATACTTTATATTGTTCATTGATGATTTTTCCAGAATGTGTTGGATAGGTCTTCTAAAGCATAAAAATGAAGCATTTGAAAAGTTCAAAGCCTTCAAAGCTTTGGTTGAAAATGAATTAGATCACAAAATCAAATGCCTTAGATCTGATCGAGGAGGGGAATTTACCTCGGATGAATTCTTTGACTTTTGTGAACATGGAATAAAAAGGCAGTTCTCCACCACAAGGACTCCTCAACAAAATGGAGTGGTAGAAAGGATGAACAGAACTATTCAACAAATGGCTTGTGCTATGCTAAATGAATCTGGAACTCCTGCAACCTTTTGGGGTGAAGCTTCATTCACCATCGTCACTATTCTCAACCAAGCAAATGTTCGGGTAAACAACACTCAAACTCCACATGAACTTTGGTATGGTATGACTCCTACTATAAAATACTTCAAAGCTTTTGGAAGCAAATGTTACATCAAAAGGACTGATGAAAAACTTGGTAAATTTGAACCCAGAGCAGATGAAGGTATTCTTCTTAGCTACTCTTCCCGAAGTAAAGGATATAAATGTTACAATAAAAGACTTGGGAAAATTATTGAAAGTATTGATGTTGTGGTTGATGAGGCATGCAAAAATCCAAAACAGATAAAAATCGAAGATTATAACAATGAAGAAGATGAGGATCATTTTCCCACATCAAATCACACTGATTCTGAAGAAGAAACCAATGAAGCACTAGAAGAAGAGATAACGATAGAAGAAAAGACTCCATCTAGGTATGTTTAAAAAAATCATCCAAAAACTCAAATTTTAGGAGAAAAAGGGGTAGGTGTGTAGACTAGAAGAACCATTGCTGAAGCTTCAAGCTATCTGGCATTACTATCTTCCACTGAACCTCAAAATGTAAATGAAGCATGCAGAGATGAATGTTGGGTCAAGGCCATGAATGAAGAACTTGAGCAAATTGAAAAGAATAATACTTGGGAATTAGTTCCTAGACCTCATGATAAAAATATCATAGGAACTAAATGGATATTCAAAAACAAGCTGAACGAAAATGGAGAAGTTATTAGAAACAAGGCCAGACTTGTTGTTAAAGGATATGCTCAACAAGTAGGTATAGATTTTGAAGAAACTTTCGCACCTGTTGCTAGAATTGAAGCCATAAGAATGTTTCTTGCTCTTTTTAGTTTTTAGAAATTCAAAGTATACCAAATGGATGTAAAATTTGTCTTTCTTAATGGAGACTTAGAAGAAGAAGTCGATATTGAACAATTAGAAGGATTCATTCTTGGAAATGATGCAAAACTTGTATGCAAACTCAGAAAAGCTCTCTATGGTCTAAAACAGGCTCCAAGGGCATGGTATTACCGCCTTAACAAATATCTCCACCAACAGGGTTTTTCAAAGGGGTCAACAGATAGAAATCTATATACAAAGACGGACACTGGTAAATTGCTAATAATTGTTGTGTATGTTGATGATATCATTTTTGGTAGCAATGAAGAATCCATGAGTCAGAATTTTGTTTCAGTAATGCAGCAAGAATTTGAAATGTCCTTGCTTGGTGAGCTTACATATTTTCTTGGTCTACAAGTTAAACAAAATAAAGATGGTATTTTTCTCTCACAAACCAAATATCTCAAACAGATCCTGAAAAAGTAGGGCATGGAAGATTCTAAACCAGTATGTACCCCAATGGTAACAGGATGTAGTTTTAGCTCAAATGATGAATCATCAACAGTACATCAACCAACTTATAGATCCATGATTGGCAGTCTACTTTATCTAACAAATACCCGGCTAGACATCATGCACACAGTGGGAATAGTTGGAAGATTCCAAGCAAATCCAAAGGAATCACATCTTCAGGCAGTCAAAAGGATTTTCAAATATCTTCAAGGAACAGAGAACTTTGGTTTATGGTATCCTAGGGATATAAATATTACACTTCATGCATATACAGAAGTGGATTGGGCAGGAAGTGTTGATGACAGAAAAAGCACTTGTGGTGGTGCATTCTATATGGGTTCTAGGTTAGTGTCTCAGTTCAGCAAGAAACAAAGTTCAATTGCATTATCTACAATTGAAGTAGAATACATGGCTGATGCATATTGCTGCACACAATTACTTTGGATGATGCAAACCTTGCAAGATATTCAGATCACATGTACTCCACCCATCTCCATTCTATGTGATAATACAAGTGCCATAAGTATTTCAAAGAATCCAGTCATGCACTCCAAGACCAAGCACATACCCATCAAATATCATTTCCTACGTGAAAAAGTGCTTGAACAAAAGGTCAAATTGGAGTATGTTCCCTCCAAAGAACAGGTTGCTGATATATTCACTAAACCACTGCCCAAAGAGACATTTGAATATCTTAGACAAAAGCTGGGAGTAGTTTCTGCATCATCCTGTTGTTAAATCCTATTTTTCAGAGAAAGGTGGTTATACGTGAGTTTCATGAAGTGTAGTCGTGTACATACGCAAGTTTTTATGGACACAGTCACGTATATGTTGGTTTGAAGAAAAACAGTAGGGGTCTGCTATGGTTCTGTCAATTATCTACTCCATTTGATGATAGGTTCAATTTGCTGATATATTGGTTCTCTTAAAGTTGTTGATAACTTGATTTATATCTGATTGATGATGATGCTTTGATATCTCTTACTGACATATGCAATGATCAGATTTGACAGTGAACAGGTTTAGGGGGAGAACATGGTTGATGACATTTTGGGAACTAATGATGGACATATACAGGTTGCTGGTCTGGATGTTATTGATAGATGTTGTTGATAGTGCAGATCATATGATATTTGCTGATGACTATCATGGTCTTGTTTAAGATATTTGGTCTCTGTTATATATGTCATGTATATCTTTTAATGTAACAGTCATGAAAAGACCTAAGTTGTAACCCCACTATGCATGGGATGGATGATGTAATGTTTCTTGTTTTTGACATGTATAAACAATTGATATATCCCCACTTGGTTGGGAGATGGATGTATGTATGAGTCACTGGTGATAGGAAGGTCATTTTTGATGTATGTATAGAGTCATGTTCTTCTTTTAGAACATATTTTTGCAGACTTTGCTTATGCTTAGGGGGAGCATGGACTCAACCATTGGAGCCCAATTAGCACACTTCAGCATATCAGAGAATTTAGCGTACACTCAGGGGGAGCATGCCCCTTTGCCCTTGATGTAAAAGGGGGAGAGTGACTTGGTGTGGTTGTTGCCATCAAATTCAAAGGGGAAGATTGTTGGCATTATGATGTATGTGTTGTACTTGATGGCAACCCACTTGTAGCAGAAAAACTCACTTGTATATGGTAACTAGATGAATCTACAGAAGAGATATCAGATGTGATAGAATGCATGACAGTAGTGTTTACAGATATGATGAAATGTAGGGCAACTTCAAGGAATTAGTTCAGAAGGCAACTCACTCAGATGAAAGATCACAGTATAGCAGGTAAACAACAAAGAATTACATACCAGTCTTAACAGAATGAAGAAATAGAGGTATATGTAGGTTCACATTGATCACGCTGCATATACACACAGGTTCACTATTTACAATTCCCATATATGTACACACGCACTTTCACAGAAGGAAATGCGCGTATACCTTGGGAAACTAAATTTTTGGTCCTAAGTATTTCGTCCATGGTATTTTGATCCATGGTATTGGTTCAAGGTATCTGATCCGAGTGATTGACCCTAGGTATTTGATCCAAGGTATTGGACCTAAGTGGTTTTGGTCCATGGTATTGAGAAAGGCCTAAAACTATAAAAGGAGGAGAAGATCATTAGGCCAAGGTGTGCAAGTATTGAATATCTGATGAAGTGTGAGATATAATATGTAGGTTATTGGCTTATGGTGTTGTGCTTGATCTGAACTAAGGATGAACCTTAGAGTTTGATGAAGGATAAGATCTAATGATGTATCAGGATCTCAAGGCTTGAAGTGAATTATCTTTATGTGGTTTGATCTTGTATTTGAATAACTGGCGCATGTTGTAGTCTGTAAATATGATGATCTGGGTATGACTGAAGTCTAGAATAGTTGTAATGTTTAAATCATCATTTACAGATTTGTACGCAGGTTCACTTTAGAAAAGGAGCATATACACGCTGGTTCAGCATATCATAGCAGCGTATACATCATAAATTTGATTTGCAAATCTATATGCTGGTTCTCTTTGAGGAAAGCGCGTATGCACGCTGGTTTGACACATGGAAGTAGTGTATACCTTATAATATATGTTTTAGTTGCTTCTATTTGCTATTGTAGTGTTCTAGGTTCTGGCTTAGGTTCTGGTTACTGTTTTCTGGTAACAACACTTTGAATGATCAGATTGATGGAGTGATTGATTGATTCAGTTGTGGTTGGTTCAAATGGAGATTGGTTGATGCAGATATATTTGATGATTGAATGATGTTGTTGATGGATCCAGTCTGAAAATTTATGAAATGTGGTCCCTGGAAGAAAAGAGAAGGTTGTAGCCTTTTGTAGGCCGACACCTACGTACTAGTAAACATATCAGTTAGTATAAGAGCTAGGGGTTGTAGCTCCCTTCCAGTAGAAGCTGGAGAATGAGAGAAGGTTGTAGCCTTCTACAGGTAGAAGCCTACGTATTGGTATAATACTGCACCAATACAAAAAATTTAAACATAATTTTCTTATTATTAAAAGAAGACAGAGACAATTGCAACAGGTGGTTTTCACCCACATTGGGTTTCCACCTTATATCTTGGTGTTCATGTGTGTTTCTTATGTGTGATGCTTTATTCTATTTTTACTGCACTGTCTAATGAATTCCTGATATACTGGTTAAAGTTCAATGCATGATAATTTGGGTAAATCAAAATATCTCTGCATATACACTGGTTGCATTAAGTACAGTTGCGTATACACGCTAGTTCACTAAGCTGAAGTAGAATATACAAATCAGTTTTGAAAATTAAATTATTGATCTGATAATACTGATTCACCCCCCTCTCAGTATTATTTCCAACAGTAAACTCATCCAGAGTACATATTTTCCTACCAAGATCATCCCATGGACAGAAAGCTTTATATTTGAAATTAAATTGAGCAGCGTTAATTCGGTACTCCATTGGAATTACTTGAATGGACCCTGAGAATATTTTCTATCTATTTGGCTACATCGGCCTCACCAAAGTGATCTTCTGGGATCTAGTAACCCATTGCAAGATCCATCATCCAAGACCTCTTTTTATAACCTGCATCAGACTTGTCAATGGCTTTTTTTGGCTCTAGCCTAATTAATCCTCTACTTTCTGTTGTCAACGCTACCGTGTTGTATCCTCACCTGCAAGGGAACATCAAGTAAAAGGGAACAAAACCAAACAAATTAGTTTTCTATTTCCGATATAAACTTTGATTTTAAAAGTGGGGAGAACATTGTTGGAAGGGATTTTAGTGGTGTTATGAAGGGAGCTTACATATCCTGAATGACTAGATTTGATCCCAAATCATATCCATGCCCCCCAAATTGAGAAAGGGCACCGGTAATCATATCCTTCAGATGGAAAAGGGATCTCATGATGAGGACATCCATGATCAAGAAGATAAATCTGAGAAATTATAAGAAATATGTCTTCAAACTCCAAGGTTGATGTTTAGAGGCCAGACGAAAGGCCATTTAAATAGGCCCATTTGGGAACAAGAAATGAACTTTTTCAATTAATTTTCAGAGCCATAAAATTATTTACAGTATTTCTTTCATGTGGTCAGGTACAACACACACCCGTGGTGGCTTCCTTTATGTGTCCACTCTCCTGAACTTGGACAGAACTGGAATTTACTACCAACTTTCACACGATGAGGTTGGGGAGCAGATTTTTCGGCCATTCAAAAGCTGAGGGTTTTGTGTCATGTCAGGGGTGCTCGATCTCAAGCTACCTCTTCAAGAAAACCCCAGCGGAGGTATGATTGAGAAAGATTGTGAGTAGTGATATCAATCCCGGGATATAGAGGGATTGAACCAGGGTTACCATCAATGTTGTTGCAATTGGGGACAGTGCTGATGCCGGTGGGCGAGAGGTAGAGTTCATCAATCCCACGACCAAAATGAAATAGGGAGCCATCACCCTATTCAATAACCTGTGGTAGAAATTCGGCATGCAATTTTTCAATTTGAAATCCTAGGCGCGAAGGTATTTGAAATCCTTGGTGCGGAAGTAGCATTGAATGCACTTAAGTTCACATCTTAATTGGCTTGTGAGAGTCACAATTGTCTAACATGCCAGAAATCAGGAGGGTTGTGGAATTGCCAGAAGATTGAAAGCAATAAAGGAACAGGCAACGAAGATGAATGGGCCTTGTTGGCCACGTCAACTAGCTTGGGAACCTGCAATTGAGATAAGTTCGACACTCTGTTTCTATGTGAGTATATTTGGGTATTCTATTTTATAATTTTTGATATTGTTGTAGTTTTTTTACCTGCTGTGTTTTTCTATTCTCTGTTTCTATGTTTCCTATTGGGCGCGGGGACATGCTCCTTATGCTGGCATGGGCGAGCAGTTATGATGATTTTTTGTAATGGGGATTATATGAGGGCTTCTAAGTGTGGTCTCTGCCTGTAGATGTTCTTGTGTGGTAAAGAGAAACACACTGCCAAGGGAGATGTATGAAAAAGATATAGAGTTTGAGTAAATAATGTTGTTATTTTTTTCTAAAAAAAAAAAAAAAACTTCTTTCCATATATACTTATGGTATTAAATTAAACTTCTTTCCATATATACTTATGGTATTAAATTTATAATTTTAATGGCTCATTATGTTTTTATAACTACTTACATTTGTTTTTTTGTGTTACACAAAAATATCGTCACCATGATTATTTGCAGTCAGTATGGGTCTATCATCACTTGTACTGTCCTCCTAAGCAAGTCTCAGACCTCAGCTCTTCAATTCAAGCTTTGGAAATGAGAGAAAGACATTAAAAATCAATGTAACTCTGGTTCCGCACTTTCTCTCATTGTCACCTGCGGTCCCGCACCTTCTGTTTACAAAAACTGCGGACCTGCCCGCTCTGTCCCTAACGGTGTAGGTTCGGACCCCTGTGAAAGTCAAAAGGCGCAAGTTTTATCTTAAAAAACTCACTTTGGGTTAATTCTAGAGGTTTCTAGAAGGAATTTTGATGTGGATTGTTCGCTCTGAGGTGGTTCATGCATCCCAAAAGAGAAGGAGCTAATCCCTTGATGAGAGGAGCTATCCCTTTGAAGGGGGGCTTTATCCCTTTGAAGGAGGACCTAGTAACCTCCCTCCATTGCAATATAAATATAGGCATTGGGTTGGTTGCTGAGGAGGTTAGAAGCTGAACATTTTTTAGGGTAAATGCTGGTGAAATCAAGACTTCCTAGTTGAGTTTAAGAGGAGAGATCACATACCTTTTTAGATTCATTGGGGAGTGAGTGAAACTTGTCAAAGTAGAGGAGACTTCTTACTGGACCCTGGGAGGAGCTTGTACAGCGTCAAGGCACAGGTTGTAAAGTTCTTCTTCTTTTGAATTAATACAATCAAAATCATTTTTCTAAACAAGTATCTCATGTTATTTGTTTCATGGACTCCTTGAATTTCATGTTAAATATGTTTTATGCAATTGGGTTTTCAGGTGCTATTTAATTTGTTTGCCTTGTTTGTGTTTGCAGATTCGCGACAAAGGAGCTCGTTTGGATCGAAGGAGCGAGGGCATCCACAAGCTTGCGTTGGACCTAAGGTAGGCCCTAAAAACACTTGTTTGCCATTGTTTATCAAAGCATATTTAGAGAAAGATAGTGTCTGGTTGGTTTGCTTGTCATTAGGTCTTCTTTAGATTCTAGGAAGGTCTATCTTGTCCGCAAGATCGACTTATTCCGTGTGACAAAATGGCGACCATACTAGGGACTTGATTGTTTTCCTTGTTTTTACTTTGACCTGAGAAACTGTGTTTTTGTTTCTGTTTTTGGCTTGTTGTGTGTAAAATTGGGTAGAGTTTGTAGATCTAGGGTTATTTTTTGTTTTTCATAGCTTTGGGAGAGGACCTCACCCTAGCCGTTTGACACAATGCATACCTACACGCAGCTTGGCTTTTAGCACAGAGCGGGACCGCACCTGTGTCAACTGTGGGCCTGCGGTCCCTATCAAAATTTTGAAAAACCTAAGATTTCCTCTGATAGTCAGCTTAGTTTTTGTTTAGAAATGTTATCCACTGCCCAGACCTGCGTATAACTTGTCAGAGGCTTTCCTTAGATTGATTTCGTTAGTGTTAGGGTTTTAGGTGAAATTCCTAGGAGTTTTGCTTGTTGGGTTTGTTTTTCATTTTGGTTGTGTAGTGGCTCTGAGCTTAGAAGCTGTAGGGACTTCAGATCACCTTAGTGTCTACCAGCCTTCTTATGAGTCTGACCATTTATGAAATATCCCCTTGTTGAGGAAACCGCTTTGAGTTTCCACTTTACAAAACTTCGAAAAGCTTGTATTTGAAAGTTTGGATTTTCATTTTCAAAAAGAAAACAAAATTGGTTGTTCTTGACTGATTTGTGATTCTACATAAATTAGTCCTTAGCTTATATCTAGCTAAGTAAAACATCCTTAAAAGAAACATTTAGTAGGCTTTGACTTCAAATAGGTTTTTATAATTTATAGATCTCAAAGTTAGTCATTTCCATAGTTTTGAGTGTTTTATAAAAAATATAAAAAATCTCTTTTGGAAAAAGTTTGTTTTTTGTAGTGGTTGAGTGCTTTGAAACAAAAAGGGAAATTTTTGTGAAATAACTAGTTGTCTCGTTTTGAGTGCATTGGAAAAGGACAAAAGCTCTTCTTTTAATTTGTTTGATTGAGAAAGATTTGTGTTTACAAAGTATTTGCATTCTCAAACTCTTTCTTAGTTTAGAAGTTCATCGAAGAGAAAAAGATTGTTTAAATCATCTTAGGTGAATTTTTAGTGATTTTTGAGTCGAGTCTTCATACCATGAGTTTCATCTCCGCACCTTTGGACTTAAACAAAAACCAATAAAAAATAACGCTTAAAGTAAAATTCATCTAGTGACATTTTTATTTCTAGGGTTCTGACACACCAACTTAGCTTAGGCTAGTGTCTTGGAGTAGGAGAGTAATTAACTCTCCAAGACAGTAAAAACAAACAAGTAGTTGTATCTTGTGGTAGGGAAGAAATCCAATTGTTGCATTTATGCTCTGGGAAAGATCCTCTTAAAGGAGAAGCACGAGATCGTGTCCAAACAAGTGTGGGAATCAATACTTCCTCAATGGGAACGACACCAGATATTCACGTATTAAAAATGGTAAACCTCGGATTAACCATTGCCGAGGAGCCTGGGGTCACTTGTTGGTAAACCTTGGATTATGTCAAGGAGCCTTCAAGGGGATTGAGCTTGCTACTCTGCCCTTGCGTGCGTATTGGATCGTAGACTGTTCCCCCAGGTGTATTTGTCTCAGTTGGTAATCTTAGTGGCCATATTCTTTAGGACTCTTCCTGAGGTGACAGTGGTGGGAAGATCCCACTGTACCTGGAGTAGACGTCGGCTAGACTCACTTGGATTTTCTTGGGGGTTCTATTCACTCGAGGCGGTTAAGTGGAGGAACTTGTGCCAGTCTATTCATTAAGCAGGTTGCCGGGGTAACTGTTCCAACCGCCATTTCTGTATTGAACTCTGCGATGTTGGATTTCATCAGCAACTAGTGTTTTCAGTACGGAAAGTTACTGTTTGTGTGTGTTTGATCTCCTAGATTCTTTAGGCGTGTGATTCAAATTTGTTTGGTTCTTTAGAGACTTTAGGTGCTTTTCATTGAGATTTTACTTTGTTTGCGTGTGAAGTAGTTAAAAGTTTTCAACTGTGGCTGAATTACCAAGGCAGTCCCGTAGACTTCGGGGCCATTCTCCTGAGTTTGTAAACGTGGCTGAGTTACTGAGGAAGTTCCGTAGAATTCGGGGCCAACCTCCTGAGGAAGTACCGAGCCAGCTTGAAGGCTTGAAAGTCCTCGTAACTCCTAGAGACAGTAGAGTTGGGTCACCTGAGGAAGGAGAATATTCTTTGATTGTACATCCTGATTTTCAACCGTTAGTGGCAGATTATAATCCACAGTCAGTGTCTGTTTCCAAAATTTTTGGTAGCTTTTCATCTACTAGTGATATAGGTGAGGAACCCGAAATATTCGAGCTTGAAAGTGAATTTGCTGCTACTCTGACATCGGGGTTTGTTTCTCCAACTTCTAGTGGTCCTGGTTCACCTAGGGTAGAAAGAATAATCACCCAAGATCTTCCTTCTGGACTTATTGCTATTGAAGAACTTGCTCCGGAAGAAGAAGTAGGCATCCCTATCCCTGAAAATCAACCTGTTATTGAACTAAGGGAGCGTGAATCAATTTTTTACAGTCCACCTAGGAGCAGTTCTTGGTATCTTTCTTTGACTAATTTTTTAGAAAACTCAGGGTTAAGTTTTTCACCACCTCGCGCTCTTTATCACCCAACACCTAGAGGTTATTATACTCCGGTAAATATGTCAGGACAGTCATCCATGTTTACTCAATCGCCTGAATCTTTTTTGTACGGCAGTCCTTCTGTTCCCTCTGGGTATCAGTCACTTTCTGATACTTTTTCGGGAGCATCTCCTCAACCCATTGAGCAAAGGTTATTAACTGGAAGCAATGGTACTAAGCTGTTGAGTGTAGAAGACATTCTTATGATGTCAGGTTCTATTCCCAATCCTCAACCTCAAGGTGGTCAGTTACCGCCTGGGGGGCAGCCTCAATTAACGCCTGGGGGGCAACCTCAAGGTACACAATTTGCATCTGGGGGGCAACCTCAAGGACAGTACATACCTACGGGACAGTACGTTCCTCAAGGTCAACCCCAGACTCAATATGTACCCCAAGGTCAACCCCAGTATCAATTTATACCTCAAGGTCAACCCCAGTATCAGTACGTGCCTCAAGGGCATCAACCCCAAGGTCAGTACTCAAACCAAGGTTTCCAACCACCCTCCGGTCAAACGTATGTTCAAGGAACGGGAAATGTACCTTTCAATTATCAATCCTACCCTCAACCCGGTTATGGTCCTCAATATTCTCAACCTGTTATGGGTCAATACCCCGGAATGAATATAGTGTGGGATCCATAGCAAACTCAACAGGTGTTGCAGCCAAGTGTACAGTTTTCATCTCAAACTGGACAACCCTTAGTTTCTGGTACACCCCACTAACCAGTCCAGTCTAACATTCAAACTTCTGTACCTTCGATAGTTTCTCAGCCTGGGCCTAGTACACCTCGTACTCCGCCTCAAACGACTACTACAACTACCACAACATCCGTTCAATCTACCCCACCTACTTCTGGAGTATCGACAGCTCCAGTTTCTACTGTTCCTGTATCTACTCCTCAGACATCTTTACCATCGTCTAGATCTACGATTCAAACTTCGGTTCAGATGCCTGTAGGACAACCTGGTTTAAGTACGGTTGTCACAAGTCAACCACAATTCACTTATCAACTGTACCAGGGACAGTACCAATTCGGTCCTGCTATGCAGCAGCCAGTCTATCAGTATCAACTGTACCCTGGGTACACTTATAAACAACCTCAACAACCCCAGTACGGTCCGGTTAATCCTAGTTTTCCGGGAGGATACAATATCCCAAACGCAATTCCTATTCCTAGTTATCCTGGATATCCTCCTCCTGGGGCTGGTCTCATGACCCAGAGTTTTAGGGATCCTAATCGGCAGTTAGCGTTTATCGCAACTTTGGACTTGCCTGACTTGTCGCGCCTAACGAACGATCCCATTAATTATCTTCCGTTTTGGCCGCCAATGCCGAATAAGTTTCCTAGTGACATTCCCAAGTTCGAAGGTAAATCAGGAGAGGACCCGTCGAACCATGTGATGACTTACCACCTCTAGTGTGCGTCTAACTCCATTTCAGATGATTCAATCCGTCTTAGACTTTTCCAGCGCACTCTAATTGGTCTCGCGCCAAGTGGTACATTAAGTTACCGTGAGGCACTTTTTATAATTTTAGTCAATTAGCTACCTCATTTTTAACTCATTTTCAGTTGCCAGTCCGATATGACAATGGCACCGAATTGTTAACTTCGTAAAAACAATCGACATCCACTTACATTTCAGATCATATTCATGAGTGGAGACGTCGACGACGTTTAGTGAAGGTATTTATTCCGGATCAGATCTTGGCCGAGTGGTTTGTAAAATCTTTGTTGCCAAAGATCACTGAAGATGTTGCTAAAGCCGGAGTTGTTACTGAGGAGCAAGTGATTGCTCAAGCATAGTACCTTGACTTGGTCTATACTCAATCAGGTACGTTACACGAGAAAATCCCCAATCTTCCCAAGAAAAATCAAATCGCTGCAGCTCCTTCGGGATCTCATGCCACCTATGGTATGATTGGCACGGTTAACACTAAAATTAAGAAGAAATCTTCCAAGAATTCTTCTCCCATCATAACCTTGCCTGATTCCCCGACAAGAGATTCTTCTGCAGAAATTTCCGCCGATATTCACATTGTAGAGTCATCTACAGCCACATCAAAATCTGGTGGGAAGAAGAAAGGAAAGAAGAAGAATAAAACAGACAAAAGTTCAAAGGAGAAACCTGAAAAGGCGGAATCTAATGATGAAAAGCGCAAACCTCGTTATCCTTGTCTCATTTGTGATGATGAACATTTTACAAGAGACTGCCCTCATCGTGCAGAGGTTGCAAAGATTGTCAAGGGTTCCCAAACTCCTGCTGTTTTGAAGGATCCTTTTTCGGCTCAAGATAGTAAGATGATAGGTTCATCCTCGAATGCCAATGAAGAACCCATACTGATGATGTCCCATGTTAGGATTGCGACTCGATCGCAAGATTATGGTAGTAAAAGTCCTGTTGATGGTAAAGAAGCAAAATCTTCTCATTCTAATCCATCAACCTCAGCTCCCGATTCTGATCCACTACAGATCGAGAAACCTAATCCAGACTTGGTAATCAAACCGCCTGCCAAGGGTATACTTCGAAAGTCAGCTTTCAATCCACATGCGAGAGTGGCTCAGAATTATAACATTGTTGAGGATTTAGTTGTTTCATCCTCAACAATGTCGGCTTTGGAAGTGCTGCAATCATGTCCGGCACAACGTAAATTACTTTTGTCGGCTATAGGAGCTGTTGATGTTCAGGACCCGAACGTAATAATTTTCGATCTAGAAAATAGTACACCGAGTTTGCCTCATCAAATGGCTTTCCAGATTCCAGTGATAGTAAAAAAAAGGCCTATTCATCGGACTGTAATTGATGAGGGAGCCTCAACGTGTATTATGTCGATACAGTGTTGGAGATTTCTTGGTTCTCCTTCGCTAAATCAATCCCCGACGATTCTAAAGGCCTTTGATGGCCATGGGTTTCATCCTTTTGGCATTCTACAGGATTTTCCTATAGGGGTTGAAGGAAAAACCGTTAGTCTAGATGTGGAGGTGGTTGATGCCCCTCTAGATTACAACCTTCTCTTGGGTCGAAGTTGGTCTTACGCTATGATAGCAGTTGTTTCATCGATCTTTCGAGTAATAAAGTTCCCACATAATGGAAAGATCGTAACAATAGACCAGCTGGCTTACTTTTCATCCGACCCAGCCTCTTCTGAGAGTATTCAACATGTCGGTAAAACGACTATCCCATATAAGGATGTTGGAGTAGGACTAGTTAAAGATGCCGGTTTACTGGGAACTTTTCCTTTTCCTCCGATCAACACATCGTCTTCATTTGCAACCATTCATATGATTACATCAGACACCATTGTTTATGATGATCCTTGGATCATTCCTTCTGAATCTGAGATAGACTCATTTGGTAATGCCATGCCTTTGAGTCCATATGAAATTGCCTATGAAGCCGTGCAGTCGTTTGCCGACCCATGTTCAACCGAAAATGACTTAATGAATGTGGTCCGTGAGGAATCACTTTTCACATCAACCTTGGATTTAACCACGTTTTTTGAACTTGTTCACTCTGATGAGAAAATTCGTGAAATCCTATGTGTAGATGATTTACCATGGGAATATCTCCATCACAGATCTTCGTTTTTACCTGAGGATGATAGTTTTGAAAATGATTTCTCATCAATTTTTACAACTGAATATGTCAAGGAACCTCAGAATCCAATGAAGCATCCCGATTCAGAGTTAAATTTGGGAAACATCTCTCGAACTATCCCTATTGACATTTCGGTTAAGCCCGGAATTGTTGAGAACATTCATATAGGTGCCTCGTGTATAGATGATAAAATTCAATTATATAAGGCCCTATTTCAAGAATTCCACGACGTGTTTGCCTGGTCCTATGAGGAAATGCCAGGAATTGATCCCACGATTGTTGTTCATGAGATCAAGACTTACCCGGACGCTAAACCTGTCCGGCAACGTTTGCGTCAGATTCACCCACGAAAAGCTGCTGCAATTAAAGCAGAAGTTGAAAAATTATTGAAAGTAGGTTTCATTTATTTGATCCCGTTAACGGATTGGGTATCGAATATTGTTCCGGTTAACAAAAAGCAGGGAACAATAAGAATATGCATCGATTATAGGGACATTAATCGAGCCTGTCCAAAGGACAATTACCCAACTCCCTATATCGATCAAATTATTGATGATTGTGCGCCGGCAGCAAAATATTCTCCTTTATGGACGGTTTTTCCGGATACAATCAAATCAATATTCTACCTGCCGATCAACCAAAAACGGCTTTCATTTGTCCATAGGGGACATTTGCTTATTGCAAGTTACCTTTTGGGCTTAAGAATGCCGGAGCAACTTTTCAAAGGGCGATGTCTTATGCGTTTCATGACATCAAGCACATTGTGCAACCCTATCTCGATGACTTGCCTGCTCATTCATTACATCGAGCTGATCACCTCGTCCATTTACGAGCAATCTTTGTGAGGTGTAGGCATTATCGGATTCGGTTGAACCCACACAAATGTGTCTTCTGTATAGAAACGGGTCGATTGCTGGGGTTTGTAGTTTCGAAAGTCGGAATTCGCGTTGATCCCTCGAAGGTCGAAGCTATCATCAAATTGCCTCCTCCTTCGAGTCTTCGCCAACTCCAAAGTTTGCAAGGGAAAGCAAACTTTTTAAGACGATTCATTCCTAACTACGCCGAGGTTACAAAGGGTTTTACCTGGTTGTTGAAGAAAAATACTCCATTCTATTGGGATGAGATAGCTCATAAATCTTTTGATGCACTCAAACACGCGTTGACCCATGCACCGTTGTTGCATCCTCCCAACTAAAACTAGGATTACTTCTTGTATCTCACCGCCTCTCATTCCACCATTGGAATGGTCTTAGTTCAGGAAGATGAATTCGGAACTGAACATGTGATATATTCCCTTAGTTGAACTTTAAATCCAACTGAGCTAAAATACTCACATGTGGAGAAATTGGCATTGACAGCCGTTCAAGCTGTCCAACGTTTTCGTCACTACATTTTACTACGTAAAACTACAGTAATTTTGGATTGCAACCCTATGATCTACATTTTGACCAAGCAATTGCTAGGGGGCAAGTACTCTAAATGGATCATTATCCTGCAGGAGTTTGACTTGGAATTTGAGAAATCTAAGTCTAAGAAATCTTTAGTTTTTGCGGAGTTAATGTGTGACTTCCCGCGTGCTGACACAGAAACTGTGGCGGAGGAGCCCATTGCGGACGAATCCTTGTTTCTAATCAGCACTTTAGATCCGTGGTATGGGGATATCATCGTTTATCTCTAGACCCAATCCTTTCGGCCAGAAATTTCAAGGTCAGAATGTCGAAAATTCGATTCGAGTCCCAACAATTCAGGATTATTGAAGATACTCTTTATCGCCGTGGGGCGGACTCTGTTTTTCGACGTTGCTTAACTCACGAGGAAGCTGAAAGGGTTCTAAATGACTGTCACTCTGGAGCGTGTGGCGGTCATATGTCTGGGTTTGCCACAGCCCAAAAGATATTGCGCGCTGGCTACTTCTGGCCGTCTTTATTTAAAGATTGTATTACGGCGGTCCGAAAATGCCACAACTGCCAAATTTTTTATCGAAAGATGCGCGCTCCACCTGCTCCTCTCCACCCTATAATTGCCGTTGGTCCTTTTGCCAAATGGGGTATCGATTTTATTACATGTAACCCTCACTCGGCCGGGGGGGCATGCGTATATCATCCTTGCGGTATATTATTTTACTAAGTGGGTCGAGGTGATGCCTACATTTGAGGCAGACGGCAAGACAGCTGCAATTTTCGTGTTCAATCATATAATTGCTAGGTTTGGTGTCCCGCAAGCAATAATCACTGATCATGGGCATCATTTTCGAAACGTTATGATGACCGAACTTACAGGCCAGCTTGGTTTACGTCATGACAGTTCAACCCCTTATTATCCACAAGCGAATGGTCTGGTTGAATCCATCAACAAAGTTTTAGTTATCATGATCTGACGAGTCATTGGGATTCATCAGTCGAATTGGCACAACATGCTATTTTCAGCGCTTTGGGCGTACCGAACTTCAGTAAAAACATCAACAGGGTTCACTCCTTTCCAACTAGTCTATGGTTTGGAAGCTGTGTTACCCATTGAATGCGAAATCCCGTCACTGCAAATGGCCATCGAGTTACTTCCAGCCACTTCCGAAGAGGAAAAGTGTTTGTTATACTTGGCTCAATTAGATGAGAATCGACGTGATGCTGCATTGGCGATCAAGACTCACGCAAAACGCATGAAAGCTCAGTATGATCGAAATGTGACCCCTCGAAATTTTTCGGAAGGAGATCTAGTCTTAGTTTACGATCAAGCTAATGATAAATTAGGCACTGGAAAATTCGTTCCTATGTGGCATGGCCCCTATGTTGTCAAGCGAAAGCTAGCCAAAGGGGCCTATGATTTGGTAGACTTTGACGGGGACTCTTTGGGTAAACCCAGAAATGGTCTTTACTTGAAGAGGTATTATGCTTAAAGGATGGGTATGGAGATTTTTAGTTAGGATAGTTTTTCTTTCTAGCTGGTGTGTTTTAAGTTTAAACAGTGTGTTTAGCTTAGAGAGTGTTGTTTTTTCGTTATTATTCCTGCTTATCTTGGTTTTACTCTTGATATTGCAGATGTCGATGCCTCTCCAAACATACATTGGTTTCGCTGATGGTGCTTGCCGTAATACACGGAACATCTCTTCCACAGCTTGGGTTATCTATTCGCCATCTGACGAGTTAGTATCTATGCATGGGGTAAGCCTCGGTCAAGCAACGAACAACATTGCCGAGTATAGTGCAGTGATTGAGTTATTATCTGAATCTATTTCATTTGGGATTCGGAGTTTGATACTGAGGTTAGATTCTGAACTCGTTGTATTACAGCTTAATAGAGTGTATGCCATTAGAAATCCCGTGTTATTAAGATTATTTTTGAGAGTGCATCTCTTGGAACGTGAATTTGATTATATTGAATATCAGCGTATTCCAAGATCTTTAAATACATTAGCAGATGCAATTGCTTCTCGAATGTTAAATATACATTTGCAATAATCATACATATAAATTTAAAACCATTCCATAATATGATTTACAAGATAAGCCGGTAATAGTGATATATATATATATATATATATAGGAGTGTGTCAAAAAATACATCGTCCTTGATCATAGTTTGAAAAACACCTTATGATCGACAAAAATGATAAGTACAAAAAACAAAAATGTCACATGTGCCCACAATAGGCGATCATCCTATCACTGGTGATGATCTCTATAAGAAACCACTGCATGGGCCACCTTGCAAAGGAACCTCATAAAAGGTCCCGGGACTCTAATCACATAGCGCTGAAGTCGACGAGGAATTTCATCTATAGTGGTCTCCGGAATATCTCCTGTCAAGCGCTCGAGATGACCCTCCAACTCGGCCAAAACCTCTGCTGATTCGTCTTGTGGGGCTGGCGCGGGTGCAACTGGTTACTTCCTCTCGTAAGGCCGGAGAGCGGCTGGTCGCTGTGGACCCATATCTGCATTTGAAATCTTTTACTATCAGTTTTGAGACGATGGAAAAATAACAAAAAAAATTAAAATAGGAAAAATGTTGAAAAGGATTTTACCTGACTCATCCCACTGCTCTCCTGGTGGAAGAACCATGTCTGGGTCGCCACGGAAATCTATCCCAGTGTAAGGGAAGTCCTGAATAGAAAAGACCTGGTTTTCCAGCCATTGGAAATACTCAGGTTTGAATTGAGCAACCTCTGTCCTCTCATCCGGGTGACGGGCCATAACTGCGACCCATCGCATCAGTTTGGGCTCTCGAGGAAGCCCAGCTCCAATAGTAAGGTGCTGAGGGATCAGCATAGGAACCCTCTCTAGGCCAAAAATCATGACCAAAGCCCCATAACCAAAGGTCTTTAGTCATCCGTTCTTGGCCCTGGTCAGTTGGCCTTTCACATTGGCCAACACAGCATCGCACCAGTTGAAGATGGTGCCTCGAAAGCAATCAACTGTCATACACATCTGGGATCCGGTGGCAATATGTAATGCGGCAGCTCCGCAAAGTCTGGTGACAGTAAACACAATCACCATGAGCTTAGGACGGGATATGGTCTTTATGTCTATCCCTTTGTCTCTAGCTTGGCTGTTGTAGTACTCTATCCGGAGGCTATCGACAGACTGGCCACCTGCCCTAACCCCAAACAGAGTCAAGTCTTCGCCTCTCTTAGGCAAACCAGTCAAGAAATATATGTCTGCCAGCTCGATTTCGAGTTGGTGGCCACCAATGAAGAAGCACTGGTCCTGTACGCTCCACCTGTCAACCAGCCACTGTAAGAAATCCACCTGAGCCCTCATGCCAGGAATGGCCCAGAATTTGTACAAGCCGCATGCCATCAAAGCATCAAGTGAAGGTTGATGATTCCATGCGGCAGCATCCATGTCCTCATGCTCTCGTTCGCGCCAATCTATCATGATGTACTCTCTGCATCAAGTATAAGGATAAATTAAATTGCTAGAAATTGTTTTGTTTGGTCCATTTTTGAGAATTTTTGGGTTAAAAACCCTTGCGACGGGGACTACACCCTCCGGGTTAGACACAGTGCGTGGGACCGCACTTTGTCTACATGGAAGGTGCGGACCCCAAGCTTTTTCCCAATGGAGAAAAAGTCGGGGTCCGCAGGCCAGCAGTGGTAAACCTGCGGGCCCCCACGCACGGGTTTTATGCCTAAAAACTCTCCCAAAAATGAAATAAATGACTAAAACAAAAAATGAAACGGTTAAAAATGAAGAGTAGGATGATGTGGATTACCTGGAGAAGACGACGTTCGATTCCGACGGTTGGATTTTCCGCAATCTTCATGGGAAGTTTTCTGAGCAAAAGCACTATTTTCTCACCCAAACTCAAACGGTAAAAATGAATTGACGAAGGTCCTTTTTATAAGTTTTTTGAGTAAATAAATTGCAAATTTGTTTATGTTTCACTTTAAAAAGGTATTTTTGCGACATTTTTATCTATTTCAAATAGATATGAGTAATGTTTGTGTTTTTGTGCAGGATAAAAGACTATTCAGGCAAAATCTATCATTTTCAATGGAAAAACATTTAGAGTCACCTTTAAGCTCTTTTCTGACTCCTGAAACATGAAAAGATTGCCGAGTGTTTCTTTTAAACTCGTTAAAACGGAATTAAAAGACGGTCCACTTACAGCTCTTTTTCGACCGTAAAAACATGAAAAGATTGCCGGATTTTTGTCGTTTCAAATTCGATATTGGTTATAAAACGACGTGTCATTGATCGCTTTTTTACTTTTTCAGGTCAAGGGCACTAATGACGAAAAGTACTCCTTGGTTGTAAAATATCAAGCGGTTCTCTCAAGTATTATTTTATACTTTTTCAGGCTTGGGAGGCACAAATTTATGAAAAAGGTCAACCCTGGAGTCTTCTTAAGTTTTTTCAGACTCTCTAAAATTGAAAAACGCCGAGTTTCTCCTATACTGGACTCATTAAAATTTCACAGTAAAGGACCTGTTCGATTACAAACAGGAACGAACCACTCCTTCTTAGGGTTCGAATTTAAACTAAATTGGACTCATCTGAAGGATGAGCTTATAATCAAGAAAATGTTATCCTCCTCAAGCTTGTCAAAAATAAAGAGGTACTTGCCAGAAATGGTGGGGGAAAAGAGAGAAAAATGAGTCTGTTTGTCATACTTTGTAACCACTCTTGAACATGACACTTTTATTCACCTGGGTTGGGAAATCCTTTTCCTAACAGTTGATCAAACCACATTGAAAGTCTTCAGCCGTTTTCTGGGTATTAACTTTGGGTCAATTGTCACAAAACCATCTGTCGTGTCGTTATGTGTTCAAGAGGTCACTGCCAATAAGCCATTCATCTGCAAAATATCTGTCATCCATCTTGACCATCCCTGAGTCAGTCCTTGCAACTAAATTTCTTCGACTTGATCTATAATTTCGTGTTGTGGGCTTGCCTACGACGGATCGCTTTCTATCGACATCAGCTCATTATCTAGAAAGATGATCTAGGAATCATCAGTACCTTGAGATCTGCATGCCTCAATGGCAAGTTTCTCGCCTTTGACGACAATTTACATCATTGACTTTCGATCAAAGGATTCCGTGACATGTTCGACATCAACAAATTTATTCGCATCTCATGGATTGTACTGGGTACTTTGAGAGCCATTGACATCACTGGCGGTTTCTCTCACACTTGTTAACAGTTTACATCATTGACTGGTAATCAAATGGTTTCTACCATGTTCGACATCAACACATTCATTCGCATGGATAGAATCGTACTATTTCGGGAAGTAGAAATGAAGACCCTGGATCTAGTTTCCACAATCCAGGCTGCGTGGAATTTTGTATTCATTATATAATGGGCTATTCATAAACAGATGGCTGCGTCCATACTGTGTCCACATGAGTCTATACTTATGATGTTTTACAAGATCATTCCTGTATCAGACCAGTAGTTAGTTTTCTAGTCAGTTTTGATCTGAGTATGGGAATGCCTACCTCAGCGATGATATGATCTCATATATATATCTTGCATTGAATGTTTTTACAGGTTCCAACCGGGCTCTCCACAAGATTATCCTCGAAATGATAAAGTACTTCACTCTTCCTAAATGATCAATGAAATCCTCATCTACTACAGACTTTTCACTTTAGGGGGCAATCTGTTACACAAAAATATCGTCACCATGATTATTTGCAGTCAGTATGGGTCTATCATCACTTGTACTGTCCTCCTAAGCAAGTCTCAGACCTCAGCTCTTCAAGTCAAGCTTTGGAAATGAGAGAAAGACATTAAAAATCAATGTAACTCTGGTTCCGCACTTTCTCTCACTGTCACCTACGGTCCCGCACCTTTTGTTTACAAAAACTGCGGACCTGCCCGCTCTGTCCCTAACGGTGTAGGTGCGGACCCCTGTGAAAGTCAAAAGGCGCAAGTTTTATCTTAAAAAACTCACTTTGGGTTAATTCTAGAGGTTTCTAGAAGGAATTTTGACGTGGATTGTTTGCTCTGAGGTGGTTCATGCATCCCAAAAGAGAAGGAGCTAATCCCTTGATGAGAGGAGCTATCCCTTTGAAGGAGGGCTTTATCCCTTTGAAGGAGGACCTAGTAACCTCCCTCCATTGCACTATAAATACAAGCATTGGGCTGGTTGCTAAGGAGGTTAGAAGCTGAACATTTTTGAGGGTAAATGCTGGTGAAATCAAGACTTCTTAGTTGAGCTTAAGAGGAGAGATCACATACCTTTTTGGCTTCATTGGGGAGTGAGTGAAACTTGTCAAAGTAGAGGAGACTTCTTGCTGGACCCTGGGAGGAGCTTGTACAGCGTCAAGGCACAGGTTGTAAAGTTCTTCTTCTTTTGAATTAATACAATCAAACTCATTTTTCTCAACAAGTATCTCATGTTATTTGTTTCATGGACTCCTTGAATTTCATGTTAAATATGTTTTATGCAATTGGCTTTTCAGGTGCTATTTAATTTGTTTGCCTTGTTTGTGTTTGCAGATTCGCGACAAAGGAGCTCATTTGGATCGAAGGAGCGAGGGCATCCACAAGCTTGCGTTGGACCTAAGGTAGGCACTAAAAACACTTGTTTTCCATTGTTTATCAAAGCATATTTAGAGAAAGATAGTGTCTGGTTGGTTTGCTTGTCATTAGGTCTTCTTTAGATTCTAGGAAGGTCTATCTTGTCCGCAAGATCGACTTATTCCGTGTGACATTTTGGTTGAGTGTAAACTACACAAACAATGAGTCATAGAATTGTTAAAGTTTTTAAACAATTAAACTCTTGGTTACATTTTAATATTTTATGGATGTTTGATTTTCCCAACTTGGGAGAAGATGTTGGAAAGCTTATCTTATATACCATTTAAGGAATTTGTTTTAAAAAAATATTTTTTTTTTAAACTGTTATGATTAATGTCTTATGTTAAAATTTAAGTTTTCTTAAATGTTTATTATTATTATTATTATATTATGTTAATTTTAAATTTCGATAAATATCTTATACTTAATTTTTTTAAATCTATTTAAATTAAATAATATTTTAATAAAATGATTTTAATTAATAATCACTTTTAAATATTAAATGATATAAAATGGGCACAATCAACACCAGGAATTGGGTCTGCCATTTCCCTAAGATGCCCTTCCTGTTGTTGGCGATTATGGGATTCATTCAATTGGTTCAACTGAGATTTGGTCAATTAGTTCTCCACCTAGATTTGCAACTTGGTCCCAACCCGGTGGTGGATATGCGACTAGGTAGGGATTTACGCATTGTCTGTCTGGTTTACTAATTGAAATGATTCCCAACCCAAAAGTGTATGGTTTCCCTCGTAAAACACTTCATGATGCACTTAGCATCTAGTTTCCTCATAAAGCACTCCATGATGCACTTAGTCAAATGCTCCATATAATGCTTGAGTCTTAGCCTCCAAACTGGGTAGCTCCATATAAGGTTTCCTGACTCACACCTTCTCAAGATAACAGATTAATCTGTTTCTTTCTAAATGACAGTGGGAATGCGGAGGGCATGGAGATATGAGGTGTTTCTGAGCAACAAATTAATATGTTTCTTCTGAATGGCAGTGGGAATGTGGAGAGCATGGAGACATAAGGTGTTTCTGAGCTTCAAAGGCTCAGATGTCAGGAAAGGCTTCGTAGATCATCTCTACAGATCCCTCACAACTACCAAATAAATTTGTGTGTTCCATGATGCCCATCAACTAAGAAAATGGGAGGATATGAATACGACCATAAACCACGCCATTGAATGCAATATTTTCTCCCCAGACTATGCATCCTCAGTGTAGTGCCTCAACTAAGTGTCCCAGGTGCACGAGAGGGCCATCTCGTTGTTTTACGAAGTGGCTCCTATTTTATTTGGAAGCCCATTTTCCAAGGCATTCCAACACCACAAGATATTGAAGGATGGAAAGGTGCTCTATGTATAATCTGTGAGGCTAGACATTGGCTGGACACTAGAAAACAAAGGACCTATCCAAAAAAACAACTTGCTCCTATCCATGAACATTATGGAAAATATGATAATCTAATTAAGTAACCCCATTAACACACACATATATAATGTTCAAATTCATTCATAAAACTATAAAATCCAATCAATCAAAGCTCGATGGTTTTAGCTGGTAGTTTCACAAAAGGTGTAACACTGACACTTATGTAAGATTGATATGTAATAGTATTAGCAGTTGGCATTGCGTCTGAGGTTATTAAATGAAAAAAACTGATCACAAGGTCAATAATTGGCTCGTTACAAATATGTAAAGACAATAAACAATTCATTAGCATAATACATAATACTTAATACCTAAGTTAAAAAAATATTTTCCCATTCATAAGATTTATATAATATGTCACTAACCCATTGTGTTGTACAATATCCTATACCACTATAAATAAATATGACTTCAAAGTTAATTCACATACTCATGATATTATCTTCCTGCTGCTCTATTGAAAGTATTTTATTATTTTGGTCTTAAGCACTTAGAACTTCAAAGTCATCGATTTTTCTTTCTGTGGGTTAACCTCATCTATTCATATTATGATGGGCTTTTACAACGTTGTTTATTTGTTACGAGGCTATTCTTAGGATTCATTATAGTTGAAACTTCTTCTAAGTGCCTCTTTTCCAATGCATGTTATTATCATTCCAATACATGTTATTTTCATTCTATTTTCAATATTTTGGGTTCTGAAGGTATTTTTAAGATTTTGTGTTGTGAAGGCATTTAGAGTACCAACCTATTAAGCATCGTAAGTTGGATGTCAACTAAATTTGATTCCATTCCATGTATTCCATTGGGTTGTAGTTTCTTTAGATTAAGTTGTAATTCAGGGAAAATAAAAGCTATTTCTCATACAGAGCAATTACTCGATCTTGATCTAGAGCATTCAACTCTCTAAAGACTCAGACTGTCATAAGCATCGAGATCTCGCTCTCAAGAATCTAACTCTTTTGGGGTTTATAGATAACTCAAGGTTGCATAATATGGATCTCAATAAATAGGTGGCTAGAACTATTCTATCTGTAACCTAGGTCTTTCTCTATTTGTAACTATTCTATCCTAGTTATGTTGTTACCTTGACTTCTAGGTCTTTCTCTGGGTCTCGTTCAAAAACTGTAATCGGGTAACCTATGCCTACCTCTCTAGTCAAGGAAAGGCCAAGAAATCAAAGGATCTCCTGCTACTACTCCGAGGAAGGATATACCGCTATCTTACATAGGTATTTTTCGGTAGAATATCATGAAAATAGTAGAGGAAGGATATCCAGTAGAAATCCAATCTCCCTACTAAAGCCTGCTAAAGGAACTTATTCCCAACCTATTACAGGATTGTTACATAAACAACACAGAACCATTCCATAGTTGATTACTGGTTTAAGGAAAGAATAGATAAGTGCTCCATCCCTAGTTGGAAGGTAAGGATCGCCCATCATTCCCACCGTGGAATAAAGGAAAGGAATACCTATCTGTAAGGGCATAGATAGGCCAGGGTTTGATTTGTTTAAACCCTATAAAATAAATAGGCCAGGCCATTTATAGAGTATATATGGTTTCCTCTTTCTAAAACAAATGACTAAACCTCTACAGAGCTTTACCCTTGCCTATAAGAAGAACATGACAATCAACAAAGAATACTAACCTTGCTTCTTAGCCATCTTTCTTTTGTTGTTGAAACTCTAGAAACTGGTGGTTGTAAAAGCACTGGAAATTCCTCATTCTCTGCTGCAAAAGCACTAGAAACCCTGCTCTAGCTCCTGTATATGAAATTCCAACTCATCAAAAAAGCAAACAAAAAAAAGGTGCAGGAATGAATTTAAAAATAATTGAAGAAAATATTGACATAGATACAAACTCACTCTAAAAGAACTATTTGTTGATCAAGTTGGCCCTTCAACCACCAGTGCATATTCTCCTTAGCCATGAATTTCTCTTTCAATTGACACAAATCCACAGACACATAACACAAACATTTTCACACACACGACACATTTCCACAACACAACACATTGCAAGCATAAAAAACACTACATAGTACATTCATGCATACAACACTACATTTATGGAGCGCTCCATAAGACAGACAACTTTACATCAGAGTGCTTGAGAGAGAAAGAAAGAGCTAACATAGTCCATGCTTAACCTGTTGAATGAACAGAGAAACCTAATTTGTCAGGTTACTCAAAATTCCCTGTGGAATGAATTAAACAGACAAACAAATTAAAGGAGTAGAAAATTACCTCGATCACCTGTTGCCTTTCCCTCTCATTTGAATTTCCTCCTCCTGTGTAGAACCTCCTCAATTGCCAATTACTATCATTCTTCATTCATCAAGTGCGGGTTTGGTTTTAAGCTTTTTTTTGGACCATTGTGTTCAAATTCTTAAACGAATCTTTTAATCACCATTTCTTAAACTAATCTTTTAATTACCATTTAAACTGAGCTGTCATGTGCTTTCATGTTTTTAAATGATATTTTTGAAAACTACCCTTTCATGTGTTTTAATATATATATATATATATATATATATATATATATATATATATATATATATATCTTAAAAATGAAAAGCAATCATTATTGGTTTCTCTTACATTAAATTTCTCGCACTCTTATTACTAGTTTCTCTTACATTCGTTACTAGTTACTCTTACTTGTTTTGTTACTAGTTACTAGTTTCTCTTACAGGAAATATTGCTCGCACTCTTATTTTCCAATCCTAATACGTGAATGTGTTCACTTCAACATAATACGTGGAAATCGATTACCGACTTCCGATAAATTCAAACACCCTCTTCGCTAAAAACAGTCCATGATTTTATTATTATTGAGAATGTTAGGTCACACATTCAAATCCCAAGTACGGAGTCTGGAGCTATGTGAATTGAAATTTTTTTCCATTACACAAGTCTAAGGAATTATTTTTCCAAATACTATGTTAGTTGTTTAAAGAGGAATTTTTTTTTTTTTTTTTTAATTTAATTCAAAATTCAAAATTTTATAATTTTAAATTAATGTGTTAAGGATTTTTTAAAATGTTAAAGCATTTGCAGATATATGAGGCGGTGATATAGTTACTAGTTTCTCTTAAATTTCATGTTTGGTTTTTGATTAAATATTTATGATATTTAATAAGTCTTGCCATTACTTTGGGTTAGTAAGGGTCCATATCACACTAACCAAATATCAGTTAGAAGATGATATATTTAATTCCAAATAAAGGAATTTATACTTCCACTTTTGGCATGCACTATAGAAGTCGTCGTGACGAAGGCTACCAGGTTATTAACCATTTCATTTCATTACAAAAAGGGACAATTGGCTCATGGGCCTTTCACATGTGGTATTTATTTTATATATAATTTAAAAATGAGTTTTTTCAAATAATTTCTAATTTTCTGTAATTGATTTTTTTTTAATTGAATATTTAAAAATAAAAAATAAAAAATGTTAATATATAATATTTTTATTTAATGCAATGTTGTGTATTAATTTATTTATAATAAATATAAATTTATAAAGTATTCAATTAGATACGTAATAAATATAAATTTATAACCTATTCAATTAGATATTTGATAAATATAAATATATAACATGAATTTAAAGGTAGGAGGCGGTCACCCCTCCTTCCAGAATGCTCTTGCTAGTAGGTCTGTTGTAATGGCTACAACCACCCTCCAAAATTTTTCCTTAGCTTCGTTTTGGAGCCTCCCTACCAACCTTTCACAACAGCATGTCTTGCTTCATCAAGTACACAAGCTTCAATGATTTTCTTGCAGAATGATAGCCTGTCCATCAGAGCTTGTTGCATTCCCCTCACAGGTTGTTCTTTCGGACTTGGTCAAGCTATAGGCTGAGCATCACCCTCAAGAAATTGTGCAATTCTAGAGGGAAACAAGCCTTCCCTCTAGAAATTGCGCAATTCTGTCTGGAAGCCTACTGGGCTCCAGAATTACGCAAATCTTCCAGTCAAGCTTCAATGAGAAAATTGCGCAATTCTTCCCAACAGGGCTTCTCAGCCCAGGAATTACGCAATCCTGGGCAGTAGTCAGCTGCTCTGCCTAGAAATTGTGCAAATCTCCTAGGCAACTGGTGCAGCTCCCTCCCAAAAATGTGAATTTTCTCCCAACAGTTGAGCAGGCTCTTTCATGTGTAGTTGAGTTGACCGGTTCCCTCCGAGATTGAGAAAAACTGATTTGCATGCATGGGCTGCTCCTCCCAAGGCAACATGCAAAGGCATCCCTTGATTCAGGGATCTATTTTTAGCAGCTGGAGGTTACATGCAAGGATCATATCAGAAACCTCCCGCCAAGTGTCGCTTTTCCTATATTTGTGGCATGTGCATCACAACCTTGATCTTATAAAAAATCATCAACTGGACGCTGCATAGCTCATTCCTCACATCGACCTTGCAAATTTGGCATCCCACATTGCATCTAGGAGTCGTTGTTACATTAAGCTTAGTTTTCTTGGGGTAAGCTCATTGTTCATGACTTGAATTGTGTTTTTGTTGCTTTTTGTGTTTCACTTTGTGTGAGTGTTGTTTGCTTGATTTCAGTGAGTGTTTGTTGTTGTTTACATGCATACTAGCTTATACTAGCATGGCTTTATTTTTCGTTTGCATCTCACTGTTGTTGCATGCATGGAACTATTTTGCACGGATGGTCACTTCTGTGGCGACTCACTTCACACACTTGCATGCTTTCCCGTTTTATGAATCCTGCACTTGTTGTTTGCATGAATGATCATTCACTCTTGTTTGCACTCATCTCCTCATGCATTCACACTTTTCATATTTTCAGTCACCCGTTAGTCGAACTGGGCTGCCTTGGCCCGGACCGTGCCTTGCCCAGCTAGCACTGCTCATTTCCAGAAGTGAAGGCTCTGTCTTCCCTCCAGAAATTGCACAAATCTAGCCAGGCATTGACCTCCCGGCTTGCATTGCACAATTCTTGGAGGTAGTGTCCTATTGGCCCCAAAAATTGTGCAATGCAGTTTGCTAGTTACATGTCACTGCTGACTAAAATTGCGCATTACGCAGTTTCAGTCCTCAACAGGCCAGGATGGACTGTGCATTGCACAGTTCCAGTAGTGAGTCAGTCTCCTGACAGCCTGGACTATGCCTTGTGTAGTTTTGGTAGTCAGTCTCCTGACCTCCCAGTAGAAATTATGCAACCTTAATGATCAGTCACACAGGTACGTTGCAAGTCAGTTCTTAAGTTCATTTTGGTTTTCGAATGACACATGACTTGCCATGAGAGTTTCCATGTCTCCAGATATCGCAAGTGTTCATCTGTCTCTCAGCATCACAGGTACAATGGCTTCCAGGAGAGCAGAGTAGAAGACACTGTTCAAAGCACACTTGGGGATGTAGTCGATCAAGTGCCTATGAACTTGATTACCATGAAGACATCAAGTTGTTCATAGACAAGGAAATCAATATATGACGACAGAAACACCAAAAAAAGTAGCACCATCAATAGCAGCTGAAGGCAGCATACCGAATGCAACAAATGCAAGAGGAAGGTTGTTGACAACACAGAGGCAGGACAAAGTTGCAAGCTCAAGCAAATCTAATTGTGATGAAAGAAACTTTGGAGACTCAAGTTATGAGATGACGACATGACATGAAGATCGTGTGAAGGAAGAGAATGGAACAACGAAGGAGTTGCGTGTGCTGAAGCAGCAACTCAAGGAAGAACAGGAACAAGTACAACAAGGGGCGAAACATGCACTCACAGATGAAACTATGCCCGTACAAGTTATAGATCCATCCCAGAAGCTAGCACATAGCAGATAAGGTGAGCAGTGTTGTTGATCACATGCAAGGGAATGTAGTAGCATGCATGTCATTGTGCGCACGCATGCGATCCCACCCATTCGGTACACTCACCGAGGTGAAGACAAGAAGCAAGTCCGACTAGAGCTAAACATGTACCTCGACAAGTTAATGCGCACGGCCACCAACACATGCTTGGAGAGCAGCGTAGACACTATGCATCAACATGTTGTTAGTCCGATCACACTAGGATGACCATGCACATGCTATCAAACGATTTGGACAGAGGAGCCATATCAGTGCACCCGAATGCAATGAGGCAAGAGTTCACTTCAACAAGATGTCACCATTGAGCTCACAGACAACATCACAGACAACCAAGCTTGGCATTTGCTCATCACCTTCGACCATCATAAGCATGTCAAAGAGTTGGTCTCACCACAACAATCCGAATGTTAGTGATGTCTTGCATGGCTTGCTCAAGCCATTTTGTCTCACATGGGCACATGTGCATTGTAATGTAACGTCTTGTCAAGTGGAAGTTCAAGTATTGATATTTGAATGTAATAGTCATAGAGTAGTTGAAGAGTCATGAGGGTAGATGAACGTTCTCAAAGGGGAATGTCAAGGGTCACCCCACCCTTTTCTATAAATAGAACCTTATAAATCATTGTAGAGACTTTTGGTCAGCCAAGCTTCCGATAGGACTATCTTAGAGAGAGCATTGATAGTATTGTAACAAGCCTTGGCTTATCCACTGCGTAGAGCTAGTACATCTCTTTGGAGGAGTAGGTGGTTGTGGTTATAACGTTCCACTATCAGAACTAGTGGTTGGACATGGATGTATTGTATGACTAGAAATTACACTTCTTAATATAACAAGAGCCAACACATTTAATGCATATTTTGTATTTTATTTCATCTATCTGTTTACTCTAAATGATATATGTATTTGTTTTCTTGTGCGTGCATGTATAGCTATTTCTGTGTATGTATGTATGAATCTTACTGAAATGTGTTGTTGGTTTAACCATCACTTTGGATTGCTAGCTAACTTGTCTTCCATGTTGTGATGCATCCTTGCTCATGTGTTCCCTTCTTAACTCCGTGTTATCACAGGTTTCCAAGGGGTGCACTCATCTCAACCCTCATGTGTTAGAACCTCTCATGCACCTTCCTCGGCTCACTACATATGTCACACCCTTGCTACCAAAAGAGTTGTCTTACTTTCCTCTGTGTGAAATCGCAGTCAAGGAATTATCATACGACCCACTATTGGGACTCCTACACCAAATGAGCTGAGGTCTAATTAGGACTTCTTACCAGGGAGAACCCCTGACATGTTAGCAGGTCCAGCACCGTCAACATTTATGGCACTAGAAGGAGGGCCAAATGACAAGCTATGTCCTCTCATCCTATTTTGAACCTTTGCATATCTATCATGGAGTCTTGCACTCTACTCCCTCCACGATGTTTTTCGCATGCCGAAGATGTCACCATCACGAGGGAGTTCTTTGATCTCTTGTCCACTTACACGTATGATGGTGAAGGCGAAGTGGCCTAGCCTAAGTTTCTACATGACATTATTTCCATGATTCATGAGGAAGATGGATGTTCTGACGAACAGGCAAGTTTGTTTCTTGCATACACACTTCACGAATCTCCACATCAATGGTTGTGTAGCCTGCTGGCTAATAGCGTGCACTCGCTTGACAACTTTTATGATCTCATTGAAGACACTTTCTATCATTTTGATCCATACCATCTTGACCAAAAACTGCTACAACAACGGAAGGCTTTGCATGAATCACCTATGGATTTTTGGTAGCACTTCCATGATTTGTAGTTTCAAGCTCCGAAGAGCTAGATGAAGTTTTTCTATCTTTGGGACTGATTCGAGTATTGCCTTAAGAAATCTGCTTGTACCAAGAAGAAGTTTGAAATCAAGGCTCTCTCAGTATTCTTCAGTGATGGAGCTACGCAATCAAAAATGGATACGGTCACTGTCACAAGTGACTATCCATCATCCCTTCATCAAACAGCTCCATCATTGTAGAGTGATTAAGGAGATCATGCTCACACATTAGTTCAGCTGTCACATCATCCCAACATCACTTCGCTTAATTTTCACGTAGATTTGGTTGTGAGTCCATCGAGTTGTCACATGCATTTTGTTCCACAACCTCTGTCTTTATACTCGACTAATCCTCCAGATGATACTCTCTTTTGTTCTTCCATTCCAAACTCTACACTTTTTGTGAATGAGGATGAAGCCATCGATAGGGTTGGTGTTGCACAAACAACATGCATTGTCATTCATGAAGAGTATGATTGGGAGCTTAAGCATCAACACTCGGCGAAGGATGACTCCCTTCCATCTAAGCCTCCTTCATTCTTCCATGACATTTTTGGTGAACCTGCCATCCATTATTTTCATGTGTATCTTCATCTACAGATGCACCCATTGTTGATCACTCGCAGGACACACGGATGTCATTCCATCATCTGACAATGGAGAGGATAAGTTATTCATTGAAAATCCACTTGATTTTTCATCTACCTTTTCTGGAAACACAGAGGATGAATTTGTTCGCTTCTTATCTACACTTCTGTTTGATTCATCAGATCATGAGGATGCCGATGAAAAAACTGATTTTTCTGATTGTGGCTGTCGTGATCTATTTACTTCCATATTTGATCATGATCACAATTCTATCGCAATCGATTTTTGAAGCCATCGGTTTATGATGATCTATCTAATAATGAAGTCAAAACACCCAAGACTGGATATAGAAGATACCAAGGAATTAAAGCTTTCAAAAAAGAAGAGAATCCTAAAAACAAACAACCAATGGATGATAGTGTAGGCAAGGTTAGCCTACCCTACATTCGAGGCACCACTGATAAGATTACACACATTTTAAAAAAGAATAACATAAGAACCACTTTCAAACCCTTGAATACGATTAGCAGATGCCTGAAATCGGTAAAATATCCCATTGATCCTAAACACCACAAAGGGGTTTATTTAGTTTCGTGTTCATGTGGTAAATCCTACATAGGTGAAATAGGTCGTTCTATATTGACTAGGATTCAAGAACATGTCACTGAAATCAAACATAACCATTCCAAAACCTCAGCTCTAGCTGAACACTCTAGTAAAACTAATAGAAAACTCCTGTGTTGTGGCCAAAATCGACCATTATCACCATATAAAATTTAGAGAAGCTATCGAAATAGGGAAACACCCCAATAACCTCAATCACGATGACGGTTGGAAAATAAGTGATAATTGGATTCCTACAATAACCGGGGTCTCTACCGTCTCCTAGGTCTCTTGACCCCACCATCTCATGACCTCCTAATTGTTCAACCTATCCCTAATATCATTTTATTAACATTTGTATAAATAACATTAATCAAGAACCCCTCCTTACCTTCAATCCCTAAAATAAATTTTAGTAAGGTTAAATTCCAATAATTTTATTCCTCAGTTAACATTAGATTTAGGAAAACTCTCAACAATTTATCTTAAAAATGATTGATTAATAAAAATTCAATTAGTAATATCTAGAAGACCCATTTAGTTTTATTATTATATCACATGTTTTAATTATTTTGCATTATTTATAACATTAATGTTATTACATAATATATTTAACATTATTAATCTTAATCTTAGCAAAATTAATTAATACAAAAACTTTTACTAATGAACAAATAACATTATATCATTTAAAACATTATAATACTATAATGTCACATAAAATCATATTAGAATAGTAACATTAGGTATTAATTAATGTTATTAAAAATAACTAATACTAAAACTCTTAATTAATAACATTTTAACATTATAACATTACATGGTATTAATTTTTTTTTTATTAATTATTAATTAAACTAAATTCATTTCTTAACAACATCAAAATTGTCGGCTACTTACATTACCAACCCATTTTTCCTATATTTATTGCCCTAGCATTATCTGACTTCTTCATACATCAGATCCTGATGATGAACCACGGAGGTTGATTCGAAACATGGATACAATAAAACACGAATGCGATGACTCCGGAAGACATCAATACACAAAATGTAGATCGCAGAAGCCTAAAATCTATAACATCCAAGATTGTCGAGGCACTTCAGCCCGAGCTGATGGTTATGTCAGGCCCTCGCTCTCTTGGGGTTAGTTTCACTTCCAATCAGGAAATTGTTCAATCACCCAAGGCTCCTCATCACTCATTTGTATGCATTAAAGATCAATCTCACACACAGATCATGCTTCCTCCACTCGAACTGCACGATCCCATCGCTCATGCATTGGAGGAATCTTACATTGCAAGCATGCGTGCATGACGCAAGTTGTCTTTTTTTCTTTCGTTTTCTTGCATGTCACAATCAAGAATGTGCGTATGCTTCACAGCTACACGCAGTGTCACACAACACCATGATAAGTCCATGGACTGCTTGTCATGTACTTGCACTCACTTATGTCCTATGGGCACTTTTAAACATGAAGTGTGTTTGTCTTCATTGTTATATATTTCTTGCTTGCTGGTCCACACAACTGGGTTGCTCGCGGACCAAGCCTTCACCAACATGGGTCAACCAATGTACCGGTGGCTACATTGGAAATATCACTTCACGTGATCAGGCCCATGCACTGTTAGTTTAGGAGAAGGAGTAGTGTTTACTTTCAGTTGGTTTGCTTGCATGCTTGTTTTCTTACTTGTTTTGTTTTTTTGTTTTTCTACTTTCTTGTTTTCTTACTCACTTTTCTTTTGATTTTTCTTCTGCTTCTACTTTTCTTTGCTGTTTGTTTGCTTGTTTTGTTCATAGGTTAATTTTTCATGAAACCATGTATGACTCTTGAAACTAGATGGGTAAAGTACAAGAGGCTTTGTACAGCTATCACTACTTGGTTATCTGTCATCCTGCCTTTGTATAAAGAACTTGTTACTTTTAGTTTGTGATACGTCGATGGAAAATATGTATTTTTCGAAGTGAACCTTGGTGAAAACACAACGCTTGCGTGCTAACTAGTGTCACCTACTCTAGTCGATTTTTTTTGGGTTAACCCTTATCAGCTCAGTCAAGTAGAGTAAGGTGAGGGGGAAAACTTTAACAGGCACGTCAAATGTACAATAAACTACTTCTCTGTGGGAACAACCTCTTCTTCTCTCAATAAGTTGGGATCCTTCTTCCGCCTCTCAAATGAATAGGTGCTATGCACAGTTGTGAAAATGAAAAAAAAAAAAAAGTGAAAAGTGAAATTTTCAAAAAATGAAAAATTAATAAGGCGAAAGAAGAGAAAGGCTTCCTATGCAGAGAGGTGACGCAAGTAAATTTGTCGGGGTACTAACCAGGCTCACTAGCAGCAGAGCCATTCTTATATTCCTATGTGGCTCCATTGGGGTACTGTCCAGGCTTGCTGGCAGCAGAGAAACACCAGAGATGAAACTAAGACTCTGACAACTATACTGCTTGTGCACCAATATACCCCTCAATCCTAATCAAAACAACTGTGTTGCCTTAGCTTGGAATGTGTGTCATTTGACCAAGAGCTTAGCAGATGCTACATCTTACAATCAGGCTAGTGTGAAACCAAGACGAACTAAGAACTAAACAATACTTCTGGAGTTGTTAGACTTGTTTTTCATGAAAAAGGTCCATTCAGAGAACTGGATTTCTACCAATGTGTTGCCAAGTGTTGTAACAGCTACAACCACCCTAATTTTTTTTTCCTTAGCTTTGTTTTGGTTCCTCCCTACCAACCTTTCACATCAACATGTCTTGTTTCATCAAGTACACAAGCTTCAGTGATTTGCTTGCAGAATGATAGCATGTCCATCAGAGCTTGTTGCATTCCCCTCACAGGTTATTCTTCCAGACTTGGTCTAGCTACAAGCTGAGCAACTCCCTCAAGAAATTGTGAAATTCTGGAGGGCAACTAACCTTCCCTCCAGAAATTGCTCAATTCTGTCTGGCAGCCTGCTGGGATCCACAATTGCACAAATTTTCCATTCAAGCTTCACTGAGAAAATTGTGCAAGTATTCCCAACAGGGTTGCTCAACCTAGGAATTGCACAATCCTGGGCAGCAGCCGATTGCTCTGACAAGAAATTACGCAAATCTCCTGGGAAAATAGCCTAGCTCCCTCCCAAAAATGTGCATTTTCTCCTAGTAATTGAGCAGGCTCTTGCATGTGCAGTTGAGTTGACCATTCCCTCCGAGACCGAGAAAAACTGATTTGCATGCATGGGCTGCTCCTCCCCAGGCAACATGAAAAGACATCCCTTGATTCAGGAATCTATTTTTAGTAGCTAGAGGTTACATGCAAGGATCATCTCAGAAACCTCCCGCCAAGTGTCACTTTTCCTAGATCTGTGGCATGCGCATCACAACCTTGATATTATCAAAACTCATCAACTGGAGGTTGCAGAGCTCATTCCTCACATCAACCTTGCAACTCTGGCATCCCACACTGCATCTAGGAGTCGTCGACACATTCAGCTCAGTTGTCTTGGGGTAACCTCATTGTTCATGACTTGCTTTGTGTTTCTGTCGCTTTTTGTGTTTTTCTTTGTGTGAGTGTTGTTTACTTGATTTCAATGAGTGCTTGTTGTTGTTTACATGCATACTAGCTTGTACATGCACTGTTTCATTTTTTGTTTGCATCTCACTATTGTCGCATGCATGGCATTGTTTTGCACGGATGGTCGTCGTTACGGCGACTCGCTTCACACCGTTGCATGCTTTCCTGTTTCCTGGATCCTGCACTTTTTGTTTGCATGAATGATCATTCACTCTTCTTTGCACTCATCTCCTCATGCATTCACACTTCTCATATTTTCAATCGCCCGTCAGCCAGACTTGGTTTCCTTGTCCCGGACCGTGCCTTGCCCAGCTAGCATTGCACATTTCCAGAAGTGAAGGCTCTACCTTCCCTCCATAAATTGCACAAATCTAGCCAAGAACTAACCTCCAAGCTTGCATTGTGCAATTCTTGGAGGCAGTGTTCTGCTGGCCCCAGAAACTGCGCAATGTAGTTTTCTAGTTGCATGACACTGCTAACTGAAATTGCACATTGTGCAGTTTCAATCCTCGGCAGGCTAGGTTGGACTATGCATTGCACAATTCCAGTAGTCAGTAAGCCTCCTGAAAACCCAAACTATGCCTTGTGCAGTTTTGGCAGTCAGTCTCCCGACCTCCAGGTGAAAATTGCACAACCTTCATGATCAGTCACACAGGTATGTTGCAAGTCACTTCTCAAGTTCGTTTTGGTTTTCGACTGACAGATTGCTTTCCATGAGTGTTTCCATGTCTCTAGGCATCACAAGTGTTCATCTGTCTCTCACCAACACAGGTACAATGGCTTCTAGGAGAGCAGAGTAGAAGACACCATTCAGAGTACACTTGGGGATGCAGTCGATCAAGTGTCTATGAACTTGCTTACCCACGAAGACATCAAGTTGTTCATAGACAAGGAAATCAAGATATGATGGAAAAAACACCATAGTAAGCAACACCATCAACATCAGCTAAAGGTAGAATACCAGATGCAATGAATGCAAGAGGAAGGTTGTTGATAACACAGAGGTAGAACAAAGTGCAAGCTCAAGCAGATCCACTTATGATGAAAGCAACTTTGGAGACTCAAGCTATGAGGTGACGACGTGACATGAAGATCACATGAAGGAAGAGAATTGAACAAAAAAGGATTTGCATGTGATGAAGCAATAACTCAAGGAAGAACAGGAGCTGCATAGACGAGAGAATGAGTTGCAGCAAGAACAGGTACAACATGGGGCACAACATGCACTCATGGATGAAACTATGCCTGTACAAGTTATATATCCATCCTAGCAGCTGGCACGGAGTAGAAAACATGAGCAGTGTTGCTGATCGCATCCAAGGGAATGCAGCAACATGCATGTCATTATGAGCACGCATGCAATCTCACCCATTTGGCACACTCACTGAGGTGAAGATAAGAAGCAAGTCCGATTGGAGCTGAACATGTACCTCGACAATTTGATGTGCAGGGCCTCCAGCACATGCTTGGAGAGCAGCGTAGACACTATGCATCAACATGTTTCCGATTGGGTCGCACTAGGACGACCATGCACATGCTATCAGATGAGTTGGACAGAGGAACCATATCAGTGCACCCGGATGCAAAGAAGGTAAGAGTTCGCTTCAACAAGATGTCACCAGTGAGGGCATGGACACCATCACGAATAACCAAGCTTGGCATCAGTTCATCACCTTTGACCATCACAAGCATGTCAAAGAGTTGGTCTCACCACAACAGTTTGAGTGTGAGTGATGTCTTGCATGGCTTGCTCAAGCCATTTTGTCTCACACGGGCACATGTGCATTGTAATGTAACGTCTTGTCAAGTGGAAGTTCAAGTGTCAATAGTTGAATGTAACAGTCATAGAGTAGTTAAAGAGTCATGAGGGTAGATGAACGGTCTCAAAGCAGAATGTCAAGGGTCACCCCACCCTTTACTATAAATAGCACCTCATAACTCATTGTAGAGGCTTTTGGTTAGCCAAGCTTCCGATAGGACTATCTTATAGAGAGCTTGGACAGTATTGTAATGAGCCTTGGATTTTCCATTGCACAAAGCTAGTACATCTCTTTGGAGGGGCAGGCAGTTGTGGATATAACGTTTTGTTTTCAGAACTAGTGGTTAGACATGGATGTATTGTATGACTAGAACTTAACTTCTTAATATAACAAGAGCCAGCACAATTCATGCATATTTTGTATTGTATTTCAGCTATCTATTTACTCTAAATGATATATGTATTTTTTTTCTTATGCATGCATGTATAGTTATTTATGTGTATTCACGTATGAATGTTTCTGAAATGTGTTTTTGGTTTAACAATCACTTTGGATTTCTAGCTAACTTTCCTTCCATGTTGTGATGCATCCTTGCTCATGTGTTCCCTTCTTAACTTCGTGCTATCACAGGTTTCTAAGGGGTGCACTCATCTCAACCCCCATGTGTTAGAACCTCTCATGCACCTTCCTTGGCTCACTGCATATGTCACACCCTCGCTACCAATAGAGTTATCTTACTTGCCTCTGTTCAAAATGGCAGTCAAGGCATTATCGTACGACCCACTACTGGGACTCCTACACCAAATGGTCTGAGGTCTAATTGGGACTTCTTACCGGGGAGATCCCCTGACATGTTGGCGGGTCCAGCACCATCAACAAGGTCTTTTCAAGGGGAAGGAAAATTTGGTACAAAAGGAGGATCCTCAGGTTACTCTCAAATGCCTATTTTGGGAGATAAGTGGAAAATGGGGCTACGGGGTCAATATATCCCTAAGGCCCCTCAAAACCCTAGATTTATCATTCCTACAAGATGTCTAGAAGATAATAGGAAACACATGAGATATCATGCTTTTATATGTAAGTTTATAGGAATTTGGTCGACGGAGAAGGAATTGGAGTGTTGGATATAACAAAATTGGCAACCAAAGGGAGAGGTGGATTTGAGACTGGGACCAAAAGGTTTCTTCACAATCATCTTTTCTAACCTTGAAGATAAAGCTAGGATCTTTGAAGGGGGACCATACTTCCTTAACAATGTGGGACTCTACATTAGGCAATGAGAAGCTTGTTTCAACCTAGATAAGGAGGAATTAACAGAAGCATCGATATGGGTAAGATTGTACTCTTTACCAGTAGATTTCTAGATACCAGAAATTCTAGAAGGTATAGGGAAAGCACTAGGATGTTTTTTCAAGGTCTCAAAGGCCAAAAAAAGAGGGGAAAACATGTCATATGCTAGCTTATGTGTGTATATGAATATATCACAACCATTACCAAATACTATAGAGTTGGACTATCAAGGAGAGATCTATAAACAACCTCTGGATTATAAGAACTTTCCATTTAGATGTAGGCTATATCACGAGCATGGCCACTTGATAAGAGAATTTCCACTAAGAAGGAAGGAACAAGGTTTTGGAGGTCAGATAGAAAATGATGGTTTCACCAAGGTCACTACACGGAGATGAAATCACAGGAACCGAACCTCCTATAACACAAAGGGGTTAGAGGAGAATAATTCCTTTTCCGCACTGGAGGCTATGGAAGAAGACTCTTAGAACATAAAATCCATCCATATGGATATTATTCCCAGAAAGTAAACATGCACTGCCAAGTTTTGAGGAAGTAGCTCCTTTAGTGAAGGAAAAGTCATCATACCTCTCAAATGAAGAGAGAGTATTAGTCACACTGGTGAATGATTGGGTGCTGTTAGCTACCTATACCAATAGGTTTCATTTCTCATGATTGGCAGGGGAAGTGCCAATATGATCTACTTTGAGGATGCAAAGATCTCATATTTTGGGTGAAAGACACATATCTACAGTTGGTTAATGTGGTCCTACTTCTGAATGGGTGATCCAACAGTCTAAGCTGGGTCATACCATGATTCAATTTTGTGTTGTAGATTAGAGAAAGAAATCTGTCCAAACAGTTCAATCTTGGCAGATAAGGTAGTTAGGTAGAGAATGAAGGTTCCCAACTGTTTAATCTGGGGCCTTGGAAGCAATAAGGCTAGCTTTAGATAGAAAATCAAAAGAAAAAGCCAAAGGAAAAGAAAAGGCACATAAGGGTTTGCAATTCTAAGTGCACCCTCTTTGGAGTAACAAAAAATGCTAGGCAATAGAGTGGGTAGGTAGATGGGGTTGCAGAAGCATGATTTCCTTTATGTCACTGGCCCAACCAAAGGAAAAACATGGTGCCAGTGCAGGTCTCTTATTCAGCAGTTTTTGCAGCAACTCAATGAAGCATGTCTAACTTCCAGATTATCCCCCATCACATTCATTGCTAACATCCCAATAATACCTATGTTCATGAAAGAAGTCAAACTCTTTTGTTGATTCTTGTTTCTTTAAAAGCCACATTTCTTGTGTAAAATTCTTTTCATTTTGATCTACTTCCTAAACTAAGTTGATTCCATATAAAACTTGGTGTTTTTCCCCCTTCATCCACATCTTCCACTCATATTAACTCCTAATTTCCTATTTATTTAACTCCCTATACTCCCTTTCCCCTATTATTAGGATAATCCTATAGAAAAAATCCCAAATATGTACATATTCCCTCCCCTTGGCATTATAGCCATATGCTTGAATATTGGAAAATCATGTAGGAATAAAGTCTGCTTGCATGTGGTTGTATGAAATCAGGGATTAAATTGACCTCTGGTCAGTTTGATAACCTAGGCTATACCCCTTTTCCCTTTACAACCCTTTGAAAACATTTACCCACTCTACTTGCAAAAAGGCCTTGTAAAAACCCACCTTTGCCCCTTATCCTAAGTTTGCTGTAATGCGTATTTCAACACAAAAAACACCAAATAAACCCATTTTTCCGTTTTATCCAAAGTTTATTTGCAAATGCGCACTTTCACAAAAAAGCATTGAAAAACCCATAAAATCCGCCAAAGTCTAAAGGTTCCGCCTGGGCGCACATTTCCAGAAAAGCTGTAAAATATGCCCCGCCCGCTGCCGTATTGTCCTGCCATCTTATTGACCCGTCGACCGTCAGATCTGGGCTTTCCCATCCGACGGCCCCCATCCATATCGGGTCGGCCCCGATGACCGAACGTTACCTCTCGAGAAATTTTCAGAGGGTGACGTCAGGCCTTTGCCACACGTCGCTCCCAAATCTTATCGGGCCACCCTCTGACAATACCGCGACCGTATCCAGAGCGGTCCGAGCAAACCACTTACCGCTTATTGTTTACCGCTTATCCTGTCATGTCCTCGTCACCGCTACGGCTTGCCCACGTCATGCGACTCAGCGCCGCATCAGCGCCCGGCCCGCCACTGCTCCGACCTGTCCGACACCTCACCAGTCCCCGTGGACCACTCACAGGCCGCCACGTCACCCTTCCGTACCCGACCCCACCCCGATGATGTCATGCTGACGTCATACAAAAAGCGCCAATAACCCAAAAAGTCCATATTTTCGCCAAAAATTGCGGTTTTTGTCACTTTTGGCAAAAGAACTATTGCTCTGTTCTGCATGCATATTACGACCATTTCGCCGCCAGCCTGCAAAATTCGACTTGGAGACCGTGGGCGCCTACAAATTCACCTGCATTGGTCACCATTGCCAAAGATTTACCAGGTATTTATCCAAGTTTCCCCTCCGCACCTGGTTTCGTGCATAATTCACCAAAGCTAGCTTAGAAAGAGTGAAACACAGTGTGTTTGCTAGCAAATCCCCGGCGACCAGCATCCATTTTCAGTTGTAAGGTCGAAATTCACCTACATAGTCCACATTTAGCCAAGTTGTCATAAACTTACAGTCAGTCCGTGCATTCGTGGACTTGAAACCTGAGCTGCACTAATTCACCGGGAAAACAGTGGTACTAGCCCCAGCAGTTGCTCATTTATCTCCCTTTGGAGAATTTTGATTGTTCTCGCCACAATTTACCCAGTTCTTTCCTTGCAAATTGACTCACTCTTGCAAAAATACCCCTCTGTGTTGCTTTGTCCAGTAGAGAAAATCCTTATACAATTCAGAGTCCTAATTAGCCATGGAAACACTAGTAGCATTAAATGTCACACCTCTGAATGCCCCACACAGAGAGTTAGAGTGGAAGGCCCTGGGTGATAAAGATTATCAGATGACAGAGACATTCTCAATGAATTCCAAATTTAACATTCATATGCTAAATGAGTTAAAGGCTCAACACCTCAGTGGACCTAATATTTTAGGGATTTGGGACTCCAATTTGCCCATTTTTAACCTTCCTCAAGTCAATGTCCTTCCAGACTTGATCCATAGATGCTGTGAAAACTATGATCCATGTCAAAGAGTTGTTCTCAGTCCCACAGGTTCAGTTTTGTTCCATATCACCCCTGAGGCCATAAATGAGATGCTGCACTTTCACACTACAAAGCCACTAACTCCTCTTTCCATGATGGATTTGTTAAAGAAGGGGGGCAAGCTGTCCAGTGCCGAGGTCATCAAGATTAATCAGTTATTCATTCAGCCAAGCTCTGAAGCTGTGAGAACACCTCCTATTGGAAATCCATATCTCAATGACTTGGGCAAAATGCTTGCGGACTTGATCAGTTATATCCTGGGGTACAGGGGAGTTGAGGATGTTGATGACACTATTATGGCCATGCTGTCCATATTTTCCCCTGGAAAGCCTCCTGCTGTGCACTATGATTATGCTACATACATTGCCAATAAGATTCATGAGCAACTGATGAATCTAGAGAGGGAGAAGGTGTTTAGATACACCTCATACATCTATTATTTGCTCTTATTTTATCAACCTGATAGTTTCCCTATTCCTCTCAAGAAACTTGATGCCCAGGGAAACCCAAGGTCTGTAGTGTTTTGGACTTCAGTTTTTCATCACACCTCCTGTTCACCATACACATACTGTGAATTCATAGACCTTTTTATCCATCCAGCTATGACCTTGTTATTTGGTGTCCCTCCTCCAAGATTGACCGATGAGATGCAAAGATGACTCCAGCTCTCAAAGGCCTACGACATTGGTGATTGGTACTTTTACCAACACCATACAGTAATCAGAATATATGGCTATGAGTTGGACCCTTATAGGCTGCCAAGATATGCCCCTATGAGACTCTTTGCCTTGGAGTATTTCAGGCAATTTGGAAATGCAGACCAGGTCCATTTCCACAGTAAAAACAAGAAGGTGCAACTAAAGGTCAGGAACCAGCTAGGCCCATTTCTTTACAACAAAAGGGAGGAGGGATGGAAGGAAGCAGATAGGATCCTAGAGACCCTCCAATTAGAAACCAGTTTCCGCTGGGTACCTTATGACCCTAATCATTTCATTTCTCTCAGGAGGGTAAAACATAAACTGGGTGGCTATGCTCACATCAGATTGCCTCATATTGAAAAATATGCCAATTTACCAAGTTGGAAAGAGGGCACTCTAGAAGAGGCAATCACTAGAGAAAAAATGCTACAAAGAGAGGCAAAGAACATTGAGAAAGAGGCTAGCTTGGAAACTTGTGGGTAGGTTTCCTCTTCCTATCAAAGGTAACTTGGAGCAGCTGCCTCATCTTCTACAGCACAGTAGCAAGCAGCTAGAACTGTTCATCAGGTGTCAAGCAAGGGTAAAGAAAAGCAGATGGAGCAGGAACAGCCACCTCCTACAGAAGAACAACATAAAGAACAGCAAAAAGAAGAGCAGCCAATGCAGCAAGAACAGACAGTTGAGGCCCCAATATCCACTGGGCAACAGGCTCAAGAAACTGTGCCTCCCAGGCAGGAAATGACAGTGGAGGCGTCGGTGCTCCAAACTCCTCAGAATGAAGACAGAAACCGAAAGAGGGATAGAGAGTAGGAGACTCCCCTCACCACATCCACAACTCAAGGGGAGAAAAGGCAAAGGATAAATCCCCTTTCTGAAGAAGAGATGCCCATCGGACAATCATTGGGCATGGGCCCACCAAGAATGGAGGCATCTGCCAGTTCCTTTCAGTAGGAACAAGAAAGAATAATCGGAGGAGAGGTCAGCTCCTCAAGTCAGCAAAGGAGAGCCGAAACAGGCATCAAGCAACAATTCATTGACATAAAAAAGAGAAATGAGCCACTCAGGATCCAGATCTATAATCAATTGCTTAAAATGGCCCCTACAAATCAGTAGAGGCTTATGTCAGCTTATGACATAAATGAGGGGAAAATGACCATGAGTCATTTCATGCCAACCATGCTGCAGCCACAGTCAGCTGCAGACTATATAAGGACCAACCTTGAGGTTCTTGCAAAAGACATCCACCCTATGGATCAAATAGAACTTCACAAGCAAACGGGTGAGATGGTATATTCGACACTTGCAGATAAGACTTTCTTGGCACATAGGTTGGAAAATAGCCTGAACAACACAACCGCCCAATTTGAGTTGGAGAAGGCATCCTCTCAGGCCAAAGACAACAGGACAAGGTCTTTGGAGGATATAATCATAGAGCTTGGGCATGACCCAAAGGACCCTAAAGCTATAAAAGAGCTGCTAAAGATAAGAGATTCAGACATTGCAGCTCTAAGAAAGATGATAAAGATCCCAGCAACTCTTCACCCTCAAACAGAGGAGGTTGCCCAGCAAAGAAAGGACCAGGATGTATCAACATTACTGGTAACACTGCATAAACAACTTGTCCAGACAGAGGGAAAATTGGTAGAAACAGAGGCTGCATTGCAGGCAGCCCTACAGCAGAAAGAAGGAGGCCAAACATTTCAGCCCCCTCCACAAGTAATCAACCTTGAGGAACCCCCTCAAATTGTCACTCCCCCTACAGTGCAAATAGTTGGGACAGCTCCATCAACATCAGCACCAGCACCAACATCAAAGCAGGCTCCAAGCCTTGACATGCAGAAGCTAATGAATGAGATTCAAGCCCTGGAAGCCCAGATGACAGAGCTAAATGAAGCCAAGGAGAATTTAGCTAAGCTAAATGAAAAATATGACAAGTCTAAGCAAAATATAGCTGAAAAAGGAAGAGAAGTGAAGGCTCTCAAGGAGAAGATAAAGGAGCTAGAGAAAGAGCTCACCCTTGACAAAGTGGTGGCTGAGGTCAAGACAGTTTTATGGGCCAACATTGGCCAATCAATAACAGATCAATGGCAGTATATAGAGACTATTCATGAGAAAATGGAGCTCATAGGCAAAGCACACAAGGAAGTCCAAAGAGCAAGGGCATCTCTAGGCAATATGCCTGAGATAGCCAATAGAATGATCAACGTTCTCAATAACCGCACAGGTCCTCAGCTGGCAGCAATAGGGATCCCCAATAGAACTGAAACCATCCTGCTGATAAAGAGGGTCCTCACATTGAGAAGCCTGGTACAAACATTGGATAGAAGAAGCTAGGACATGCAAACAGAAGTAAACAAATTCATGGATAAGTTTGCAGCATTACAAAGCAGAGGCCTTCCTGGCTTACTGAACAGTGCAGGGAGGCTACTATCACATGAGAACTATGCAAAAAGGGTCAATACATTTGCCACCAATCAGATCACTGCAGGATCAAGTACCTCAGAGGAAACAGGGCCGGCATCTGGGCAAAGTCTCTATGACAGAGTGGAGAACTTATTTTTTATTATGAATGAGATCAAACATTTGTTTGAAGTGCCTCCAAACTTCTACAAATATACAGAGGCAGATGAAACCTTAGATGCAATTTTGAGACATCAATTGCCTACACAGGAATGGTGGACCAGAATGATACAGTTGTTACTGTAAACAAGAGGCTTTCATCAAGTTTTTTCATCAAAAAATATAAGTCAACATGTTCAGAAAAATTTGATGCATTCAGTATGTCTGGAGAAGAATGGATTGAGCCAGCTCAACAAACCAATTCGGCCACTAAAGCAACACTGACAGCTACAGATGATAGGGCCGAGAAAGCTACAGCATGACAACGCCATAAAGACACATCATTCAGCATTAATGCAGAACGCTCAACCGACTCAGTGGCCTCCAAAGGTCAAAAAGACTTCTGACAGAATTAAAGAGTATTCATTTTGTATTTAGAGCAGCAATAACTTCCTTATCTGCTATTCTGTAAAGTTGGTGAGCGTATTTATTTATCAAGTGACTCAGCGGTTCAGATATTTTTGTATAACTGATTGTATATATTCCCCCTCGCATAAGCTTTCAGGGGTTGTTGATTTTCTCTTTAGGGGATACTATGCTGTAAACGTTCAGAGTTTTAATACAACAAAGCTGATGGAATTTCCAAAGTTCTGTGTTGTCTGATGCGTTTTGGTGTGCTTGTTGAATGCTACAGGATTCCTGCGTATTTCATGGAACAATAAGTTTCTTTAACCTGTTATGTTATTTCCTTCATAATCCATTCATGTTCTGTGTTTCACAGTTTAATGCCAAAGAGAAAGAATAGTCTCAGGATTTATTCATAGAATACCTTGAACTCAATCTATGCTATTATGTATGTTTTCCTCAGTTATAGTTATAAGAGTGTGATTCTTAATTGCTGCACTTCCAAACTATACCTTTCACAGTGATTATTGTTCAGGAATTCAAACCTGCTCCTAGTCAATACATCTATTTCTCACATCACCAACTTAGTGGAAATTTCTTAATTGCCTTCCACTGGTTAAACATACTTCATCATGACAATTTCAAGTTTGTCTCATGAAATATTTAAATGGCCCTGTTGTTTCAACAATCCCACTCAACACTTCAAACAACCTGTAACCACAGACTCCATTGCCCAATGGTCTAAAACTGTCTGAAGATATCACCTTAAGTACTGAAAGACATCATTCAACCAAATTTTCAAACCTCATATCTAGCCTAAGATTCTTAATAACAAATTTAAACAGTCAAAGAGAGAGCCCTCTCTGATTACAGGTTGGCTAGAACCTGTGATCCAAAGCTTGGTTAGTGGTTACCCCGACCGTATTCCCTCAGGAGTCAAAGGGAACAACCTAGGTGTTAACATAAATGGTGACTCCACTGGGGACTCGATGAACTTTGCAACCTCCTGTCTGAATCTTAATGCTGTAGATAAAGCCTGAGTGACAGCCAGATAGCCTTAGAAACTGCCTTTGCTTTGCATTTGCAGGACTATATAAAAGCTGCCTCAGTCAATCTTTATTCAGTTTTAATTTTCATATAGTTGTGCCATAACTGACCAGTCCTTGTCAAAACATTACCTCCTTAGTAATTCTCTCAAAGAAAATTATAGAAGCTGGCTCCTAAGAAGAAAACTCGTTACACAAGATCAAACCCAGATCCTGATCCAACACCTGAGTTTCAAAATCCAAACTTGATTTCAAAAATCCTCAAGAGACACAAATCAGAAGGGACTTTATCAGATTCAAGTTCTGAAGTAGGTCTTCAAACTGACATTCCAACCCTTGCTAAGGCTTCTCTACACCCTTATACAACTGGTCCACAATCTCCTAGTTCTTCATCCACTTCACAAGGTATCCTTTCAACCACTCCATCAACTACACACACCCCTTTCATCCCATTTGCTCCACTTGTCCCATTCATCCATGTTGTCCCACCAAACATGGCTAATAGATATGCCCCACTGTAGTTACCAGCTAATCTAGGGCCTATGCCTCAAGATTATCAAACTAAGATATCATATTTTGATGGTACTGGCTCTTATTCAGCCCTCCAACATACTAAAAAATTGCAGGACTACTTTGAAAATTACGAGATAGATGATGATGGGGTAAGGATGAAAATTTTTGTGCAAAGCCTAACAGGAGATGTAAGAACATGGTTTAGATCACTAGCAGCAAACTCTATAGCTGACCCTGAAGCCCTGTATCAAAGCTTTATCAACCGATGGGAGAAGAAAAAGGACCCACTTCATATTTTATCTGAATACAATACTATCAAAAGAGGTCCCCAAGAAACTGTCTTGGACTATTGTGCTCGTTTTAACAATGTCTACAATGCTATTCCCCAAAATCTCAGACCCCCACCTGATTTAGCTCTATACACCTTTCCTGATGGGTTTGATTCGGATATGGCATACCAATTAAGAGAAAGAGCTCCCTGGACTTTAGCCGAAATGCAAGACATAGCAGTGAGTGTGGAAGCCAACCTGATAGCCAAGAGGAATAGGACTAGAACTGAAAGAAAAACTACCTTCAAAGAAGAGCCTTCAGGCTGGGATCAGAAATTAGACGCAATAATCACTGGGATGCATAGATTAGGTGACCGAGTAGAATAAGTTGAGAGGAAGTCATCATGGGAAGCACCATAGAATAATCCTATTAGGAATCCCAATTTCAGAAGAAACCAAAATCCTAATGTTGGTAAAGCAAATTCTGAACCAGAGATTAGACCTCCGTTCCAAGAAAATTATACAAAAGCATCCACTTCTAATGAACAGATAGATGACACCCACATTAACCTAATGGGCCTGAATGATGATCAACAAGTTTTTCTGAGTCAAGAAGATCATAAAGATGATGACATTAAGCAGTTCCAAACCAAGTTAGGTGAGTCATTCGACTTTAAATAAGGCTATGACACAACTGTTTATGAAGTTCATAAGCAATACAAGCTAAGGAGCAGAACTATAAATGTGACACAACCTGAGAAAACAAAGGACCCTCCACTGCCTAAGAAAACCATTGTCACAGAGCCAATTGACAAAACTGATTCAATTACAAACGAAGTAACAGTTGAAGAAATAACTGAAGCATCTTCCCCAAATCAACAATCAATGGCTACATCACCCTTGCAGCCTAATCCAAGCATTACTTCCCAAAAGAGGAGTAAAAAGGAAAAACCTCAAGATCAGAGTGAAAACCAAGAAGAAAATTTGAACAACAAAGAAAGGGTGGTCAACCACAATACCAAGGTCCAATCTGAAAAACCCTTTGACTTAGAAGCTGAAATTGGCAAATTGAAGATAGCCATTCCTCTTTCAGAGCTAGCCAAGCATGACATTTACAAACAACAAATCAAAAAGTCCCTTCAACTTACCCATAATAAAGATGATGTCAATGTGTTGGATGATACCCCAGAACTAGTTTTCGGTCCAGAGGTTGATGGAAAGACAACAGTTACAGGGATCTTACCTTTTTATGTCAGCTTGCATGTTCATGATAAGATATTACACAATGCAATGTTTGATTCAGGCGCCTCTCATAACCTTATGCCTAAATCAGTAATGGAGAGACTTAACCTAGACATTACAAGACCATATAAGGACCTATTTTCATTTGACTTCAGCCAAGTTAAGTGTTTAGGTTTGATAAAAGATCTATGTGTATCCCTTGTCCAGTATCCAAACAAAACAATCTTAATGGATGTTGTAGTTGCTGATATCCCACCCAAATATGGAATGCTGTTATCAAGATTGTGGGGGGCTAAACTCCAAGGTTCCCTGCAATTAGACATGTCATATGCCACCATCTCACTCTTTGGTCAACCCAAGAGGCTATATAGAGAGTCACTTATGAAGTACATGGTGAGCAGTAAAGAAAAGCCTCAAAATTTCCCCATTTATGCAGTCCATTCAGATATGGATTCCTTTATTCTGTTCAATGATGATACAAGTCCTGAGAGTGATAATAAATCGGTCACACTTGAACAGAATATGCATGAGAGTAAGCAACCGAGTCCCCAAGAAATCAAGATTGAGAAACCAATTGATGAGTCAGTCCTAAAAGATAAACCAGATGAAAGACAAGAACTCCAACTGATAATCCCAAGTTACAGAAAGGATGTTGAAAATCCCTTAAAACAGGAGATCTTATGGTTTCTTGAGTTTGATGGATCAGTCAACAAATTAGGGGCAGGAGCTGGAGTGTGGATTCATAACAAACAAAGCAATCATGCACAAGGTCGGGCCTATAGGCTTAATTTCAGATGTACCAACAATATGGCAGAATATGAGGCTCTTTTGCTAGGCCTCAAACTGGTAAAATCATTAGAGGCCACAAAACTTTCAATCATGGGAGATTCAGACCTTATTATCCAACAAGTAAAAGGCAATTTTGTCACCAATGACAAAAGACTAAGGTCATATAGGTCTGCTGCTATTGAAATGCTTAAAACTTTCACTGAATTTCAGATAACCAAGATAGCTAGAGCCCACAATCTTCATGCACACAGTTTAGCCACATTTGCTAGTACATGCAAATTGCCTTTTGAACCTAACCATTGTTTTACAGCCGAGATAAAACACAGACCTTCTGTCCCAAACAATGTTAAAGACTGGCAAGTATTTGAGGATGACACACAGATAAATAATTTCTTAACCTTGCAGCACGAATTTTCAGGTTTGAACATTGATGTTGATTCTGTGAAAGACATACAACCATTGAGTGAATAGGACCAAATAGCTATATCACCCAAAACAGCAAATCAAATGCTTTGTTCAACAAGCTTTGACAAGCAACAAATACAAGAACTTGAACAACGACATTTGGATGAAATAGCTGGTACAGAGGCTGAAATCATAGAGCTAAAGGATAACTTTCTGCCAACATGCCTAACTCCATTTGAGGACCTTTTTGATTCAAATGATGTCCCTAGAAAACCGAAAATGCAGCCCCTCAATGCTGCCATTGAAGAATACAACATTGGGACTCCTGAAAAACCCAAAATAATAAAATTGTCTGCATCTTTACCCCATGACCAGAAGCCTAAATACATTGACCTCTTTAAAGAGTTCCAAGTTGTGTTTGCATAGAGTTATGAGGATTTGAAATCCTATGACACCTCTGTTATCCAACACACCATCCCTCTCAAGCCTAATCAAAAGCCATTCAAACAAAAATTAAGAAGGATCAATCCTATGCTTCTCCCTTCAATTGAAAAAGAGGTGCAAAAAATGTTTAAAGCTGGTATCATAGCCCCAATCAGGTTCTCAGACTGGATTTCAAATTTGGTGCCCACAAGAAAGAAAACCGGGAGATTAGGCTTTGCGTTGATCTAAGGAATTTAAACCAAGTATCCCTCAAAGACAATTATCCCTTACCTAAAATGGATCACATTCTCCAAAGAGTGGTGGGGGCTTCAAGAATATCATTACTTGATGGATTCTCAGGCTTCAACCAGATCCTAGTCCACCCTGATGATCAAGATAAAACAGCACTCACAACCCCATGGGGAACTTTCAAATATGTTAAAATGCCTTTTGGATTGAAAAATGCAGGAGCTACATTTCAAAGAGCAATGGACATTGCTTTTGCTAAAGAGATCCATGACTTTCTTGTCATTTACTTAGATGACCTCACACCTTTCTCAAAATCTGACCAAGAACATCTGAAACACTTGAGACAGATATTCATAACATGTAGAAAATATGGGATTTCCTTAAATCCTAAGAAGTCTCTATTTGGTTTGGAAGAAGGTAAGTTGTTAGGTCACATCATTTCTAAGGATGGCATTAGAATTGACCCAGACAGAATACAGGCCATCTTGCAAATGCCCCATCCAAGAAACATCAAAGAATTACAAGCCTTCTTGGGAAAGATCAACTTTTTAAGGAGGTTTATCCCAAACTTAGCAGAATTAATCAGATTACTAAACAACATGCTAAAAAAGGATTCAAAAGTAAAGTGGACAGTAGAAGCAAATCAAGCTTTTGAAGGTATCAAATTGGCCCTTACCCAAACTCCAGTCTTAACAAATCCCCAATTTGACAAAGAGTTTATCATTTTCTCTTTTGCCTCCCAGCATACCATTGCTGCTGTCTTATTGCAGAAAGATGACCAAGGAAATGAGAAACCTATTGCTTTCTTTAGTAGAGCTCTTAGAGATGCACCTCTGAAATATCAGATCATGGAAAAACAAGCTTATGCTTTGGTCAAAGCCATCAAAGACTTCAAGATCTACATCCTGTACTCCCATGTTATAGCTTATGTACCAAGTCCCATTGTGAAAGACATACTCACTCAAGAAAACTTAGAAGGCAGAAGAGGAAAATGGATTGCCAACATTTTGGAATTTGATATTGAGATAAGACCTACAAAACTGATAAAAGGGCAAGGTTTGGCTAAATTAATGTCTGAAACAAATTTTCAAGCCTTAGACGTTAACCAACTGGACAATGAACCGGAGCTGGCGACTCCAAAGATCAATGCAGCCTTTGAACAATCCCAGTGGTATTCTGATATCTGTTATATATTGCAAAACCTGTGAGCTCCCCCAGGATTGTCCAGAACCAAATCTAGATTTCTAAAAATGAAAGCTTCAAAATTCTGTGTTATAGATGGTAATTTACTATGGAAAAATCATGAAGGTATACTGCTGAACTGTTTGAATATGGATGAAACTGATAAGGTTATGAAAGAATTTCATGCAGGTGATTGTGGTGGACATTTGTACTGGAAGTCCACTGTGGACAAAATACTAAGAGCAGGTTACTATTGGCCTACCCTGTTCTCTGATGTTAAAAAATTTACCACTTCATGTCACAAGTGTCAAGTATTTGAGGGAAAGAGAAAATTACTGCCCCTTCCTTTGAGGCCTATTGCAACAGAGAAGCCCTTTTAGCAATGGGGCCTGGACTTCATTGGGGAAATTCATCCTTCTTCTTCAGGCCAACATAGATGGATTCTGACAGCCACAGATTACTTCACCAAATGGATTGAGGCTGTTCCATGTAGACAAGCAAATGATTCTACTATCATTCAGTTTCTGGAGACTAATATTCTTTCTAGATTTGGCTGTCCTAACAAGATTATAACAGACAATGCTGCTGCTTTTAGATCCAAGAAGATGGTGAACTTCTGCCACATATTTCATATTACTTTGGGCCATTCCACTGCATACTACCCTCAAGGAAACGGCCTAGCTGAATCATCAAATAAAAGCCTTGTAAACATCATAAAGAAGGTGTTGGAAGAAAATAAGAAGAATTGGCACAAAAAGCTTGTAAATGCCTTATGGGCAGACAGGCTAACAACCAAGAGATCCATTGGGGTCAGCCCATATGAGTTAGTCTATGGATTAGAAGCCAAATTCCCTTCATCCTTAGGGATACCTGTCATGAAACTTCTTCAAGAAAGTCAAGCTGAGCCCAATGACATGCAAAGAAGGATCAATCAAATAATATGTTTGCAGCAAACTAGAGACCAAGTTTATAGTAGAGTTCAAGTTTTACAAGAAAAGTTAAAGAAAGCTTTTGATAGAAGAACCAAAGCTGAAGACTTCTTTATTGGTGACAAAGTGCTTAAATGGGATTCAAGAAGAGAAGACAAGGGAAAGCATGGCAAATTTGACTCCCTTTGGAAAGGGCCTTTTGTAATTCAAGCAGTACAAGGAAATAATACTTACTTCTTGAAGAATTTGGACGGCATTGAAGTTGAAGAGGTCGTCGGATGTTGAAGCACTACTTTGACTACTTTCCATGTATATAGCAGGGTTTCTCTTTCTGTACATAATCAGTTGTATATAGTTTCTTTCAGCATACAAATAGTTCAGTTTAAGAAGTTGTTGTAAATAAGCAGGAAAAGGCTTTATATTCCAAAAGTTCCACAGAGGTGACAGCCTCCAGTTTTGAAGTACAAAGAGAGAGTTTTCAAGTTTTGAGAAAAAGTCACAAGCCAAGGCAGTCTGACCTGCTGTTCTTGGTCTTTCAAGAAGAAAAACCATCCCCAAGTGGAGCCACTGTTAGCTACCTATACCAATAGGTTTCATTTCTCATGATTGGCAGGGGAAGTGCCAATATGATCTACTTTGAGGATGCAAAGATCTCATATTTTGGGTGAAAGACACATATCTACAGTTGGTTGATGTGGTCCTACTTCTGAATGGGTGATCCAACAGTCTAAGCTGGGTCATACCATGTTTCAATTTTGTGTTGTATATTAGAGAAAGAAATCTGTCCAAACAGTTCAATCTTGGCAGATAAGGTAGTTAGGTAGAGAATGAAGGTTCCCAACTGTTTAATCTGGGGTCTTGGAAGCAATAAGGCTAGCTTTAGATAGAAAATCAAAAGAAAAAGCCAAAGGAAAAGAAAAGGCACATAAGGGTTTGCAAGTCTAAGTGCACCCTCTTTGGAGTAACAAAAAATGCTAGGCAATAGAGTGGGTAGGTAGATGGGGTTGCAGAAGCATGATTTCCTTTATGTCACTGGCCCAACCAAAGGAAAAACATGGTGCCAGTGCAGGTCTCTTATTCAGCAGTTTTTGCAGCAACTCAATGAAGCATGTCTAACTTCCAGATTATCCCCCATCACATTCATTGCTAACATCCCAATACTACCTATGTTCATGAAAGAAGTCAAACTCTTTTGTTGATTCTTGTTTCTTTAAAAGCCACATTTCTTGTGTAAAATTCTTTTCATTTTGATCTACTTCCTAAACTAAGTTGATTCCATATAAAACTTAGTGTTTTTCCCCCTTCATCCACCTCTTCCACTCATATTAACTCCTAATTTCCTATTTATTTAGGAGACGGTCATCCCTCCTTCTAGAATGCTCTTGTTAGTAGGTCTGTTGTAATGGCTATAACCACCCTCCAAAATTTTTCCATAGCTTCGTTTTGGAGCCTCCCTACCAACCTTTCACAAAAGCATGTCTTGCTTCATCAAATACACAAGCTTCAATGATTTTCTTGCAGAATGATAGCCTGTCCATCAGAGCTTGTTGCATTCCCCTCACAGGCTATTCTTTCAGACTTGGTCAAGCTATAGGCTGAGCATCACCCTCAAGAAATTGTGCAATTCTAGAGGGAAACAAACCTTCCCTCTAGAAATTGCGCAATTCTATTTGGAAGATTACTGGGCTCCAGAATTACGCAAATCTTCCAATCAAGCTTCAATGAGAAAATTGTGTAATTCTTCCCAACAGGGCTTCTCAGCCCAAGAATTATGCAATCCTGGGCAGTAGTCAGCTGCTCTACCTAGAAATTGTGCAAATCTCCTAGGCAACCAGTGCAGCTCCCTCCCAAAAATGTGAATTTTCTCCCAACAGTTGAGCAGGCTCTTTCATGTGTAGTTGAGTTGACCGGTTCACTCCGAGATTGAGAAAAACTGATTTGCATGCATGGGCTGCTCCTCCCAAGGCAACATGCAAAGACATCCCTTGATTCAGGGATCTATTTTTAGCAGATGGAGGTTACATACAAGGATCGTATCAGAAACCTCCCGCCAAGTGTCGCTTTTCCTATATTTGTGGCATGTGCATCACAACCTTGATCTTATAAAAAATCATCAACTCGATGCTGCATAGCTCATTCCTCACATCGACCTTGCAAATTTGGCATCCCACATTGCATCTAGGAGTCGTTGTTACATTAAGCTTAGTTGTCTTGGGGTAAGCTCATTGTTCATGACTTGAATTGTGTTTTTGTTGCTTTTTGTGTTTCACTTTGTGTGAGTGTTGTTTGCTTGATTTCAGTGAGTGTTTGTTGTTGTTTACATGCATACTAGCTTATACTAGCATGGCTTTATTTTTTGTTTGCATCTCACTATTGTTGCATGCATGGAACTATTTTGCACGGATGGTCACTTCTGTGGCGACTCACTTCACACACTTGCATGCTTTCCCGTTTCATGAATCCTGCACTTATTGTTTGCATGAATGATCATTCACTCTTGTTTGCACTCATCTCCTCATGCATTCACACTTTTCATATTTTCAGTCACCCGTTAGTCGAACTGGGTTGCCTTGGCCCAGACCGTGCCTTGCCCAGCTAGCGCTGCTCATTTCCAGAAGTGAAGGCTCTGTCTTCCCTCCAGAAATTGCACAAATCTAGCCAGGAATTGACCTCTCGGCTTGCATTGCACAATTCTTGGAGGTAGTGTCCTATTGGCCCCAGAAATTGTGCAATGCAGTTTGTTAGTTACATGTCACTGCTGACTAAAATTGCGCATTACGCAGTTTCATTCCTCAACAGGCCAGGATGGACTGTGCATTGCACAGTTCCAGTAGTGAGTCAGTCTCCTGACAGCCTAGACTATGCCTTGTGTAGTTTTGGTAGTCAGTCTCTTGACCTCCCAGTGGAAATTATGCAACCTTCATGATCAGTCACACAGGTATGTTGCAAGTCAGTTCTCAAGTTCATTTTGGTTTTCGAATGACACATGGCTTGCCATGAGAGTTTCCATGTCTCCAGATATCGCAAGTGTTCATCTGTCTCTCAGCATCACAGGTACAATGGCTTCCAGGAGAGCAGAGTAGAAGACATTGTTCAAAGCACACTTGGGGATGTAGTCGATCAAGTGCCTATGAACTTGATTACCATGAAGAAATCAAGTTGTTCATAGATAAGGAAATCAATATATGACGACAGCAACACCAAAAAAAGTAGCACCATCAATAGCAGCTAAAGGCAGCATACCGAATGCAACAAATGCAAGAGGAAGGTTGTTGACAACACAGAGGCAGGACAAAGTTGCAAGCTCAAGCAAATCCAATTGTGATGAAAGCAACTTTGGAGACTCAAGTTATGAGATGATGACATGACATGAAGATCGTGCGAAGGAAGAGAATGGAACAACGAAGGAGTTGCGTGTGCTGAAGCAGCAACTCAAGGAAGAACAGGAACAAGTACAACAAGGGGCGAAACATGCACTCACAGATGAAACTATGCATGTACAAGTTATAGATCCATCCCAGAAGCTAGCACATAGCAGAAAAGGTGAGCAGTGTTGTTGATCACATGCAAGGGAATGTAGTGGCATGCATGTCATTGTGCGCACGTATGCGATCCCACCCATTCGGTACACTCACCGAGGTGAAGACAAGAAACAAGTCCGACTAGATCTAAACATGTACCTCGACAAGTTAATGCGCACGACCACCAACACATGCTTGGAGAGCAGCGTAGACACTATGCATCAACATGTTGTTAGTCCGATCACACTAGGATGACCATGCACATGCTATCAAACGATTTGGACAGAGGAGCCATATCAGTGCACCCGAATGCAATGAGGCAAGAGTTCACTTCAACAAGATGTCACCATTGAGCTCACAGACACCATCACAGACAACCAAGCTTGGCATTGGCTCATCACCTTCGACCATCATAAGCATGTCAAAGAGTTGGTCTCACCACAACAATCCGAATGTTAGTGATGTCTTGCATGGCTTGCTCAAGCCATTTTGTCTCACATGGGCACATGTGCATTGTAATGTAACGTCTTGTCAAGTGGAAGTTCAAGTATTGATATTTGAATGTAATAGTCATAGAGTAGTTGAAGAGTCATGAGGGTAGATGAACGTTCTCAAAGGGGAATGTCAAGGGTCACCCCACCCTTTTCTATAAATTGAACCTTATAAATCATTGTAGAGACTTTTGGTCAGCCAAGCTTCCGATAGGACTATCTTAGAGAGAGCATTGATAGTATTGTAACAAGCCTTGGCTTATCCACTGCGTAGAGCTAGTACATCTCTTTGGAGGAGTAGGTGGTTGTGGTTATAACGTTCCACTATAAGAACTAGTGGTTGGACATGGATGTATTGTATGACTAGAAATTACACTTCTTAATATAACAAGAGCCAACACATTTAATGCATATTTTGTATTTTATTTCATCTATCTGTTTACTCTAAATGATATATGTATTTGTTTTCTTGCGCATGCATGTATAGCTATTTCTGTGTATGTATGTATGAATCTTACTGAAATGTGTTGTTGGTTTAACCATCCCTTTGGATTGCTAGCTAACTTGTCTTCCATGTTGTGATGCATCCTTGCTCGTGTGTTCCCTTCTTAACTCCGTGTTATCACAGGTTTCCAAGGGGTGCACTCATCTCAACCCTCATGTGTTAGAACCTCTCATGCACCTTCCTCGGCTCACTACATATGTCACACCCTTGCTATCAAAAGAGTTATCTTACTTTCCTCTGTGTGAAATCACAGTCAAGGAATTATCATACGACCCACTATTGGGACTCCTACACCAAATGATCTGAGGTCTAATTAGGACTTCTTACCAGGGAGAACCCCTGACATGTTAGCAGGTCCAACACCGTCAACATTTATGGCACTAGAAGGAGGGCCAAATGACAAGCTATGTCCTCTCATCTTGTTTTGAACCTTTGCATATCTATCATGGAGTCTTGCACTCTACTCCCTCCACGATGTTTTTAGCATGCCAAAGATGTCACCATCACGAGGGAATTCTTTGATCTCTTGTCCACTTACACGTATTATGGTGAAGGCGAAGTGGCCTAGCCTAAGTTTCTACATGACATTATTTCCATGATTCATGAGGAAGATGGATGTTCTGACGAACAGGAAAGTTTGTTTCTTGCATACACACTTCATGAATCTCCACATCAATGGTTGTGTAGCCTGCTGGCTAATAGCGTGCACTCGCTTGACAACTTTTATGATCTCATTGAAGACAATTTCTATCATTTTGATCCATACCATCTTGACCAAAAACTGCTACAACAATGGAAGGCTTTGCATGAATCACCTATGGAGTTTTGGTAGCACTTCCATGATTTGTAGTTTCAAGCTCCGAAGAGCTAGATGAAGTTTTTCTATCTTTGGGACTGATTCGAGTATTGCCTTAAGAAATCTGCTTGTACCAAGAAGAAGTTTGAAATCAAGCCTCTATCAGTATTCTTCAGTGATGGAGCTACGCAATCAAAAATGGATACGGTCACTGTCACAAGTGACTATCCATCATCCCTTCATCAAACAGCTCCATCATTGTAGAGTGATTCAGGAGATCATGCTCACACATTAGTTCAGTTGTCACATCATCCCAACATCACTTCGCTTAATTTTCACACAGATTTGGTTGTGAGTCCATCGAGTTGTCACATGCATTTTGTTCCACAACCTCCGTCTTTGTACTCGACTAATCCTCCAGATGATACTCTCTTTTGTTCTTCCATTCCAAACTCTACACTTGTTGTGAATGAGGATGAAGCCATCGATAGGGTTGGTGTTGCACAAACAACATGCATTGTCATTCATGAAGAGTATGATTGGGAGCTTAAGCATCAACACTCGGCGAAGGATGACTCCCTTCCATCTAAGCCTCCTTCATTCTTCCATGACATTTTTGGTGAACCTGCCATCCATTATTTTCATGTGTATCTTCATCTACGGATGCACCCATTGTTGATCACTCGCAGGACACATGGATTTCATTCCATCATCTAACAATGGAGAGGATAAGTTATTCATTGAAAATCCACTTGATTTTTCATCTACCTTTTCTGGAAACACAGAGGATGAATTTGTTCGCTTCTTATCTACCCTTCTGTTTGATTCATCAGATCATGAGGATGCCGATGAAAAAACTGATTTTTCTGATTGTGGCTGTCGTGATCTATTTACTTCCATATTTGATCATGATCACAATTCTATCGCAATCGATTTTTGAAGCCATCGGTTTATGATGATCTATCTAATAATGAAGTCGAAACACCCAAGACGGATATAGAAGATACCAAGGAATTAAAGCTTTCAAAAAAGAAGAGAATCCTAAAAACAAACAACCAATGGATGATAGTGCAGGCAAGGTTAACCTACCCTACATTCGAGGCACCACTGATAAGATTACACACATTTTAAAAAAGAATAACATAAGAACCACTTTCAAACCCTTGAATACGATTAGCAGATGCCTGAAATCGGTAAAATATCCCATTGATCCTAAACACCACAAAGGGGTTTATTTAGTTTCGTGTTCGTGTGGTAAATCCTACATAGGTGAAATAGGTCGTTCTATATTGACTAGGATTCAAGAACATGTCACTGAAATCAAACATAACCATTCCAAAACCTCAGCTCTAGCTGAACACTCTAGTAAAACTAATAGAAAACTCCTGTGTTGTGGCCAAAATCGACCATTATCACCATATAAAATTTAGAGAAGCTATCGAAATAGGGAAACACCCCAATAACCTCAATCACGATGACGGTCGGAAAATAAGTGATAATTGGATTCCTACAATAACCGGGGTCTCTACCGTCTCCTAGGTCTCTTGACCCCACCATCTCATGACCACCTAATTGTTCAACCTATCCCTAATATCATTTTATTAACATTTGTATAAATAACATTAATCAAGAACCCCTCCTTACCTTCAATCCCTAAAATAAATTTTATTAAGGTTAAATTCCAATAATTTTATTCCTCAGTTAACATTAGATTTAGGAAAACTCTCAACAATTTATCTTAAAAATGATTGATTAATAAAAATTCAATTAGTAATATTTAGAAGACCCATTTAGTTTTATTATTATATCACATGTTTTAATTATTTTGCATTATTTATAACATTAATGTTATTACATAATATATTTAACATTATTAATCTTAATCTTAGCAAAATTAATTAATACAAAAACTTTTACTAATGAACAAATAACATTATATCATTTAAAACATTATAATACTATAATGTCACATAAAATCATATTAGAATAGTAACATTAGGTATTAATTAATGTTATTAAAAATAACTAATACTAAAACTCTTAATTAATAACATTTTAACATTATAACATTACATGGTATTAATTTTTTTTTTATTAATTTTTAATTAAACTAAATTCATTTCTTAACAACATCAAAATTGTCGGCTACTTACATTACCAACCCATTTTTCCTATATTTATTGCCCTAGCATTATCTGACTTCTTCATACATCTGATCCTGATGATGAACCACGGAGGTTGATTCGAAACATGGATACAATAAAACACGAATGCGATGACTCCGGAAGACATCAATACACAAAATGTAGATCGCAGAAGCCTAAAATCTATAGCATCCAAGATTGTCGAGGCACTTCAGCCCGAGCTGATGGTTATGTCAGGCCCTCGCTCTCTTGGGGTTAGTTTCACTTCCAATCAGGAAATTGTTCAATCACCCAAGGCTCCTCATCACTCATTTGTATGCATTAAAGATCAATCTCACACACAGATCATGCTTCCTCCACTCGAACTGCATGATCCCATCGCTCATGCATTGGAGGAATCTTACATTGCAAGCATGCGTGCATGATGCAAGTTGTCTTTTTTTCTTTCGTTTTCTTGCATGTCACAATCAAGAATGTGCGTATGCTTCACAGCTACACGCAGTGTCGCACAACACCATGATAAGTCCACGGACTGCTTGTCATGTACTTGCACTCACTTATGTCCTATGGGCACTTTTAAACATGAAGTGTGTTTGTCTTCATTGTTATATATTTCTTGCTTGCTGGTCCACACAACTGGGTTGCTCGCGGACCAAGCCTTCACCAACATGGGTCAACCAATGCACCGGTGGCTACATTAGAAATATCACTTCATGTGATCAGGCCCATGCACTGTTAGTTTAGGAGTAGGAGTAGTGTTTACTTTCAGTTGGTTTGCTTGCATGCTTGTTTTCTTACTTGTTTTGTTTTTTTGTTTTTCTGCTTTCTTGTTTTCTTACTCACTTTTCTTTTGATTTTTCTTCTGCTTCTACTTTTCTTTGTTGTTTGTTTGCCTGTTTTTTTCATAGGTTAGTTTTTCATGAAACCATGTATGACTCTTGAAACTATATGGGTAAAGTACAAGAGGCTTTGTACAGCTATCACTACTTGGTTATCTGTCATCCTGCCTTTGTATAAAGAACTTGTTACTTTTAGTTTGTGATACGTCGATGGAAAATATGTATTTTTCGAAGTGAACCTTGGTGAAAACACAACACTTGCGTGCTAACTAGTGTCACCTACTCTAGTCAATTGTTTTTGGGTTAACCCTTATCAGCTCAGTCAAGTAGTGTAAGGTGAGGGGGAAAACTTTAACAGGCACGTCAAATGTACAATAAACTACTTCTCTGTGGGAACAACCTCTTCTGCTCTCAATAAGTTGGGATCCCTCTTCCGCCTCTCAAATGAATAGGTGCTATGCACAGTTGTGAAAATGAAAAAAAAAAAGAGTGAAAAGTGAAATTTTCAAAAAATGAAAAATTAATAAGGCGAAAGAAGAGAAAGGCTTCCTATGCAGAGAGGTGACGCAAGTAAATTTGTCGGGGTACTAACCAGGCTCACTAGCAGCAGAGCCATTCTTATATTCCTATGTGGCTCCATTGGGGTATTGTCCAGGCTTGCTGGCAGCAGAGAAACACCAGAGATGAAACTAAGACTCTGACAACTATACTGCTTGTGCACCAATATACCCCTCAAGCCTAATCAAAACAACTGTGTTGCCTTAGCTTGGAATGTGTGTCATTTGACCAAGAGCTTAGCAGATGCTACATCTTACAATCAGGCTAGTTTGAAACCAAGACGAACTAAGAACTGAACAATACTTCTGGAGTTGTTAGACTTGTTTTTCATGAAAAAGGTCCATTCAGAGAACTGGATTTCTACCAATGTGTCGCCAAGTGTTGTAACAGCTACAACCACCCTAATTTTTTTTTCCTTAGCTTTGTTTTGGATCCTCCCTACCAACCTTTCACATCAACATGTCTTGTTTCATCAAGTACACAAGCTCCAGTGATTTGCTTGCAGAATGATAGCATGTCCATCAGAGCTTGTTGCATTCCCCTCACAAGTTATTCTTCTAGACTTGGTCTAGCTACAAGCTAAGCAACTCCCTCAAGAAATTGTGAAATTCTGGAGGGCAACTAACCTTCCCTCCAGAAATTGCTCAATTCTGTCTGGCAGCCTGCTGGGATCCAGAATTGCACAAATTTGCCATTCAAGCTTCACTGAGAAAATTGTGCAAGTATTCCCAACAGGGTTGCTCAACCTAGGAATTGCACAATCCTAGGCAGCAGCCGATTGCTCTGACAAGAAATTACGCAAATCTCCTGGGAAAATAGCCTAGCTCCCTCCCAAAAATGTGCATTTTCTCCTAGTAATTGAGCAGGCTCTTGCATGTGCAGTTGAGTTGACCATTCCCTCCGAGACCGAGAAAAACTGATTTGCATGCATGGGCTGCTCCTCCCAAGGCAACATGCAAAGACATCCCTTGATTCAGGAATCTATTTTAGTAGCTAGAGGTTACATGCAAGGATCATCTCAGAAACCTCCCGCCAAGTGTCACTTTTTCTAGATCTGTGGCATGCGCGTCACAACCTTGATATTATCAAAACTCATCAACTGGAGGTTGCAGAGCTCATTCCTCACATCAACCTTGCAACTCTGGCATCCCACACTGCATCTAGGAGTCTTCGACACATTTAGCTCAGTTGTCTTGGGGTAACCTTATTGTTCATGACTTGCTTTGTGTTTCTGTCGCTTTTTGTGTTTTTCTTTGTGTGAGTGTTGTTTACTTGATTTCAGTGAGTGCTTGTTGTTGTTTACATGCATACTAGCTTGTACATGCACTGTTTCATTTTTTGTTTGCATCTCACTATTGTCGCATGCATGGCATTGTTTTGCACGGATGGTCGCCGTTACGGCGACTCGCTTCACACCGTTGCATGCTTTCCTGGATCCTGCACTTTTTGTTTGCATGAATGATCATTCACTCTTCTTTGCACTCATCTCCTCATGCATTCACACTTCTCATATTTTCAATCGCCCGTCAGCCAGACTTGGTTGCCTTGGCCCGGACCGTGCCTTGCCCAGCTAGCATTGCGCATTTCCAGAAGTGAAGGCTCTACCTTCCCTACATAAATTGCACAAATCTAGCCAAGAACTAACCTCCAAGCTTGCATTGTGCAATTCTTGGAGGCAGTGTTCTGCTGGCCCCAGAAACTGTGCAATGCAGTTTTCTAGTTGCATGACACTGCTAACTGAAATTGCACATTGTGCAGTTTCAATCCTCGGCAGGCCAGGTTGGAATATGAATTGCACAATTCCAGTAGTCAGTAAGCCTCTTGACAACCCAAACTATGCCTTGTGCAGTTTTGGCAGTCAGTCTCCCGACCTCCAGGTGGAAATTGCACAACCTTCATGATCAGTCACACAGGTATGTTGCAAGTCACTTCTCAAGTTCGTTTTGGTTTTCGACTGACAGATTGCTTTCCATGAGTGTTTCCATGTCTCTAGGCATCACAAGTGTTCATCTATCTCTCACCAGCACAGGTACAATGGCTTCTAGGAGAGCAGAGTAGAAGACACCATTCAGAGTACACTTGGGGATGCAGTCGATCAAGTGTCTATGAACTTGCTTACCCACGAAGACATCAAGTTGTTCATAGACAAGGAAATCAAGATATGATGGAAAAAACACCATAGTAAGCAACACCATCAACATCAGCTGAAGGTAGAATACCAGATGCAATGAATGCAAGAGGAAGGTTGTTGATAACACAGAGGTAGAACAAAGTGCAAGCTCAAGCAGATCCACTTATGATGAAAGCAACTTTGGAGACTCAAGCTATGAGGTGACGACGTGACATGAAGATCACATGAAGGGAGAGAATTGAACAAAAAAGGATTTGCATGTGATGAATCAATAACTCAAGGAAGAACAGGAGCTACATAGACGAGAGAATGAGTTGCAGAAGGAACAGGTTCAACAGGGGACGCAACATGCACTCATGGATGAAACTATGCCTGTACAATTTATATATCCATCCTAGCAGCTGGCACGGAGTAGAAAACATGAGCAGTGTTGCTGATCACATCCAAGGGAATGCAGCAACATGCATGTCATTATGTGCACGCATGCAATCTCACCCATTTGGCACACTCACCGAGGTGAAGACAAGAAGCAAGTCCGATTGGAGCTGAACATGTACCTCGACAATTTGATGTGCAGGGCCTCCTGCACATGCTTGGAGAGCAGCGTAGACACTATGCATCAACATGTTTCCAATTGGGTCGCACTAGGACGACCATGCACATGCTATCAGATGAGTTGGACAGAGGAACCATATCAGTGCACCCGGATGCAAAGAAGGTAAGAGTTCGCTTCAACAAGATGTCACCAGTGAGGGCATGGACACCATCACGAATAACCAAGCTTGGCATCAGTTCATCACCTTCGACCATCACAAGCATGTCAAAGAGTTGGTCTCAGCACAACAGTTTGAGTGTGAGTGATGTCTTGCATGGCTTGCTCAAGCCATTTTGTCTCACACGGGCACATGTGCATTGTAATGTAACGTCTTGTCAAGTGGAAGTTCAAGTGTCAATAGTTGAATGTAACAGTCATAGAGTAGTTAAAGAGTCATGAGGGTAGATGAATGGTCTCAAAGCGGAATGTCAAGGGTCACCCCACCCTTTGCTATAAATAGCACCTCATAACTCATTGTAGAGGCTTTTGGTTAGCCAAGCTTCCGATAGGACTATATTATAGAGAGCTTGGACAGTATTGTAATGAGCCTTGGATTTTCCATTGCACAGAGCTAGTACATCTCTTTGGAGGAGCAGGCAGTTGTGGATATAACGTTTTGTTTTCAGAACTAGTGGTTAGACATGGATGTATTGTATGACTAGAACTTAACTTCTTAATATAACAAGAGCCAACACAATTCATGCATATTTTGTATTGTATTTCAGCTATCTGTTTACTCTAAATGATATATGTATTTTTTTTCTTATGCATGCATGTATAGTTATTTATGTGTATTCATGTATGAATGTTTCTGAAATGTGTTTTTGGTTTAACAATCACTTTGGATTTCTAGCTAACTTTCCTTCCATGTTGTGATGCATCCTTGCTCATGTGTTCCCTTCTTAACTTCGTGCTATCACAGGTTTCTAAGGGGTGCACTCATCTCAACCCCCATGTGTTAGAACCTCTCATGCACCTTCCTTGGCTCACTGCATATGTCACACCCTCGCTACCAATAGAGTTATCTTACTTGCCTCTGTTCAAAATGGCAGTCAAGGCATTATCGTACAACCCACTACTGGGACTCCTGCACCAAATGGTTTGAGGTTTAATTGGGACTTCTTACCGGGGAGATCCCCTGACATGTTGGCAGGTCTAGCACCATCAACAAGGTCTTTTCAAGGGGAAGGAAATATTGGTACAAAAGGAGGATCCTCAGGCAATTACTATTTTGGGAGATAAGTGGAAAAAGGGGTTACGGGGTCAATATATCCCTAAGGCCCCTCAAAACCCTAGATTTATCATTCCTACAAGATGTCTAGAAGATAATAGGAAACACATAAGATATCATGATTTTATATGTAAGTTTATAGGAATTTGGTCGACGGAGAAGGAATTGGAGTGTTGGATATAACAAAATTGGCAACCAAAGGGACAGGTGGATTTGAGACTGGGATCAAAAGGTTTCTTCACAATCATCTTTTCTAACCTTGAAGATAAATCTAGGATCTTTGAAGGGGGACCATACTTCCTTAACAATGTGGGTCTCTACATTAGGCACTGGGAAGCTTGTTTCAACCTAGATAAGGAGGAATTCATAGAAGCACCGATATGGGTAAGATTTTACTCTTTACCAGTAGATTTCTAGATACCGGAAATTCTAGAAGGTATAGGGAAAGCACTAGGATGTTTTTTCAAGGTCTCAGAGGTCACAAAAAGAGGGAAAAACATGTCATATGCTAGGTTATGTGTGTATATGAATATATCACTACCATTACCAAATACTATAGTGTTGGACTATCAAGGAGAGACCTATAAGAAACCTTCGGATTATAATAACTTTCCATTTAGATGTAGGCTATATCACGAGCATGGCCACTTGATAAGAGAATTTCCACTAAGAAGGAAGGAACAAGGTTTTGGAGGTTAGATAGCAAATGATGGTTTCACCAAGGTCACTACACATAGATGAAATCATAGGAACCGAACCTCCTATAACACAGAGGGGTTAGAGGAGAATAATTCCTTTTCCGCACTGGAGGCTATGGAAGAAGACTCTTAGAACATAAAATCTGTCCATATGGATATTATTCCCAGAAAACAAACATGCACTGCTAAGTTTTGAGGAAGTATCTCCTTTAGTGAAGCAAAAGTCATCAGACCTCTCAGATGAAGAGAGGGTATTAGTCACACTGGTGAATGATTAGGTGCTGTTAGCTACCTATACCAATAGGTTTCATTTCTCATGATTGGCAGGGGACGTGCCAATATGATCTACTTTGAGGATGCAAAGATCTCATATTTTGGGTGAAAGACACATATCTACAGTTGGTTGATGTGGTCCTACTTCTGAATGGGTGATCCAACAGTCTAAGCTGGGTCATACCATGTTTCAATTTTGTGTTGTAGATTAGAGAAAGAAATCTGTCCAAACAGTTCAATCTTGGCAGATAAGGTAGTTAGGTAGAGAATGAAGGTTCCCAACTGTTTAATCTGGGGCCTTGGAAGCAATAAGGCTAGCTTTAGATAGAAAATCAAAAGAAAAAGCCAAAGGAAAAGAAAAGGCACATAAGGGTTTGCAAGTCTAAGTGCACCCTCTTTGGAGTAACAAAAAATGCTAGGCAATAGAGTGGGTAGGTAGATGGGGTTGCAGAAGCATGATTTCCTTTATGTCACTGGCCCAACCAAAGGAAAAACATGGTGCCAGTGTAGGTCTCTTATTCAGCAGTTTTTGCAGCAACTCAATGAAGCATGTCTAACTTCCAGATTATCCCCCATCACATTCATTGCTAACATCCCAATACTACCTATGTTCATGAAAGAAGTCAAACTCTTTTGTTGATTCTTGTTTCTTTAAAAGCCACATTTCTTGTGTAAAATTCTTTTAATTTTGATCTACTTCCTAAACTAAGTTGATTCCATATAAAACTTAGTGTTTTTTCCCCTTCATCCACCTCTTCCACTCATATTAACTCCTAATTTCCTATTTATTTAACTCCCTATACTCCCTTTCCCCTATTATTAGGATAATCCTATAGAACAAATCCCAAATATGTACATATTCCCTCCCCTTGGCATTATAGCCATATGCTTGAATATTGGAAAATCATGCAGGAATAAAGTCTGCTTGCATGTGGTTGTATGAAATCAGGGATTAAATTGACCTCTGGTCAGTTTGATAACCTAAGCTATACCCCTTTTCCCTTTACAACCCTTTGAAAACATTTACCCACTCTACTTGCAAAAAGGCCTTGTAAAAACCCACCTTTGCCCCTTATCCTAAGTTTGATGTAATGCGTATTTCACCACAAAAAACACCAAATAAACCTATTTTTCCATTTTATCCAAAGTTTATTTGTAAATGCGCACTTTCACAAAAAAGCATTGAAAAACCCATAAAATCCGCCAAAGTCTAAAGGTTTTGCCTGGGCGCACATTTCCAGAAAAACTATAAAATATGCCTCGCCCGTTGCCGTATTGTCCTGCCATCTTATTGACCCGTCGACCGTCGGATCTGGGCTTTCCCATCCGACGGCCCCCATCCATATCGGGTCGGCCCCGATGACCGAACGTTACCTCCCGAGAAATTGTCAGAGGGTGACGTCAGGCCTTTGCCACACGTCGCTCCCAAATCTTATCGGGCCACCCTCTGACAATACCGCGACCGTATCCAGAGTGGTCCGAGCAAACCACTTACCGCTTATTGTTTACCGCTTATCCCGTCACATCCTCGTCACCGCTACAGCGTGCCCACGTCATGCCACTCAGCGCCGCATCAGCGCTCGGCCCGCCACTGCTCCGACCTGTCCGCCACCTCACCAGTCCCCGTGGACCACTCACAGGCTGCCACGTCACCCTTCCGTACCCGACCCCACCCCGATGACGTCATGCTGACATCATCCAAAAAGAGCCAATAACCCAAAAAGTCCATATTTTCGCCAAAAATCACGGTTTTTGTCACTTTTGGCAAAAGAACTATTGCTCCGTTCTACATGCATATTACGACCATTTCGCCGCCAGCCTGCAAAATTCGACTTGGAGACCGTGGGCGCCTGCAAATTCACCTGCATTGGTCACCATTGCCAAAGCTTTACCAGGTATTTATCCAAGTTTCCCCTCCGCACCTGGTTTCGTGCATAATTCACCAAAGCTAGCTTAGAAAGAGTGAAAAACAGTGTGTTTGCCAGCAAATCCCCGGCGACCAGCATCCATTTTCAGTTGTAAGGTCGAAATTCACCTGCACAGTCCACATTTAGCCAAGTTGTCATAAACTTACAGTCAGTCCGCGCATTCGTGGACTTGAAACCTGAGCTGCACTAATTCACCGGGAAAACAGTGGTACTAGCCCCAGCAGTTGCTCATTTATCTCCCTTTGGAGCATTTCGATTGTTCTCGCCACAATTTACCCAGTTATTTCCTTGCAAATTGCCTCACTCTTGCAAAAATACCCCTCTGTGTTGCTTTGTCCAGTAGAGCAAATCCTTATACAATTCAGAGTCCTAATTAGCCATGGAAACACCAGTAGCATTAAATGTCCCACCTCTGAATGCCCCACACAGAGAATTAGAGTGGAAGGCCTTTGGTGATAAAGATTATCAGATGACAGAGACATTCTCAATGAATTCCAAATTTAACATTCATATGCTAAATGAGTTAAAGGCTCAACACCTCAGTGGAGCTGATATTTTAGGGATTTGGGACTCTAATTTGCCCATTTTTAACCTTCCTCAAGTCAATGTCCTTCCAGACTTGATCCATAGATGCTGTGAAAACTATGATCCATGTCAAAGAGCTGTTCTCAGTCCCACAGGTTCAGTTTTGTTCCATATCACCCGTGAGGCCATAAATGAGATGCTGCACTTTCACACTGCTAAGCCACTAACTCCTCTTTCCATGATGGATTTGTTAAAGAAGGGGGGCAAGCTATCTAGTGCCCAGGTCATCAAGATTAATCAGTTATTCATTCAGCCAAGCTCTGAAGCTGTGAGAACACCTCCTATTGGAAATCCATATCTCAATGACTTGGGCAAAATGCTTGTGGACTTGATCAGTTATATCCTGGGGTACAGGGGAGTTGAGGATGTTGATGACACTATTATGGCCATGCTGTCCATATTTTCCCCTGGAAAGCCTCCTGCTATGCACTATGATTATGCTACATACATTGCCAATAAGATTCATGAGCAACTGATGAATCTAGAGAGGGAGAAGGTGTTTAGATACACCTCATACATCTATCATTTGCTCTTATTTTATCAACCTGACAGTTTCCCTATTCCTCTCAAGAAACTTGATGCCCAGGGAAACCCAAGGTCTGTAGTGTTTTGGACTTCAGTTTTTCATCACACCTCCTGTTCACCATACACATACTGTGAATTCATAGACCTTTTTATCCATCCAGCTATGACCTTGTTATTTGGTGTCCCTCCTCCAAGATTGACCGATGAGATGCAAAGAATACTCCAGCTCTCAAAGTCCTACGGCATTGGTGATTGGTACTTTTACCAACACCATACAGTAATCAGAATATATGGCTGTGAGTTGGACCCTTATAGGCTGCCAAGATATGTCCCTATGAGACTCTTTGCCTTGGAGTATTTCAAGCAATTTGGAAATGCAGACCAGGTCCATTTCCACAGTAAAAACAAGAAGGTGCAACTAAAGGTCAGGAACCAGCTAGGCCCATTTCTTTACAACAAAAGGGAGGAGGGATGGAAGGAAGCAGATAGGATCCTAGAGACCCTCCAATTAGAAACCAGTTTCCGTTGGGTACCTTATGACCCTAATCATTTCATTTCTCTCAGGAGGGTAAAACATAAACTGGGTGGCTATGCTCACATCAGATTGCCTCATATTGAAAAATATGCCAATTTACCAAGTTGGAAAGAGGGCACTCTAGAAGAGGCAATCACTAGAGAAAAAATGCTACAAAGAGAGGCAAAGAACATTGAGAAAGAGGCTGACTTGGAAACTTGTGGGCAGGTTTCCTCTTCCTATCAAAGGCAACTTGGAGCAGCTACCTCATCTTCTACAGCCCAGCAGCAAGCAGCTAGAACTGTTCATCAGGTGTCAAGAAAGGGTAAAGAAAAGCAGATGGAGCAGGAACAGCCACCTCCTACAGAAGAACAACATAAAGAACAGCAAAAAGAAGAGCAGCCAATGCAGCAAGAACAGACAGTTGAGGCCCCAATATCCACTGGGCAACAGGCTCAAGAAACTGTGCCTCCCAGGCAGGAAACGACAGTGGAGGCCTCAATGCTCCAAACTCCTCAGAATGAAGACAGAAACCGAAAGAGGGATAGAGAGCAGGAGACTCCCCTCACCACATCCACAACTCAAGGGCAGAAAAGGCAAAGGATAAATCCCCTTTCTGAAGAAGAGATGTCCATCGGACAATCATTGGGCCTGGGCCCACCAAGCATGGAGGCATCTGCCAGTTCCTTTCAGCAGGAACAAGAAAGAATAATCGGAGGAGAGGTCAGCTCCTCAAGTCAGCAAAGGAGAGCCGAAACAGGCATCAAGCAACAATTCATTGACATAAAAAAGAGAAATGAGCCACTCAGGCTCCAGATCTATAATCAATTGCTTAAAATGGCCCCAAAAATCATCAGAGGCTTATGTCAGCTTATGACATAAATGAGGGGAAAATGACCATGAGTCATTTCATGCCAACCATGCTGCAGGCACAGTCAGCTGCAGAATATATAAGGACCAACCTTGAGGTTCTTGCAAAAGACATCCACCCTATGGATCAAATAGAACTTCACAAGCAAACGAGTGAGATGGTATATTCGACACTTGCAGATAAGACCTTCTTGGCACATAGGTTGGAAAATAGCCTGAACAATACAACCGCCCAACTTGAGTTGGAGAAGGCATCCTCTCAGGCCAAAGACAACAGGATAAGGTCTTTGGAGGATATAATCATAGAGCTTGGGAATGACCCAAAGGACCCTAAAGCTATAAAAGAGCTGCTAAAGATAAGAGATTCAGACATTGCAGCTCTAAGAAAGATGATAAAGATCCCAGCAACTCTTCACCCTCAAACAGAGGAGGTTGCCCAGCAAAGAAAGGACCAGGATGTATCAACATTACTGGTAACACTGCATAAACAACTTGTCCAGACAGAGGGAAAATTGGTAGAAACAGAGGCTGCATTGCAGGCAGCCCTACAGCAGAAAGAAGGAGGCCAAACATTTCAGCCCCCTCCACAAGTAATCAACCTTGAGGAACCCCCTCAAATTGTCACTCCTCCTACAGTGCAAACAGTTGGGACAGCTCCATCAACATCAGCACCAGCACCAACATCAGAGCAGGCTCCAAGCCTTGACATGCAGAAGCTGATGAATGAGATTCAAGCCCTAGAAGCCCAGATGACAGAGCTAAATGAAGCCAAGGAGAATTTAGCTAAGCTGAATGAAAAATATGACAAGTCTAAGCAAAATATAGCTGAAAAAGGAAGAGAAGTGAAGGCTCTCAAGGAGAAGATAAAGGAGCTAGAGAAAGAGCTCACCCTTGACAAAGTGGTGGCTGAGGTCAAGACAGTTTTATGGGCCAACATTGGCCAATCAATAACAGATCAATGGAAGTATATAGAGACTATTCATGAGAAAATGGAGCTCATAGGCAAAGCACACAAGGAAGTCCAAAGAGCAAGGGCATCTCTAGGAAATATGCCTGAGATAGCCAATAGAATGATCAACATTCTCAATAACCGCACAGGTCCTCAGCTGGCAGCGATAGGGATCCCCAATAGAATTGAAACCATCCTGCTGATAAAGAGGGTCCTCACATTGAGAAGCCTGGTACAAACATTGGATAGAAGAAGCCAGGACATGCAAACAGAAGTAAACAAATTCATGGATAAGTTTGCAGCATTACAAAGCAGAGGCCTTCCTGGCTTACTGAACAGCGCAGGGAGGCTACTATCACATGAGAACTATGCAAAAAGGGTCAATACATTTGCCACCAATCAGATCACTGAAGGATCAAGTACCTCAAAGGAAACAGGGCCAGCATCTGGGCAAAGTCTCTATGACAGAGTAGAGAACTTATTTTTTATTATGAATGAGATCAAACATTTGTTTGAAGTGCCTCCAAACTTCTACAAATATACAGAGGCAGATGAAACCTTAGATGCAATTTTGAGACATCAATTGCCTACACAGGAATGGTGGACCAGAATGATACAGTTGTTACTGTAAACAAGAGGATTTCATCAAGTTTTTTCATCAAAAAATATAAGTCAACATGTTCAGAAAAATTTGATGCATTCAGTATGTCTGGAGAAGAATGGACTGAGCCAGCTCAGCAAACCAATTCGGCCACTAAAGCAACACTGACAGCTACAGATGACAGGGCCAAGAAAGCTACAGCATGACAACGCCATAAAGACACATCATTCAACATTAATGCAGAACGCTCAACCAACTCAGTGGCCTCCAAAGGTCAAAAAGACTTATGACAGAATTAAAGAGTATTCATTTTGTATTTAGAGCAGCAATAACTTCCTTATCTGCTATTCTGTAAAGTTGGTGAGCGTATTTATTTATCAAGTGACTCAGCGGTTCAGATATTTTTGTATAACCGATTGTATATATTCCCCCTCGCATAAGCTTGCAGGGGTTGTTGATTTTCTCTTCAGGAGATACTATGTTGTAAACGTTCAGAGTTTTAATACAACAAAGCTGATGGAATTTCCAAAGTTCTGTGTTGTCTGATGCGTTTTGGTATGCTTGCTGAATGCTACAGGATTCCTGCGTATTTCATGGAACAATAAGTTTCTTTAACCTGTTCGTTATGTTTGTTATTTCCTTCATAATCCATTCATGTTCTGTGTTTCACAGTTTAATGGCAAAGAAAAAGAATAGTCTCAGGATTTATTCATAGAATACCCTGAACTCAATCTATGCTATTATGTATGTTTTCCTCAGTTATAGTTATAAGAGTTTGATTCTTAATTGCTGCACTTCCAAACTATACCTTTCACAGTGATTATTGTTTAGGAATTCAAACCTGCTCCTGGTCAATACATCTCTTTCTCACATCACCAACTTAGTGGAAATTTCTTAATTGCCTTCCACTGGTTAAACATACTTCATCATGACAATTTCAAGTTTGTCTCATGAAATATTTAAATGGCCCTGCTGTTTCAACAATCCCACTCAACACTTCAAACAACCTGTAACCACAGACTCCATTGCCCAATGGTCTAAAACTGTCTGAAGATATCACCTTAAGTACTGAAAGACATCATTCAACCAAAATTTTCAAACCAAACCCTCACCTCATATCTAGCCTAAGATTCTTAATAACAAATTTAAACAGTCAAAGAGAGAGCCCTCTCTGATTACAGGTTGGCTAGAACCTGTGATCCAAAGCTTGGTTAGTGGTTACCCCGGCCGTATTCCCTCAGGAGTCAAAGGGAACAACCTGGGTGTTAACAGGTGCAATAATATCTAGGGGACTTATCCAAAGTGGAAAGAGAGATCTACGCAAATACTTATCTCAGGTGGAAAACAAAGTGAAGAAACTCAATAGTGGACCCAATAAATCAATCATTCCAAGATTTTAAGGACAAGGGGAAAGAAATTATACTGAATTACCTTACTAAAGAACCTAAGAAGAAGACAAATAAACCGAAGAAGGAAGTGAGACAAAACACTGGAGTGAACCAGGGTAATACAAATCAAGCAATAGTTGTGACAGAGAAGTCATTGCCTTTTCCCAACTCATCATCATGAGAATTCTTTCATGGAAGCAAAGTGGGCTCAATAATAAAGGAAAAAATTAATATATTAGGGAAATAATAAAAAAGGAAAACCCAACAGTTGTTATATTACAAGAAACAAAATTAATAGGGGAGAAAATGAATCAAATAGAAGGCACTTGTTGGAAAGGATGTGAGTCATGTCTCTCGATGCTAGGGGTAGTGTAAGAGGCTTAGTTGTTTGGTGGAACCCACATGAAGTGGTCTTCCAAGACTAGATGGCTTCTGATCGAATTCTTACACATAGATTTAGGTATGTTGTAACAAAATATTTCATTTTTTATCGACGGTTTACAACCCTCCAGGTACGAGGGACACAAAGGTTTTTTTGGGGCAACTGTAGAAGATGAAACAAATGATAAGAAATTCCTTATGGTTATTTGGAGGATATTTTAATATCATAAGATTGTTAGAGGTGAAAAAAGGAGGCATTCGTAGGTTAGACCAAGCATTAGCTAATTTTGACTGGATCATAGATAACTTGCACCTTGTAGACATTCCAACAAAAAATGGGATGTTTACCTGGAATAATCATTTACCAATCAAATAACTTACAGTTTGGATCATTTTTTTTTATTATAGGAATTTTTACAAAAGGATATATTTATCGAAGCTTCAATTTTTCCATGCATGGGGTCAGATCACTAACTCATTCAATTAAAAATTGATCTAAAAGAAGCCCCACTAAATCACCCTTTCCATTTTGAAATATTTTGGCTTCAGTCCATTGGTTTTGTAGATTTGTTAGACAAATGGTGGAAGGAGTTGAATATTAGAGGTACCAGCAAAAGGCACACATTCCAACTCAAACTAAAATCATTGATGCAAAGGATTAAATTTTGGAATAAGAACGTCTTTGTGAATATATTTGAAGACAAGAGAACATTGGAAAGTAAAATGTTGAGCATCCAACAAAGAATCATTATGGAAGGTAAAACCTCAGAGTTGATAGTAGAAGAGGCAGAGGCCCTTCAAAATCTAGAGCATGGAAGGCAACAAGAAGAGACCCTTTGGAAGAAAAAGTCCAGGATACAATGGCTCAAGGAGGGAGATCGTAACTCAAAGTTCTTCCACAATGCTATGATTCAACATCGTCATAATAATATATTTTTTTCCCTCATTGGCAAGGATGGAGATAGGAAACTACAACACCAAGATATAGAAAGTGAACTAGTGCATTATTTTATTGATCTCTTAACGGAGGATAATTCAGGAAGACAATAAGATATAAATATAGTGATTCAACACATATAAAGACTGATTAATAGTGAGAAAAATATTGCATTAATGAGACCAATATCCATGTCTAATGTTGAAATATGAACATGCCTAAGAACAAGGAGCCTAGACTAGATGGCTTCACGACAAACTTCTTCCAGGAATGTTGGGGGTTTTTAGGAAAGGAAATTCTAGAAGTAGCTGAGAAATAAAGATGGTCGCGATCATTGCATCCAACACTCAACGCTATGTTCCTAGAATTAGCCCCAAAAATAGGTCACTCAAAAAGTCTGGAGGGTTTCAGACCAATTTCTCTATGCAATGTTCTTTATAAAATTATTTCTATAGTAATAGCTAATAGATTAAAACTGGTCCTTCCATTATTAGTATACCTGTCTCAAACTAGTTTTGTAGAAGGGCATCAAATTGTGGATGGCGTTATTGTGGTGCAAGAAATTATTCATTCTTTGAGGTCATAAAAGTGCCCATGTATGATTAGTAAACTGGACTTATCGAAGGCCTATGATAGAATTAGCTGGACATTCTTATTTCAGGTTCTCTAAGCTTATGGTTTCTCTAAATAATGGATAAAGTGGGTGGCATCCCTTATCTCATCTATATTTTTCTCTAATTTTATTAATGGCTCACCCTCATACTATTCATCCTTCTAGAGGGCTCAGGAAGGGTGACCCTCTATCACCATTCCTATTTATTTTAGCTATGGAAGGACTTGGTCGAATGTTTCAAAAAGATGATGAATCAGGACACATCTATGGTCTCCGCCTGTATGGGGCATATTTTCCTATCTCTCATCAAAAATTTGTTGACGACGTTATATTATTTGGTTTACCAACTTGGATAGAGGTGAAAAGAATGGGTAGGATTTTACAATTTTTTATGGAAGCCTCAGTAACTGTAGTGAACACTAACAAATCAAAGAAAAAATATCTTCAATTGTCCGCAGATGGTTCCTCAGGTTAAGTCAAACCCTGGGTTTTAATAGAGGTCACCTTCCTTCAAAGTATTTAGGAATACCTCTTGTATTATTATACAACAGGGTCTCTACCTAGGAAGAACTTATAGAAAGAACTCATCGTAAAGTGAATAATTAGACTTTCAAGGAACTCAACTTCCCAAGTCGCCTAGTATTGATGAAAGAAGTTTTAAAAGAATTACCAAATTACCAGTTATTGGTAATGCCCATTCCAAATAATGTGTGTTAGCAATTAATATTTCTTTGGAGCAATTTTTTTATGGAGAGACTTAGCTAAAATAGGTATGTGGGCATTGGTCGGGTGGAATAAACTGGTTGCACGAAAAAAGAATGGAGAACTAGGTCTTCGAGACCCCCTCCTCATCGGTAAAGCTTATGCTATGAAGTTGTGGTGGCTATGGGTTCAGGGAGGTCCCCAAGTTTGGAAAAAAATATGGTCTCATAAGTACTTGTCTATACATTCACAGTTCGACATATTACAATTTGATGGAAGAATTAAAGGTTTAGGGGTCTGGAATTGGGTTAAAGAAAGTGAGGATGTGGTGAAACAATTTTCATTCTGGGAGATTAGAAGAGGAAGGACAACATTATTCTGGGAGGATTCATGGAATAAGTATCCACTATTAGAGGAAAATGAGAAGCTAAAACCTATTAAAGTATTAACGAAAGCCTGAGGAGCCTTTAAAGTGGTAGACTTCTAGAAAATTTTTGATAAGGAGAATGGTTGGAGACAGTGGAAAATAGTAGGAGATTGGGAACGCTCTAGGGATTCTCTCCCATTGGAGGAATTCCATCAAATCCTTGATAGTAGAATGATACGAGTTTCTCCTAAACATGACATGATGTGGTGGGGGAGGCAACCAGTTGGATTGTTTACTTTAAAAGAAGCGTACTCTGTATTAGAATATTCTCACTCACAACACCACACTACTTTTTGGAATAGAATTTGGAAAGATTGTGGGTGGCCCAAAATTTCAACTTTTTTATGGTTGGTATCTTGGGGGCATATGTTAACTTAGGACCATCTACAAAGGAAAGGCTTTGAGGGCCCATCAATGTGCATTTTATGTTCACAAGATGAGGAATCAATAGATCATCTACTAATCACTTGTTCTTATGCCAAGAAAATGTGGGAGTTTGTTAAGAAAATCTTCAGGTGTGATTTACCCAATTCACCAAACATAAAGTCATGGATATATGATTGGTTCTGGAAAAAATTAAACATCCATTGATAATGAGAGCCTAGAATTTAGCTCTAGGATTTTCTCCATGGAATTTATGGAAGGAGAGAAATTTAAGAATCTTTGAAGGAAAACATAGGTCTATGTCAATTTTATAGGATATTACACTTAAAAATATCAGAGAAATGGTGTTGGTGTTCCCTCCTGATTCTGAAGAAGTGAAAGTTGATGATTACGAGGCTCTTATCCTAAAGGGACTCAATATATTATCTAACATTGTCACTACTTTTCCTTCCATGGCTCACAGTAGAGGAATCTCCGCTGACAATTCCTTCTCCCCTCCTCCAAAATATTTCATTGAATTAAGCTTTGATGGTGCCTCAAAAGGAAACCTGGGAGATGTTGGTTTTGGAGGGATTTTCAGGGATGAGAATTTGAATCCCAAGCATGCCTATGCTTTTTCCTGTGGGGTGGAAACAAACAACCTTGCGGAATTTAGTGCATTGGAGAAAGATCTTCAAATAGTTGTAAGGGAAGGGTTTAGGTTGATTCAGATACATAGTGACTCTAAGATAGTGATTTATTTTATAAGAAAGATCCTACTAGGTCATCTGCCAGAGAAACTAATTTATAGTTGGCACCTACAAAAGGTGGTGAGCAATATCAAAGACTTGTTGATTAATTTTGATTATGTTATTCCCATGCACACGTGACAGGAAGGTAATAAGGTGGAATATTTTTTGGCTAACTGGGGAATCTCAGGTAGACACATTGTCTTGGACATGGCTTGGATAGAATTGAAACATAGGGAAAGCCTACAGGAAGTAAAGCACTAGGCAGAATAGGATAAATACCTAGTTGAAGCCAATGTCCTCGATGGGGGTGATCTCACGACATCAGAATATCGGTATCAGAAAGAGGAATGATGATCCCTCTTGATGGGAGGTTTCTAGTGGGAGTAATTATTTGCATGTGAATATATTTTTTGGTGATAGAGGTGACAACCCTCAAAGATAGATCTGGGCTATACACTTGGTTATGCATGGGTCACACATGGAATGTCTTGGGTTTGCGTAATGGTGTATTGGATGTGGGAAGGAATTGTTCTGATAGTAGGATACAATTCATTAATGACCTCACTCTCAGGCAATGCCTTGGGATGGTTGAGACATGGTGTATGTAGTACACTTGGATTCCATCATGGGATTTTCAGAGGGCGTGGTTCATTCTTGGTACTAGATACATCACGTTCATAGCTATTTATATAAGTTCCACCATGGTCTCAGGGTGGCGGAAAGATGGTAGTTATGTGGTTGACGTCTTTCAGTTGCATCATTTCCCCTCTTGTTGGTGGTCCCCAATTGACTATGTTACAGTAACGGGAGGTCTATATACACTGTTAATTTCTCAGGTTATTTTAGTAGGGTGGCATTTTGATTTTTTGAAGATTTGGATAGTTCTACATCCCAATGTATTTTGTTGTTGGGTCTTAAGTTCTGCATCGGGTGGTCATTTTTCTCACATAGGGTGTCAATGTTCTTTGTGTTATTCTTACATTACTCAGGGTTGGGTCCCTCCTTTGAACTGGTCATTGTATTTCCCTTGACGACATCACAGACCTTCAACCCAACTAGAATTTCCTTTAATTTCCCATTGTTGGTATGTGGATTCTGGTACTGAGTTACCTTCTCCATCTGGTTCTAGAAACAAGTACAGTTCCACTTGTTCATTGTTAATTCAAACGTCTCAAACCTTGATCATTCTGGTCCTTAAGAACTATAGCTTCCTAGGCAATTGAAATGGATTGTGGTCTTGGTTAGTAAGGGGTGTCAAGTAGTTAGTCATCACAATTAATTAATTATCTGCATAATCATTTATAAGTGGATTTCTTGTGTTATACTGGGGTCGTCACTCATTCCGATCATCACTTATAACTTGTTAGTTTATGTTATTCTAGGGTCTTAATATCTTGTTGTCAGTCATAACTTGGTCGTTCAGTTAGCCTAGAGTGGTTGTATTGTGGTTTGTTTGCAGTTCTTATGTGGAAATGCCTCATCGATAATAATTCCCTAGCTAGAGGGGTGGTGCTCCGAGGGCATCCTCTTCTAGACATCACCAACAATTTGGTTGAGAATCTGTGGCAAACTTTTTTGATTCGGCTCCCCTGGAGGTTAGAAAGGAGATTCTGCATTTGGAAGCTAGGGAGTTTGGGGATCATAAATATCATTCTAATTCAGAAATTGGTGGTAGCAGCCTCAAATGGGTTCCTGATCCAGGGAAGTTTAGGAAGAGAAGACTACATTTCCTCCACTCTATAACACTACATTGTCAAATGGAAATGCTACTCATCATGGTAATTTGTGACAAACAAATTGAAAACTATATTGGTAAACTGCAACAAGAAACAAAGGACAACAAGGCCATTCACACAGAATACTAACCTTGATTCTTAGGAATCTTTCATTTACTATTGAAACTCTACAAACTGGTGGTTTAAAAAGAGCTAGAAACTCCTCATTTTCTACTACAAAAGAATTGGAAACACTAATCCAACTCATGTATATAAAATTCCAACTCACTCATCAAAAAAGGAAACAGAAAAATGGTTGGGAATGAATTTAAAAATAATTAAGGAAAAAATTTCCATGAGTAACAACTCACTATAAGTAAGCTCTTATTAGGTTATCTTCTAGAGAAACTAATTCATAGTTGTCACCTACAGAAGGTGGTGAGAAATTTCAAAGACTTGTTGATTAATTTCGATTATGTTATTCCCATGCACATGCGACGGGAAGGTAATAAGGTGGAATATTTTTTGGCTAACTGGGAAATATCAGGTAGACACATTGCCTTGAATGTGGCCTGGTTGGAAGTGAAACATAGGGAAATCCTACAGGAAGTAAAGAACTAGGCATAATAGGATAAATACCTAGTTGAAGCCAGGGTCCTCAATGGGGGTGATCTCATGACATCAGAATATCGGTATCAGAAAGAGGAATGATGATCCCTCTTGATGGGAGGTTTTTGGTGAGAGTTATTATTTGCATGCCAATAAATTGTTTGGTGATAAAGGTGGAAACCCTCATAGATAGATATGGGCTATACACTTGGTTACGCATGGGTCACACATGGCATGTCCTAGGTTTTCATAATGGGAGCCACCAACTCAAGTCATTTTCTTATTAACTTCTAAGAGATTAGAGATTAGGGTTTTGTTTAGTCTCAATGGTTTCATTAACTCATTTCATTTTGTCTACTCAGGAATGGATTGTCCCTCCCACGATATATTGGATGTGGGAAGGAATTGCTCTGATAGTAGGAGAAAGTTCATTAATGACCTCACTCTCAGGCAATGCCTTGGGATGGCTGAGACATGGTGTATGCAGTACACTTGGCTTCTGCCATGGGATTTTTAGAGGGCGTGGTTCATTCCTAGTACTAGATACATCATGTTTATAGATATTTATATAAGTTCCACCATGGTCTCTGGGTGGCAGGAAGGTGGTAGTTATGTGGTTGACGTCTTTCAGTTGCAACAATTCCCCTCTTGTTTGTGGTCCCCAATTGACTGTGTTACTATAACAGGAGGTCTGTATACACTATTAATTTCTCAGGTCATTTTAGTAGGGTGGAATTTTGGTTTGTTGAAGAGTTGGATAGTTCTATATCCCAATGTATTTTGTCGTCGGGTCTTAATTTTTGCACCGGGTGGTCATTTTTCTCACATAGGGTGTCAATTTTCTTTGTGTTATTCTTACATAACTCAGGGTTGGGTCCCTCCTTTGAACTGGTCATTTTACTTCCCTCGACGACATCACAGACCTTCGAATTGACAAAAATTTCCTATAATTTCCTAGTGTTGGTATGCAGAGTCTAGTACTGAGTTACCTTCTCCATCTGGTTCTAAAAAAGACTACAGTTCCACTTGTTCATTGTTAATTCAAATGTCTCAAACCTTGATCATTCTAGTCCTTAAGAACTATAGTTTCCTAGGCAGTTGAAATGGATTGTGGTCTTGGTTGGTAAGGGGTGTCAAGTAGTTAGTCATCACAATTAGTTAATTATCTGCATAATTGTTTGTAAGTGGATTTTTTGTGTTATACTGGGGTCGTCACTCATTCTGGTCATCAATTATAACTTGTTAGTTATGTTATTTTGGGGTCTTACTATCTTATTTTCAGTCATAACTTGGTCATTCAGTTAGCCTAGAGTGGTTGTATTGTGGCTTTTTTGTAGTTCGACGGTGACTCGCTAACTGCAGGGGTGGTGCTACAGGGGCATCCTCTTCTAGACATCAACAACAATTTGGTTGGGAATATGTGGCAAACTTTTTGGTTCAGCTCCCCTGGAGGTTAGAAAGGAGATTCTTCATTTGGAAGCCAGGGAGTTTGGGGATCATAAATATCATTCTAATTCAGAAATTGGTGGTAGTAGCCTCAAATGGGTTCTTGATCCAGGGAAGTTTAGGAAGAGAAGACTACATTTCCTCCACTCTATAAAACTACATTGCCAGATGGAAATGCTACTCAGCATGGTAATTTGTGACAAACAAATTGAAAACTATATTAGTAAATTGCAACAAGAAATAGAGGAGAACAAGGCCATTCACACATAATACTAACCTTGCTTCTTAGGAATATTTCATTTACTATTGAAACTCTACAAACTGGTGGTTGTAAAAGAGTTGGAAACTCCTCATTTTCTGCTACAAAAGCACTGGAAACACTAATTCAACTCATGTATATAAAATTCCAACTCACTCATTAGAAAATGAAATAGAAAAAAAGGGTCAGGAATGAATTTAAAAATAATTAAGGAAAAAATTTCCATGAGTACCAACTCACTCCAACGCACTCTGAAAGCATTATTTTTTGATCAAGTTGGTCGTTCAACCACCAGTGCATATTCTCCTCAGCTAGGACTTTCTCTCTCAATTAACACAAATCCACATACACACAAAACAAGCATTTACACACTACACAGGATACAACACACATTACAAGCATACCACAACACTACACAGGACATTGATGCATACAACACTACACAAAACATTTATGGAGCGCTCCATAAGACATACAACTTTACATCAGAGTGCTTCAGAGAGAAAAAACACCCATGCTTAACCTGTAGATGGAATAGAGAAAACAAATTTTCAGGTTACACAAATGTCTCTATAAAATGAATTAAACACACAAATTAAGGGAACATAAAATTACTCAATAGCCTACTACCTTTCCCTGGTTAACTAGTTGAATAAATAGAGAAACCAATTTTTCTGTGGACTAAATTAAACAGATAGACAAACAAATTAAAGGGAACAAAAAATTACCCTCTCCGTGAATAATCCACTTGATCGCCTGCACTTTGTTTTCAGACTGCAAAAATTTCGGTCACCTCCTCTTCGTTTGTGAATTTCCTCCTCTCAATCTCCATTCATCACAATCACTGATTCCTCTCATTCTTCATTCATTAGGCGCACAAATATATAATGACTAGGGAATTCGTGATCTTTATGCTTGCTTTTTTGGACCATTGTGTCCAAATTTATCTTTAACCAATCGTTTAATTACTAGTCATTAAACCAATCTTTTAATTAACATTCATTAAACCATATTTTAACTCAGTATTACTATTTTAAAATTTATGATATTTTTTAAAACTAAGCTTTTTAAAACTTGTCAATAAATATTTCAATCTTGGTCCATAACTTTCCATTTTTATGTCTGCAAGGCTATAGTTTTTTTTACCTACGTTTTTTAGTTATCTAGGTGTGCATAATAGTGATTGGGTGAGAGTTAACGTTAATGGTGCAAAGGCTTTTCGTGTTATTGAGTGGTAATTATGTACATGAAAAAATAATTTTGAAAATAGTTAGATTGAAAAAGTAAATAGACCTACCTATCATAGTCACTGACTTAGGATCCCTAGGATTTTAATGTTTTATAAAAGTGACTTTGTTTAATTATTTCTAAGAGCTAAATTTACTTTCTTCTCACCATGCTTTAACCTATCTATTGGTCCAAAGGGTCTAAATAAATGTTGTAAGAGAGTATAAAGAGTATTGGTCCAAAGGGTGTAAAGAAATGTTGTAAGAGAGTATAAAGAGAAATAGTTATAAATATGAAATTTAATATTTGTTCAATATTCAATTCCACACATTAATGCATCATGAGTAGTGTTACGTTGCATTTGAATAAGGTTTATCCTTGAAAGTGCAGTCTTCATATAATTAGTGATATTCATCCAAGAAAAAAATTCATGGAACTTGCATCTTCATGATTTATAGGTAATTTGTTGGGAGGTTTTTACATTTGAATTTCTTTTTCCCAAGAAAAATATAAATGTATTCCACTCACATTTTTCAAAATGGAATCGTGTTTTTCGTGTATGTGTTTTTCAATTTTATCATTTTAATTATGTCTCACTTCTTTTATATTTGAAAGCACTAGCCCATAACCAACAATTAAGTAAAAAAATCAGAAAGACACATGTTACATAACCTCAAGCTATAGAGTGGACATAATGCTCTCTAAGATTCTCCAACATAACAATGTTGCTAAGTAATCTTTCAACTTCTCTACAGACTAGACTCAAGGATGAAAATTAGCATTTGTAACTTGTATTAAATGATTTGTTAACATGTTTGGAGATTTATGCATGTATCGTCAAGCATAATGGTGGTTTTCTATTGTAGTTTTGGTTGGAATGTTACTGTAAAATGCCAATTTCAAGTGTTTATTGACATTACATTCTCACTAAAATTTAAGATAATTTTTTCCTTTATATGCATTGAATCTAATTACTTATGATACATATTCTATTTGTTTTACATTATAGAAAGGCCTATGCAAAAACAAATATCATAGCCTATTTTATATCACAATATGCTTCTCAAGACAAGGCTCAAGTTATGCCTTTGAATCAATTATCTCATTTTCATTTTCATATAGTATCATTTGAAGTATATAGTTATGGCTTAAAATTGATCTCTATGGATAACATATAAATCCATCTCTTCACTTTATTAGTGATAATGATTTGTACTCGAAACCCTCATAAAACCTCCCCTAATGTATGTTAATGACATAATATTAACCTCAATAGTGAATTTTTATATGCATACTATGCCCATACCTTATTGGAGGAATAATAAAAACATGAACTGAAAATATGAAAGAAAAGTGCATAATTGAATTAATGAATGGAAGATAACAAAGAATGATCAAGTAAAGAGTATATTAAGACAATAAATCAATTTAGAATGAGAATGATTTAGAACCCTCTGAGTAGAAGTGGATGTATTAGATTTATTTCTAGCATAATGTATAACATAGTATTGCAATAAATGGAACCTGTTAAGTTGCTTTGGCTTTAGTGAATCATGATTTCTCGTCTTCACAAGTTTCCTTCACTAATCATGCTACCAATTTTGAAATTTCACTATCTCATATCATAGATGTATTTATTAGGATGATACAATAAAATATAGGTGGGAGTAGGATATTTTATCATCCTATCCAATCTTGGAACCTCTAGATACATAACAAAGAGGGAAGTTTTACACTAGACCTACTTCCTTGTCCATATACACTTTATGAAACTAAGTGTTAGAAAGTGAGATCTCTATCCAACTTTCTAGTTATCTTGAGTGAAAAAAAAAAGGTTAATATGATAAAGAGAAACAATCACAACAAATTATGGTTTAAACTAAATCTCCAAAATGAAGAGAAGTACGAAAGTATCTTCCATCCATTTTTGAAATTTTCAAATAAATTTCCAAGAAGAAAGTTTGGCTACAAAATAATACCAAGGTGTTGTATATCATTGATATATGTTCTTCAAACAAAATTTAATATTTTACTTTCAACAATGTTCAACATTATATGGCTATATGACTTTGTATTTATTGATGTTTTCCATCTTGGTATATATTCCTGTGATTATTATCGTTTTCATTCTTTACCATCATTATAATCATTATTTATGTATGTGGCAACATGCATGGTCAATTTTCCTATTCCTCCCAACTTTTACTTTTAAAGGATGTATTTGCCTATGGATAACTATTCATTATCATATATTTAAATAATTATATTATCGAAGAGATTATATAATTAACAACCCTTTCAAACTTTATTTCCATCGAAGATTTTATTGACATTGGATATTTTATCTAATGTACCACCAAATTAATGCATTAACATATAATTGGATTTATCTCAGGTGGCTAGAGGAATGATTATCATCCTCCCCACTCAGGTTTGATTCCCACAAGTGACATGTTGATCAAATAGAGAGTATATTTCTCTAATGGATTTCATCCCTATTGTTGACTAGCCTTGTGGCCTTAATAATCTAGGTTTTTCCTATGTATCATCTTTGAAATGAGGGAAATTATCCAAGGGTTTTCCCCAAGATTTGTAACATGGAAAAAAATACAATATACCAGGGAAACCTTATGTGCTAATAAGTTTGGCCTTTAAAAAAAGTGGTCATACTAGTGTAAGTGTGTCAGAAGGTCATAAATAGCTAAATGTATGCAAGGGCTAATCCTTTGTACTACTATATATTCAAACATACACCAACCTTTTGTGCCACTATAGATTCAACATACACTACACATAGTACAATGCTAACATGATAATGTTTGCACTGGTTGCAAGCTAATTACTGGTTACTTGATTGATTAATAGATATTTCCATAGACAACAATACTAAAACAAATTTTGATTACTTATAGTTGTCTTACATCATTAGAGTTTGTTAAATTGAGCATTGTGATGTCTAAAATACCATAAAATGGAAACATTAATAATGTGAGTAATGGAATTCAAAAACCAAAACACATCTCATAAGTTTTTCTTTCCTCCCCTCCTTATGAGAAATATATTTATATTCCATATGAGGAACATACATGTTTTGTTCCTCTAGGGACTAATCAGACTCAACAACAAGGCTCAAATCCATTACAATAAACCTCAACATCTGGCTTGCAATAATTGAACCTAGGTGGGGAGGACAAAATTTATTTCTCCCAACCATCTAAGATAAACCCAAATGAAAAAACACGCCTCTTAAGTTATGTGAATAAAATGCACAAGTTATGTTATTTGTCTATTATAAAAACCAAAAAACAATTGAAACCATGCCAAGTTTATACATGTAGATCCAAGAGAAGCTTCACCAACACCCTCAAAGTATGAAATGCTTACCTTGTAACAAAACATCAAATTCTATGGCCAAAAAGAATGGGAATGATTTCCATGGTGGAGAATGTTGATGCTTCTAGTGTAGCATAACTAATAATTATGGAAGTCAACTATCCTACATAATGCATCATATTTGTTATTTTAATAATCATGTTCCTTTATAGGGGAGGTAGGAGAAAGAGGGGCATTATTCAACCCCAATGAAAAAATTGTGGCACAATTTGCATGGGGTCTTGGTCATGCGACAAACAACCAAGTGGAGTTTCTTTCTCTGTGGAAGGGTCTAGAAACTTCTTTGGAAATAAGTTTTAAAAATATTATATTCTTCATTGATTCAATGATTATAATTTGTTAGGTGGTGTTACACAGTAATTTGTCACCATTGGTCACCGTCCCTGTTACCCCTTTCCCGTACTTTGGAGGACTCATTCCGGGACCTGCGAGCAGTGACATAACTTAAAAACACTTGCATTATGTTCCCCTAAGTATGGACTTCATGTGCCCTAAAGACACCTCCTACAAAATATCCTTGAAAAGTGCCCTTTTTCCATTTAGCGCGGGTCCACAGTGTACTACCCGCGCCAATGAGGGAGATCCTCAAAAGAAGGCGCGCCCATTGGCGCTCTGTCTTAGAGTAACACCCGTGCCAACCGAGTTTGGAAAAGATTTTTAACAAACGCGCGCCTGGATGTTTTTTCCCTTCAAGTCATGAAGTCTTTTGAGGATAAAGCTAATCTTCTAGATGTCGAGATTCATCATCTATCCCTTACATCTATCCACAGTGGCTTTTTGGAGATAATGCCAATCCATAATGGGTGTCTTGATGCATTGTATCTTCCTCCCCTTCTCCATCTATAAAAATTTGTCCTCATGCATTTGACAAGCTAGTTTTTGAGTAGGGGTGATAGTGCTAGTAGTGATAACGCTTGTCTTGAGTGATAGTAAGAGTCTTGGAGCATAGGGAGGTTATGCTGCCAGAAGTCTGAGCTGTGTATTCATAATCAAAGAGAGAGAAAGTTCTATTGCAAGACATATGTAGCTGCTCGCCCAGCCAGAGGAGAGATTCAACGTAGAACTTTGGTTGTATTTTTCTCTGTTGATTATTCATTAATAAACGACTATCGTTATGGTTCTGATCTTATTGTTCAATATGATAATGTTTGATCTATGTCTTTTCCAAGGATAATTTTAGGGGCGAATGTTCGCCCTTTGGCAAAATTAAGGGGTTTTAAATTTTTAGTGGGCGAATATTTTGTATCATAGTACATTTTTACAAATCACCTCAAATAGCCCACCTTATTTTAAGGGAGAGGGTAAAAAAGGTAAATTTAGCCCTTGAAATTAGGACTTACAACCTTCCATTCGCCCATTTTCAAGAATAGGTTTTATTTAAGTGAATCCATTAGCCCATTTTCAAGAATAGGTTTTATTTAAGTGAATCCTATGGGCCAAATACCATATTTATAAAAGAGGTATGGTAAATTAATAAAAATATAAATAAATGAGAGGTATGGTAAATAAATAAATATTTTTTATATTTACTCCATAAGTCACCTTATATACATGTAAGGGTGTAAACAAATAAAAATATAAGTAAAGTGGAGGTATGGTAAATAAATAAAACGTCTTAAATAAATAAAAATATAAATAAATATAAATATAAATAAACTAGACGTATCGTAAATAAATAAAACCTCTTTTTATATTTAGTCCATAACCCTCGTTCTATTTATGAAGGCTCAAGAAAGAGGTTTTATTTAAGTGAATCCTATGGGCCAAATACCATATTTGTAAAAGAGGTATGGTAAATTAATAAAAATATAAATAAACGAGAGGTATGGTAAACAAATAAAACATTTTTTTATATCTACTCCATAAGTCACCTTATAAACAAATAAAACATTTTTTTATATTTACTCCATAAGTCACCTTATATTTACGAACACTCAAAAAAATGGGTTATATTTAGGTGAAACCTATGGCCAAAATACTATGGGACAAATACCATGGACTAGATTGTTATTAATACCATGCAAAAAACCATTATTAACCCTAATATTAGAATTAATAAAAATAAAAATGGCACATGGTATTGACCCATGGTATTCACCAAAATGGCACATGGTATTGACCCATGGTATTCACCTGGAATGTAGCCTATTTAAATGGGGGAATTAAACCAGCATGTAGCCTATGCTAAGATTCACTAGGACTTTACAAAGTTTTATTATTTAGTGAAAGACTCGCCAAGATCTTACAAGATTTTATAATTGAGTAAAATATTCGCCATGCCTGGTGAGAGATTCGCCAAAAAATTATATATACATATTATATTATTGATAAAATCGCCTTCCATTTTTCCTATATACCATGGAGATTCGCCCATTTATTATATTTATAAATTTAGGGGGGTTCTTAAAATCTTCCCTAGTCTTTTCTGACCGATATATAGTTGTATTTAGTGGATTTTATGCTTGTATTCGCTTCGTTCTTTGCATGTGCAGGTATCCATTCGCGGAGATCGTGAGGATCGTGACCTGCCGGAGCAAGGGAACAAGAGTATCAACTCGTCTACGACACTAGCGTTGGACTCCAGGTTGGTTCTCATAATCCACTTTCAATTTGCAACTAGGAACTTGCATGGTAGCCTTAATTGATTGTTGCTAGACCCATTTTGGGCTAGTGGGATCGCCTCTGTCCGCAGAGGGGATTTACCTCTCCAACAATTTGGCGACTCCACTGGGGAGCTATTTGTTGTTTGATTCCTAAACCTTGGACGGAGCCTGAAGTACGGCCAGGCAGCCTTGGAAACGCTATTGCTTTGCATTAGCGAAGTAGATCAACGCCACTTCAGTCAATATCCGGTTTGGTTTATGAACCGAACAACTTGGAGTTTATCTTGCATTTTGGTTTTCTCTTGCTTACTTGCGTAAATGAGCTTTCTGGGTTAGTTTTAAAGTTGTTTCTTGCTGTTTGATCTGTCTGAATACTGTCGACCAGAACCTGAACTGCTTGATTTATTTTTTAAGCCAGCAAACTTTATTAGCGTGTTTTTCTACCTGACAGTCGCACCAGTTGGCGCAGGTTGCACAAAAGCAACTCGCGCTAATTCCTTAATAGCGCGAGTTACAGGCTTACAATCGCGCCAGTCCTATGAACTTTGCCAGTTTGTTTGTTGGAAGCTTTTTAAACTTAGATTTCTGTATTTTTACATCCTTTTCAGCTACTGGAGTGTGTTAGAACTCTGGTTGACTGGTTTTTTACCATTATCCTTCGGGTGTTTGCCTTTTTCCATCGATCTTATATCCCAGCCCTAGAGCATCTAGTGGCTTGGTACATCGAGCCTTCCGTGGGAGTTTTGGTTCTTTGATTGTCCAGTCAACTCTTTGGTTGTTTTCTGCACTTGTCTAGTGGTTGACAAAACCTTTTATTGTGTGCTTCGAGCAATCTACTTATTGATCGTTTGGATTTCACTTGACTTCGTTTTGGGCTTAGATCACATAGTTCATTGAGGTCTTTGTGAGGTTTTTGACAGATTGTCTTGGTGTTTCAGACTTGGTTCTACTTGCATTGAGTGAAATTTGTCTGTTTACTTTTGTTATCATCTCTCGAAATTTGTTTAAATGCATTATGCCATTTAAAAAAAAAAAAAAAACAAATGATCTTTTTTGCATTACATTAGCTAGCATTCTTCATTGTTATTGGCAATTAGTCACTTTTTAAGAAAAGAAAAGAAAAAAAGTTTCATTTATTGCTATTAGCTGCATTAGGATCTTTGTTGATTGTTTGGTGATCATTTTGTTTGTTTGAAAATCTCAACTCTTCTGTAGTTAGCATTCATTGAACGGAATGATATATTTTGGCATATAGTTTGCATTTAGGAAATTCTGAGAGATCACATACGGTAGGACCTAAAAACTGAAACCTAATTGAAGATCAACTGTAAAATGAACTGAATGAATCTAACAACGCATTGGAACTTAACGCATACATTCTAGAGGTCTAGGCTAGAGACGTGTTCCGGCGTCGTTAAACCTAGCCACTATTGTTTCACATTACGGTTGGGTGATTCCTCCTTTTGTGACTCGGTAGTGGTCTAGCACGGATTTGTGCTCCCACTTACCGTCGAGTATATGTGGAGACCCCACTAGGTTATCATCCTTTATCCACAGGAAGCCATGTCTGCCGCCTTACAAGCTGTAATGCACTGAACACAACATTCGGGAAGATTGACTGCCGTACGGGAAGTCCTTGGTTTTCATATGATTGTCAAGGTGTATAAGCAGTTTTACAGATTGTTTGGTAAACCTTTTGCCTATTTCTCCAGAGTAGTCACTTTTGATCCTTTTCGGACTCCCTAAAAGAAGGGGTTCACCTGAGCATTTTGTCACTTCGGGCTCACTAAATATTCGAAGGAGACTAGAGTCATCTTTTCGTCCTTTTCTCGACTCTTAAAACATGAAAAGTTCAAGTTAAGTCTGTGCGTCTTAAAATTTATTCGGCCACGATTCACATTTACCCAGTTAGATCTTGTTTGCGTTAGCTTGAGTAGGGTTCTTTCTCGTTTTCAATGGCATCCTTCCCTGAGTCTACCGGCCAAGGTGTTCCCCCGGATGGAAACCCTAGTCCATTTCCTTCTTTTGGAAATGTCGGTGCTCCGTATATGGCAACTTTGTCTTTGCCTGGGTTAACCATCGGTTTGCCCGTATGGTTGTTTTCGACCTCGGTAGTCCCGAGTGTGATGACTCCTGTTCCACCGTCTCCTCCACCCGAACAACATCATGTTGATTCCAAGGTGGACCTCTCCCCTTCTTCACCTATTTCTGCGTCCTCATCTTCTACTTCACCTGGCGAAAGTCTGGATTCAAATAACCAGGTGGCTAAGAAGAAGAAGAAGACTCCTAAGCGAGAGGTTAAAAGTACAACTCAAGTCGAGCCCCCTTCTGCTCCTCTGCGGAAGGTCAAGTTTCCTTGTCGATTATGCAAGGAGGACCATCTTCTTCACGATTGTCCTGGCATCCCCAGGATCTTAGAAGTGTGGTCTCGCGATCCGGCCCGCCCCTCATCGTCCTCTGAAGCTCACGGCGATGCTACACTATCAGCTGGAAATGGTAAGGAAAAAGGGAAGCTTCGAATCCCCTGTAGACTTTCTGAAGGCAATCATCCCCTTCACCTTTGTCCGCTCATGGATAAAGCCTCTGCTGTTTTGGAAAGTCTTACAGTTTCCTCACCCCAACTTCCCACTAGTTATCAACGTCTCTCTGCACCTGCAGATCATCCCCCTGTTGACAAAGAGATTGACTTAGAATCTTCTCTTGTCTAGGATCCTCTTCCCGAACCTGGCTGTGCCACACCTGTTCCAGACCAACCATTGGTCGGAAAGAGTGACGACTTGAGTTCACCACCCGTCGACCACTCTGTTCTGGAAGAGCATCATTCCCATGTTCTTCTCATTTCCTCAGATTCTCCTGAGTCCAGAAATGACTCTCCTATCCCAGCTGCTCTCGAGAGTCCTGCTTCGGTCCCTTTGGAGCAGGGGGGCAATCATACGATTCCCCCACCAAGTAATTCAGTCATTTCCTTCGACTGGAGTCGTTTGACCACCTCCCGCCTTCCATCCCATGTGCCTTTCTGGGTTACGGTACACGCCTATAATAAGGCAATACCTGGCACTGTTTTGGATGAGGGTGCATCTGTCAGTCTTATGCCTGCCACTACTTGGAAAGCTTTGGGTTCCCCACAGCTTGTGCCAGTCGCGTTGAATCTGATGGCTTTTGATGGAGGAACTAGTCAACCATTAGGGATCCTTCCAAAGTTCCCTATTACTTTGGGAGGCAAAATCATCTATATAGACGTATCGGTTACCCAAGGTGCTTTAGATTTCAGTCTTCTCCTTGGCCGTGACTATGTTTATACCATGGGGGCCCTTGTCTCTTCACTTTTCCGTGTGGTTTGCTTTCCACACGATGGAAGAATTGTGACTATCAATCAATTATCGTTCGTTCGTCCACGGGTCCCTCCTGCGCAGTCGTCATCCCCTCCTGGTTTTCATCCACTAGTTGCATCTGCCCCACCATAGATCAACTACGTGACCACCTATCCCGTGCCTGTATCCAGCGATGCTGCCGTCGTCCACAGTGTCCTGGGGGCATTGGGTCCTGAATTCCGAGATGTTACCCTTCCACCCGGAGTGGCACTCTTGGAAGCCTCGACTTCCTGTTCATTATGATGAAGTTCGGGCGGAGCATAGTTCGTTTTCCTATGTCAAGCTCCTTAAAAAATGAAACTAGGTTTGGTCGAGCATAGTTCATTGTCCTATGTCAAGCTCCTTAAAAAATGAAACTAGGTTTGGTCGAGCATAGTTCCTGATCTTGTGTCAAGCTCGTTAAAACATGAAACAAGGGTTATGAGGATAGTTCTTTTACTGTGTCAACCTCATCAAAAAATGAAACAATTCCCTTTCCAAATCAAGTCTTTGATTAAGATCTCGTAAAATCCAAGTCGAGTATTTCCAAAATCTCGCAAAAGAACCTTCATTCCATCCACCTCGTTGAATGCAATGAAGCTTGGGGGCCATGTACCTCGTTTTGCGTCATTATGCTGGGGACATCGAACTTATAACAAGCATAGTTTTTCGTTTCAAGCTTGTGTAAACATGAAACCGAATCCAAGCAGAGTTCTCCATGGTTCAAGCTTGTGTAAAAATGAACCCATACCTGATTTACATCTCATGATTGTCGTTTTTATCTGCTAAATTCTGTTAGATGAGCCTTGGTTGTTTCATTCCATTGCCACCATCTCTTTGGCTGATCATATGCTTTCACTTGGTTGTTTATCTTTTCCTGAGGAACCACAGCGATGAGTGGTTTTATTAGCCAGCCTCTCGACCATCATATGTTTTGAGCAGTTCCGCCATTACCGGAACCAGTTGCTACTCGTTATACCACTCGTTCCTCTAGGACGATTCTCCTTTAAGCTCTTTTCTGACTCGTAAAATATGAAAAGATTGCCGAGTATTTTTTTCCCTTTTGACTCGTTAAAAAGAATAAAATGGAGGTCTACTTTCAGCTCTTTTCCGACTGTTTAAAGACGAAAATATTGTCGAGTTATCCCTCTTGACTCGTTAAACGTAAATAAGAGGCGGTCGTCTTTAAACTCTTTTCCGACTGTGTAAAAACGAAAAGATCAGCGGACCTTTGTCGTTTCAGGTTCGTTAACGGTTTTGAATCGACGTGATTCCGATCGCTTTTTTACTTTTTCAGGTCGAAATCACTACTTATGAAAAGTACTCCTCGATCGTAATGGTCGGGTGGTCCTTTCGAGCATTGTTTTATACGTTTTCGGGCTCGCGAGACACAACTCTACGAAAATGGACACCCCTGGAGTTTCCTTTTCTGCTGTCTTTTCAAACTCTCTAAACATGAAAAGACGTCGAGTTCTTCCTTTGTCAGACTCGTTAAAACCTGATGACATCGGATTCTGTCGAAATGACGCACCACAAGCATATGCTATCCCCATTAAGCTTGTTAAAAATAATTGGGGTACTCGCCAGAAATGGCGGGGGAAAATGGAACCATAATTATTGTCGTGTCGGCAGTATGTTGCTCTTGAACATGGCACTTGTCTGCTTTCGTGTCTGGGTGGGGATATCTCATCTCATTTTTCACTTGCCTCCATGGATTTGGATAATCCTGTTTGACCTCTCATCTTCTCATTGCCTCGTCACCATGACCTCTAATCCATTGATGTCAAATACTACCAATTCCACTATCGTGCCACCGATATGTTCAAGAGAAGTTGACCTCTGCAGAAAAACAACCTCCCTCTGATAGCTCACATAATCCTGATTCACAACATTATCTCTCTGTCTCGTGTCAATGATGTGGGAAACATCATGGCCCACCTTCGATCAAGGTCACTTCCTGTCGACTTCATCTCATTATCCAGGAAGCTGATCTAGAGACTCCCTTCCGGTGCCTTGGAGCCTGCATGCCTCAATGGCAGGTTCTTCGTGTTCGACGTGAGGTTTTCATCATTGGCCTCCGATCGAATGATTCTATGGGTGTTCGACGCCAGATCACTAATTCGCACGCCATAGATTGTACCTATAGTACCTTGAGGGCCATTGTCATTATTGGCGGTACCTCTCGCGTCTGTTAACGGTTTTCATTATTGACTAGTAATCAGATGATGTTCATGCATGTTCGACTTCAGCTCATATATTCACATGCTTGAACTTGTACTTTTGTTCGGGTCGAGATGGAGTGCAAGACCCTGGATTTTGACTGTTGTAATTCAGGCGTGATTCTTGTTACATGACTCATTCACTGGATGGCTGCGACCATACCTGAGTCTATTCATTGATCCTAACCAGATGGTTGCGCCCATGCTATGGATCTAGATTATTATGTACTCTCTTATGGATGGCTGTGACCATACCACATATATCATGTACTTGAGCTATCAGTTGTATCTCTCGATCAAATACTACCAAGTGCCATGTTCAAGAGCAACATACTGCCGACACAACAATAATTATGGTTCCATTTTCCCCCGCCATTTCTGGCGAGTACCCAAATTATTTTTAACAAGCTTGATGGGGATAGCATATGCTTGTGGTGCGTCATTTCGACAGAATCCGATGTCATCAGGTTTTAACGAGTCTGACAAAGGAAGAACTCGGCGCCTTTTCATGTTTAGAGAGTTTGAAAAGACAGCAGAAAAGGAAACTCCAGGGGTGTCCATTTTCGTAGAGTTGTGTCTCGCGAGCCCGAAAAAGTATAAAACAATGCTCGAAAGGACCACCCGACCATTACGATCGAGGAGTACTTTTCATAAGTAGTGATTTCGACCTGAAAAAGTAAAAAAGCGATCGGAATCACGTCGATTCGAAACCGTTAACGAACCTGAAACGACAAAGGTCCGCCGATCTTTTCGTTTTTACACAGTCGGAGTAGCTGGGATAGGAGAGTCATTTCCGGACTCAGGAGAATCTGAGGAAATGAGAAGAACAAGGGAATGATGCTCTTCCAGAACAGAGTGGTCGACGGGTGGTGAACTCAAGTCGTCACTCTTTCCGACCAATGGTTGGTCTGGAACAGGTGTGGCACAGCCAGGTTCGGGAAGAGGATCCTGGACAAGAGAAGATTCTAAGTCAATCTCTTTGTCAACAGGGGGATGATCTGCAAGTGCAGAGAGACGTTGATAACCAGTGGGAAGTTGGGGTGAGGAAACTGTAAGACTTTCCAAAACAGCAGAGGCTTTATCCATGAGCGGACAAAGGTGAAGGGGATGATTGCCTTCACAAAGTCTACAGGGGATTCGAAGCTTCCCTTTTTCCTTACCATTTCCAGCTGATAGTGTAGCATCGCCGTGAGCTTCAGAGGACGATGAGGGGCGGGCCGGATCGCGAGACCACACTTCTAAGATCCTGGGGATGCCAGGACAATCGTGAAGAAGATGGTCCTCCTTGGATAATCGACAAGGAAACTTGACCTTCTGCGGAGGAGCGGAAGGGGGCTCGACTTGAGTTGTACTTTTAACCTCTCGCTTAGGAGTCTTCTTCTTCTTTGTCTTCTTCTTCTTCTTCTTAGCCACCTGGTTATTTGAATCCAGACTTTCGCCAGGCGAAGTAGAAGATGAGGACACAGAAATAGGCGAAGAAGGGGAGAGGTCCACCTTGGAATCAATATGATGTTGTTCGGGTGGAGGAGATGGTGGAACAGGAGTCGTCACACTCAGGACTACCGAGGTCGAAAACAACCATACGGGCAAACCGATGGTTAACCCAGGCAAAGACAAAGTTGCCATATACGGAGCACCGACATTTCCAAAAGAAGGAAATGGACTAGGGTTTCCATCCGGGGGAACACCTTGGCTGGTAGACTCAGGGAAGGATGCCATTGAAAACGAGAAAGAACCCTACTCAAGCTAACGCAAACAAGATCTAACTGGGTAAATGTGAATCATGGCCGAATAAATTTTAAGACGCATGGACTTAACTTGACCTTTTCATGTTTTAAGAGTCGAGAAAAGGACGAAAAGATGACTCTAGTCTCCTTTGAATATTTAGTGAGCCCGAAGTGACAAAATGCTCAGGTGAACCCTTTCTTTTAGGGAGTCCGAAAAGGATCAAAAGTGACTACTCTGGAGAAATAGGCAAAAGGTTTACCAAACAATCCGTAAAACTGGTTATACACCTTGGCAATCATATGAAAACCAAGGACTTCCCATACGGCAGTCAATCTTCCCGAATGCTGTGTTCAGTGCATTATGGCTTGTAAGGCGGCAGACACGGCTTCCTGTGGATAAAGGATGATAACCTAGTGGGGTCTCCACATATACTCGATGGTACGTGGGAGCACAAATCCGTGCTAGACCACTATCGAGTCACAAAAGGAGGAATCACCCAACCATAATGTGAAACAATAGTGGCTAGGTTTAACGACGCCGGAACACGTCTCTAGCCTAGACCTCTAGAATGTATGCGTTAAGTTCCAATGCGTTGTTGGATTCATTCAGTTCATTTTACAGTTGATCTTCAATTAGATTTCAGTTTTTAGGTCCTACCGTATGTGATCTCTGAGAATTTCCTAAATGCAAACTATATGCCAAAATATATCATTCCGTTCAATGAATGCTAACTAAAGAAGAGTTGAGATTTTCAAACAAACAAAAGGATCACCAAACAATCAACAAAGATCCTAATGCAGCTAATAGCAATAAATGAAACATTTTTCTTTTCTTTTCTTAAAAAGTGACTAATTGCCAATAACAATGAAGAATGCTAGCTAATGTAATGCAAAAAAGATCATTTGTTTTTTTTTTTAAATGGCATAATGCATTTAAACAAATTTCGAGAGATGATAACAAAAGTAAACAGACAAATTTCACTCAATGCAAGTAGAACCAAGTCTGAAATACCAAGACAATCTGTCAAAAACCTCACAAAGACCTCAATGAACTATATGATCTAAGCCCAAAACGAAGTCAAGTGAAATCCAAATGATCAATAAGTAGATTGCTCGAAGCACACAATAAAAGGTTTTTTCAACCACTAGACAAGTGCAGAAAACAACCAAAGAGTTGACTGGACAATCAAAGAACCAAAACTCCCACGGAAGGCTCGATGTACCAAGCCACTAGATGCTCTAGGGCTGGGATATAAGATCGATGGAAAAAGGCAAACACCCGAAGGATAATGGTAAAAAACCAGTCAATCAGAGTTCTAACACCCTCCAGTAGCTGAAAAGGATGTAAAAATACAGAAATCTGAGTTTAAAAAAACTTCCAACAAACAAACTAGCAAAGTTCACAGGACTGGTGCGACTGTCAGCCTGTAACTCGCGCTATTAAGGAATTAGCGCGAGTTTCTTTTGTGCAACCTGCGCCAACTGGCGCGACTGTCAGGTAGAAAAACGCGCTAATAAAGTTTGTTGGCTTAAAACATAAATCAAGCAGTTCAGGGTCTGGTCGACAGTATTCAGATAGATCAAACAGCAAGAAACAACTTTAAAACTAACCCAGAAAGCTCATTTACGCAAGCAAGCAAGAGAAAACCAAAATGCAAGACAAACTCCAAGTTGTTTGGTTCATAAACCAAACCGGAGATTGAGTGAAGTGGCGTTGATCTACTTTGCTAATGCAAAGCAATAGCGTTTCAAAGGCTGCTTGGCCGTACTTCAGGCTCTGTCCAAGGTTTACGAATCAAACAACAAATAGCTTCCCCAGTGGAGTGGCCAAATTGTTGGAGAGGTAAATCCCCTCTGCGGACAGAGGTGATCCCACTAGCCCAAAATGGGTCTAGCAACAATCAATTAACGATACCATGCAAGTTCCTAGTTGCAAATTGAAAGTGGATTATGAGAACCAACCTGGAGTCCAACGCTAGTGTCGTAGACAAGTTGATACTCTCGTTCCCTTGCTCCAGCAGGTCACGATCCTCACGATCTCCGCGAATGGATACCTGCACATGCAAAGAACGAAGCGAATACAAGCATAAAATCCACTAAATACAACTATATATCGGTCAGAAAAGACATAGATCAAACATTATCATAATGAACAATAAGATCAGAACCATAACAATAGTCGTTTATTAATGAATAATCAACAGAGAAAAATACAACCAAAGTTCTGACGTTGAATCTCTCCTCTGGATGGGCGAGCAGCTACATATGTCTTGCAATAGACCTTTCTCTCTCTTTGATTATGAATACACAGCTCAGACTTCTGGCAGCATAACCTCCCTATGCTCCAAGACTCTTACTATCACTCAAGACAAGCGTTATCACTACTAACACTATCACCCCTACTCAAAAACTAGCTTGTCAAATGCATGAGGACAGATTTTTATAGATGGAGAAGGGGAGGAGGATACAATGCATCAAGACACCCATTATGGATTGGCATTATCTCCAAAAAGCCATTGTGGATAGATGTAAGGGATAGATGATGAATCTCGACATCTAGAAGATTAGCTTTATCCTCAAAAGACTTCATGACTTGAAGGGAAAAAACATCCGGGCGCGCGTTTGTTAAAAATCTTTTCCAAACTCAGTTGGCGCGGGTGTTACTCTAAGACAGAGCACCAATGGGCGTGCCTTCTTTTGAGGATCTCCCTCATTGGCGCGGGTAGTACACTGTGGACCCGCGCTAAATGGAAAAAGGGCACTTTTCAGGGATATTTTGCAGGAGGTGTCTTCAGGGCACATGAAGTCCATACTTAGGGGAACATAATGCAAGTGTTTTTAAGTTATGTCACTGCTCACAGGTCCCGAAATGAGTCCTCCAAAGTACGGGAAAGGGGTAACAAGGACGGTGACCAATGGTGACAAATTAATGTGTAACAGATGCCCCCTAAAGCATGAGGCCCGAGAGAGAGGGGTGAAATGCTTTACAAGAACACATGTAGCTGCCGCCGAGAATCTGCATCGAGAGATACAACTGATAGCTCAAGTACATGATATATGTGGTATGGTCGCATCCATCCATAAGAGAGTACATAATAATCTAGATCCATAGCATGGGCGCAGCCATCTGGTTAGGATCAATGAATAGACTCAGGTATGGTCGCAGCCATCCAGTGAATGAGTCATGTAACAAGAATCACGCCTGGATTACAACAGACAAAATCCAGGGTCTTGCGCTCCATCTCGACCCGAACAAAAGTACAAGTTCAAGCATGCGAATATATGGGCTGAAGTCGAACATGCATGAACATCGTCTGATTACCAGTCAATAATGAAAACAGTTAACAGATGCGAGAGGTACCACCAATAATGACAATGGCCCTCAAGGTACTATAGGTACAATCTACGGCGTGTTAATTAGTGATCTGGCGTCGAACACCCATAGAATCATTCGATCGGAGGCAAATGATGAAAACCTCACGTCGAACACGAAGAACCTGCCATTGAGGCATGCAGGCTCCAAGGCACCGGAAGGGAGTCTCTAGATCAGCTTCCTGGATAATGAGCTGAAGTCGACAGGAAGTGACCTTGATCGAAGGTGGGCCATGATGTTTCCCACATCATCGACACGAGACAGAGAGATAATGTTGTGAATCAGGATTATGTGAGCTATCAGAGGGAGGTTGTTTTTCTGCAGAGGTCAACTTCTCTTGAACATATCGGCGGCACGATAGTGGAATTGGCAGTATTTGACATGAATGGATCAGAGGTCATGGTGACGAGGCAATGAGCAGATGAGAGGTCAAACAGGATTATCCAAATCCACGGAGGCAAGTGAAAAATGAGATGAGATATCCCCACCCAGACACGAAAGTAGACAAGTGCCATGTTCAATAGCGACATACTGCGGACACGACAATAATTATGGTTCCATTTTCCCCCGCCATTTCTGGCGAGTACCCCAATTATTTTTAACAAGCTTGATGGGGATAGCATATGCTTGTGGTGCGTCATTTCGACAAAATCCGATGTCATCAGGTTTTAATGAGTCTGACAAAGGAAGAACTCAGCGTCTTTTCATGTTTAGAGAGTTTGAAAAGACAGCAGAAAAGGAAACTCCAAGGGTGTCCTTTTTCGTAGAGTTGTGTCTTGCGAGCCCGAAAAAGTATAAAACAATGCTCGAAAGGACCGCCCAACCATTAGGATCGAGGAGTACTTTTCATAAGTAGTGATTTTGACCTGAAAAAGTAAAAAAGTGATCGGAATCACGTCGATTCGAAACTGTTAACGAACCTGAAACGACAAAGGTCCGCCGACCTTTTCGTTTTTACACAGTCGGAAAAGAGTTTAAAGACGACCGCCTCTTATTTACGTTTAACGAGTCAAGAGGGATAACTCGGCAATCTTTTCGTCTTTAAACGGTCGAAAAAGAGCTGAAAGTAGACCTCCATTTTATTCTTTTTAACGAGTCAAAAGGGAAAAAAATACTCGGCAATCTTTTCATATTTTACGAGTCAGAAAAGAGCTTAAAGGAGACTCGTCCTAGAGGAACGAGTGGTATAACAGGTAGCAACTGGTTCCAGTAATGGCGGAACTGCTCAAAACATATGATGGTCGAGAGGCTGGCTAATAAAACCACTCATCACTGCGGTTCCTCAGGAAAAGATAAACAACCAAGTGAAAGCATATGATCAGCCAAAGAGATGGTGGCAATGGAATGAAACAACCAAGGCTCATCTAACAAAATTTAGCGGATAAAAACGACAATCACGAGATGTAAATCGGGTATGGGTTCATTTTTACACAAGCTTGAACCATGGAGAACTCTGCTTGGATTCGGTTTCATGTTTACACAAGCTTGAAATGAAAAACTATGCTTGTTATAGGTTCGATGTCCCCAGCATAATGACGCAAAACGAGGTACAGAGGTGATCCCATTAAATAGTGCTAGTAATAGAGGCAAAACCGTCTATATAGACTATCGGTTACCCAAGGTGCTTTAGATTTTAGTCTTCTCCTTGGCCGTGACTATGTTTATGCCATGGGGGCCCTTGTCTCTTCACTTTTCCGTGTGGTTTGCTTTCCACACAATGGAAGAATTGTGACTATCGATCAATTATCGTTCGTTCGTCCACGGGTCCCTCCTGCGCAGTCATCATCCCCTCCTTCTTTTCATCCACCAGTTGCATCTGCCCCACCACAGATCAACTACGTGGCCACCTATCCCGTGCCTGTATCCAGCGATGTCGTCGTCGTCCATAGTGTCCTGGGGGAATTGGGTCCTGACTTCCGAGATGTTACCCTTCCACCTGGAGTGGCACTCTTGGAAGCCTCGACTTCCTGTTCATTATGATGAAGTTCGGGCAGAGCATAGTTCGTTTTCCTATGTCAAGCTCCTTAAAAAGTGAAACTAGGTTTGGTCGAGCATAGTTCATTGTCCTATGTCAAGCTCCTTAAAAAATGAAACTAGGTTTGGTCGAGCATAGTTCCTGATCTTGTGTCAAGCTCGTTAAAACATGAAACAAGGGTTATGAGGATAGTTCTTTTACTGTGTCAACCTCATCAAAAAATGAAACAATTCCCTTTCCAAATCGAGTCTTTGATTAAGATCTCGTAAAATCCAAGTTGAGTATTTCCAAAATCTCACAAAAGAACCTTCATTCCATCCACCTCGTTGAATGCAATGAAGCTTGGGGGGCATGTACCTCGTTTTGCGTCATTATGCTGGGGGCATCGAACTTATAACAAGCATAGTTTTTCGTTTCAAGCTTGTGTAAACATGAAACCGAATCCAAGCAGAGTTCTCTATGGTTCAAGCTTGTGTAAAAATGAACCCATACCCGATTTACATCTCGTGATTGTCGTTTTTATCCGCTAAATTCTGTTAGATGAGCCTTGGTTGTTTCATTCCATTGCCACCATCTCTTTGGCTGATCATATGCTTTCACTTGGTTGTTTATCTTTTCCTGAGGAACCGCAGCGATGAGTGGTTTTATTAGCCAGCCTCTCGACCATCATATGTTTTGAGCAGTTCCGCCATTACCGAAACCAGTTGCTACACGTTATACCACTCGTTCCTCTAGGACGAGTCTCCTTTAAGCTCTTTTCTGACTCGTAAAATATGAAAAGATTGCCGAGTATTTTTTCCCTTTTGACTCGTTAAAAAGAATAAAATGGAGGTCTACTTTCAGTTCTTTTCCGACCGTTTAAAGACGAAAAGATTGCCGAGTTATCCCTCTTGACTCGTTAAACATAAATAAGAGGCGGTCTTCTTTAAACTCTTTTCCGACTGTGTAAAAACGAAAATATCGGCGGACCTTTGTCGTTTCAGGTTCGTTAACGGTTTCGAATCAACGTGATTCCGATCGCTTTTTTACTTTTTCAGGTCGAAATCACTACTTATGAAAAGTACTCCTCGATCGTAATGGTCGGACGGTCCTTTCGAGCATTGTTTTATACTTTTTCAGGCTCGTGAGACACAACTCTACGAAAAAGGACACCCCTGGAGTTTCCTTTTCTGCTGTCTTTTCAAACTCTCTAAACATGAAAAGACGCCGAGTTCTTCCTTTGTCAAACTCGTTAAAACCTGATGACATCGGATTCTGTCGAAATGACACACCACAAGCATATGCTATCCCCATCAAGCTTATTAAAAATAATTGGGGTACTCGCCAGAAATGGCGGGGGAAAATGGAACCATAATTATTGTCGTGTTGGCAGTATGTCGCTCTTGAACATGGCACTTGTCTGCTTTCGTGTCTGGGTGGGGATATCTCATCTCATTTTTCACTTGCCTCCGTGGATTTGGATAATCCTATTTGACCTCTCATCTGCTCATTGCCTCGTCACCATGACCTCTGATCCATTGATGTCAAATACTGCCAATTCCACTATCGTGCCGCCAATATGTTCAAGAGAAGTTGACCTCTACAGAAAAACAACCTCCCTCTGATAGCTCACATAATCCTGATTCACAACATTATCTCTTTGTCTCATGTCGATGATGCAGGAAACATCATGGCCCACCTTTGATCAAGGTCACTTCATTGGCCTCCGATCGAATGATTCTACGGGTGTTCGACGCCAGATCACTAATTCGCACACCGTAGATTGTACCTATAGTACCTTGAGGGCCATTGTCATTATTGGTGGTACCTCTTGTGTCTGTTAACAGTTTTCATTATTGACTGGTAATCAGACGATGTTCATGCATGTTCGACTTCAGCTCATATATTCGCATGCTTGAACTTGTACTTTTGTTCGGGTCGAGATGGAGCGCAAGACCCTGGATTTTGTCTGTTGTAATCCAGGCGTGATTCTTGTTACATGACTCATTCACTGGATGGCTGTGACCATACCTGAGTCTATTCATTGATCCTAACCAGATGGTTGTGCCCATGCTATGGATGTAGATTATTATGTACTCTCTTATGGATGGCTGCGACCATACCACATATATCATGTACTTGAGCTATCAGTTGTATCTCTCGATGCAGATTCTCGGCGGCAGCTACATGTGTTCTTATAAAGCATTTCAACCCTCTCTCTCTCGGGCCTCATGCTTTAGGGGGCATTTGTTACACAGTAATTTGTCACCATTGGTCACCGTCCCTGTTACCCCTTTCCCGTACTTTGGAGGACTCATTCCGAGACCTGTGAGCAGTGACATAACTTAAAAACACTTGCATTATGTTCCCCTAAGTATGGACTTCATGTGCCCTGAAGACACCTCCTGCAAAATATCCCTGAAAAGTGCCCTTTTTCCATTTAGCGCGGGTCCACAGTGTACTACCCATGCCAATGAGGGAGATCCTCAAAAGAAGGCACGCCCATTGGCGCTCTGTCTCAGAGTAACACCCGCGCCAACCGAGTTTGGAAAAGATTTTTAGCAAACACGCGCCCGGATTTTTTTCCCTTCAAGTCATGAAGTCTTTTGAGGATAAAGCTAATCTTCTAGATGTCGAGATTCATCATCTATCCCTTACATCTATCCACAGAGGATTTTTGGAGATAATTCCAATCCATAATGGGTGTCTTGATGCATTGTATCTTCCTCCCCTTCTCCATCTATAAAAATCTATCCTCATGCATTTGACAAGCTAGTTTTTGAGTAGGGGTGATAGTGCTAGTAGTGATAACGCTTGTCTTGAGTGATAGTAAGAGTCTTGGAGCATAGGGAGGTTATGTTGCCAGAAGTCTGAGCTATGTATTCATAATTAAAGAGAGAGAAATGTCTATTGCAAGACATATGTAGCTGCTCGCCCAGCCAGAGGAGAGATTCAACGTCAGAACTTTGGTTGTATTTTTCTCTGTTGATTATTCATTAATAAACGACTATCGTTATGGTTCCGATATTATTGTTCATTATGATAATGTTTGATCTATGTCTTTTCTGACCGATATATAGTTGTATTTAGTGGATTTTATGCTTGTATTCGCTTCGTTCTTTGCATGTGCAGGTATCCATTCGCGGAGATCGTGAGGATCGTGACCTGCCGGAGCAAAGGAACGAGAGTATCAACTCGTCTACGACACTAGCGTTGGACTCCAGGTTGGTTCTCATAATCCACTTTCAATTTGCAACTAGGAACTTGCATGGTAGCGTTAATTGATTGTTGCTAGACCCATTTTGGGCTAGTGGGATCGCCTCTGTCTGCAGAGGGGATTTACCTCTCCAACAGGTGGTCAAGGCTAGGATGGAGTCAAGCTTTGATTTCCCTCTTATTCTCCAAAGGATTCTCTTACTTGCCTCTCAATTTGAGCATATGGAATTTTTCCATGTTTGCATACATTTGAATTTAGTGGCAGACACTTTGGAAAATAAGTGCTCCATGTTGGGCCAAGGAAGATTAGATTTGGATCAAGGAAATTTTAAAATCATCTATATACCATAGTCATGACAAGAGTCCCAAGGAGTATTTTCTTTCATTCAAATTTTGATACATATGGAAATTTGTGTTGAAGTGGGGATGGGACATATTCCTCCTTCTGTAAATGGTATATGGCACCTTATTATGTGTCTCAAAATATTTCCTCTCATCTACAAAATGAAGCATAAGAATTTAATTCTTATTTGGTGGGCGTGATTGGAATTCAATATGGCTATTGTAACACCCTCCCCACACATCTACCAAATTAACCTGTCAAGCAGGGTAAACATGCGACGAGAGGCTACTATGATTGGATTTGACCTCCTATGTGACCTTAAGGAAGTGGAATCGATGGAACACATCAACCAACCTATCCACATCAACAACAGAACACTCAGGAGACATGTCAGCCACTCATACATCCTGTCCTTGGGTCCCACTGATGGTCTGGACATCTTAAGCCTTAGTCTCTCTCATGCTATAGGCATGACAACGTCAATAAATCCAAAGTTTCTCTCACAGGCTTGCCTGCCAACGTCTAGAGACCCAATTTGCTAGTGTTATGCCAGCATCCCTGGGATTTGAACCACTTTTGCGAGCCTATAGCCCAAGTAATTGCCTAGAAAGGAATGATAAATTAGGAGAAGTAAAAGAACAAGGAAAAAATGATGCAAAAGAAATAAGTTAAACAAGACCTTAATCAGATCCCTACTAGCCATGACAAGCATTTTGTCAAACATATCATCAACATGTAACCTATAGGTGTAAACAATAGAATTAAGTGTAGGGATCTCATACTTATCTAAGAATCACTATGAACCATTGTTCCCTCATGGAATTTGTTGTATTACCATTTATTAGGTCATAGATACATTATCCATTCATTTACAAGAAAAAACATGTTGAGAGCCATACATAGTTGTTGTCATAAGACACACATATAACCATCATAATAACAACAGAAATACTCATGAAAGTACAACCATATAGACCACATATAATCCATCAAAATGCTCATAGAATTGCAAGGAGAAATAACCTTTCCTTAATGATGAAAAATCCAAACCCGAGATGGGACTTCCACATTCCATCGAACCATAGAATGGTTGAGCCAAATCTCTCTTCAACCATTCACCCCTGTGCCATATTCCAAGCATGAATGTGGGACTCATAGAACACACCAAACAAGCATGGATTCCGCTGGAGTTCTCCACCTACACCATCAGGAATTTGAGTGCCTTTTAGTCTCTCAGGCTTTACCATAATCCACAGTCTGATCCAGGGATCACTAGGCCCTACACCAAGACAAACTCTCCAGGATTTACCATACATCCCATCCCAGGAATACTAAGCCAACAGAGAGAATTCCACCTCTTGGCTTTACCGTATATCTTGTCATTCACCAGCAAGGATTCCTAGGCCCACCGAGGCACACAATCCTCGCTTTACCGCAACCCACAGTCTGGCTCATGGGTTACTAGGCCAGTGGCTTTACCGTGATCCATAGTCTAGTTCAAGGACCACTAGGCCATGTGTTTGTCATTTTGGAGATCCACCCTACTCAGCTTCGAATCCATTTGTCCATCCCAACTCAACTGAATATGTGAACCCATCTCATCAAAGCTATTAGGAAATGGCAAGGCTAGGCTGAAGAATATTGTCACACCTGGAAAAACCCATGCCATGATAGAAAAGAACCACATTTAATACCATGCATGCCAAATCTAGCAAGGAAAATACACATGCAAGTTGATACCTACAATGAAGCTTGTTGTAGCTACTTGATATGGAAAAGGGGTGCTTGTTCCACATGACATAGATGAACATACCGCGAGATGCGAGACAAGTTGTTGCATAGTGTAAGGGTTTACCTCTGGCCATAAATGTAGTAGCAGCATCCATGATTGGAAAAACTAATGTAGATGAGTGGAAGCTTCTTTTATCTCATATGAAAACAATTACCAACTTCCCCACTACTCATCCTCATTTAGATCCAAATCTGTATCAACAATTGAGATGGAGCTATGATAACTTACCCAATGTTAGCCTGAGAAATTGTTTTCTATATTGTGCGTTGTTTCCTAAGGATGAAATAATTGAGGTGGACAACCTGGTGGGTATGTGGATCTCCGAAGGGCTTGTTAGCATGGACAAAGGGAGAATTTATGTACAATTACTAGTAGATAGTGACCTGTTCGAGCCACACTAGGACTCTCATGAAGACCACCTGTTGCAGTCAGGAAAGCAGAATTTCTCCAAAGTTAAATTTAACAATGTTCTCCATGAAATGGAAATCTATATCGGAGAAAAAGAGGAGAAATGTGTCTTTAAAGTTGGTCAAATGCTTCAAGAGTTCCTCGACATAGATGCTCACGAATATTGCAAAAGAATCTCAGTTTTTCACAATAAAATAAAAAGTATGACAAGGGAACTGAGATGCCCAAGACTGGTGAGTCTAATCCTGACTGAAAGTGTAAAATTGGAACATGTTTCAGAGGTCTTTCTTCAAAACCTGACCTTTCTTAGGGTTCTTGATCTGTCAAAAAGTCCAATAAAATTGTTGCCAAGGTTATTGTGGCAACTCAAAGAACTGGAGTTTCTCAATTTGAGTTCGACCGAAATAGAACATGTACTTGAATCTATCAATAATCTTTCTCGACTTTAGGTTTTGGATCTTTCAGTATGTACAAAGCTGATATCATTTCCAAGTGAGATAGGAGGGCTTCTAAATCTGAAGCACCTCTATCTAGATTCATATGACAGTTTATCTGAAATTCCAAATGAGCTTTCAAGGCTCTCTAATGGTGACTGCAGCTTTACAAGGTTTAGCTCTGCCAGAATTGAGGTGGATTTGATTAATGTATAGAGTGGAGGATTAATCCTGTAAACAACGAGTGGCAGTGTAGTGAGTTCACTACCTCACTGTTGTGAGTTTGGTTCTCTCCACCTTTGAGGTGCTAAATACTCTCTGCAACTTGAACAGTCTGAAGGCAACTTCCAATTCAACCTTGCGAATAATTTCACTGTTACAAGCTTGTCAAAGTTTATCACATTTTTTCCATGGCTATTATTGTGTTCCAGCTGCACTGATTATTATTACAGCTTTCCAAGACAGTGTGCTGAACTTGATGCCATGTAATATTATGCTTTGTTGAATTTTATAGATATATAGAAAATAAGTGTAGTATTGTTTTAATATTATATTTAATTTTGAACGGGTGTTTCTGAATACTATCATTTCTATTTATATAGTAAAGTATTTATATGTAAGAAAAAAATTTAATTATTTATTCCTTCCGTGTGTGTTAATGTAAATTTGTATATGTGTTTTTTTTAATTAGTAGTGATTTGTGGGATTAATTTTTATTGAGAAATTATTAAATTTGTTTTTTGGTTTCATTAATCTATAGGGATTTAAGTTGATAATTATTCACATCAAACACCTAACAATATATTCATTCACCCTTAGCATTATGACTTAGAAATTATTAAGTGACGACATTTAAGTAGTCAAAATTATTGGGCATTTTGCCATTCAAACACTTGAATGATTGGATTTTTTTTGGGGTACTTCCATGACTTTATTACCTTTACACACTTGAATGATAGGTTTTTTTATTTTTTTGGTACTTCCATGCCTTTATTACCTTTACACGGTATATTCTTTAACATGAAGTACTATTCTATATTTTGTAAAATATCGTTTTTTTTCATTAAATGCATTAGCTAATAACTATATTTATTTAGATTAATAAAAATACATTTCTTTTTGAAATCTTATATTAAATTTAGAAAAAAGAATGAATTATTTAAGTAGAATCCATTACATTTTCTCTATGATCTGTAGTTTTTGCTCTATTTCTATATTTCCTTTTGTGTCCTTAATTAACACGATACAAGACTGCTTGTAATAGACAAGTCAGAAAGGATTGGACATTAGTATTTGCAAGGTGCAATATATCAACAAAGGTAAATTTACCAGGCTTGATGTTGATACCAGATATCAATCATGGTCAACCATGTTTTGTAAAATCAATCATGGCTAACCATGGTCCAACTTTGCATTGTGACAAGCATTGTCTCAATATGAAACCCAACCATGGTTCAATGTCGCATTGTGACAAACATTGTCTCGATATGAAAATCAATCATGCTTAAGCATGGTCAAGCATGGTCCAACATCGCATTATGACATTGGTTTTCTCAATATGAAAATCAACCATGGTCAACCATGTTTATTTTAGGGTTTATAATATTTGGGGTTTATATACCTTGGGTTTATAATATTAATCCCTTGGGTTTAATATTGTTCCCTCGGGTTCATAATCCCTTGGGGTTTGTTGGGTTATGTTATATTCTTTCCACGACTAGCCCACGTAGTTAACCGGGGGGTTAGAGGGGGGGGTGGAGCCCCCCCTTCGTTGCACCGATTGTGTAGTGGGGGCATCACAGAGGGTTTGAGGGGTGCAGTAACTCCGAGTGTGAGAAGATCAGTTCGAGAAAGAAGGCAACCAGAAAGGTATAGTCCATCTACTTTCTCTTCAAATTTTTCTTTATCTATTACTAATGATGATCCCAGAACTATGAAGGAAGCAGTAGATTTAGAGGATGGAAAACTTTGGAAATAGGCCATGGTTGATGAAATGGCATCTTTGCACAAAAATGAGGCTTGGGATCTGGTGGAGTTGCTGGATGGAAGGAAACCCATTGGTAGCAAATGGGTGTTCAAGAAGAAGACAAATGTAGAAGGAAAGGTGGAGAAATACAAAGTTCAGTTGGTAGCAAAAGGTTATTCCCAGGCACCAGGAATTGATTTTGGTGATATTTTTTCTCCTTTTGCCAAGGTAGCTTCTATTAGATTACATTTATCTGTTGCCACTGCTTTTGATTTTGAGGTAGAACATATGGATGTGAAGACAACATTTCTTCATGGGGATTTGGAAGAGGAAATCTACATGAAGCAACCTAAAGGCTTTGCAGTGAAGGGTAAGAAAGAACTAGTATGCAAGTTAAAAAAGTCTTTGTATGGGTTAACATAGTCACCAAGGATGTGGTATCAGAAATTTGATACATTTATACGGGGACTTGGCTTCACCAGAAGCAAAGTAGATCATTGTGTGTATCTTAAATTAATTGGTGACTGTGTTATTTATTTGGTCTTGTATGCGGATGATATGTTACTGGTTGGAAATGACAAAGAAATTATCCAGGATTTGAAGATCCAATTGTCCTCCAAATTCGACATGAAAGATCTTAGTGTTGCGAACTATATTTTAGGCATGGAAATTAAAAGAGATCGGGCAAAGAGGAAGCTCTGGTTAAACTAGAGGAAGTATGTTGAGACAATATTGCAGAGATTTAATATGCAGGATAGTAAACCAGTGAAGGTTCCTATTCCTATAGGTGTAAAGTTATCTGCTAAACAGTGTCCCAAGACACAAGAAGAGGAAGAGGACATGTCTCGTGTTCCATATGCAAGTGCAGTCGGTAGCCTGATGTATGCAATGGTTTGTACTAGACCAGACATTGCACATGCAATGGGAGTTTTGATCAGGTTTATGTCAAAACCAAGAAAGGAGCATTGGACAGCAGTGAAGTGGGTTTTCAAGTATTTGCATGGCACTAGTGATTATGGTTTGTGCTACCAAGGAAGACTAGGATTGGACAGAGTGCTGGATATTCATGGCTTTATTGATGCAGACTGGGCTAGAGATCTGGATCAAAGAATATCTACAAGTGGGTAAGTGTTTAACCTATTTGGAGGTGCAGTCAATTGGATGAGTAAGAAACAATCTATAGTGGCACTATCAACTACAGAGGTAGGATACATGGCAGCCACTCATGCAAACAAGGAAGCAGTTTGGTTGCAGAGATTGTGTTCAAATATGGGGTTAGTATAGGGAGATATAAGGATAGACTGTGATATCCAAAGTTCAATTTTCTTGGCAAAGAACCCTGCATATCATTCAAAGACAAAGAACATTGATGTTCAGTATCATTTTGTGAGGGATATGATAGAAGACAAAAAGGTGTTGCTGGTAAAGGTGTACACTTTGAAGAATACTGTAGATGCATTGACAAAATCTGTGAGCTCTGAGAAGTTCTCTTGGTGTAGAGAAACAATGGGAGTTGCAAGGTTGGATAAATGACTAAGCTCTCTTGTGGCCCCCTGTGGAAAGAAAACAACAAGTGGGAGAATGTTGGGTTGTGTTATATTCTTTCCACTACTAGCCCATGTAGTTAACTGGGGGATTAGAGGGGGGGCAGAGCCCCCCCTTCGTTGCGCCGATTACGCAGTGGGGGGTCACAGGGGTTTAAGGGGTGTAGGTAACCCCACTCTATGGGGTCCACGACATCTCCTAGGAAAATTTTGGTTTTGGACCCTATGTTAGGTTGGGCGGACCTACCTATGTTTGTGTGCATGATTTTCGCACATGGTTTTTGACACGATGGTTTTCGGTCCATGGTTTTGGACATGATGGTTTTTCGGTCCATGGTATTGGATGCTTCGGCATGTATAAATATGTATTGTAACATTGAAAGGAATATAATGAAAAATCAAGCTGGTAGTCTTGGTTTGGGGATCCAGGGGAAAATCTCTGTGTATATGTGTTTAATGTGTTATGCTCTCGCATTGTTTATTTTATGTGTTTTAGAATCCATATGCAGGTAATTACTGTACGGGGTTAAAACCTACAGGGTTTTAGTGTTAATCCCTTGTGTTTATTATTCTCTTGGGTTTATAATGTCAAACACTTGGATTTATTAATCTAAGGGTTCAACCATGGTCGAGCATGGTCCGACATCACATTGTGACAAAGATTGTGTCAATATGAAAATCAATCATGGTCAACCACGGTCAATCATGGTCATTCATGGTCAACCATGGTTAATCACGGTCAATATGAAAATCAACCATGGTCAATCATGGTCACATTGTGAGAAACATTTCTTCAATATGAAAATCAACCATGGTATAATGTTTCATTGTGACAAAGATTGTTTTGATATGAAAATCAATGATGCTCAATTATGGTCAAACATGGTCAAGTGTTGCATTATGACATTGATTGTCTTAATACAAATCAAACCACAACCAACCATGTTTATTTTAGGGTCAATCATGCTCAACCATGGTGCAACGTCACATTGTGACAAAGATTGTCTCAATATGAAAATCAACCTTGGTCAACCAAGGTCCAACACCGCATTGTGACAAAGATTGTCTTGATATGAAAATCAATCACGATCAACCACGGGCCAATGTCGCATTGTGGCAAGGATTCTCTCTATGAAAATCAACCATGGTCAACTATCATTGTTTATGTTAGAGTTTATAATATTTATCTTCTGGTTGATATACCTTGGGTTTTGTTTACGGTGTTGGACCCGCCAACATTTATGGGATCTCCCTGATAAGAAGTCCCAGCAGTGGGTGGTAGTGTAATGCCTTGACCGCGGTACCGCATAGATATAAGTATGATAACTTTGGGTGAGAGCAAGTGTGTGACCTTGTGGTGAGTCAAGTGAGATGCATGGGGGTTCTAACACATGGAGGGGAAAAGAAGATGTGCCCCTTAGAATCCTGTAATAGTATGTAGCTTGAAAGGAACACACGAGCGAATGACATCATAATCTAAAATGAGAAATAGTCCACAAATTAAAGTGACGGGTTAATCCAACAACGCGTATTCAACAAGATTCATACAATTTCATACAAACTAGTTCATAAGAAAATGTGTAAGTTAAACAACATACATTTCTAAAGCAACCAGAATAGTCCAACTACAATCAAAACATATGCATGAAAGTGTGTTAGCTCTGTTATTATCATTATAAGTGAAATTTTCATCCATACATACACCATTGACGGCCACTAGCCCCAATAGGGGAACATTATAGTCAAGAACATCTACTGCTCCAAAGAAGTATACTCGTTCTACATTGTGGAGAAGCCAAGGCTCTTCATAGTACTCCCAAGCATTTTATAAGCCTAAGCCTAGCCAAACGTTTGGCTCCTAAAAGCCTGTTCTATAAGTTATGAGGTTCTATTTATAACAAAAGGTGCGGTGACCCTTGACATTCCCCTTTGTGACTCTTAGACTACCCTCGTGACTCTTCAACTTCCTTACAAATAACTCATTACATAACATGATGACCCTTCACATTTTACTAATGACACTTGGAATTTCACTTACAACATATTTGCAAATAATATTAAATTTTCCACATGTACCCATGTGAGACAAAATAAGCTAAACACGACCTAACAAGACAAAACACTATGACTCCGAAGTTTGGGGAAAGACAAACTCGGCAACCCCCACTTGGTGCTTCTTGATCATGTACTCATGCCAAGCTTGGTATTGTGTGATGATGTCCCCAAAATGCTTGATGGTGTCTTCCTGATATCAAACTCTTGCCTCCATAGCATCTGCATATATGGTCTTGGACCCTATATCCAACTTGTCTTGAAGCATATGCAACATGGTGTTGACCATGACAGGACCACCAATGTACTTCTGAATGTTTTGTGGGCTCAACTCCAATTCATCCTTAGTGGCCTCTTGCCTTAGCTACTCCATGTATCTGTCGAACTCTAGCCATACTTGGTTCTTGTGTTTAACCTCGGTGAGGGAACCAATTAAAGGGATCTTGTGTGTTCTCACCATGACATCCAAACTCTTGTACAGTCGTGCATATGAGGCTTGTATATTGGTGTCGAATGGGCTAGTTGATCATAGTTCTCAATCAACATCCAGACCTTTGCTTTCTCCATCTCTGCCTGAGGCTTCATCATCTTTGGCAAGTGAAGTGGGGCCCCTTTTTACCGCATTTTTCACTCTTGCATATGGGCGATAGTAGCATGGATGTTCCTGAGAGTTTTAACAAACTCTTTGCTCAACTCTTTGATCCGTCGCTATAAGCCATGCACACAGATAACTGCTTTATGCATGGTGATGAATCTATCATAGAGCTTTTGCATGGTAGTCTCAAGTGTTGATACTTCAACAAGTATCACTTTCCTCATCTCTGCCATTGTGGAAACTGCACTCTTCTCTTTCAGTTGTTTTGCCTCTTGCCTGGAAGCCTGCAAGTTCTTTGTTATTTGTTCATTCTCGACCAGCAAGAACTTAACATTTGACTTTATGGCTCTTGCATAGGCCAAGGTGGTATCGACAAGGGAAGCTCGATGCTTTCTGAAGTCTAGCATTATCACACTTTCCTTCCTGAATGCGGTGACACGTGATCATTTAGAAATTGTTTCCTCCATGCTTGTACAATCTTCTTCTACAACTCGTCAAATGAAAGATTGTGCACATCCATCATCAAATCATCATCAAGGAGAAAAACCTCTCCTTGCTCGCTCAAGATTGGTTCTAACACTGGAGATGGTGGAGACTAATAAGTGACCTCGGGTGCTCTAGGCATAAGGTCAGTGTCTTCATTCCGTGGCTTTTCCCCTAGCTCTATGTCTGTCACTTCCATCAAGTGCTCAATCTGCTGAGCAAGCTCTTGATCCTATATTTTTTCACCCTCTTCTTTAGCTACTGGTTGTTCTGACTCCTCAACCTGTATGGGCATTTTTTTCTCTGTCATTTCACCTTGCCTTTCTTCTTCCACTTGTTTTTGCTTCTCTTCCCTTTCTATCCTTCTCAACTCTTGTTCTTCCTTCAACTTCTTCTATGTGTCCTACAACTTTAGTTCTTCTTCCTACAACCTTTGATTTTCTCTCTTCCTTCACTCTGATCTCTTTAATCACTGCTCCCTCTTTGCCTTCACTACTAAAGCTATTTTTTTAGTGATAGGATATTCTCTCATATTGTAGTTTTTCTCTACCTTTGGGTTCTCGGTAATCTTCCTCTTGCCCTTGTCCTATGCTGGCTTGCTATTTATTGTTGCAGTTGTTGTTGCTTCCTACACTGTTGCTACCTACAGAGCATCCTTCCAAGTTGTGGCTATACTAATAGGATCGTGGAGCTTGGAGTCATTGTAACAGTATCTCCAAGGGTCCTCCTCATGCTAGCGAAATGTCTCATGGATCCATTGATAGTACACCTTCGTACAATGGTTCTTGCAAATACCGTGGGGATCATATGGATTAAAGTCCTTAGTGTCAAACTCGAAGTTCAATATCTCCTTAGCTTCAACATCTGTATCTTTCAAGCTCTTAATCTCGTATAACTCGATCCGCAAAGGAAGAGTGGGCCATGTTGACTTCTTCTTCCTGTATAGTCCTACTGATAACCCTATAGAGAGGTGATATGAGACCTCTTTCATGACCAGATTGTTTGTGGCATACCTTGTTAGAACATGTGAAGGTTTCTCTCCACCAAAAACTCTGATGAAGGTGCCACCAGGTGAGGCATACCAATAAGCAATGTTAAGTATCACCTCCATTACTTCTTTGGACATGCAAGGTGGATCTCGCTCAAAGATCAGCTTGTACAACAGGATGATGAAATGGTCAGTCAACCTTGCCATTACTCCTCAGTAGTTGTAATCAGAAAGAAACTCTCAATAAATGTCGATGGTAGTATCTTTTGGTGTCCATGTCTAGCTCATGCTAGGAAATTGTTTTTGGGCACAAATTGCATCCAGTAAGTATGCAGACATGTAGAATCTCACTTGCTCATCCTTAGGTGGATTCCGAGCATTAGTCACATGGACTTTCAATTGATGATCCAACAAGTCTGACTAGTTGAATGGTCTATCACTCACCAACTGGTCCAATACAACTAGTCAATCTTCAGGAAAGGTCTTTGTGCTCTCTTAACTATATATTTGGCATGCAAAGATGATCAAGAACTGGTCGACCTTCTTGTGAGGCTTTGTCTTTGAAACATGATTGGGTGTCTATCTGAACTTTGATGACTCTTTCACCTAGCATTTGACTATATCTCTCGTGTTCACCTGGCTATGGGTGGCATAGAAAAGTGTGTCCATGCACCTCGCCGACTGAGGTAAATGATACATTTGATGAAAGTTCTCCACCGTGAAGGTGGCAAGCTCTAGTCCACTGGCACTACTTTATGTAATAGTCTCTAGATCAGTGGAAAACCCAGATGACAATGTCCACACATGGGAAGACTAGGTACCTGCATACAACCGTGTATAAGCATGACTGTTGGATATCGATATAAACATGTTAGTCCTGTAAGTATTCCTTGAAGTCCTCTGCAAAAGTATCCTTGATTTGCTGCCATGTCAACTTGGTGCCCTTATCAATAAACAAGTGAGTCTCTGCATAAACTGGAAAGTTAACTAACACCTTCTCAACTGCTTCCCCAGTACTACTCTTGACAGTTTCCTTTGATGCAACTCTCTTGGAGGCCATGTTAACTATAACTGCTAGAGATATTCTCAACAACTGTTGTACCTGGAGACAGAGAGGACACTCATGGTATGCAAATGTTAGCTTAAAACCAAAATCACTTCAAGACCAGATTAAGCAACAAAGCGGGCTAGTACTAGGACATATTGCGCAGTTCTAGTTCATAGAGGTGTCTGGCTTCCTGCTGGAGCTGCATACTGGGTAGTCCCAACAGTTAATGGGGGATGCTTGATGACTGGAACTGTGAAATGTACAATTCAGTTTGGGCACAGGCCAAGAGAGATTGCGCATTGTGTAGTCTCAGTGGCTAGGACTGGGATACTTGCTCTTGGAACTGTGCAGTGTGCAGTTGGAGATAGGCCAGGGTAGCCTCTACGCAGTTCCAAAAGCCAAGGTAGAGGCTTTAAGCTCCTAGAATGTGCAGTACAAGCAAGGGAAAGTGATATCCGGGAAAGGGAAGCCCAGATCTGCCCAAGGGGAGTCGGAAAATGAGCAGATCTGAAGGATGGTGTTATGTTGAGTGAAAATATAACTAAGTGATGATGCATGCAAGTGAAACAAGTGTAGGAATCAATCAAACTGAAGGAAAATGAATCATGTGGAGAGAGTCGTTGCAACTATGACCGTTAGTGCAAAAATAGGGTAATGCATGTGACACTTGGGAAAGGTAATGAAAAACTTAAAACACCACTTCTACAAGATAAAACATGGTAAAACACCATCATTCATTCAACAAAACAAGTGAAACAACACTCTCACAAGATAAACAAGAAAAACCAATAGAATAAGCAACAAAAGACTAGAGAAGAAAAAATTACTTAGAAAAGCGACGATGATCGCACCAAAGGTTCCTTGATCTCCGCGAGAATTCCATAGTTCCAAGATCGAATGTGAAAATGAGCTTTGGCAGCATCGATTTAGAGTTTATGATGCGAAGGCCAAAAATCAAGGAAAAAGCGACACTTCGTGGCTATTTCTAAAATAACTCAAGTGCCTCCTTCAGACTGCTAAAAATAGATCCCTATTTTCTAAGGATTCTTTTTCATTTTTTTTATTTTTTCCCTTTCAGGAAAAGTTTCCATGCATTTCTTGATGTGATCGAGCAATTCTGGGAAGGACTGGACAACTCACTAGCTCATGCACTGAGCAGCTTCTGAGCAAGAGACTTCTGTGCAATTTCTAGACTGAGTGGCTCTAGGCTGCCTCTCATGCTTTGCGCAATTTCCAAACTGAAGGTTGGTTGTCAACTAGCTCTACACAATTTTGGATTTGAAGGCTCACTATCAGCTTGGTCTACACAATTCTCGAGAGCAAGGCTGGTTTCCCTCAAGGATTGTGTAGTTCTTTAAGCCAAGCTCGGAACAAGATGAAAACCAAGTCAAGAGATTGGTTTGTGGGTTAGACAACAAAAAAAAGTAAGAAAACACAAGCCATGATGAAAGGATGAGGCTTAATCAAAGCACACAAGTACCTGGATCAATGCAAGATGTGTTGTTGTAATTTAGGAGGGAGGCTCTGAAATGAATCATAGGAAAAATTTTAGAGGGTGGTTGTAGTCACTACAAAATTAGCAACACACTGGTAGAACTCCAGCTCTCTATATGTACCTTGTCTCATGAAAAGTGATTCCAGCTCTTCCGGAAGTATTGTTCAATTCTTTGATTGTCATAGATTCTTCACTAGCTTGAGTTAAAGATGTAGTCCCTACCGTTCTCCTTATCAGAAGTAGAAATACCAAGCCAAGTCAAACTGATTTATTTCAATTGGGGATGAGGGGTATATAAATGCACAAGTAATGTAGATTTTCATAGTTTTATTTTCATCTCTAGCATTGCTCCGCTACCATCAAGTCTGGACAACACCCTGACGAGTCAGTTTAGGAACACGAGCATTGCTCTTCTACCAGTGAGCCTTGCTTCACCTCTCTACGCAGGAATCCTTTCCCTTATTTCACCTTTATTTTTATTTTTTCATTTTCCATTTGCAAAGAACTGTGCATAGGCACTTATTTATTTCATGAGGAAAAAGAGGGATCCCAACTTATTGAGAGGAGAAGAGGTTTTCCCTTCAGAGAAGGATGTTTATATATACCTCTAAAATACTTGTTAATGTTTTTCCCCTCTCCTTACTCTACTTGACTGAGTTGACAATGGTTAACCGAATATAGAAAACAAAATAGAGTAAGTGGTACTAGCTAAGAGCGCAAGCATCGTGGTTTCACCATGATTCTCTCTTAAAGGAATGTATTTTCCATAAGGGTATCATCAACTATAAGAATGCAATATTCTCATAAAGAGAGGGAATATACAGATAACCAAGTTTTGATAGTTGTACAAGCTCCTCTTGGAATTCACCTTGCTTGTCTAAGGGCCAAACACGGTTTCATGCAGAACTAACCTACATCTGCACAAGAAAACAAGCAAAGGAAAGAAACAAGACAAAGAAAAAAAAAGTAAGCAAATCAAGAAACAAAACAAGAAATCAAACACTACTCCTACTACTTAGCTAAGCAAAGCACGGGCCAACTCATGTGAAGTGATATTTCCAATGCAACCATTAGTGCATTATTTGGCCCATGTAGGCGAAAACATGATTGACAAGAAATATATTCAATAAAACCAACCAAGAAAGATATAACAATGTAAAGAAGATCATCTGAAGCTTCAATGCATCCAAAAAAAAGAAAACTTTGAAAGCGCATGAAAGGCACTCTGCGGATGTATCATGGTGTCATCTTATATTGCACATGAAAGATAGGCATGTACACACCTTCAAACTTGACAAGTGAGCAAACATAAAGAAAGAAGAAAAAATATGTTTTTCAACAGTGCTTGCTACGTATGAGTCCTCCAATGCATGAGCAATAGGATAGTGTGATTGTGGTGGAGGACGTGAAAACTGTGAAATGGATTGATTTTCAGTGTAAACAAGAGAGTGATGAGGAGACTGGAGAGATTCAATAGATTTTTTATTGGAAGTGGAACTAACCTCAAGGCTACGAGAACCTAACATAACCATTATCTTAGGCTAAAGTTCCTCGGTAGTTTGAGGAGCTTCCACTTCATAAAAATATGGATCATCAAAGATCGGTGGCTTAGAAGGATAAATAGTAGACAAATCAGAATCGTGATTGAATGTGTCACTGATGGAAAAGATCGAACAACCACGATCAGAAAATTAAAGATGAACAATGACATCCTCATGATCTAACAAATCATAAAGAGGGGGTGATGAAAAACAATAATTTTCACCCTCTATGTTTCTGGAAATGTAAGATGAGAGATTGGGTGGATCTGGGAAGAAATATTTGTCCTCTCTGTAATCAAATCAAAGGCTGACATCCCATGTGTTCTGTGAATAATAGAAAGCGGAAATGTCCAGAGATAGATTTTCACAAGATGGAATAGAAATGGTAGAATCATGGAAGATGTCAGGATAAAGCGAACGAGGTGTGGACGAAAGGAGGTCATCCTTCACCATAGATTCTTGTTCAGACTCCCACACATACTCATAAAAAATGATAGCGTAGGTTGGTTGTTCAACACCAACTCCGTCCACAACTTGATCCTCATGAACATCACATGTGGAATCCAGAACGGATGAACACAACACACCAAAATCTAGAGGATCAAAGGAAGAAAAGGACATTGGATGAGAAGATGAAACCATGTGACAACCATCAATTTTTCAGTCCAAATCTACACAAAAATTATGAGCAAGTGGGGTAGGAGGAGATGGTAACAGTTCAACAGGTGGATTCACAACTTCTCCCACCTCCTCCTGCAGGGATAGAGTTGTTTGATGAGAAGGGGACAGAGGGTCACTTAGGACAAAAAACCTCGTCTGTCTCATATTTAGAAGCTCAAACACTGAGGTATGTTGGGAGAGATTCAGAAGTTTCTAACTCATGTCGATTCTCAGAGATGTGAACAAGATATGGAAATCTTCCCTCCAAAAATTTCTAGTTAGCTTCATCTTCATGAAATTTAGAATAGTGATGAAGGAAGCAATCATAAAAGTGCTCAAGACATTCGTCAAGTGATTTTCGTAATTTTAAATGTTTTTGATGAAGTGCTTTATAGTCATAGAAAATGAAAGCACGACATAATTCTATAATCATGTGATCGAAATAGTGTATAGAGGTTGCGGGCAACGTGTGACACCATTTCTTTGCATGCCCTTCGAATGTGAAAGAAAACAACCCATAGGCCTCAGACCGTTTGGAGTAGGAGTCCTAGCAGTAGGTGGTAGTTCCTAGACCATGGTAGCAAACAGAGATAAGTATGATAACTTTGGATGAGAGCAAGTGTGTGACCTTGCAGCAAGTCAAGTGAGATGCATGGGGGTTCTAACACACAGAGGGGAAAATGAAGTGTGCCCCTTAGAAGCCTGTAATAGTATACAACTTTAGAGGAACACACGAGCGAAATGACATCACAAGATAAAATGCAGGATAGTCCACAAATTAAAGTGACGGGTTAATCCAACAACACACATTCAACAAGATTCATACAATTGCATACAAACTAGTTCATAAGAAAATGTGTAAGTTAAACAACTTACATTGCTAAAGCAACCAGAATATTCCAACTACAATAACAACTCATGCATGAAAGTGTGTTGGGTCTGTTATTATCATTATAAGTGAAAGTTCCATCCATACATACACCATTGATGACCACTAGCCCCAATAGTGGAACATTACAATCAATAACACTTGATCCTCCAAATAAGTATACTCACTCTACATTGTGGACAAGCCAAGGCTCGTCACAATACTCCCAAGCCTTTTCTAAGCCTAAGCCTAGTCAAAATCTTGGCTCCCAAAAGCTTGTTTTGTGATTTATGAAGTTCTATTTATAACAAAGGGTGGGGTGACCCTTAACATTCCCATTTGTGACTCTTTGACTGCCCTCATGACTCTTCAAATTATTTAGAAATAACTCATTACATAACATGATGACCCTTCACATTCCACTAATGACACTTGGAATTTCACTTACAACATATTTGCAAATAATATTACAATTTTCCACATGTACCAATGTGAGACAAAATAGGCTAGAGACAACCTAAAAATATAAAACTATATGACTCCAAAGTTTGGGGAAAGAACAATTTGGCAACTCCATTCGGTGCTTCTCAGTCATGTAATCATGGGAAGCTTGGTACTATGTGATGATGTCCCCAAACTGCTTGATGGTGCCTTTCTGATAGCGGACTCTTTCCTCCATAACATCTGGGTATATGGTCTTGGAACCTGTATCCAACTTGTCTTGAAGCATGTACAGCATGGTGTTCACCATGATGGACTGCCAATGTAATTCTGCATGTTTTGTGTGCTCAACTCCAACTCATCCCCGATGGCCTCTCGCATTAGTTTCTCCATGTACTTGTTGATATATAGCCATAATTGGTTCTTTTGTTTAGCCTTGATGAGGGAATCGATTGAAGGGATCATGTGCATTCTCACCATGACATCCAAATTCCTTAGTTGCTCAATGTCTATCACTTGCATCAAGTGCTCAATCTATTAAGCAAACTCCCGATCCTGCATCTGTTCCCCCTCTTCTTCAGCAGTCAGCTATTCTGACTCCTCAACCAGTATGGGCATTGTTTTCTCTATCATTGCACCTTTCCTTTCTTCTTCCACTTGTTTCTGCTTCTCTTCCTTTTCTCTCCTTCTCAACTCTTTCTCTTCTTTCAACTTCTTCTACGTTTCCTGCAGCCTTTTCTTTTCTCTCTTCCTTCGCTCTGCTCTCTTTAGTTGTTTCTCCCTCATTACATCTGCTGCCAAAGCTTCTTTCTCAGTGATAGGATATGCTCTCATCTTGTAACTTTTCTCTGCCTCTAGGTTCTCGACAATCTTCCTCTGGCCCTTGTCCTGCGCTGACTTGTTTCTTATTGTTGTTGTTGTTGTTTCTTCCTGCGTTGCTGCTTCCTGCAGAGCAGTCTTCAAAGTTATGGCTATACTAATTGACTCATGGAGCTTAGAGTCATTGTAACAATATCTCCAAGGGTCCTTCCCGTGCCAGTGAAATGTCCCATGGATCCATGGATAATATGCCTTCACACAGTGGTTCTTGAAAATATTGTGGGGATCATACAGATTAAAGTCCTTGGTGTTGAACTTGAACTTTAATATCAACTTAGATTTGGCCTATGCATCTTTCAAGCTCTTAATATCGTATAACCCGATCCACAAAGGAAGAGCAGGCCATGGTTCCTTCTTCTTCCTGTGTAGTCCTGTTGATAACCCTGTGGAGAGGTGATATGAGACCTCTTGCATGCCCGGCTTGTCTGTAGCATACCTTGGTAGAACATGTGGAGGCTTCTCTCTGCCAAACACTCTGATGAAGGTGCCACCGAGTGAGGCATACCAAAATGAAATGTTAAGTATCACCTCCATCACTTCTTGGTGTTGAAAATAGAAACAAGAAATGATAAAAATAGAATCCAAAATATTCCAATTTTAATTTTTCCTTGAATTAAAATTTGAATTTAGTCTCACCATGTGCTTGAAAATAATTGATTAATTCATTATGGATTAATTAGTTGGAGAAATTCAAAATAGAAGTCTTTGTGAAGTCATGCAATAGTTATCCCTCAAATTAAGGAAATTATCCCTTAATTAAGGAAATAATTTTGAGCTATATTTGAGTTGTAATTAGTTAACTCAGTTTACTGAGTTAAGTCCAATTAAATTAGTTCCAAACTATTTGAGGAACTAATTGTGAGTTATTAGTCAGTTGATGCATGCATGCACTCAACTAGTGTACTCCAAATAACTGAAGATTCCCTCATCAGTAATTCATGCATGTCTATTCTGAGAAAGAACTAGTTGAGCTAAATGTCATGGACAGTGTACTATCAGTTGCATGTTTTCTCCTATAAAGGAAACCCATGCGTGCATAAGGAACAAGGTTCCTTGAGGATTGCGCAGCTCTGATAGTGTGTTAGAGCAGGGTGTGAGATTAGTGTGAGAAATCAGTGTTCAACTTGGTTGAGAGTCTTCCACTTGCTAACAGGAGGATCACCTAGGAGAAACTGCAAAAGGAAATAGGATCTTGGAGGACAAAGGAGAAGGCTTATGAGAAGCTTTGTTTGCCTGTGATCATCCCGGAGGATTGTACGGAGAGATGGCTAACTATGAGAGCTAAGGCTTTGTATAATTCTGATGTATTTCAACCCTGTATAATAATACAGATAGTGGCATTTTTAGCTAAGGCTTTCCCCTAAGTATTTTCTATGTTTCATGTGCATTGATTCTTCTTCTTATGGTTATATGTGTTCAGCTGTGATTCAGCTAGATCTTTAAGCTTCTGCAAAGAAAATTGATAGTAGAAGTAGATTATAGTGTTTTGCTTTAGTTATATTGCATTATTGGGTTAATCTACAGTCAAATTTTCTACATGATTTTAGAGGTAGATTTATAGAGAATTTGCAGAATTTATACTTGGTATCGAAGCTGAGTTTATCGGAGCAGTGAACAGTATACGGAAAAGAGAATTTGAAGTTTGAAGTCTGAGGTTGCAGGTGCAAATCGAATTCTTATATTACTTCAAGGTTGGCCAATGGCGTTCTATGGCTTGAGACTCAAGTATGCCTTGGAAGGTAGCTCGAATTACATAGCATGGAAAGATCACATGGAGGTTGTATTATAAGATGATGGCTTGAAGGATTTCATTGATCAAGAAATCCCAAAGCCAGCTTCAACTAATGCACAAGAGTTGGCTAAGTGGAAGAAGTGTGTGGCGAGGGTGAGATGGATCATCCTTGAGGGAGTTCGAGACCATATTGTCTCAAGTCTCGATGGGAAGGATACTCCATATTCAATGTGGAAGACATTGAAGGACCTCTACTAGAACAATAGTGACCGGAGGAAATTGGCGCTCAAGGATAAGCTTCAAAGAATCAAGATGGAGAACGATGATACTATTTCCACATAACTGAACAAGCTCACCACCTGCAGAGATGAGCTTATCAGTGTGGGAATAACTATTACTGATGATGATATGGTGAGCCTCGCTCTCGTTGGCCTTCCAAAGAGCTGGAATAGCTGCCAGGACTCTGTGAATGGAAGGGAGAAACTACCAGATTGGGAATGACTATGGTTGGATCTGATGTGGGAGGAGATCAGGAGGAGCACTCAAGATGGTTATTCACCCAAGGATGATGATGAAGAAAATATGGCCTTAGCAAGTAAGGCAGGGAAAGGGAAGGGGAAAGATTCCCATTCCAAATCAAATTCTTCTCATGGATGGAAGAAGGTTGACAAGTCTAAAGTGAGGTGCTTTAATTGTCACGAGATGGGACATTATGCGACTAATTGCCCATCGAAGAAGTCCAAGAAGGGATCCTCGGAAGGATCTGAAGGTGATGCATTAGCCTCTCAATTCGAGATGGAATTTACCCTCATTTCATGCATGGTGTCATCGATGATGGGTTGTGGTTGGTATCTTGACAATGGAGCCTCATTCCACATGACCATGGATAAAAGTTTATTCGATGCCTTGGAGGAGAAAGACCTCAAGATGCACATAGAGATGGGTGATGATGAAAGGTATAGTGTTTCAGGAGTGGGCACGGTTGCTTTTCAGAGGGAGCATGGACCTCCTATCACCTTGACAGATGTGAAGTATGTGCCTGAACTGAAGAAGAACTTGGTATCAGTCGCGATGTTGGAGGACAAAGGCTACGATGTTGTCTTTAGTAAGGGAAAGGTTTTCCTTAGACACATCACCATGTGAAACAGATTGGTTCACGACTTAAGAACCTGTATTCTCTTGAGGCTCAAGATGCATGCAAAGCCTTGAGGAGCAAGGAAAATGTTAGAGACTTGGTGGTTGAGAGGGAGAGTAAATTACCTCTCAACATGTAGTCCCAGAAGAAGTCTTAGACAATCGTGGAGGAGCCACAATTAGAGAAGTGGACAGAGGGATCACATGCAGCCATACCTCCAGGTGTGAGGTGGGGCAATGTGAAGTGATAGTCCCAAGAAGGCTAAAATTGGACAAGGTCCATTGAGAGGTTTTATCTCATGGATCGTACCTTGCTACAGGAGCCCAAAGTACATAGTAGCGGGAGGAATCAGTGGGATTGATGCAATCAGAGATCAAAGTGACAGAGGCTAGAGCAATTAGATACTGAAGAGTGCATAGAAGGATTGAAAACAGTGAAGAAAGGCAAAGTAAGCAGAAGCGCAAAGTTTTCAGTTGACAAAGGCAATAGCAATCAGATACTTTGATGATAGTTGCATCATATTGATTCAGGTTGGATGTTTTATTTGTTTCTGAAGTTGTTGGAGCAACAACACTAGAGAGAAGTGTTGCATGCATAACATTCCAACGGTTCAAGATTGGGATCGAATTGAATTCCTCTTGTTGAGAGGGAGTGTTGAAAATAGCAACAAGAAATGATAAAAATAGAATCCATAATATTCCAATTTTAATTGGTCCTTGAATTAAAATTTGAATTTAGTCTCACCATCTACTTGAAAATAATTAATTAATTAATTCATGATGGATTAATTAGTTGGAGAAATTCAAGTTAGAGGTATTTGTGAAGTCATGCAACAGTTATCCCTTAAATTAAGGAGATTATCCCTTAATTAAGGAGATAAGATTGAGTTATATTTGAGTTGTAATTAGTTAACTTAGTTTACTGAGTTAAGTCCAGTTAAATTAGTTCCAAACTTTTTGAGAAACTAATTGTGAGTTATCAGTCAGTTGATGCATGAGTGTACTCCAGATAACTGAAGATTCCCTCATCAGTAACTCATGCATATCTATTCTAAGAAAGACCTAGTTGAGCTAAATGTCAAGGACAATGTACTATCAGTTGCATGTTTTCTCCTATAAAGGAAACTCATGCATGCAGAAGGAACAAGGTTCCTTGAGGATTACACAGTTCTGACAGTGTGTTAGAGCAAGGTGTGAGATTAGTGTGAGAGATCAGTGTTCCACTTGGTTGAGAGTCTTCAACTTAGTAACATGAGGATCACCCAGGAGAAACTGCACAAGGAAATAGGAGCTTGGAGGGCAGAGGAGAAGGCTTGTGAGAAGCTTTGTTTGCTTGTGAGCATCCAGGAGGATTGTACTAAGAGCTGGCTAGCTGTGAGAGCTAAGGATTTGTATAATTCTGATGTATTTCCACCTTGTATGATAATACAGATAGTGGGGTTTTTAGCTAAGGCTTTCCCCTAAGTATTTTCTATGTTTCATGTGCATTGATTCTTCTTCTTATGGTTATATGTGTTCAGCTCTGATTCAGCTAGATCTTTAAGCTTCCACAAAGAAAATTGATAGTAGAAGTAGATTATAGTATTTTGCTTTAGTTATATTGCATTATCGGGTTAATCTACAGTCAAATTTTCTACATGATCTTAGAGGTATATTTGTAGAGAATTTGCAGAATTTCAACACTTGGGACATGCAAGGTGGATCCTACTCAAAGATTATCTTGTACAACGAGATGATTAAATGGTATGTCAACCTTGCCATTACTCCTCATCAACTTTAATCGGATATAAAATTGCAATAACTTTTGACGACAATCTATTTTGGTGTCCATGTCTAGCTCGTACGAGGAAACTGTTGATGGGCATAGATTGCATCCAATAAGTATGTAGACATTTATAATCTCGCTTTCTCATCCTTGGGTGAATTCCAAGCACTAGTCACATGGAATTTCAACTGATGAGCCAACAATTCCAACCAGTTGAATTGTCTTCCATCACTCACCAACTGGTCCAATACAACTACCCAACCTTCAGGAAAGGCCTATGTGTTGTCTTGATCATATATTCAACATGCAAAGATGATCAAGAATTGGTAGGCCTTCCTGAGAGACTTTGTCTTGTAAACATGATTGGGTGTCTGTGTGAACTTTGACGGCTCTTTCAGCAAGCTCTTGACTATATCTCTCATGTTCACCTGGTTGTGGCTAGCATAGAAAAGTGTATCCATGTGCCTCACTGATTATGGTAAATGATACATCTGATGAAAGTTCTCCGCCCTAAAGGTGGAAAGCTCAATCCCACTGGTATTGCTCAATGTCATAGTCTCTAGATCAGTGTGTGAGATAATCCAATTGATAATGTCTACGCATCGGAAGGTGAGGTACCTACATGCAACCTTGTAGAAGTGTGACTTTTGGTCCTCTAAGCCTTCCTTGAAGTCCTCTATAAAAGTATCCTTGATTTTTTGTCATGTAAACTTGGTGCCCTACTCAATGAACAACTGATTGTGCATAAAATGAAAAGTTAACTGACACTTGCTCAACTACTTCCCTAGTTCTACTCTCGATAGTTTCCTTTGATGCAGCTCTCTTGGAGGCCATGTTAACTGTAACTGTTAGAGAGATGCTCAACAACTGTTGTACCCAGAGACAGAGACGACACTGATGGCATGCAAATGTTAGCTTAAAACCAAAAACACTTCAATATAGGATTAAGCAACAAACAGGGCTAATGCTGGGACAAATTGAGCAATTATGGTTCACGGAGGTGACTGGCTTCCTGCTAGAACTGCACACTATGCAATCACAGCAGTTAGTGGGGGAGGCTTGCTGACTGGAACTACACAATGCACAATTCAGTCTAGGCACAGGCCAAGAGAGACTACACATTGTGCAATCTCAGTGGCTAGGACTGGGACACTAGCTCTTGGAGCTGCACAGTGCGCAGTTGGATCCAGACCAAGGTAGCCTCTGCATAGTTCTAGAAGCCAAGGTAGAGGCCTTGAGCTCCCAGAATGTGCAATGCATGCAAGGGAAAGCGAGATTCAAGCAAGGGAATCCCATATCTACCCAAGGGGAGTGTGAAAACAAGTATATTTTAAGGATGGTGTGATGCTGAGTGGAAATCTGATTGAGTGATGATGCATGAAAGTGAAACAAGTGCGGGAATTAATCAAACTGAAGGAAATCAAAGCATGTGAAGAGAGTCGCCACAACAACGACCATTAATGAAAAAATAGGGTAATGCATGCGACACTTGGGGAAAGGCAATGAAAAACTTAAAACAACACTTCTACAAGCTAAAAAAGGTTAAAATGCCACTAGTCATTCAAAAAAAAAGTGAAACAACACTCTCACAAGCTAAACAAGAAAAAGCGACATAACAAGCGGCAAAAGACTAGAAAAACAAAACTTACCCATAAAAGCGACAGGTTCCTTGATCTCTTTGATAATTCCATATATCCAAGATTGAATGTGAAAATGAGCTCTGGAAGTGTCGATTAAATATATTTGTTTGATTTAGGGTTTATGACACAAAGGCCAAAAATCAAGGAAAAAGTTACACTTGGCGACAGTTTCTAAAATAACTCGAGTACCTCCTTCAGATTGCTAAAAATAGATCCCTATTTTCTAGGGATGCTTTTTCATTTTTTTCTTTTTTCCCTTTCGAGAAAATTTGTCATTCATTTCTTGAAGAGATCGTGCAGTTCTAAGAAGGATTGGATAGCTCACTGGCTCTTGTACTGATCAGCTTGTGAGCAAGAGGATTTTGCATAATTTCTGGGCTCAATGGTTCTGGATTGCCTCTCATTCTCTGCGCAATTTCCCAACTGAAGGTTTGTTGTCAACTAGCTCTACGTAATTTTGGAGCTGAAGGCTCACTGTCAGCTTGGACTGCGCAATTCCTAAGAGCAAGATCAGTTTCCCTCAAGGATTCCGGTGTTCTCTAAGGCAAGCTTTGAATAGGATGAAAACCAAGTTAAGAGATTGACTTTTGGGTTAGACAACAAATCAAGTAAGCAAACACAAACCATGATGAAAGGATGAGGCTCAATCAAAGAACACAAGTACCTGGATCAGTGCAAGATGACATGCTGTAATTTAGCAAGGAGGCTCTAAAACGAAGCATAGGAAAAATTTTGGAGGGTGGTTGTAGCCACTACAACAGGTTTATAATATTAATACCTTGGGTTTAATATTATTCCCATGGGTTCATAATCCATTGGGGTTTTAATATTAATCCCTTGGGTTTATTAATGTAAGGGTCCATATTCCTAGGGTTTAATATTACTCCCTTGGGTTTAATATTATTTCCTTGGGCTTATAATCCCTTGGGATTTTAGTATTAATCCCTTAGGTTTATTAATCACTTGGGTATATAATATCAATCATGGTTAACCATGGTCAACCATGGTTAACCTATTTTGTAAAATTAATCATGGTCCGATGTTGCGTTGTAACAAACATTGTCTCAATATGAAAACCAACCATGGTCAACCATGGTTCAATGTCACATTGTGACAAAGATTGTCTCGGTATGAAATTCAATCATGCTTAAGCATGGTCCAATGTCGCATTGCGACATTGATTATCTCAATATGAAAATCATTCATGATCAACCATAATCCTTAGGTTTATAGTCCTTTGGGGTTTTGGTATTAATCCCTTGGGTTTATTATTCTATTGGGTTTATAATATCAAGCACTTGGATTTATTAATCTAAGCATCCAACCATGGTCGAGCATGGTCCGACGTCACATTGTGACAAAGATTGTCTCAATACAATCATGGTCAACCATGGTTAATCGCGGTTAATATGAAAATCAACCGTGGTCAACTATGGTCAACATTGTTTATTTTATGGTTCATAATATTTACCTTAGGGTTTATATAACTTGGGTTTATAAAATTAATCCATTGGGTTTAATATTATTCCCATGCGTTCATCATCCATTAGGGTTTTAGTATTAATCCCTTGGGTTTGTTATTTCCTTGGGTTTATTAATGTAGGGGTCCATATTCTTAGGGTTTAATATTATTTCCTTGGGTTTATAATCCCTTGGGTTTTTAGTATTAATTCCTTTGGTTTATAATATCAATCATGATCAACCATGTTTTGTAAAATCAATCATGATCTGACATTGCATTGTGACAAACAATGTCTCAATATGAAAACCAACCATGGCTCAATGTCACATTGTGACAAAGATTGTCTCGATATGAAAATCAATCATGCTTAAGCATGGTCCAATGTCGCATTGTGACATTGATTGTCTCAATATGAAAATCATCCATGGTCAACCATGTTTATTTTAGGGTTTATAATATTTATCTTGGGTTTTATATACCTTGGGTTTATAATATTAATCCCTTGGGTTTAATATTATTCCCTTGGGTTCATAATCTCTTAGGGTTTTAGTATTAATCCCTTAGGTTTATTATTCTCTTGGGTTTATAATATCAAATAATCTAAAGGTTCAACCATGGCCGAGCATGGTCCGACGTCACATTGTGACAAAGATAGTCTCAATATGAAAATCAATCATGGTCAACCACGGTCAATCATTGTCATTCATGGTAAACCGTGGTTAATTGCAATCAATATGAAAATTAACCATGGTCAATCATGGCCACATTGTGACAAACATTGTCTTAATATGAAAATCAACCATGGTCTAACATCGCATTGTGACAAAGATTGTTTCGATATGAAAATCACTGATGCCCAAGCATGGTCAAACATGGTCCAACATTTCATTGTGACATTGATTGTCCCAATATGAAAAACAACCATGGTCAAGCATGTTTATTTTAGGGTCATTGAGTCCATTCATGCTCAACCATGATGCAACGTCACATTGTGACAAAGATTGTCTCAATATGAAAATAAACCTTGGTCAACCATGGTCGAACATCGCATTGTGACAAAGATTGTCTCAATATGAAAGTCAATCACGGCTAGTCATGGTCCAACATCACATTGCGACAATTATTGTCTCTATGAAAATCAACCATGGTCAACTATGGTCAACATTGTTTATTTTAGGGTGTATAATATTTATCTTAGGGTTTATATACCTTGGGTTTATAATATTAATCCCTTGGGTTTAATATTATTCCCATGGGTTTATAGTCCATTAGGGTTTTAATATTAATCCCTTGGGTTTATTAATGTAAGTGTCCATATTCTTAGGGTTAAATATTATTCCCTTGGGTTTAATATTATTTCCTTAGATTTATAATCCCTTGGGTTTTTAGTATTAATCCCTTGGGTTTATTAATCACTTGGGTTTATAATATCAATCATGGTCAACTATGGTGAACCATGTTTTGTAAAATCAATCATGGTCAATCATGGTCCGATATTACATTGTGACAAACATTGTCTCAATATGAAAACCAACCATTGTCAACTATGGTTCAATGTCACATTGTGACAAAGATTGTCTCGATATGAAAATCAATCATGCTTAAGCATGGTCCAATGTCACATTGTGACATTGATTGTCTCAATATGAAAATCATTCACGGTCAATCATGGTCGACCATGTTTATTTTAGAGTTTATAATATTTATCTTAGGGTTTGTATACCTTAGGTTTATAATATTAATCCCTTGGGTTTAATATTATTCCCATGGGTTCATAGTCCCTTGGGGTTTTAGTATTAATCCCCTAGGTTTCTTATTCTCTTGGGTTTATATTATTGCCTTCAGTTTATATCCATTGGGATTTTAGTATTGAACCCAAGGGTTAATAATAAAACCCCAAGGTATTATAAACCCAAGGGACTAATATTATTGAACCCAAAGAACTAATATTATAAATCCAAGGTATATAGCCCTTAGATGACCATGATTTATATTGAACCTAAAAGATTAATATTATAAACCTATGAATAATTTATACCGTAGGAATATAAATCCTTAGATTAATATACCCAATAGATTAATATTAATATCCCTTAGATTTATAATATTAAATAATTATTATTAATTATAATGATAATAATAATAATTTTATATTATTATTATTATTATTATTATATATTTATCAATGGCAAATAAAAATAAAACCTTAAACTATATCAATCACATTAATATTTTTAATCTAATTATGCTAATATAAATATAACAATATATTTTAATTTAATACTAGATAAATTATTTATGATATTTGTACCTAACAAAAGTATGCTTAAGTAATATCTGACTTCTAAAAAAACACTGCAACTTTAATGCACAAATCAGAGTATTTACTTGTCTGTACGTTTGGAATTATCTGTTACTTCTATTTTGAAAAATAATTGTTTGACTGGAAGCTGATTCTTTTCTTCTCTTTGTATTTTGCTCTGCCTATTTTCTTCTCTTTGTATTTATCTTTTGCATTCCAATATTTTTTTGAAGTGATTCTGCTCTATACTCTATTAATGACAAATGATTTCTTGAATTCAAGCTTCTGTGATCCATATTAAGTTTATGAGAGATTTTTCAGCATAAATCACAAGATATTTCATTTGTCGACGTGTTTCAAACCAACTAGTGTGGTTCATTGTCAAGACAAGTTGAATGAGAAGATCAGGCTTTGCATGTTAAATAGATAGAGCAGAAACTCCAACCGCTGTATTCCTTGACCAGGTAATGGCTAGATTTGATTGGTTAGTTAGGACAGGATTAGGGGTATAACCATTATTTAATTAAAGAAGTAACTTTGGTTAGTTAAATTCTTATTAAAACAAAAGTAAATGGACCCTTTTTAACCACTTATAATTATAAATATATATTAAAAAATAAATTATAACCTAAATTAATTTACATTAATAGTTAGTTATCAAACTTACTATATTTAAATATTAGAGTAATTAATAGTTAGTTATAAAAATTATTAAATATATAAATATAAATATATAGATATATTTTTATTCAAATATAAGTCAAAGGGACTGTTCCATATACTAATAATTATTAAATTAATTATAACTAAATTAATTTTAAATAATAGTTATTTATAGAAGTTGAACAAATATATAATAGAGTAATTTATGATATTATAAATATATATATAAATAAATTATAAAAGAAATTAATTTAAATTAATAGTAAGTTATCCAAGTTATTAAATCTAAATATTAGAGTAGTTAGTTATAAAAGTTATAAATATTAGGGTAATATATAAATAGTAAGTTCTAAATTTATTAAAAATGTAAGTTAAAGGGACAGTTTATACATTTATAATTTTAAAAATATATTAAGATAAATTAATTAAAAATAAATTAATTATAATTCAATGGTTATTTATAAAAGTTAGTTAAATATATAAATATTAGAGTAATTTAAGGGTTAGAAAGAAAATTTTAATATTTAAAATTAAAGGTTTATTTTAGGGGTTAAAATTATCAAAGATTAATTTCAAGCTTATTTTCTTTAAGTTATTACCATAAATAAATGCTACACAAGGGGAAAAAATCTTAAAAGACAACAAGAAAAAACAAAACAAAGGGAAGGGAAGGCAGGAAGACCACGACTAGGAGGAGAGGGCTGGGACCCAGTAACGACTGATCTTCCAGCCATCCTCTCTATTGAGATTGTTCAACCTTTTTTCAATCTCAAGTGCTTCCCTAAATTTCTAGTGATGGAATTGGACAACTCTAGCAATCACACTAGCCTCCTCGAGGCAGACATGATGATTGGTTTTCTCCACATGCTCTGCTAAAGCAGAAGACTTGGCTCTTCTATGCTTAAGGCCAGTTGCGTGCTCACTAATCCTTTGATTAATGGAGCGACCAGTCTCACCAATATAGGGAGTCCCACATGAACAAGGAATAATATAAACCCCTTTCATGTCCTTAGGGTCGATAGGATCCTTCACAGATCTGAGGGACTTACGAATGGTATTGAGAGGTCTAAAGGTCGAGGGGACATTATGCTTCTTAAGATGGAGCTGTCTGCATATTTCAAGAAAAAGAGATTTCTTTCGATTTTGGACGATGTGTGGAGTGCAATGAATCTGAAAGTTTTGGGCATGGAATTCGGCAAGGGGAACAATTACAATGGAAGTAAAGTAGTATTCTCTACTTAGAACAGAGATCTGATTATAGAATTGAATGCATATGAGGAAATGAGAGTACAACCCCTATCATCCGAGGAAGTACGGGAGCTGTTTTGCAGAGTGGCATTTAAAGGCGTGCTTGTTCCGCATGACGCAAATGAACATACTGCGAGGCAAGTTGCTACAGAGTGTAAGGGTTTGCCTCTGGCCATAAATGTAGTAGCAGCATCCATGATTGGAAAAACTGATGTAGATGAGTGGAAGCTTCTTTTATCTCGTATGAAAACAATTCCCAATTTTCCCACTACTCATCCTCGTTTAGATCCAGATCTGTATCAACAATTGGGATGGAGGTATGATAGTTTACCCAATGTTAGCCTGAGAAATTTTTTTCTGTATTGTGCCCTGTTTCCTAAGGATGAAATAATTGAGATGGACAACTTGGTGGGTATGTGGATCTCCGAAGGGCTTGTTAGCATGGACAGAGGGAGAATTTATGTCCAATTTCTAGTAGATCGTTACCTATTCGAGCCACACTGGGACTCTCATGAAGACCGTCTATTGCAGTTAGGAAAACAGAATTTCTCCAAAGTTACAGTTAATAATGTTCTCCATGAAATGGCAATCTACATCGGAGAAAAAGAGGAGAACTATGTCTTTAAAGCTGGTCAAATGCTTCAAGAGTTCCCCTACATGGATGCTCATGAATATTACAAAAGAATCTCATTTTTTCACAATAAAATTAAAAGTATGCCAAGGGAACTGAGATGCCCAAGACTATTGAGTCTAATCCTGACTGAAAATGTAAAATTGGAACATGTTTCAGAGGCCTTTCTCCAAAACCTGGCCTTTCTTAGGGTTCTTGATCTGTCAAAAAGTCTAATAAAATTGTTGCCAAGGTCATTGTGGCAACTCAAAGAATTGGAGTTTCTCAATTTGAGTTCAACTGAAATAGAACATATACCTGAAGCTATCAATAATCTTTCTCAGCTTTAGGTTTTGGATCTTTCAGTATGTACAAAGATAAAATCATTGCCAAGTGAGGTAGGAGGGCTTCTAAATCTGAAGCACCTTTATCTAGATTCCTGTGACAGTTTATCCAAAATTCCATATGAGCTTTCAAGGCTCTCTAGTGGCGACTACAGCTTCACAAGGTATAACTCTGCCATAATTGAGGTGGATTTGATTAATGTATAGAGTGGAGGATTAATCCTATAAACAACGAGTGGCAGTGTAGTGAGTTCACTACTTCACTGATCCAGGTGGCTCTAGAGACACACACACCAGACAAAGAGGGCTTATTGAAGCTCAAAAATCAAAGTGATAAAAATGCTTTCGAATTAGGAGTAGAGCGTATATCTCGTCATCCTGATCATGGCGGTGTGAATGGTTCGTCAATCTGAGCTCGTATGAGGGAGAACGAGCCAGTCAAAGTTTTGGTCAAACTTGGGCTATGGCCAAGTTTAAGTGTCCTACAATTTGATTGACCCTGGGACATTAAATCTAGCTCCCAAAAGTGGGAAAAGTTGTGGCCTCCTTAAATTGTCCAATAACCCTTAAATTCAAAATATTAAAAAATGACCATTATATTAACAAAAATTATATAATTATATATAATTATATATATATATTAGGGGTGGTGGGCCACCACCCCCACCACCCACCAAACCTGTTTACATATACACATATAAAATTGTTAAAAAAAAAAATCAAAACAAGAATTATTGGGCCATGACCCCCGTCGTTCCACCCTCCAATCATAAGCACCATACACAATAGTACATGGGGTGGGCGACCCACCTCCGGTGGACCCGACCCACACCCAAACCATGTTAAAACATCACCATAGACCGAGGGTGGTGAGGCCCGAACCCACCCGGCCAGTGTAGCCGATCCACCTCCTAGGCACCCTCATACATGAACCAATGAACCTCATATAATGCACAGTTATGTAATGTACCAACAACCACCAAAAATCATGCGCCCATACAACATTTAATACCACCAACCTCATATCCATTTAATGCGCCATCCATTCATAAACAACGCACCAACTGCATGTGCTATGGAAGGTATGGGGCGGGCCACCCAATGCAGACCCGACCCCCAAAACAATTAATGTCGTTATGTAAAATGGGAGGCGGTGGGGTTTGACCGCCCAACCTCCTCCACATCAAACAGACTTTATACCAATCCGCCTCAACGACTTCCTTGGTTTATCCACCCTCAAAATTAATATAAACCCAGCATTTCATTAGTGTGCCCAAGCATGGAGGAACCAGGAGAGGGCACAGAATTCGAGAATTTTTTAATTAATTTATTGTAGGGAACCATGATTGAGCGAAATTCCCAGGAGGGTGAAATTTTTGCAGTGTCCAAATTGGACAAATTTTATGTCGATCTTACACTTCTCAGCGACACAAACCCAATGGCACAGTCAGTTTCCTAATCTGAGCAACAGATTTGCAAAGGACCCGGAGAAGGGAATCTTTGAGGAATCTAGGGGAATCTAAAAGATTCCTTGAGCCCCAGATTTCCACTTACTCAGAATTCAGAAATTTGACAGTCGATTTTGCACTATTTGATGCCACAAATCTGATGGTGTGTTCAAATTTTCCATTTTCTCATTCCATTTTTCGGCCACTTTTCAAAGTGGAGTGTAGGTGTCAGCATTCATGTGTGAGCAGCCAGTCCATGAGATTCGACGCAGCGAGATGGATGGTCCGACCAGCTTCAATAATTTGACATCCTTTCCTTCAGATGGCCCCTGGATGTGAGGTATATGCAGTGTTTTCATGTGCTTCTTTTTGCTATGCATTGTATTGCATAGATCCTTGTTTGATGTTTGATGTGAGATCTTGTTTCTTACTTGTTTCATGATTCCTGCTTGATGTGATGTGGAATCATTTCTGGGATGTATTTGTTGTCATGATTCGTCATGTTTCATTTGAGATCCCTTTGTCATTATGTTGATGGGATACTCATGTGTTACCATGTATGATTGCATTGAAATCCCTTTTATGCCATGTTCGCGAGATGTTCATTATCATCATGCATGAGTTTGTGTCATACTGATAGGAGTCCTTTTTTACTGAGAGTCACTATAGCGGAACATCTCTTGGTGCCACTCCTACATGAGGGCATTTTTCTTGTATGATAGCAACGTCACCTATTATTTACATCATCACTATTGACAGCACTTAATGCAGCGGCCTACACCATCTTGACATCGGGGCCCGAAGACGTAGTCTCTCTTGGACGAACTCCGTTATCAACGGCTTATGTTTTCATGCATTGATGAATGTCATGTTCCTCTTCTTTACAACATGCATATGTATTCATTTATGTTCTTTTAAAAATGCAATTTAACACATCACGAAAGTAAAATATCTTGGAAGGGTCCTTTGTCACGCCCGGACCCAAATCATTGTTATAGATCTAACCCAAAAATATTATAGATCTGATATGAAAATATAATAAACCTATAAATAATATGAAATGATTCTTTATTGATCAAACCCTTAAGGTAGGGCAACACCATACATTCACTCCTTTAGGAAGGAGAACACTCGACAAGCCATATGCCTGTTCATACAATATTCCTTGACATGGAGTCTCTAGCCTCTATATAGGCCTCATACATACAATACCATGGGTCATTACCATGGTTCCCTCATACCATCAAACTAATACCATGGGCCCATTACATTATTACTAACTAATTGTGGTCCCTTACATGATATGGGTTAACCACCTTATTTATTACTATGGCCCATCCCATTATTACATTATTACCTTGGGTACCTCCCTTGGTACCCCATATTATTCCCCCTAGGTATATAAAATTCCACCCCCTTAGCATGTTTCGTCCCTGAAACATGGGAAGAACACAAATAATAAGATCTACTCAAAAGAGTAGTCCACTGGTACCATGCACGTGCATCTAGCCATCCAAGAGAGAGCTATAACAATCACTCACTACTGTGAGTTTGGCTCTCTCGACCTTTGAGGTGCTAAATACTCTCTGCAACTTGAACACTCTGAAGGCAACTTCCAATTCAACCTTGTGAAGCATTTCATTGTTACAATTTTGTCAGATTTTATCACTTTTTTTCCATGGCTATTGTTGTGTCCCACTTGCACTGATTATTATTACAGCTTTCCAAGACACTATGTTGAACTTGATGCCATGTAATATAATGTTTTGTTGAATTTTATAGATATATAGAAAATACGTGTAGTATTTTTTTTTAATATTATATTTAATTTTGAACGGGTGTTTATGAATACTATCGATTCTATTTGAAAATTAGAATTGTGTCATTGACAATTCTTTTAGAATAAAGCATTAAAATGTTAAAAACAAAACATGCAGCAAGGGAAATAAAGGGAAATAATGTTGAGTAGCAAGGAATCTTCTTAACATAGAACATAGATGTCTTTCCATGTAATTTGAAAGGGAAAATTGTCACCATGTTAACATTACACCACATGTTTTGTATTAGTTTTTTTTGTTACATGTAGATTATCACCACAGGTTTTGTATTAGTTTTTTTTGTTACATGTAGATTATACAAGCATAAGATTCTTGGCTCAATACTAAAGACTTGAATTCATAATTGGGTCACTGCAAGCACTCCATATAGTTCAATCCAATGTGAGATTCATAACACAGAAATCAATGGAAAGAGGTAAGGATCCATTCTTTATTCAAAACGTGTGGTGCTAATTCCAATCCTCACTGTAGTTCTCTTACGTGAATATAAATTGGTTATTAAACAGATGTACCACCTAGCAAATGCCCCTTTGACACCTCAAATAGCTTCATGTGAGTAAGACCTCCAATGTCAAGTTTGGCTTAACAAGAACAACCTTTCATTATTTTAACTATAGCTACATCGTTAATGAGTCTAATGTACATCATTATGCTAATTTTGAAGCTCTTGGGATAGGATGATGGAATTTTTTATTTTCTGTTGTGATGTTTCCACTAAATTTGTAGGCATGATCCGGATTTAAACAGGAAGGCAACAAATTACAGAGATAACCATATACACAAAGATGCAGCGGAAATAATACTTCATTTCATTAATGGAAAATACTGAAATATGCTTACAACCAGAAATGGAAATAAACCAGCTAGGGCGATGGTAGCTTATCTCTGAGAAGAGATGTGATGGCTACATGCCTCTGAACTGTCTTAGAATGAGGCTCGAAGGCCTATTTATTGTTAAGAAACAATGGAAAAACCCTTAACATTCCAAAACCTAACCCTAGGAGATGAAACGCCAAACTGTGGGCCCCGTTTGGGGTAAATTGGTACATCAACTTCCCGGGGTCGTAACTTTGGCATATGATCTCCGTTTGACGCGTACAATAGCTCATTAGAAAGATCTATCCGAGCACTATCATTGTTGGGCCCGGATTCCCCAAAAAACGTCGTTTAGGGCCTCAAAACGGCTCCGAAAGTTCGGGACCCGAAAAACTGCTAAAAATAGTAAGTTGTTCTACAATTAAGGAAACTGAAAATGCTGAGAAAGACAATGGTGGGGGTCCAGGTGGACTTGGCAGGTGGCCACCAATATCCACCTGGATCATTCCTCCCCCCTTAGGAAGCAATGGTCCCCATTGCATTGAGCTCCTCCATGAGATGAGGAAACTTCTGCTGAACTTGTTCCTTGGTGAGCCACTTGCCCTGCTGAAGGAGTTGGCCTGCTTTGACAACTTGATACAGTTGGATATTCTGTTGGCGAGTGTTCTTGATCTGTGTGTCCATGATTCGATCAGTTGCAGCTTGTTCCATGCAATCTGGATTTAATTCTGTGGGTTTGAGTTGTTCTGCAATGTCGGATGTGTCTAGCAATGGTGGAAAGTATGGCCGAAGGTGGTCCACATTGAACACTGGGTGCAGGCCAAGGAATGGGGGAATGCTGAGCTCAAATGCATTGTCTCCCATAGCCTTAGTAATGGTGTAAGGACCATATCGGAGTGGTCTCAATTTTCGATAGGCTCCAGTAAGGCGTTCCTTTTGCAAATGCAACCAGACTTTGTCGCCCACCTGAAACTTGTGTGGCACCCGATGTTGATCATGTCGCTACTTGTACTTGGCATTTGATTTCTCAAGAATGTCATGGACCTGCTGGCGAATATGTTGGATGCGCTCAATGAAGCTGGTGGCCTTATCTGTTTCGGACTGGACATGAGCTGAATTCATGTGAGTAGCTGCAAGTGGCATGGCCAAATCAATGGGGCATAGTGGCTGGAATCCCAAACCCACCTGAAAAGGGCTATGGCCAGTGGAGGTGTGAAGAGCTCGGTTGTAGTTGTGTTGAACATAGGGGAGGCTCTCGTCCCATGTGCGTGGATGCTTTGAGTTATACATGCGCAGAATGTGCACAATCATCCTATTGACAACCTCTGTCTGGCCATCAGTTTGAGGATGGAAGGCTGTGGACTTCATGAGTTTGGTGTCCAGAATTGACCAGAGACTGGACCAAAATGTGCTGAGAAATTGACTGTCCCGATCTGAGATGATAGACTGTGGGATCCCAAAGTGCACCCACACTCGTTCAAAGAAGAGTTTAGCAGTGGCTTCTACTGTGATATTCTTCTTGCAGGCCACCATAATGGCCATCTTCGAGAACCTGTCGACGACCACAAAAACACAGTCATTTCCATGCTTAGTGGAAGGAAGGCCTCACATGTAATCCATGGAGATGGATTCCCAAGGTCGACTAGGGGTAGGCAACGGGGTATAGAGGCCGTGCTTCTTAATGGTCGGTTTGGCAATGGCACAGGCAGTACATGATCGAATGTACTTCCCAACATCCTGTCGAAGATTCGGCCAATAGAAATAATTTTGCAGTACTACCACTGTTTTCTCGACCCCGAAATGCCCAGCAGCCCGACTGTAGTGTGCTTCCCAAATCATCTTGGCACGCTCGCTTGAAGGAACACAAAGGTGACTGAGGTGGCATAATAGGGCATCCTGGAGGTGAAAATCTGCAACATGCCGACCCTCCAAGAGTGTCTGGTATGTGTGGCCGAATTCTGGGTCGCTTTTGTAGAGCAGTGGCCAATTAGAAGTCTCGTGCCCACAAGAGTTGAGCACGGTGGTCAGCGCCATGATCGGTGGTCGACTGAGGCAATCTGCAACATTATTGGTGCTGCCCTTTTTATACTTGATATTCAAGTGAAACTGTTGCAGGTATTCAGACCACTTCTGATGGCGATCATTCTGCAATTTCCCTTGGGTCTGTATGAACTGCAAGGGTCGATGGTCTGTGTGGATGACTGTTTCCTTCCCCAAAATGTAATGCTTCCATTGTCGGCAGGCCTGTACAATGGAATACATCTCTTTATCATAAGTGGGGTACTTCCGGACTGTATCTGAAAGCGTTTCACTGTGATATGCCACTGGATGTCCATGTTGAGTAAGGACTGCCCCAATAGCATAGTCAGAGGCATTTGTCTCGACCTCAAATGGTTGTTGTAAATCTGGTAATGCGAGCACTGGTGCCGTGCAGAGGTGATCCTTCAACTCCCTGAATGCCTTCTGTTGAGATTCAGACCAAAAGAATTTTGCTTTCGCCCCTCCCTTGGTGACTTGACTCAAGGGCCAAGAAATATGAGAAAACCCCAGCACAAACCTGCGGTAGAAGTTGGCAAGACCTAGAAAGCTGCGGAGCTCTGTTAGAGTGGTTGGAGAGGGCCAATCTCGAATGACTTGGACCTTGGCTGGATCGACATGCACCCCCTGTTCATCAATGATGTATCCCAGATACTGAACCTAGGTCATGCCAAAAGTGCATTTCTCCAAATTGGCACATAGCTTGTGTTGCCGCAGTGTTTGGAGAACCTGTCGGATGTGGTGGAGGTGCTCTTCCCAACTCTGGCTGAAGATCAGAATGTCATCCAAGTATACTACTACAAAGGAGTTGGTGAATGGCCGCAAGATGTCATCCATTAGCCTCATAAAGGTTGCAGGAGCATTCGTCAATCCGAAAGGCATGACCAACCATTCGAAGAGGCCCTCCTTGGATTTGAAGGGAGTCTTCCACACATCTGAGGGTTCGATTGGTACCTGGTGATATCCTGACTTCAGATCGATCTTGCTGAAATATTTCGCCCCCTTTAGTTGGTCTAGGAGGTCATCAATCCGCGGGATCGGGTGCCTATTACGGATAGTGATCTTGTTCAGCGCCCGATAGTCAATACAGAGTCTCCACGTCCCATCCTTCTTCTGTACCAACACGATCGGGCTCCCACAGGGCGATGAACTCGGACAGATGTGACCTTTCTGCAGGAGCTCCTGAATCTGCCTCTTGATTTCATTGTTCTCCAGAACGGAGCGCCTATAAATTGGTCCATTGGTAGCGGCGCACCTGGGGTCAGATCGATGGAGTGCTTGACTTGACAGTGCAGAGGAACCCCTGCCGAGGAGGTGAAGATGTCTTCGTACTCCTCCACAATCTTGTCCATCTGTAGCTGTCGTGCAGAGGGACCCCGTTTGGAGGCCGCGGCCACTGTCTTCTTCTTCCCTTGAGGGTGTATCATCAGGAAAACAAATTTCCTGGTTTTGGAAATGATCTTACTGCATTGTTTTGCAGTAATCAAAGAGATGGCGGCAGGTGGTGCTACCTCTGGTATCCTGAACAACTTATTTCCCAATGTAATAATAACAGCACGGGGCCTTGATTCATACACAGCATGTCGCTTCCACAAGTATGGTTGTCCTAGTAATACATCACAAACTTCAAGGGGAGCAATGTCACACAATACCTCATCCGTGAAGGGCTTGATGTTGTATGGAAGGCGACACTGCTGACTCACGCGAAGATCTCGCCCTTGGTGAAGCCACCCAATGGTGTATGGTTGTGGATGTGCTGTGGTCGGTAAGCCCAACCGCTTCACGACCTCTACCGAAATGAGGTTCTTTTGACTCCCGCTATCAACAATGAACTGTATCGGGGAGCCCTTTACCCACATCTGGGAGTGGAAGAGACGCTCCTCCTCCTCTGGATCTTCGGGTTCATTTTTCTGGATCTTTGCGGTAGCAACAGTGGCGCTGGGATCCGCATCAATGATCTGCTTCCCTTTTTCATACCCCTTATCGGGTTCTGACTCAGAGTCGGAACATGCATCTGATTCTGAAACCTTTAGCTCAGCCACCAGTGACTGCTTGGCCCGACACTCACTTGTGTTGTGAGTGGAGCTCTTATGGAACTCGCACCATTTTCCAGTGTCCTTTCTCGGCTTCGCGGCGTTGTTCTTTGCTTGCAGCTTCGGCTGGTTGTCTTGGGTTGTCCCACCTTGGCTCTGTCCTTTGTTCCGTGGTTTAGGGGCACCTTTCCCCTGCTTTGGATTCGCAGATCCAAAGTCTCGCTTCTTTTGTTTAAACTTCTGCTCGACCTTGACGGCATATCGGTATGCTGCGCTGAGCGAGGGGATGTTTAGGAATTGTATTTATTCCTAGATGTACTTGTGCAGGCAGCCACGGTATTTGAGTATCAAATGTTGCTCCGAATCCTTGATACCCAACTTTGTGCGAAGGGTATGGAAAAGATTGGTGAACTCCAGCACGTCTTGGTCCCTTCCTTGCCGCAGCGTGGTCCACTTTATGTATTCATCCTCATAGCTTCCGACAGGGTAGTACTGCTCCTTGATGGCATCCCGGAACGAATCCCAGGTGGGTGCGGCTGAAAATAGTGAGCCAGTACTTTCATCCTTCTGCTCGCAGTAGGTTTCCCACCAGTCCTTGATGTGGGGGGCTGCTTTGAGAAGAGCAAAAACAATCTTTTCCCGACTCGAAAATTCATGAACAGAAAAATAACCCTCTAGCAGATTTAACCATTTATCTACGGCATCGGCGTCTATCTGACCCTCGAATATGGGGATTTCAAAATTAACTTGTACCTTAAAGGGTGTGGCGTTTCCAGAGGAGCTGCTGGAAGCCGAGGCGCCGCTTCTGGGTAGCCGCTGAAGGATCTGGGCAAAGTTGTCCATCATCGCGTTTCGTTGTCGCTCGAGGGCTTCTTCGAGCAAGATTTTGATGGGATCTCCTGCTCCCTCATCTTTCTTCTCATCCGCCATGGGAGGCCGTCGAGATTTGCGAGGCTGGTCTTGCAAAGGTTCAACTAGTTCAAGCCCTAACTCCTTATATCCCGACCTTGTTGGGGACATGCAAAGTAAAACAGAGAAAAAGCAGACTGCTCTGATACCACTGATCCGGATTTAAACAGGAACGCAACAAATTACAGAGATAACCATATACACAAAGATGTAGTGGAAATAATACTTCATTTCATTAATGGAAAATACTGAAATATGCTTACAACCAGAAATGGAAATAAACCAGCTAGGGCGATGGTAGCTTATCTCTGAGAAGAGATGTGATGGCTACATGCCTATGAACTGTCTTAAAATAAGGCTCGAAGGCCTATTTATTGTTAAGAAATAATGGAAAAACCCTTAACATTCCAAAACCTAACCCTAGGAGATGAAACGCCAAACTGTGGGCCCCGTTTGGGGTAAATTGGTACATCAACTTCACGGGGTCGTAACTTTGGCATATGATCTCCGTTTGACGCGTACAATAGCTCATTAGAAAGATCTATCCGAGCACTATCATTGTTGGAACGGGAAACATCGGTCCCTTCCATGGACCCATGTTGCCCCCGGATTCCCCAAAAAACGTCGTTTAGGGCCTCAAAACGGCTCCGGAAGTTCGGGACCCGAAAAACTGCTAAAAATAGTAAGTTGTGCTACAATTAAGGAAACTGAAAATGCTGAGAAAGACAATGGTGGGGGTCTAGGTGGACTTGGCAGGTGGCCACCAATATCCACCTGGATCAAGGCATATATATTTGAAGTTTCTATCTATCATGTGTTTGTCAAATGTTTATATTATTGATTTTGTGCTCTATCCCTTTGAGTTGAATATTCTTTATTTTTATCATAGACTAGTTTGTAGTTTCATTATTTCACACAAATTAGTTGTCCAATTTTTGTGGTTGTTTCTTCTTTATTTTATCATTATACGTTCTTTAATTTTTAAATATATTTTCCCTCTTTTCCATACATCATCCATCCCCTAGCCAATCCATACAGCACCACCACTAAAAAAATACAAGAAAATAAATTAAAAAGAAAAAAGAAAAAGTATGCACCCATGCATTGTATGGTCAATGCATTTCATAGATAACAAGATCAACTCTATTGATCATTTACCTTTTTTTGGTTCAAGTCAACATGGAGACATAGCAATGGCATTGATTAGAAACTATGTAACGCCACTTAGACATGGTTAGAATGGCTAGAAGTACCAACCTTTCTTAGAAAAGGGGTTGAGAAGATGAAATTAATGTTGGATTAAGATATAAGAAAGGGTTAATATGGCCAAGGATAATAGATTTATGCAACTTGTCCCTACTTAGTTGGTGGAATTATTGATCACAAGGGAGACTTGGTGAAAAATACATGTGAAGAGACCAAATTCCTCATTATAATTCTAAAAGGAATCAAACACTCCTGAACACATTAGAAGCTTTACTTGAAGACTAATGTTTGTTGTTCTTGTTGGGTTATGTTCTTTATTCCCTAATTTTAATGGAATATTCTATCAGAATTTCGATATAAGAACCATCTGGGTCTAGATGCAGATCGTTTAGTCTTTCCAAGTAAGGGAACTTCTAAATTGATGCTAAATTAAAGGTTTTTTTAGAATAAAATAACAAAGCTTCTTGATTAAAAAAGAGAAGTTACATAATTTAGGAACAAGGCAGATAACCCCCAGTTGTAGTGGAGATGAAACTATAACAAAACAAAAATACAGAAAAAAACAAGGTAGGATCAAGTAGGACCGAAAAACACCATAAAATCAACATGCAACAACTTGGTCAAGCCTAACGAGAGAACAAAAAGGATTTGTGAGTCCAGCCAGCCAAAGAAAGAGCCAATCAGAGCTCAAAAGAACCTAAATGGAGGATGGACCCATCTATCGAGAGTTCAAAAGGTATTCTTCTAGGAAGAAAATGAATCTCATGCTTGGACATAGCATCCACTTCCACATTTTTCTCTTTGTACACATGGAGGAAAGAAATGTCACTGAAGGAAGAGTGAAGAACAACAATGTTTTCCATCCAATGGTGAAGCAATGGAGCCTCCAGAGAGTTGTGCTCCAACAACCAATCAATGACAATTTTTGAATCACTAGCGATCCTTATGGAGTCGATGGCAAGCTAGATGATTCTCTGAAGTAAACCCCACAATGCCACGACCTATGCCCAATAGTTTATGCGGCCATCACCATTCCAAAAGAAGAAAAATTCCCTGCTAGGATAGAGCTTGATGAGGGAACTATAGCCACATTAACCATCAATAGAGGCCCCATCAAAGAAGCCAAAAGGGTAATGTGGCCCCAACTCCTTAAATTGAACAAAACGTCGAGGAAACCTTGGGATCTAAGGGCCAATCTCAAGGAAATAACCAACAGTTTTGACACAAGCAAAATGGAAATTAGGAATCCAATCCTAAGAAATAGAGGCATTTATGGAATGCTAGATCCCCCATAGAACATACAGGGGAAGCGCTTTGTAGGATATATGGCTCTAGGACCAATACATAAGGAATTCAAAGATAGATGATCGGACCCTGTCAATCTTAAGGTTTAAAAAATCCGGTACATGATCCAAGATGGCCTTTGTGAAGGAGCAGTGCAGGAACAGGTGAAGAATATCTTCGAAGGCCTAATGGAAGAAATGGCAATGACTCGGACCCTGTATACCCCTTTTCACCAGATTCTCCCAAGTCAAGATCTGGTTGAAAAGGGTCAACCAGGTGAAGTACTTAATCTTCAAAGGAGCATCCCATTTCCACATGGGCATAGTCCATTTGCCAAAGGGACATGTAAGTGGAGAACTATATATGTTAAAGTAAATTTATTTCACTGCAATGTTACCTCCTGGAGCTTGGCCTTGCCATATAAGAGAATCAAAATTGTCATTTAAAACAATCCTTACCTCAATGAGTTTGAGTGTATATGACACCCATTTGATTCAAACTCTGCATTAAGTCCCAGATCCCAACAATGAGGCCAAGAAGGAAAAATATGCTCCAGGGGAAGCAGATTCTTCAGGCCAGCTAGGCGAAAAATCCCCAACTAGTGCAGAGTAGAGATAATTAGAGGAGAGAGGATATGGTCTCCCATCAGGCCCTTGATCATGTCCAACCTGATTAGGATTTTGTCATCGTTTCCTGCTTTCCATCTCGGGTTGCCACAAAGCCAACATTTGGCATGCATCAAACTACTCAATATGACAAATTTCCTACACTTACAGGGAGTTCTGTTAGCAACCCAATCCTCCAAGCTTTGATGATGGATATATTTTCCTTTGACAATTCCACTCCATAAACCCTGAACATTAAAATCCCTCCAAATATTAAGGGAAAGAAGGGCTAGATTAAAGCGCTTCATATCCCTAAGGCCCCAACCTCCCAAGTCTTGAGGGCGGGAAAGAGAGTCAAGGTTGATGAGGTGGAATTTTTTAACTTGTCTTGTTCTCGACCACAAGAACTTGGTGATGATGGAATTGATTTTGGGGATGATCGCCACAGGAAAAAGGAATAAGTGCATTCAATACATTGATATTCCTAAAAGAACAAATTTAATCATGATCACCCTAACACTGAGGGACAACCATCTATGATCCCATAGAGAGTTTTTTTCTGTATTTTAAGGATCAGGCAATCCAAATCTGGAATGTGATAGTTTCACAGTTTTAGGAAACAACCCAAGTACTTAAATCCTAAAGATAAAGGGATAGATTTGATCCCAAATATGATGACTATTTGCTAACGGGACATAGCATCCTTCTTGTTAGTTATAATTTTATATTTTTCCTTGTTCAGAATGAGGCATGTGGCTCTTCCAAATGTAGATACAATCTGATAGAGAACCTCCCATTCAAAATAATTGACAGCTCCAAAACCAAGGACATTGTCCTAAAAAAGAAGATGAGTAATAGAGGATGTGGGAGAGACCCTACAACTAGATATGACACCATTTTTTTTGTTTTTTTGACACTTTTACTAAGAGATTCCATAACCAAAATAAAAAGGAGTGGGGATAGATCACATCCTTGTCTCAGGCCCCTGGAGATTTTGAATAAATTTGTTGGGAACCCATTGATTAAGAACGCCATTGAAACCGAGGTCACACAAGCCATTATCCATTTAACATGGTGATGTAGAAAGACGATTATGTGAAGGATCAAGTAGAGAAAATTTGAATCTACTCAATCATACGCCTGTAGGATATCGATTTTCATGAGACATACATTTTGTTTGCCCGATTTGATCGAATGAATATACTCTTGAGAAATGGTAACTTCATATTGTATTCTCATGTTAGGTAGAAAGCCAAATTGTTTTGGGCATATATAGTGTGATAGAATCTTTTTAACTCTGTTAGCTATAATTTAGAAATCACATTATAAGCACAGTTACAGAGAGAAATTGGACTAAAGTCGAAAAAGCATATATATTTATATTTCTTAGTAATTAAAGCAAGGAATATTGCATTGCTAGCACCTAATATATGTTGAGTAATCCAGGATTCTTCAACCAGTTGCAACAATTTAGTCCCCGTGATGTTGAAAAAGGATATATACAGGTTAACTGCCCAACCATTAAGGGTCGAACTTTTGTATTTGGCCATATCTTTCAACATATATAAGAGCTCCTCTTCAGTAACATGGTTGTCCATAAGTCTAGTGTCATCCTCATTAACTATGTTAGGAAAAAGCTTTTCCATCTCAACCATGTCTATGATGGTACCCTCCTCCTGTTCTTTGAACCGACTGTTGAAAAACTTGAATGCTTCTATTGTAGTGGCTACAACCACCCTCCAAAATTTTGCCTTAGCTTCGTTTTGGAGCCTCCCTACCAACTTTTCACATCAACTTTCCTTGCTTCGTAAATTTCACAAGCTTCAGTGTTTTTCTTGCACAAAGGCAGCCTATCAATCACAGCTTGATGCATTCCCCTCACAGGCTAATCACCCAGACTTGGTCCAGCTATAGGTTGAGCAGCTCCCCAAGAAATTGTGCGATTCTGGAGGGAAACTAGTCTTGCCTCGAGAAACTACGCAATCCTGACTAGTATCCTGCTGAGCTCCAGAATTATGCAATTCTGGCAGTCAACACTCATAGTGAAAATTGCGCAATTTTCCCCAGCAGGGCTGCTCAGCTCAGAATTTGTGCAAATCTGGGTAATAGTTGGCTGCTCTGCCCAGAAATTGTGCAAATCTCCTAAGCAGCCAGCCTAGCTCCCAGTCAGAAATGCGCATTTTCTCCCGGCAGTCGAACAACCTCTTACATGTCCAACTGAGTTGACCAGTTCCCTCTGGGACCAAGAAAAATAGACTTTCACGTGTGGGTTGCTTCTCTCAAGGTAGCATGCAAAGGCATCCCTTGATTCAGGGATCTACTTTTAGCAGTTGGAGGTTACATGCAAGGATCACTTCAGAAACCTCCCACCAAGTGTTGCTTTCCTTAGATTTGTGGCAAGTGCGTTAGAACTTTGATGTTATCCAAACTCATCAGTCGGACGCTACAGAGCTCATCCCTGACATCAACCTTGCAACTCTGACATCCCACATCACATCTAGGAGCCATCGACACATTCAGCTCAATTGTTTTGGGGTAAGCCCGATTTCCATGACTTGTGTTGCATTTCTGTTGCCTTTTGTGTTTCACTTGTATGACTATTGTTTGCCTATTTTCTTTGAATGCTTGATGTCGTTTACATGTATATTAGCTCATCCTAGCACTGTCTCAGTTTTCATTGCTATCTCACTGCTGTTGCATGCATGAAACTGTTTTTCACAAATGGTCACCAATTCGGCGACTCGCTTCGCCCACATGCATGTTGATCTATTTACTGAATATTTCATTCGTGTTTGCATGCACTATCAATCACTTATACTTTCACTAAGTGTAGCTATGCATCCACTGTCATATTTTCTTTCAGTTTCCCATCGATAAGTCAGACCAACCTTAGTCTGGACTCTGCCTTCACTGAGACAACATTGCGCAATCTAGGGACGGAAGGCTCTGTCTTCCTCCCTAGAAATGTGCATTTCTACCCAGGAACTGTCCTACAGGATTTTTTTGTGCATTTTTGAGGGACAATGACTGTTGGCCCAGAAAATTTTGCAATGCAGTCATTGAGCCTGCAACCATTGCCAACTGAGATTGTGCATTGCACAATTCCAGCAGTCAGTGGCTAGACTAGACTATGCATTGTGCAGTTCTAGTAGTCAGCCAGTCTCCCAGCAGCCTAGACTGTGCCTTTCATAGTCTTGGCAGTCATTCTTCAAACCTCCTGGCTGAAATTGCACAACCTTCATGATCAGTCACATAGGTATGCTGAAAGTCAGTTCTCAAGTTCATTTTGGTTTTCAAATGACAGATTTCTTTCCATGAGTGTTTCCATGTCTCCAGGTATTGCGGGTGTTCATCTGCCTCTCATCATTGCAGGTACAATGGTTTCCAAGAGGGCAGAGTCGAAGACACCTTTCAGAGCACACCTGGAGATTTAGTCGATCAAATGTCTATGAGCTTGCCTACTCAAGAAGATATCAAGTTGTTTGTAGACAAGAACATCAAGATATCACAATGAGCAGCATCATGAACAACAGTTGAAGGCAACATACCGAATGCAATGAATGCAACAAATGGAATGAACGCAGTGAATGCAACGAACACAACGAATGGAGCGAATGCAAAAAGAAGGTTGTTGACAACACAGAGGCAGAGAAAAGTTGCAAGCTCAAGTAGATCCATTGATGATCAAAGAAACTTTGGAGATTCAAGCTACAAGGTGACGATGAAACATGAAGATAGCGCAAAGACAGAGAATGGAACAAAGAAGGAGTTGCATGTGCTAAAGCAACAAATCAAGGAATAACATGAACCTACATAGACAAACAAATGAGTTGCAACAGGAACAAGAATAGTAGTGGGCGCAACATGCACTCACGAATGAAACTACACCTGTACAAGTTATATATATATCCCAGTAGCTGGCTCGAAGCAGACATGGTGAGCAGTGTTGATGATCGCATGCAAGGGATTCAACAGCATGCATGTCATTATGCACATGCATGCGATCCAACCCATTCAGCACACTCACCATGGGGAAGACAAGAAGAAAGTCCAACTGGAGCTAAACATGTACTTCGACAAGTTGATGTGCATGACCACCAACACACACTTGACGATTAGCACAGACACTATGCATCAGTTTGTTGCCAGTTCAGCTGCACCCAAGAAGACCATGCACATGTTAGAAGTCGAGTTAGATGAAGGAGTTGAACCAATGCACGGTTGCAATAGAGGCAAGAGTTTGCTTCAACAAGATGTCACCATGGGGTGCATGCACATCGTCACGGACGACCAAGCTTGGCATCAACTCACCACCTTCACCATCACAAGCATGTCAAAGAGTTGGTCTCATAACAACGGACCGAGTGCCAGTGATGTCTTGCATGGCTTGCTCTAGCCATTTTGTCTCACATGAGTACATGTGCATTGTAATGTAACGTCATGTCAAGTGTAAGTCAAGTGTTGATAGTTGGATGTGATAATCATAGAGTAGATGAAGAGTCATGAGGGTAATTGAACTATCACAAAGGGGAATGTCAAGGGTCACCCCACCCTTTGCTATAATTAGTCCCTCATAACTCATTGTATGGGCCTTTTGGTCATCAAAGCTTCTGATAAGACTATCTTGGAGAAAGCTTGGACAATATTATAATGCGCCTTGGCTTCTCCATTGCACGGAGCTAGTTCATCTAATTGGAGGAGCAGGTGAATGTGGTCGTAACATTCCACTGTTGGGGCTAGCAAGTTTACATGGATGTATTGTATGATTGGGACTTACACTTCTTTATATAATAAGAGCCAGCACATTTTCATGCATATGTTGTTATTGTAGTTGGATTATCCTGGTTGCTTAGCAATGTATGTTGTTTAACTTACGTAGTTTTGTATGAACTACTTTGTATGCAATTATATGAATCTTGTTACAGATGTGCTTTTGGTTTAACCATGAGTTTGGATTGTCGGCTGACCTTCTTTCCAACTTGTGATGCATCTTCGCTCGTGTGTTCCCTTCCTAGCTAAGTACTGCTACAAGTTGCCAAGGGGCACATTCATCTCACCCCCCATGTGTTAGAAAATCTCATTCATCTTCCTTAACTCACTGCAGTGGTCACACCCTTGCTACTAACAGAGTTATCTTACTTGCCTTTGTGCGACATCGTGGTCAAGGCATTACCTTACAACCCACTACTAAGACTCCTACACCAAACGGTCTGAGGTCTAATTAGGACCTCTTACTGGGGGAATCCCCTTGACATGTTAGCAAGTCTAGCACCATCAACATTTCTAGTGCTAGAAGGAGGGCCAGATAACATGTTGTGTCCTCTCATCTAGTTTCAAACCTCTGCATACCTTTCATGGACTCTTTCACTCTTCTCCCTCCGCAGTGTTTTTCAAATCATGAAGATGTCTCCATCACGAGGGAGTTTTTTGATCTCTTGTCCACTTACACGTATGATGGTGAAGGCGAAGTGGCCTGGCCTAAGTACTTACATGTCTTTCTTTCCATGCTTCATGAGGAACATGGGTGTTCCAACAAACATGCGAGCTTGTTGCTTGCACACACACTTCTTGAATCTCCACATCATTGGTTGCTTAGCCTACCGACTGACAGCATGCACTCACTTGAGCACTTCTGTGATCTCATTGAAGACACATTCTATCATTTTGATCCAAACCATCTTTACCAAAAATTGCTACAACAACGAAAGGCTCTGCATGAATCAGTTATTAATTTTTGGCAGTGCTTCCGTGACTTGCAGTTTCAAGCTCCGAGGAGCTAGATGAAATTTTCTTATATTTGGGACCAGTTCAAGTATTGCCTTAAGAAATCTACCCATCCCAAGAGGAAGCTTGAGATCAAGCCTCACTCAACATTCTTCATTGATGGAGCTACGCAATCTCATGGGGATGTGGTCACTGTCTCGACTGACTATCTGCCTTCCTTTCATTCAACAACCACACCACTGCCTAGTGATGTTCAAGGTCATGATTACACACCTGTCCAGTTTTCACATTCTCCCAACATCACTTCACTCAATTTTCACACAGATTTGGTTGTGATTCTGTCGAATTCTCATATGCATTCTGTTCTATGACCTCCGTCTTCGCACTCAGGTGTTCCTCCAGATGATGTTGTCTTATGTTCGTCCATTCTGGACTGTTCACTTGTTTTGAACGAGGAACAACCCATTGATGGAGTTGGTATTGCACAACCAACATGCGCTATCATTCATGAAGAATATGAGTGGGATCTTGAACATCAACACTCAACGAAGGATGACTCACTTCCACCCAAGCCCCCTCCATTTTTTCCTGACCTCTTTGGTGAACCTACCATCCATGATTTTTCATGTGTGTCTTCATCCACAGATGCACCAATTTGTGATCACTCGTAGGACTCATCAGATGTTGGTCCATCATTTGACAACTGAGGATAATCTATTCGTTGAAAATCCACTTGATCTTTCATCTGTCTTTTTTGGAAACACAGAGGATGAGTTTGTTCGCTTTTCATCTACCCCTTTGTTTGACTCATCTGATCATGAGGATGCTGATGAATTCATTGATTTTTTTTATCATGGCAGTCGTGATCCATTTACTTCCATATTTGATCATGATCATGACCCTATCACAATTGATCTTTCGAAGCCACCGGTTTATGATGATCTACCTAATGATGAAGTTGAAACACCCAAGACCATCGAGGCACTTCAGCCCGAGCTGATGGTTATGTCAATTCCCCGCTCTCTTGGGGTTAGTCTCACTTCCGATCATGAAACTGTTCAATCACCCAAGGCTCCTCATCACTCATCTATATGCATTGAAGATCCATCTCATACACAGTTCACACTTCCTCCACTCAAACCACACAATCCTATTGCTCATGCATTGGAGGAATCTTACATTAGAAGCACACATGTATGACACAAGTTATCTTTGTTTCTTTCGTTTTCTTGCATGTATCAGTCAAGAGTTTGCTTGTGCTTCAAACTTGCACGCAGTGTCACACAACACCATGATAAGTCCGTGGACTGCTCGTCATGCACTTGCACACACATATGTCCTGTGGTTGTCTTCATTGTTATATATTTCTTGCTTGTTGGTTCACACAACTAGGTTGCTCACGGACCAAGCCTTCACCAACATGGGTCTACCAATGTGTCGGTGGCTGCATTGGAAATATCACTTCACGTGATCAAGCCCATGCACCGTTACTGTAGGAGTAGGAGTAGTGTTTGATTTCAGTGAGTTTGCTTGCATGCTTGTTTGCTTATTCGCTTTGTTTGCTTTTTTTTTGCTTGCTTGTTTACTTACTTTCTTTGCTTCTACTCTTGCTTTGCTTTTTAATTTGTTAGTTTGCTTGTTTCATTCGTAGGTTAGTTTTGCATGAAACCATGTATGACTCTTGAAACGAGCTGGGTGAAGTACAAGAGGGCATGTACAACTATCACTACTTGGTTATCTATCATCTTGCCTCTGTATGAAGAGCTTGTTACTTTTATTCCATGATACATCAAAGGAAAATACGTACTATTCGAAGTGAACCTTGGTGAAAACACAACGCTTGTGCGCTAACTAGTGTCACCTTCTCTAGTCGGTTGTTTTTGGGTTAACCCTTGTTAGCTCAGTCAAGTAGAGTAAGGTGAGGGGGAAAACATTAACAGGCACATTAGAGATATAATAAACTACTTCTCTACTAGAACAACCTCTTATGCTTTCAATAAGTCGGGATACCTCTTCCACCTCCGAAATGAATAAGTGTTATGCACAAATGAAAAAATGAAAAAATTAAAATCAAAAGATTCAAAAATGAAAAATGAATAAAGCAAAAGAAGAGAAAGGCTTCCTGAGCAGGGAGGTGATGCAAGTAACTCCGCCGGGGTACTAACCAGGCTCGCTAGCAGTGGAGCCATGCTTGTGTTCCTATGTGACTCTGTCGGGGTATTACCTAAGCCTGCTGGCAACGAAGCAACACCAGAGATGAAACTTAGACTCTGATGACTATACTGCTTGTGCACCAATATACCCCTCAACCCCATTCAAAAAAATTGTGTTTCCTTGGCTTGGAATGTATGTCAATCGACCAAGAGTTTGGCAGATGCTACATCTTACAATCAAGCTAGTGTGAAACCAAGATGAGCTGAGAAATGAACAATACTTCCGGAGGTGTTAGACTTGATTTTCATGAAAAAGGTCCATTTAGAGAGCTGGAGTTCTACCACCCTTCAAAATTTTTCCTTAGCTTCATTTTGGACCCTCCCTACCAACTTTTTACAATAGCTTGCCTTGCTTCGTCAAGTTCACAAGCTTCAGCGTTTTGCTTGCACAAAGGTAGCCTGTCGATCACATCTCGATGCATTCCCCTCACAAGCTGATCACTTGGACTTGGTCTAGCTACAGGCTTAGCCACTCCCCAAGAAATTGAATTCTAGAGGGAAACCAACCTTCCCTCCAAAAACTACGCAATCCTGACTGGCAGCCTGCTGGGCTCCAGAATTGCGCAATTCTGGTAGTCAATACTCACAGTGAAAATTGTGCAATTTTCCCCAACAGGGCTACTCAGCCCATAATTTTCCCAAATCTGGGTAGTAGTTAGCTGCTTTGCCTAGAAATTGCACAAATCTCCTGGGCACCCAGCCCAGCTCCCAGTCAGAAATGCGCATTTTCTCCTGGCAGTCGAACAGCCTCTTGCATGTGCAGCTGAGTTGACCGGTTCCCTCTGGGACTGAGAGAAATAGACTTGCATGCATGGACTACTTCTCCTAAGGCAGCATACAAAGGCATCTTTTGATTCAGGGATCTACTTTTAGCATTTGGAGGTTACATGCAACGATCACTTCAGAAACCTCCCACCAAGTGTCGCTTTCCCTAGATTTGTGGCATGCGTGTTAGAACTTCGATGTTATCAAAACTCATCATCCGGATGCTACAGAGCTCATCCCTCACATCAACCTTGTAGCTCTGACATCCCACATCACATCTAGGAACTATCAGCACATTCAGCTCAGTTGTTTTGGGGTAAGCCTGCTTTCCATGACTTGTGTTGCATTTCTGTCGCTTTTTGTGTTTTCACTTTTATGAGTACTGTTTGCTTGTTTTCTTTGAACGCTTGTTGTTGTTTACATGTGTATTAGCTTGTCCTAGTACTGTCTCAGTTTTCGTTGCTATCTCACTGTTGTTGCATGCATGAAAGTGTTTTTCACGAACAGTCGTCATTTCAGCGACTCGCTTCACCCACATGCAGGTTGATCTATTTACTGAATATTTCATTCATGTTTGCATGCACTGTCAATCACTTCTACTTTCAATAAGTGTCACCATGTATCCACTATCATATTTTCTTTAAGTTGCCTGTCGATGAGTGGGACCAACCTTGGTCCGAACTCTACCTTCACTGAGACAACATTAAGAAATCTGGGGAAGGAAGGCTCTGTCTTCCTCTCCTAAAATGTGCATTTCTACCCAGGCACTGTCCTCCAGGACTATTTTGCGCATTTCTGAGGGACAGTGATTGCTGGCCCAAAAAATTGTGTAATGCCATCACTAAGCCTACAGCCATTGCCGCCTGAGATTGCGCATTACATAATTCCAACAGTCAGCAGCCATACTGGACTGTGTATTTCGCAGTCTTTGCAATCAGTCTCCCAACCTCCCAGCCGAAATTACATAGCCTTCATGATCAGTCACACAAGTATGTTGAAAGTCAACTTTCAAGTTCATTTTGGTTTTCGACTGAAAAATTTCTTGCCATGAGTGTTGCCATGTCTCCAGGTATTGCGGGTGTTCATCTGCCTCTCAACAGTGAAGGTACAATGGTTTCCAAGAGGGCGGAGTCGAAGGCACTCTTCAAAGCACACCTGGAGATGTAGTTGATCAAATGTCTATGAGCTTGCCTACTCACGAAGATATCAAGTTGTTCGTAGACAAGAACATCAAGATATCATAGCAAGAAGTACCATGAACAGTAGCTGAAGGCAACATACCAAATGCAATGAATGCAACGAATGAAATGAACACAACGAATGCAACAGGAAGGTTGTTGACAACATAAAGGTGGAGCAAAGTTGCAAACTCAAGTAGATCCACTGATGATGAAAGCAACTTTGGAGACTCAGGCTATAAGGTGACGGCGTGACATGAAGATAGCACGAACAGAGAGAATGGAACAAAGAAGGATTTGCATGTGTTGAAGCAGCAACTCAAGGAATAACATGAAGTTGCATAGACAGATGAATGAGTTGCAACATGAACATGAACAATAGTGGCCGCAACATGCACTCATGGATGAAATTGCACCCGTACAAGTTATAGATCTATCCCAACAGCTGGCATGGAGCAGACATGGTGAGTAATGTTGATGATCACATGCAAGGGATTTAGCATCATGCATGTCATTGTGTGCATGCATGTGATCCAACCCATTCAGCACACTCACCAAGGCGAAGAGAAGAAGCAAGTCCAACTAGAGCTGAACATGTACTTCAGCAATTTGATACGCATGACCACCAGCACACACTTGAAGATCAGCACGGGCACTATGCACCAGTTTGTTTCTGGTTCAGTCACACCCAATAAGACCATGCACATGTTAGCAGATGAGTTGAATGAAGGAGCCAAACCAATGCACCGATTGCAACAGAGGCAAGATTTCGCTTCAATAAGATGTCACCATGGGGTGCATGCACATTGTCACAGACGACCAAGCTTGGCATTAACTCACTAACTTCACCATCACAAGCATGTCAAAGAGTTGGTCTCATCATAATGGACCGAGTGTCAGTGATGTCTTGCATGGCTTGCTCTATCCATTTTGTCTGACATGAGTACATGTGCATTGTAATGTAACGTCATGTCAAGTGTAAGTCAAGTGTCGATAGTTGGATGTAACAGTCATAGAGTAGATGAAGAGTCATGAGGGTAGTTTAACTGTAACAAAGGGGAATTTCAAGGGTCACCCCACCCTTTGCTATAAATAGTCCCTCATAACTCATTGTATGGGATTTTTGGCCAGCCAAGATTTTGATAAGACTATCTTGGAGAAAGCTTGGACAATATTGTAATGCGCCTTAGATTCTCCACTGCATGGAGCTAGTTCCTCTCTTTGGAGGAGCAGTTGGATGTAGTTGTAACGTTCCACTGTTGGGGCTAGTAGGTTTACATGGATGTATTGTATGATTGGGACTTACACTTCTTTATATAATAAGAGCTAGCACAATTTCGTTCATATGTTGTTATTGTAGTTGGACTGTTCCAGTTGCTTAGCAATGTATGTTGTTTAAATTACGTAGTTGTGTATGAAATACTTTGTATGCAATTATATGAATCTTGTTGCAGATGTGCTTTTGGTTTAACCATCACTTTGGATTTTTGGATGACCTGTTGTCCAGCTTGTGATGCATCTTCGCTCATGTGTTCCATTCCCAATTGAGTACTGCTACAGGTTTCCAAGGGGCTCACTCATCTCACCCCCCATGTGTTAGAACCTCGCATTCACCTTCCTTGACTCACTGTAGCGATCACACCCTTGCTACTAACAGAGTTATCTTACTTGCCTCTATGCGACATCACGGTCAAGGCATTACCTTACGACCCACTGTTGGGACTCATACACCAAACGATCTGAGGTCTAATTGGGACTTCTTACCGAGGAGATCCCCTTGACATGTTGGCAGGTCCAGCACCATCAATGACTTCTTTCTTCATGTTCTTTAGTGAAGTGATTAATCTTCCCTCAGAATCCCTTATGTTCCAGGTAGTGTTGACAACCTTTCTCTTAGAAGCAACCCTATGGAAAAAAAAAAAAAATTTATCCCCACCTTTGATCCAAGCAACCCTACTCTTAAGTCGCCACTCCTCCCCCTGTGCTTTTACAATTTTTTTCTTCCTTTGAATTAGCTCCATCACCAGATTCTTATGGTTGTTAGAGAAAAAAACCATCATTAGAAGGATCCATAAAAGAGGTTATATCATCCTTTATATTCCTAAGTTTCAAAATTTGTTCCTCCTTACGCTTAAATATCCAGACCTAAACTTTGTCCTTTAGTCCCTTGAGTTTATAACTAAAAGAATCCATTTTCAATTTGTTAACAAGGCTGGTTGTTCGAATCCAGGAATTAGAAACTAACTCCTTAAAATCTTGGTCATTGATCCAATGGAGATTGAATTTAAAGAGAAGATATCTCTCTTCCTTAGGTCCCCTCCATTTAATCATGATTGCATGGTGGTCAGAGGCTTCAAGAAAGATAGATGTGGCTTCTAGAGCATCCATCCTCATAGATAGATAATAGTGAACTAAGAATCTATAAATCCTTTTGGCAATGCCCTTTTCTCCAACCCAACCATTTCTCCATAATGGGCATAAAGGGCATGGAGCAATGTCCAGGAGCAAATTTCAAATAAAATTATCCTTAAAGTATTCATCCAGAGGATCTTACCTAACTTTATGGCCCCATCATTCACTGGCATCCAAATTTAAATTTGTATCACCAACTATAATGAGGTTATGCAAGTCTAGTATGCCAATCCCTTCAATTTTCTCCCAGAAATATTTCCTATTTATGTAAGGGTCGTAAACATTCAAAATTTGGATCCTTTGGCTCATCCCCTGAAAATATCCAGACAATATTATACCAACATATGACTTGTATGCTTTGAATGAGAATTTATTTGGATTCCACAAAGAAGCTACCCCACCAAAAGTTCTAATGGCGTTGGTAGCACAAAATATCCATCGTGGGAACAACTTAAGAAGAGTTTCAGATGTCTTATATTTAGAGATCATTGTCTCCTGTAAGAGGATAATATCAGTTGCCTTAGATTGTATAATCCATAACATAGATCTAGTAGATTGGGGTTATCCTAGTCCCCTAATGTTAAAAGAAAATATTTTCATCATGAAGATGCAGATCCGGGAAGCTCTACTCTAAGGTCCCAAGTTTCACATAATCCCCCATATGGGATATTGTCCTATACATGCCCAGGATAAAAAGGAGGGATTAGGGCTTCTTCCAATGTCTCAGAAAAAACTCTCATTCAATTTGGATTTGATTTCTCCACATAGAGATATCTTTTTGTATTTAGTTTCCTTTTTCTGCCTTCTAAGAGGGTCCTTTATCCTCAAAACATGAGGATTATTTTTCTCCCTTTCTTGAGAGAAAGTGCTCTTAAGAGACAAGGGATCAAGGCTTAGTGAGGAAGAAACAACAATATGATCAAGGTCGACATCCCCAGATAGGGGAAGAAGGATCCGATATTAATTTAGGTCTTAATATAATAAGAGAAAGGAGTGATAATTTACCACACTGACTAGGGATTTGAGGCAAAAGAAAAGGATATTTCCCACCTTGACCAGGGATTTGAGAATTGGTAGTTGAGACAAGAGTGTAGATGTTCATATTGTGGTTAGTCAAATCAAGGCTTTGAAGCTAATGAGGGGTAGAATTTTGGGGATATTAAGATAGGATAGCTTGTGATGTGAAACTCCCAATGAGCCCTTCTGAATTACTCATATTTTGTGGAAGTCAACTATATCTAGTAGATTGATATTTTGTGGAAGTCAACTATATCTAGTAGATTGATATTTTGAGGCAAGGATACCACCCTTAAGTTAATGAGGACAATTGTCCAATAAGTGCCCATTTTTTTTTTGCTCCCATTGCATCTGAATGGGATTCTTCAGTAATCTGCCTATTGCCTAATTGAAAAGGTTCCCAAAAATAATTCAATGGTCTAAGGAAGATCATCTGATAGATTCACCTCTACCAGAAACCAAGATGCCCTTTTATCTAGTAACCTAATGCATCCTTCATCCACATAATAGATTTTTCCTATCCTATTGGAAATCTCTAATATTGTCTTCTTTAACCATAGCTCCAGTGGGAGCCCAGGGAGCTTAGCCCACACAATTTTTATTTTGGGTTGTTCCATGACTAGAACAAACCATACACTCCATTTTTGTAAGATTATGAAGCCACACCCCTTAACCCATGGCAAATCCAGAATTTTATTGACGTCCTATTCCATTAAAAAGTGGAACCCAAACTAATTTTTCATCGGGACGCTAACTTTTGGTCTATATCGTAAGAGGGAAGACCAATTTCTCTGTGACCATTGTTTCATCTACACTCCATTATATGTAGAAAACTCCCACCGGGACCCTTTTTTTTAGTCTAACAACATTTTCCCAAAAAACGTCAAACCCAAGAATTAATTTTTGGATTTCTTCTTATGCCTTAATGGGTTTCCTATTCCTGTAATTATCCTTTTGGACGTGGATTATTTTCTCCGTAGTTGGGGAGCCATGACCTTCCAACTCTTTTCCTTGACGAGAAGGTTTACCAAGGACCAGATCGGGAAGTGAATTTGATCTTTTGTTCTTGTTGGACAAGTCTTTTTCAACTGTAATGGTAATATCAGTGAGCTTCTCCTCATTTGAAATATGGTAAAAAATGTTCTGCTGGCCATCCATATGTATGGGTGATCTGTCACCTCCACCCGACCACTTCTAATGTTTAAAAATTGCCTATCTTATCTATAAAATATTGCTCCACAAATGTGAATAGATACCAACACAATATATCTCGCCAAAGACTCTCAATAAGGGGAGACCAATGTAATAGCCTTGGTTAAAAAATCATGTAAAAATATATAAATACCATAGATGATGGGACATGTATTCCAAGATTAATGGTGGGCAGGACATCCTAGTGGGCGTTCATTTGGTTGTTTATGGTTAAGGAAATTGGAAAAGACAATGGCTAAGGCGTTAAAGAGGCAAAAAGGTATTTTGTCACATTTATTTATGAAAATAATGGAAATTAGGAGAAAAAGGAGGTGAAAGGTCACAGGTTGCATGTGAGGAGGAAAATGAAGGAAAATAATGGAAATTAGGAGAAAAAGAAGGTGAAAGGTCACAGGTTACGTGTGAAGAGGAAAATGAAGGAAAATAATGGAAAATGAAGAAAATAGAGGTCTCATACATAAAAAGGCTTCTAAGGATCAGTTGGCAAGACTCTTCCTTTCAGTGTGAACCTTTTGTTAGTTTTGTTTTGGAGCTCTCTCATTACTCTCTCTCTCTCTCTCATACTCTTGGAGACTTAGAGTTTTCTTGGAGCACTCTTGGTGGGTGTGGAATTCTTGGATTCATGGAGAAAGAATGCAAATGAAGAGCTAGAAAGCATAAGAAGGCATCGACATCAACAACTACATCAGATTTCTTGTAGGTATCGAGTTGCATGTATGATTTCTTCACTATTTTGGAATGTATGGCACATGCATGTGGTTTCTTGGTTGTGATCTGTCATTGGCATGGAGGATTGCTTGGATTGACAATGGATTGCCTAGCCTTTCCATTTCCTAGATAGCCATGGTGATTGTGGATTTACTTTCATTTTTTTTTTGGTTGGTTCTCGTGTTTCCTTAGCTTGGGTTGAGTTATTAGTCCTGGAAGCCTTGGTTGAACAAAATCTCTAAAATCCCTGTAATAGCTTGGGTTGAGTTACTAGTCCTTGAAGCCCTGGTTGGACAAATGCTTTGGAAGCCCTTGGTGGGTTGAGTTACTAGTCTTGGAAACCTTGGTTGGACAAACACTTTGGAAGCGCTGTATAAGTTATGGGCTGAGTTACTAGTAAGCGCAACAGAAGGTGTATGAATAATTATTTTATGATCATGATTATGTTGTTGTTTATATATGTATACATGTATGTATGTATGTCATATTTGATAGGGTGATCATGAATCATGATTATTTTATGCTAATGTTTATATGTACATATGTATCTATGTATGACGTTCACTGATGAGATCATTATTATTTTATGGTGTATGCATGTGTACATGTATCTATGTAACTGTCTGACAGGATCACCAAGAATCATTCTTGTGGAGGAATTATTGCTTATGCACGTGAATGGCATGAAGAGGTTCTTGGTCTCATGAGGATTCAAGTGGAAGAGTAATCATGAAAAATATATGAGGTCAGTGTCATGTGAATATGAATTTATAGGCTTGTGTTATGCCTATGTTTATGTTATGACAAGTAACATTGAAGGATACACCAAGGGAATGAAAGAAGCATGGTCTGTGACATGCTAAGACAAGCATGGATAAGACACAGGAAGAAAGGTTTCTTGGTAACGACAATGTGGGTTTTGGATGTGTGGTACTACTATTGTGCATATACTATATAGGTTGTACATGTTTCATATATGATGTGTGCACATGTAGTGTTGTGTATATATAGTGTGTGTACATGTTGTTTATGAAGTGTTATGTACTGAATGGTAAAAATAGTGTTGTATTAATGTTACATATTCAATACTGGGTATAGATGGTGCTATGTACATGTTGGATATGTGGTAGTGTGTACATATTGTACTGTGTGCATGATGGATAGCGGTATTGTGTGCATATGGTGCTATGCGCATGTTGGATATGCAGTGTTGTGTACAAAAGATGCTATGTACGTGTTGGATATGCAGTGCTATGCACAAGTGGTGTTATGTGCATGCAATACATCGGCACTAGGTACATATGGTGTGGTGTGCATGATTTTACAAGCATTGCCGCGTGTGTGTGGTCATGTGTACATTTTGTACAAGTGGCGTTGTGTGCATGTGTTGCTATGTACATGTCGTGCACGTGGTACTATGTACATGTGGTATTGTGTACACGTTGTGCAGTGGTGTAGTGTACATGTAGTGTTGTGTACACATTGCACAGGTGGTGCTGTGTACATGTGATTTTGGGCACACGTTGTGTAGGTGGTGTGGTGTACATGTGGTATTGTGTACATGTTGTACATATGGTACTAGTGCACGTGTGGTATTGTGTGCATGTCATACATGTTGTTTTGAGGGCATGTGGTACTATGTATGTGCATTGTGTAGGTGCATGTATTGTGTTATGCACTAGGTGTAGGTGTATGAGTTGTGTTGTACATCAGGTATAGGTGTAGGAGTAGTGTTGTGTACTAGGTGTACGTGTATGCATTTTGTGTTTTTGTACGTTGTGTGTGGATGTATGTCTTATGATGTATATTGTGCACATATACGTATGTACACTAGGTGTAGGTGTATGTGTTGTATGTCAGGTATAGGTGCATGTGTTGCATGATGTTTTATGGTGTGTGTGGTTGTATGTGTGTGATGCACACTATGCGTATGTGCACCTGGTGGAGGAGAAGGCACTGGGTGTTTTCTAGGTGTGACAACCGATCCAGTGTGTGTACAAAAATAACAAAGGCAGAAGTAAGGATCAATGAAGGATAAGTATCGGTATATTAATTCAGTTTTACTATGCATGTGATTTATGATTCTGATATATGATGACTATATGTGATCTATGATTCTGGTTTATGGTGTTTACATGTGATTTACGATGTTGATCTATGATGGTTGTTTTTTTAGCTAACCATATGTGATATGTTTATACATGATGTTGTGATCAAACATTTAGTTTGACTTGCTGTGACAAGAAGTAAACAGGATTGCAAACATACCTTGTTGATGAGCTACCAATGAGGTATGATTTGAATTTATTTCAATTTATTTTGAATTTAATGAAAGTTATGTGCTTGGTACAAGAAGCACGGAAATTCCTGGATGGGTGATTGAAATCGATTACAAGAATTGACAGCAACAACAAAAGAAACTGGAACATGCAACAACATGCTGGTAAAGTATCCAAGAGCAAGGCCATTATGGGACACTGGTACCCAATAGTGTCCATTAATTGCCATGAGCATGCTATGACCAGTATGATGTGTTGAGGCAGGGATATGCCTTGGTTTTTGTATGTTCCGATATGAGGAAACCTTACCAAGGGATGGAATGCTTGAGATGGGGGTGCCAATAGAACTTGGAAGGTGATTGATTGCACGGAAGGGATTAACTAGATTTCCCGAGAGATTATGTAGCAGAGAAGGGAAGGTTGGGGATGGATTTTTTTTTGGTCATTAGAATTTCTAGATGGAATTAGATGCATATTGGGAGTGTGCCCTGGAACAATGAGTTGGTAACTGTTCGCTGAGAGGACAAGTGGCACATGATTATAACATTGGACATTGGATGCATATTTGACTTTGTAGTGGATCCTAGACTTCCTGGGAAGTAGGTGAATCCTGGTATTACTTTAAGGGTGGAGGTGTGAGCCTCTGGATTCCCTTGTTTATTTATACGAGCATCGTATCCTTTATTTGTTGGTTAGAAAATGTGTATCTTTGTATATTTGTATATCATTGTAAATACCATAATGAGTTGTGTTATAAAGCTCCAATATATGGTATGGTTTTTATCTGGTCATGTTGTCATGATGTTTTTATTTTGAGTGGGTCATTCATTGTAAATATTGCAAAGAGCTGTGTTATAAAGATCCATGGGTAGTATGTTTTGTTTTCAGTGGCCTTGTTCGTTATAGGTGTCATTGAACACCGAGGACGGTGTTCCCCCAATGGGGAGGGTTCTATAACAACCTTGGTTAAAAGCTCACGTAAAAATATATAAATACCACAGATGATGGGACATGTATTCCAAGCTGAATGGTGGGAAGGACATCCTAGTGGGTGTTCATTTGGTTGTTTATGGTTAAAGAAATTGGCAAAGGAAAAGGCTAAGGCATTAAAGAGCCAAAAAGGTATTTTGGCACATTTGTTTATGAAAATAATGGAAATTAGGAGAAAAAGAAGGTGAAAGGTCACAGGTTGCATGTGAGGAGGAAAATGAATGAAAATAATGGAAATTAGGAGAAAAAGGAGGTGAAAGGTCATAGGTTTCATGTGATGAGGAAAATGAAGGAAATAATGGAAAATGAAGAAAATAGATGCCTCATACATAAAAAGGATTCTAAGGATCAGTTGGAAAGCTTCTTCCTTTCAATGTGAACCTTTTGTCAATTTAGTTTTGGAGCTCTCTCATTATTCTCTCTCTCTCTCTCATACTCTTGGAGAATTAGAGTTTTCTTGGAGCACTCTTGGTGGGTGTGGCATACTTGGATTCTTGGAGCAAGAAGGCAAAGGAAGGGTAGGAAAGCGCAAGAAGGCATCGACATCAGCAACTACATCATATTTTCTTGCAAGTACTGAGTTGCATGTATGATTTCTTCACTATTTTGGCATGCATGGCACATGCATGTGCTTTCTTGGTTGTGATTTGTCATTTGCATGGAGGGTTGCCTATATCAATAGTGGATTGCCTAGCCTTTCCATTTCCTGGATAGCCATGGTGATTGTGGATTTACTTTCATTGTTTTGTTTTGGTTGGTTCTCATGTTTCCTTAGCTTGGGTTGAGTTATTAGTCCTGGAAACCCTGGTTGAACAAACGCTCTAGAAGCCTTGTAACAGCTTGGGTTGAGTTACTAGTCCCAGAATCCCTAGTTGGACAAATGCTATGGAAGCCCTTGGTGTGTTGAGTTACTAGTCCTAGAAGTCTTGGTTGGACAAACACTTTGGAATCCCTATATAAGTTTTGGGTTGAGTTACTAGTTCTGGAAGCCTTGGTTGGACAAACGATCTGGAATCCCTAGAAGGCTTGGATGGAGACCAATATAATGATGGTGTTTTGGTGATGTCTAACCGTGAGGTGGAATCACTGTTTGATGGGTTGAGGTGGATGGCATCTGGAATCCCTATATGAGTTTTGATTGATGTGTTCTATGAGATACCACATTCATGAATATGGCATGGGGGTGAATGACTGAAGAGAGATTTGGCTCAGCCATTCTATGGTCAAGTGGAACGTGGTAGTCCCATCTCTGGTTGGTTCATTGCATTCATTAATGAGAAATACATTACCTTGATTTTCACGTGTAAAGGTACTAATGTATTTATGGATTTGATGGTTGATATGTTTATTGTATTCCTTCTCCTATTATGTTGGTTATATGCACATTTTATGGTAGCAGTTATGTATGGCTCTCAGCATGTTTTTTCTTGTATGTGAATGGATAATGTGTCTATGACTTAATGGAGGATAATGTAGCAAATGGAATGAGGGAACAATGGTTCATAGTGATTCTCAAATAAGTATGATATCCCTACACTTAATTATGTTATTTACACATGTAGATTACATATCGATGATATGTTTGACGAAATGCCTATCATGGCTAATGGGGTTATGGTTATGATCTTGTTCATTTTATTGATTTTCGATTCCATTTCCTTAAATTCACCAAGAAGGTGGAATCTTATCCATAGTGGACTCTCATCACATGTTTACCTCAATTGGTTGGTTGCTTATGTAGATATGGGAGGAGGGTATTACAACCAAATGGATTTTGTTAATTCACCTGTCAAAAAACACAACTAGAAATCTAGTAAGGCATGTGATCCAGCATACCCACTTGCCCCACTACTAATATTAAACATCCACCAGTCAGGGAAACAAATTTTTTCACCAAATATGTGATTGGTTATCAAAATTATGGGCCCCTCCTATGACATTCCTTGAGGAATGTCCATTTGGTGTTTATTTTTCGCTTCCCAATATCATAGGCTCTTTCTAATGGTTGGAATTCTAACACCCTCACTGTTGATTGGATGGAATGATTCAGTAAAGTGCAAAGAGGACAGAGCATCAAATCTATGAACAAATATACCTTTACGTTTTTCCTGCTCAAGGCTTTGTTCTAAAGAAGTCTATCAGCTTTCGACTTAAATTCTACTCTTGTACACTCAATTTGAGAACTACTATTAGTCTTGTCATCATCTTGTGAAGGTCCAAGGACAACGCCAAGCTTCTAACCAATCTTTAAGGGCCATACTAAACCAAATTCAAAATTATCTACCCTCCAACCACCCTCTTAATTGCACATAGAAGCCATGGAACCTGCATGAGGTATGTTTCGTGCTTATGTGTTTTGAGCCCTAGGATCCTGATGAAGACAATAATATGAACACTGTAAATTATTCCTTTTTATATTCTATAGATAATACTGGTTCTATTGGTTCTAAAAGTAGATGCAATGGTCACACTCTTAACTTTGAGAACATATGTCTTGCAACCAAGAACACCAAATGTTGCTCCACCAAATACTACATTTAATCCACCTTCCTGCACATCTGCATTTGAAGAAATCGACCCTATTCTCTTCTTTCAACTCACTTTCGATGTTTTCTTCCAAGAACTATTTTATAGTTTTGGTAGACTTCATCTTTCTTAATACTACAGATAATAGAAATTTGCAAGTCCCATTTATGCAGACCTTGTTCACACACTTAACTCTAAACACCTACAATTTGTAGCCCGCAAAACTAGATATTATACCACCAGAAAATATACTTAATCCACCTTCTTGTGCCTCTTCATTTGAATAACCTAGTCTTGTGCTCTTTTTTCACCTTATTTACGATGTTTCCTTCCGAAAATTGTTTTAAAATATTTGAAAACTTCATATCTCTTAAACTTACAGAAAATATTTTGAATGTCCCACTTATGCAACCCTATTCTTCCCAACATTTCTAATATCTCTAGTCATAAGAAATAAGATTAAAATAGCACCAATGACCAATAAGACTAGTTGGATACATTCAAATATATCATTCTTATCCATTTTTCATTAGTTCAAAAGTCATACCTTATACCAAGAAGTATCCTGAAGAAATCTAGCCTTGACTACCTTATATTTGACTAACCTATCATTGATCTCTAAAGAGGCCCATCATAGAGGTGTTCTTTGATCCAATTAAAAGAATTCAAGTTTTCCACTTCATTAATTGTTAACAAAACCTTGTGATTTGTCAAATTTTTAGATCTTGTATTACCGTCATTTGGAGGTGTTTCCTATAATACCTATCTCTATCTCTTTTAAAATATTACTTTTGCAAGCATTGCTTCCTTTGAGGATGACATATGATGACAATCTAGTTTATTGTACATTCTTGGATATTTGTGTTATTTTTGTAAATCAACAATCATGGCTTATATTGTTACATGACTTTTTGGTTGATAGGGATTTTACTTTTTAGTTCTTAACACATGTATTTTGCATCTCACATTATATTGTTGTAATAAAGTATTATAATGTTTTGGCCTTATGAAGCCTTTGATTTCTTTTTCTCATGGAGTAGTTGAGATCACATCTCTAACTACCTCTGTTATTGTGCTTAGTTTCTAGTTTTAGGATATTATTGAGATTTTCTCTCTTAATTTGTTGAGTGGAATTTCTAGATGCAAAGTGATAAAATCTTATACTAGGCTTAATAGAAAAATTAGTCAAATATTGGTTGTTGAACTTAGGTGTTAAAATCATGAGTGGTATTTCCCATATCATTCGTGTCATATCCTTTCGATCTAGTTGCAAGTTTGGGTATTTTCTCTTTGTTTCTCTTTCATATTCAATTTGAGTTTTGGTTTGATTTTACCAATTTGCAACTTCCTAAAAATATTCTAAGTTGTTTTGAGGTGCAATCTTTATTTTTATTCTCCATGAATTTACTTATTATATTACTTATGAGGGTTTGGCATTTGATCTTTTTAATTGGATCTAGATCATTTCCACAACCAATTCATGCCAAGGTCCCTATTGAATTGGATGATTTATTTTGTAAGAGATATTTCCCATTGTGAATTTGGAATTGGATCTCAATATTGAATTCATAAAATAAATTTCAAGACATGTTTTCTTTGCAATTGCACATGATCAAGTATCTCTCATAAATCCTATGATCAATCTCGTAGTTTGATTTTTTCTCTCACAAATATTGTGATATATTTCTCTCACATAGATGGTTTGTCTCTTTTTTTGATTGCTTGTTGCACTCCTTGGGAGATATGTTGAATACCAATCCCAAGTCAAACTCTTTCTTTTGAAATATTTTGGAATTGATGTCCACCACTAGCCTATGCCACGTACCTTAACACTTCTAGTTCATGTAACATTTTTTTGTTATCGCAATCCTCCCATGATCTAGATTGGATCGTTATATTATTTTTCATCTGTATCGATGCTTTCGATGTGGAGAAATTAGAGAAGACAACTTATATGAGCATTTTAGTGGCGAGGTCCAGTTTGTGGAATTAGGGTCAAAAACCTTCTAGTGCTAGGTTGATGCCTTAAATGGCATTTTTTAGGGGTAAAACATAGCCACTTTAGCAATACCACTTGGCCCTATTCTACACTTGAATACTTTTCCAATGATGCAAGAATCTCTTCAATTGGAGTTCAGATACAAAATTTATGCCTCTTAGAAGTTGACCTATCATGATTAACCACCATAATTTGAGAGGATGCCATGTCAACCCCAGTTGTTCATGGAAAATTGTCTAGCCATGTAATCCCTATGAAGAAGACTCTATAAGGGTCAACTTGTAACTCATATTAAGGGTTGAATGGGTAAAATTTAACCCCTAATTGGCTATCAAGTTATGCTATAATGAAGCCACTAAGATGAAAATGGGTTCTATTCTATTCGAGTGCATTTTGTTCCATACTAGAGTAGAGTAGCTAAGATTTCATAAAGAGAGGGAGGGGATAGAGAGGGTTTGTGTTTTGTAGGTCTCACTCCTTTGTGTTTTCTTCATTTCCATTTAGTGAAAAACAAAGGAGAGAAACCTCACCTTCTAGTTGGGTTTTCTCCTAAAAGAGTTTCCTAGGTCATATCTTGGTGTTCACTGTGATTGGTGTTTATTTGTGTTTTAATGTTATCTATTTTCTGCATTTAATCTATTACATGTATAAGAAGATAAAATAGCAAACTAATAAATCTAAAAATTTAAGGAAAATTAACCCTCATAGATTTCATACTTAACCTATTTTTATCGAATCTATTGTGATAAATTGTCTAGTGGAATATCCATGACAGTTTACATATTGTATTGATATCAATGTAGATGTCTTTGGGTATTTTTTGGGAATTTGTAGGGGATCCCAATCGATCTAAGTATAAATTCGTAAAAACCCAACCATGGCCGAAGACTCTATTTTTAATAACCCTTGATATTTGGCAGAGGAGAGATTCCCAAGGATGGAAAAGCAGGCCACATATATCAATCATCATATGAACTACTTATTATGGCTCTGAAAAACAAACTTAGAGTTGGACAACTCAAGGTTCCAAATGTTGGCCGGATAAATCGTTCTTGCAGACAAGACCGATCTCCCTAGTACCACAGGATAATCTAGCAACAAACAGACAAATAAACATATCTTTCTCTAGACATATGCAATTTACAAATAAAAACTATAGAGGTGTTACGATCCTACCTTAGATCCAACGCTTGTTTGTTGTAGTCATCCCTCGATTGTTCGAAAGAGTTATCCTTCAAATACCTGCAATCACAAACAAACAAACATCAAATAGCACCTGCATAGCAAATATAGTAAATCATGTCTATTATGGTGATCAAGGAATCCATAAAATAAACCATAAATGAACAACTTATTGAGAAAAACAAACTTATTTGTATTAACTTTGAAGTAGAAGAACCTTACAACCTTTTCAGCCTTGATGTTGAACAAGCTCTTCCTGGGGTTCGAAACAAGAATTCCCTTTACTTTGACAAGCCTTGCACTCTTCCAAATGAGATCTTAGAGGCATGTAATCTCTCCTCATAAAAGCTCAACTAAGAATACTAAGTTCCAGCAGCATTTCACCTCAAAAACATTCAGCTTTCAACCTCCTCGGTAACTAGCCCAATGCTTCATTTTATAGTGTAGAGGAAAGAGGTTACAGGTCCACCTATGAAGGGATAGAGTCCTTCTTCAAAGGGATAAGCTCCTCACATCAAGGGGTTAGCTTCTTAAGGTATGGGATGCATGAACCTCAAGAGAGCGAACTTGCCACCTCAAGATTCCTTCCAGAAGCTTCTAAAAATGACTGAAAGTGAGTTTTTTAGAATATAATCACACCTTTTAACTTTTACAGGGCTCCGCACCCATAACACAAAGACAGAGCAGTCAAGTGCACAGGAGACATGACCATTAGGTGCTGGACCGCAGGTAATGCAAAGAGAAAGTGCAGAACCAAAGTTTTAGAGACTTTTGAGGGCTTTCTCTTATTTTCAAGGCTTGATATGAGGATCTGAGGCTTAAGAGTTGCAAAGGAGGAAAGTATGAGTGATAATGGACTCACACAGATTGCAGAATGCCAAGGTGACAATTTTTAGTGCAACACCAACTTAAAGGTTAGATTAGAGGGAAAATCAAGGGGTCGAGAAGAACTAAAGAAGGAGACTAAGAAAGAACCCAAAAAGGAAAAACATAGTTCAATTGTCATGAACCATTCACAATCCCTATTCAATATGGAAGTGAAGGTTGACATCAAGTCATATTAAGGTGAGATATTAAATCACCAGTTGTACCAATTAGAGGTTTATTTTACTATTCACTACATATAGGAGGAACATAAAATTTCATTTACCCATTTGAGACTAGTGGGAAAGCCATGTAGAAACTTTAAGGCTAGAGGGGGATCCTCCAATGAATAAGTGGGAGGATTTTAAAGCTTTTTTAAAGTCCCAATTCTATTATATTATGTAGGTATAAGAACAATGGATTTGGTGGCATTACTAGAGCTAGAGATAGGGGCATAATGTATAGGAGTACACCACAAAATTCAATAAATTGGAAATAATGTTGAGTATCTCTTCCAAGAACCCAAACTTACTCCTCAAGTATCTAGGGGGACTACATAGCCATCTGTGGAAACAAGTGATGTCATTCAAACCTAAGATTGTGGATGAGGCTTGCATATAGGCACAATACCTAGAAAACATAGGCCAGAGGAAAGGGTAGTCAAGTGGTTCAAATAAAAAGGAACACCAGGAAGATTCGAAGGGGGGGAAGAAGAAGTGGAAAGGCGGAAGGACAAAAAAGACATCCACAACACACCAAATAAAATATCCCATCAAGGACAACAACTACTATAAGATTTATGCTTACACGAAGGAGAAGAGTTGGAACCTACATCCAGAATTGAACCTAAAGAAAATTCTTGAACATGGTTATGTTTAACTCCTTGTAATTAATTTATAGTGAATTAAGAAATTGAGTCAATCAATGGTAAAACATAAATCTCTTATCTATGTTTCATCACTGATGCATATGGAATAAAGGTGGTTTTTGCTAAGTTTGAAGCTTTATATAATTGGCCTATTCCTTATAATCTCATAGAGTTAAGGATCTGTCTTGGCCTTTCCAACTTCTATCATAAATTTATCTCTAGTTTTCATAAATTTCCCTCAATTTATGTCTTTTTACAAATAATAATTTTATTTTCAAATGGACACAAGATCACTCTCATTCTTTCAATCCTTTGAAAGAAAAGTTGTGTTCTACACTTGTACATGTTTTGTTTGATCTCTCACAACCTTTTGAAATTAAGTCTAATGCTTTACAATTTGCACTTAAATAAATTTAAATTTAAAATGGTCATCCAATGGTTTCATGAGAATATAAAAGAAACTATTCATTTGAGACAAATATTTATATGAATTACTCTGAACTATCAAATATTAGAGACATTTTCTAATGTAAAAAGAAATTATTATGCATTCTAATCATTTTCCTTTGTAATTTCTTAAATCCTAAAAAAATGTTGAAGAAGCTCAACATATGAAATGGGAATCATGATTTTTTCAATAATTGCATTGGTTGTTGAGTATAGAAAAGGAAGCACAAATATGGTGGTTGATTTCTGGATCCAACCACCTTCCTTTCATTGCTTAAATATTGTCACAACTTAAAATATGGATTTTTAGACTTAGGCTTCACAGTATCTAGATGATTCATATTTTGGGCTCATTTATAAGTGTCTCCAATTTTTGACATCTTCAAATATAGTTTCTTTGCAATATTTTCATATCAAGGAGGGATTATTGTACAAGTTTGGAAAGTTATGTGTACCCCATAAACATCACTCCTATTTAACCAAAGATGCACATTCTACTCTCTATAGTGATCTCTTTCCAAGCAAAAGTATGTTCATCATCTATAATTCTTCTTCTACATATGTCACATGTAGACGGATATTCTTCATTTTTTGCGGTATTGTGCAATTGTTTTGCTACTACAAACCAACTAAGAAAAATCTTGGTTTGAGCTTCCCTTTACCCATCCATACCCACCCTTTGGAAATCATTTCCATGGATCTTGTTAGTGGATTTCCCATAATTTTTCACTTCCATGATCACATTATTGTGGTTGTTGATAGATTTAGTAAAATGGCTAAGATTATTCCTTGTCACAAGACTAGTTCTACTAGTGAATTAGCCCATATATTCTTTGACTTTTTTTGGAGATATTTTGATCTTTCCACTAGTATCATGTCTAATCATGAACCACATTGTGTAGGCCCATTTTTACATTCCATTTGAAAAATACTAGGAACTTCTCTTTATTTTATCACTACCTTTCATTAACAAACTAATGGTCAAATTGAAGTGGTTAATTGCACTTTAATGCAAAGTCTTCACATCCATCATCACACTTCTATAGCTAAGTGGTATTTGAGTCTTACCCACATTGAGAACGCATATTTACCCACAATAAGAATGCATATACCTGAGAAATTCACTCCTCCATAAGTCACTCCCATTTTTAGGTGTATCTTGTTTTTAACCTTTAGCTCCTTATGAGTTTCCCTTATTTTTTTCCTTTTGCAAATACATCAAATCTTTCAAAGAACACAATAAGGCATATAATTTTGCTTAGCACATATAATTCCTCCAAGCTGAAGTCATATAGATTCTTCAAAAGACTCAATAAAAGAAAAGAAAAACTCATGAGTCAACATCATGTATTGCACCATTTTCACAATAGTGACAAAGTGTGTCAGTGAATTTGGAAAAACATCAATTTTGGTACAAGGCATATAGTAAGGTTAAAATCATTCAATATGCCCCCCACTAAATCGTTTACCAAGTGTCTAATAATTCTTTCCACATTGATACTCAATTTGGTAAATCATGATGTTGTCAAGCTCATTTTCTCAAACCATATCATGAGTTGATGTTGGAAATAGATATTCAGATCAATCATCTTCCAAATTATTCCAAATTTTTAGCTTATTATAGATCAAAATTTTGACATGAATACTTACCAAACTCATCAAGCATCCACCACTTCCTACCTTGTTGATAAGAAAGTCATATTTTACATCTATCTCATTGGATTTCTCAACATCATATGGAACAATGCTTTCCTTCTCTCTTGAAAGAATTAAAGGAAAATTCTTTTGTTATTGGGAAGAATGATAGGTATTCTATTTATTAGTTCTTAGCATATGTTTTTTGCATATCACATTATTATTGTCATATAGATATTATTATGGTTTGGCATGATAAAACATTGTTTTTCTATTATCATGGAGTAATTGGAATCATATCTCTAACAGTATATTTTTAACATGCTTAGTTGTCAATTTCTAGGATCTTTTTGAGATTTTCTCTCTTGATTTTTGAGTGGAAATTCTTGATGTAAAACTATAAAAACTTGTTCTTTCCCAATGAAAATCAATTAAAGATAGCTTTTCCCACTTTTTTATTAAATAGCTTTTCCCACTTTGGTATTAAACAATACTCATGAGTGGGATTTCCCACATCATTGGCTTAAAAAATGTGTATATTCTTAGATTTGTGTTTGTATAATTTTATGTTTCAAAATATTTTCTTTTATTTTACACTTGTTCAGCTCCATTACTATCGCTTGTCATAGGTTGTGGTTTCAATAAGAGAAAAACTAGAAATTCCAGTTTCACAAGTGAATTATAAAAGGAGATCCAGATGGCATAGGGGAATTGGGCTAAGCCCAATAGAGTGGGAGGGTGTTAATGGAATGAATTCAACTAGTTGCTTGTATTTGGCACACATCTTGGAAGTTGAATTCAAATTCAAAGAGAAACAATAAAAGAAATTCAAGAAGGTTCAAGTTTTTTTTTTTTAGCATCAAATGCTATACAAATCCCAAATTTTTTGAATTTTAGTCATGCAAATGAAGGTCTAAATGGCTATATTACAAAGTAGACTTTCATGTCTTAGATATATATGGTAATCATTTTATCATTGACACTTAAATTTTTTATAGGTATTGCTAAAATTAGAAATGATGAGTGTGCATGAAATTTTCTACTAATCAATCACATCCATAAATATATGAAAACAAAAAATAATCACCATAAAAATTTGGGAGGAAAATATATGAGAAAAGCCAAATGAGTGAACACACACCTTAAAATAATAACAACATATTGGAACATAATTTGTTGAACCTTAAGGAACATAGATAGAGAACAAGGTATCATATTTATTATATGTTTTTCTTCTCAGATGCAATTTTATAGCCTTAGAAGTTACTATTCTTTATCATGCTTCACTCAATTACATGATCAAACTCTTCATAATTTAAACAACAATTTCAGTGTTTCACCATGTAATTTAGAACTTACAATCGATCATGGAAATTAGCATCCTATGGATGAAGATATGTATACTCTAGATGTTCTTAAATTTCATTATGAGAATGAACCTTCTCATTCAGATCATTTCATTATGAGGATGAATCTTATAAGGATCATATCACTTTCTATCAAATGGAGACAACTTTCACTGATGTTATTCAACCAAGCATAATTCAATTAAAGGGTCGTACTGCACTCAAAGGTATCGATTTTTAGTTCATGGGAGGTAATATATGCTTTGCAGCAGGTGAGAAAATAACATGTTTGATCAAGGCCCACACTATCAAAGAATCTCTTTCGATCATTATGGTGTGTTATTTTGGAGAAGTACACAATGCAAGAAGGAAGTTTTCAATGCTCACCATTATACAAAGTGTTTCTTCTTCCAAAATGTTAGAAGGATGGAAAACTCAAATATCATTATAAAAATATAAGTGACGATGTAAAATGAAAATGAATAAGATAGTTATAACTTAGGCAATGGAAAACTAACCTTTTTGATATATATTTCTTCTTCATTAAAATATGTACAACAATTATATCTTATGAACTTAGTATTAATTACTTTAAAGGCCAAGCCTCAAGGGTTAACTCAATTTTTCAAGTCCCCATCATTAAAGCACATTTACTATTGAGAGGTCATGAGTTCAATTCTCTTTACACTCTTGGGGTTAAGCTTTGTGTTTGAGCCGATAGAAAATGATCCCTTCAGGTGGATTTTCCTAGTACAAATATTTTTGTGGATGTAATGGTCACCTATCTGGGTCCGTGAACCACAAAAAAATAGAAGAAGCCCCAAGGGTTAGCTCAATTGGTTGAGTCCCCATCGTTAAAGCACCTTTAATATTGAGAGGTCATGGGTTCATTTTTCTCAACACCCTCGGGATCAAGCTCCACAGTTGAGTCAGTAGGAACTGATCCCTTCAGGTGAATCTCTACTTGATACAAATATTCCATGGACATAGTGATCACCAAACAATATACAATTACTTAAAAGGAAAAAAAAATCACTTATATCTTTCAACACAACCTTCAAACTTAATATATATTTGTGTAGGTATAATAACTTAATGATAACGTAATGATTCATTTAAATCTTCATGTGTTATCACCAAAACATTGATCATCTAGCCTAATTTACTAGATGGATCGAAGTACACCATGTAAAGTCGATTTTACCATACGAAAATTGCTTTCAATGTGAGAAATTACTTAATAAACCACCTTTGTTAAGTAATTTATAGTTAAACCCATGAAGAATAATTAAATAAATCACTATTTATTTTATTTTATTCTAGGAATAATTAATTAAACCATTGTTCAATTATTATTCCTTGTCATATTTGACCCAATTATGAATAATAAACATATAAATCATTAATTATCTTATTTTTCTCTGAGAATAATTAATTAATCACTAATTAATTATTATTCTTTCTCAATTTTGACTAAATCCCTTAGGAATAATTAAATAAATCCTAATTTATTTATTATTCCTTAACCAATTCCCTGGGATGATAAATAAATCATTTATTTATTTATTATTTCTAAATCAAATTTTAAATACTTTTTCCCTCCTAACCAAATATAATAAAATATTCCAAGTCGTTATTCCAAGAATGGGGTTAATAATATTTTATTATTGCTCATTATTCGAGGATAACTCAATATTTTGTTATAAATAGAAGGGTTTTCCATTCATTATTCACTTTTGATTATTTTCATTGTTGCACTCATTGTTGTAACTCTGATTATTTTCATTGTTGCACACCATACTTTTGTTGGGTTTATACATTATAGAGGAGAGAGACTCTACACAAGCTAAAGACATTTGAGGATAGCTAAGAACCCATCCCAAAGAGGGGAACTAGTAACATATATTTGTTCCCTTCACAGGTGTTATAATAAAATGTTTATTTGTATATCTGGTTTCCATTGGACGATTGAAGTTACTACTCTTTCTTTTTGTTGTTTAACTATGATTGTGGCATAGATCAGGGCTTTGGCAGGTTTTGTTTCTATCAGTTGTTGCAGATCTACAATGTTTAGCAGCCATTTATATTGTTGAGATTGTTTGTCATCCATAGCCTTAAGTGGGTTCTTTTCTTACATCTTTGAGAAGAAAACACTACAACAAAATTTGCGACTCCACTGGGGATTTTCTTATTGTTGCCAATCACAACAAATTGGTGACTCTGCTGGTTTTATACTTCAAATCCAGAAACTTGGGTGACCTTCGGTTTTCAGCTTAGGGTTTCTTCTTTTTTCAAGTCTCTTAATGTGTCCTAGCTTTTTAACCCTAGATCTATTAAATTTCTAACTTATGCAAGCTTTTTGGTCTTTTCTTTAGGTCACAGGAACTAGTCACGACAAAGGCAACAATTTTTTCCGAGATTTTTTGGCCAGGATCCATAGACTAGAAATCACACTTTTTAGCCCAAAAAGTGCGATCCCACCTGAAAAACAGGTCAGTACCTGCGATTTTTGGGTTTCCGGGTTTTTCTCATATCTGTTTCTAGGTTTTGCAGAGAGTTGTCTGCTAGGTTGTTTGACCTCTATTTCATCCCACTTAGGCCTTGATCCACTTTGATTTACTCATCGAAGTGGAATTTATCCCCCCTAGGCCTTCTAGTACGCTTCCACCTTTATAAGAGGAGTTTAGTTGAGTGAGTAGTATGAGTTCCTGCAGTGCTTTCAACCACATTTTCCATATCTATACCCTTCTATTTTATATCTATAAAGATAGGTTGTCACCATCCATAGTTTCATATTACAACCTGTTTGGTCATTGGCCTTAGGGTCACATCGGTTGCCCTAGGTGTTTCACCCATCTCTCTATATTTTTGCAGTGATCTTCCTCACTAGCTTTTTGTTGTTGTTGCACCACTTTCCAGCAGCCTAGTGTCACTTGATCCTAGTCACACCGAAAATTAGATCTCTTAACCTTTTTACTGTATTTTCCGTCGATTTAGCCACCAACTAGCATAGTGTTTGCAAACCCAGTTTGGGTGGGGTTATTTAATTGTTTTTTTTTTCATTTTCTGTTGTTAATTTCAGTTTACTTTCAGCAAGATTTTTTCCTTTTTTAAAAATACGATATGGGCTTAATCAATAAATACACTTGCACACACAAGCACACCTTAAGCGAAGGGTGCTTGGTTTACACCGCCAAGCCAAGACTTAACATAATAAATTTATCTCCTCTCATCAAGACAAAGGCATATTGTTGATCTCCCTTCACCATTTTTTGTGTCACATGTGTCATTCAACCATTGTGCCACTAAGGTGTTTGTCATGGAGACTATTAGGCCTTCACCCCTAGTTTCCGCTTGGGCATATTACCCCTCCCCATCGGGTTCGAGTTCATAGCCCTCCAAGTCCCCATACTGACTCTTCTTCTAGTTCATCTGATTCCTCATCTGATTCTGAGCCTCCTTCACCGCATATTGTCACCATGTCTGGACACACAGCTAGTGCAGGAACCCAACTTGGTGTTGGCTCCGGTTTTATCCCGGTGGTCACACCAAGCAGAACAATCTCAAGAATCGTTCCAGCAACCCCCATGCTCCATTTTATGGTTGGGTTAAGTCTACTGAATTTTAACCAGTTGATAAATGACCCCATACACCATGATGTTGGTTGGCCTTCTATGCTGACTAAGCTTCCGTTGGACATCCAAAAGTTTGAGGGTAATGCCGGAGAAGATCCTACCAACCATGTTTGATCCTTCCACATGTGGTGTTTGTCCAACTCCATTACCAGTGACTCGATTCTTCTTTGGCGATTCCAACACATGCTCATTGAAGACGCTACAAAAAGGTATGTAGATCATCCTGCCACATCTCATTCCATTTTTGCAACACTTGCTAAAGTGTTCCTCTCATATTTCAAGTTACCTCTCCAATATGACACTGCTACGGAACTATTGACCTCATTCCATCAGTCCTCCACCACTCGCCTTTCTAACCATGTTCAAGAGTGGCGACAAAGGAGGAGCACATGTCATGCCCCACCCTTCGAAGACCATGTCTATCTAGATTGGTTTCTTAGGAGCCTTTTATCTCCCATTGGAAAATACGTCGCATCCCATTTTCCTCGGACCAAGGAAGAAGATCTCCAAACCGCTCTAAGATATGACCCGATTTATGCACAATCTGGTTATGTCTATACTGTCATTCCAAACCTCCCTCGTCCTGGAAGTGCCAATGCACTAGGGGCATCTCACGCCGCCGATGGTATCATTGGAACCCTTTCACACCCTTCACCATATACTCATCAAAGTTATGGCTATCTGCACTAGGGCACCATTTCCTCTAACACTTATGCCCCTCCTTCTAGCAACATGTTTTAAGGGCCCGAACCTATCTGCCAAACTGTTGCTCCTCCTTATGAATAGTCAAGTGCTCCGACCCCTCAAGCATTAGCATCGCAGCCTCCCATGCATCCTCAGCCCTAGCAACCACCTTCCCCTCAGGTTCAAGTGTTTTCATAGTAGAGTGCGGCCAATTCCAAAAATTTGAAGAAAAAGAATAATGGGAAAGGTAACAAGGTTAACAAGGTAATCAAGGTAATCAACCTAGTGAACCCTAGGGGAACCAGGGTAACACAAACAACCAAAAACAGGGCAGCCAGCCCAAGAAGACAAGGCTATTCGTATGAACAATACTTGCGTATGTTGTCGTGTTCATGGCCATTATACACATGAGTGTCCTCTCTTACCCCAGATGTGCCAAATGTGGGAAGCTTAAGAAGCTTCTAGAGGTCAACAATCGCCTCAGAATCCTGCGCCATCTCAACCAGCAATGCTCACAAATCCTTCCCCTCAGTAAGGATTTGTTGCTACTCAACCTCAACCAAGTCAAGTAGCCCATCCCCCCCAAAATTTTGGTCTTGGTGACTACCATATCCTTATGATTAATTCTGATGAGGTTAATCCCTCTGATATCAACCTACAAACTTGGTCGTATCAATATGAAAAGCCATCGACTTTGTCTGCCACTGAGTCCAAAACAAAAGCATCTGTTGAGCCTCTTATGACATCAAATGGTCCATTACAGATCCCTCAACCTAAAATCGAGTCCATTCCCAAGATCCATAAGGTACCATTACATCGTAATGTGACTTCTAACCGAGTTGCCCATACATATAGTATATTAGACGACTTAGTGCAATCACCTGCTGGCATGTCAATTCTGGAAGTACTCCAATCATGCCCATCTCAAAAGAAAGCTATACTAACTGCCTTGGGTGCAGTAGATCCTTCTGATAATCTTTTGATTGTCTTCCCTATTGATAAATCAGAACATCCCCCATGGCCTTCATCCGTTGCTTTCGAGATACCAGTCCGAGTCCGTAATGTCATCATCTCCTAATGCATTATTAACGAAGGTGCATCCACCTGTGTGATGTCCAATGCTGTTTGGAAACAAATTAAGTCATCTGATTTTTCCCCCTCCACCATCACTTTGCGTACTTGGGATGGACACTCCTCCCAACCTCTTGGCATGTACCGCAACTGTCCAATGACCTTTGTGGGAAAGACTGTCCATGTCAACATTGAAATCATTGATACCCCTTTTGATTACAACATTCTCTTAGGTTGTATTTACACATATGCCATGTCATTCATCGCAACTACGGTTTTTTTCAAGATGTGCTTCCCCCATGAAGGGAAGATCGTTACCACCGATCAATTGACTTACTACGAGCCGGCATCGATGACCTCCCTCGTGTCCATTATCTCATCAATATCAGATAAGCATTCTTCACCTCCCCTCACTGGTGTTTCACACAGATTCTATAAAGATTCCTCATTGTTGGGTGCTTTCCTTGGTCCTCCCCCTCCCATGTCAGAGCCTAACTCTATGAGTGTTTGCATGTTACAAGCGTCACAAGCTTCCCTTAAGAATTTTGGTACATCCAATCAACAGCCAACTCCTCAACACCCTGTTGTTTCCATCTCAGTCGAGCCCTCTAAATCCACCCCCCCAGGACCTCCTCCGTTTGGGGGTGCCTCTCCTATGTTTCCACTAGGAACTATTCCTCCAGGTCTCAACCATCCAGGAGTTATTCCACCGGGGCATTACCCTGCAAGCCAAATACCTTTCCTATTTCCCCCTCCATGGATATTTTTTGTCCCTGTTATGGCTTCGCTGGTCCTTCCTAACATGAATTTGGGGATCCCAGTATGGTACATAGATCCCCCTCAAGCATTCCACTTGGTTAGCTATGAACTTATCATGCTTTGACTCTTGTTGAACTGGTCCCTACAGCCCCTGCCACTAATTCAGTTCCATCACAACCCCAACATGAACCCACTCCTATTGTGGAAGCATCTAGACATGGGGGAAAATCTAAGAGGAAAGAACTAAAAGACAAGGCTCCCCAAGCTCCTCCAGCCACTAAGGCCCCAAATCCACCACCTCTGTGCACTTTGTGTAAAGTTGTTGAGCATGCCACCAATAATTGTACCAAGCTTCCTCATCTCAAACCTTTCGTTCATGAAACATTCCCTAAGTCAGATATCCCTAAAGTCGATGTTAACTTATGGGTCCACCCAAGAAACTCAAAACATTGCGCACAAATTACCCTTGTGCCCTGTGTCATCATCATGGTCACTATTCCCATTGTTTCCCTCATCTCAATGAATTTCACAATTGCCTTGAAACGCTTTGCGAATACAAGACCACTCGTAGTGGGACCCCTACTCCTCTACTCGTAGATCATGGCACCCCTAGTCAACCAGAACAAGGGGAAACTAGTCCCACCATTATGATCCCTCTGCCCAATGTCAGGATGATAGGCACCATAGGCCATATCCTTTACCTATCGTCATCCTTGAGTTCCTCACAAGAAAACCTTTCTGAGTTTTCTACATGCGCTTCTATCGAACCTCTTTCAACAGAATCCCAGGTCTCAACATTTGTAGATCCTTCATTGTTACAGGGAAAAGTGTCTATGCAGAACTTCTAATCCCACTAAGGCGGGTAGCTACCTTAGAAACAAACAAAGTAAAACTACTTTCGTTTTTCTTTATGAAAGATAGATGAGAGAAGAATAAAGGAGACCAACCTCTGTCTTGCACTTGGTTCCTTGCTCGATTCCTCTCTCTTCTGATAGTCCTTTGCTACTTGCTTTCTTGTATACCCAGCTTCACAGAGTACCTGTAGAATCAAAGCAGAATAACACTATACGAGAACATGGATCTATTATCATAAACAATCTAGGATCAGATGTAAATTGACCATACAAATGCACAATACATAAATTACACGAGAGTATGGAGGAAAACTTGAATAGATTTATTGATAATCAAGAAAGAGCCAACAGAGTTACAACCAGTTGTTCTGACCCAGCATCATCCTCTCAGCAAGTAATCCCTTCTTCACCTCATGCAAAGCTTAGATCACCCAACACTATGATGTTGCCTCAAGAAACCAACAACAATTCCTTACAAGATGCAAAATTCCAGCCTCTGGATCTCTGGGATGAGGGATCCATATATAGATGTCTGTAAGGGAGATGAGTCAGCTTGTGATTTCATTAGTGTCTTCCCTCTGATAGTTCTTGCTTCCACTTGGATATTGATGATCTCTTACTCATCCCTGGTCGAATTCAGAGAGGAAAGTGTCACAGGAGAAGTTTCTGGAAGATTCCATGCTTCTCCACCTCGCGGATTGACACTGCCATTTGTCTCTTCTTGCCCATCGCACCCCATAGAAGGGATTTTTGAAATGAAACGCACCTACTGTGTGTATTTAGGTGAGATGCAATGCACTTTGCCTATGGAGCAGGTGAAATGATTATGTTTTGACCAGTTCTGGGTAGTTTTTCATGGAGAACTTCTGGGAGAAGCTGTAATCAGTTGACCTTGTTCTTTTAGGGGTTGGAACAACACTCTTAGGGACTTAGGAGCCCTTGGTTTATAGACATTTTATGCTTGGGGTTGTAGTGCCCAAAAATGTCTACAACAGTTGCCCCCTAAAGCATGAGGTCATTAATCTTTTTTGATGTCGGGTGAAATGCTTTATCATGAGGATCCGAAGTTCTTTCAAGCTGGAAGGAGACCTGTAATAGGATACAATAAAATACATTATCTTCATAATATTTTCATGATCTAGCTGAGGCGAGCATTCCCATGCTCAGCTTTATAAATTCATTTTCATGTACATAGGACAGACAATCGTCTGAGTGTAGACTTATGATTCTGGTAGAGTCATCATCCCTTTGATTGGATGATTATCTGTGCAGAAATGATGTACATTTGATGTCTTTATTTTCCTGAATACATATCGCAGCCCAGATGGATGAAACTAGATCCGGGGTCTTCAATCACGTTCGATCTTCACTCAAAGTACAAGTCGATCCATGTGAGATATGTTCTGGAGTCGAACATGGAAAGACATCGCCTGATTACCAGCCAATGATGTAAGTTGTTAACAGGCGTGAGAGGAATCACCGATAATGATAAAGATCCTCAAGGTACTGCAGTACAATTCACGTGGTGTAAATAAAGGACTTGGCGTCGAACACCATGCAAAATCTTTCGGTCGAAGGTCGTTGATGTAAACCTGTCGCCGGAAGTGAGAAACTTACCATTGAGGCATGCAAGCTTCAAAGTACTGAAAGGGGTGTTCCTAGATCGACTTCTTGGATAATGAGCTGATGTTGACAAGAAGCGATCCGTCATATGAGGGCCTTAATGAATCCCACATCAATGACATGGAATGGACCAAATGATTTAATGGAGGTGAAAACGATCTGGTGATATAAGGTTCAGGGTGGCGGTCATGAAAGAATGGAGCGTAAATGTATTGCAGCGGGTGAGACACAGGTGAATTCTCTGAGTGACTTCTCTTGAACATATCGGCGACACTGACATGATGGATTGGTAGCATTAACCCCAAATGTGGATGGTGTGATGTGACCATGGTGATGTGATCGGTGAATGAAACAACCCAACCCGACTTGGATGTGGAGTGAAAGTGTCATGTTCAAGAGCGACTTGCTACCAACAAAGTTTCTTCAAGTTTTCTTCCTAATTTTTCCTCAGTCATTGCTGACCAGTACCTCTTTATTTTTGTCAAGCTTGAGGAGGATAACATATGCTTGTTCTATAATTTTCCCTTCGGGCAAACCCATCGCTCTGTTTTAATGAGCCTAACGATAGTGAAACTCGTTCTTGTCTGCTATGGACAAGTTTGTAACTATTAGGTTTTAACGAGTTTAACGACAAAGATAACTCGGTCCTTTTCAATTTTAGAGAGTCTGAAAAGGGACGTAAAGGAAACTCCAAAAAATCCTTTTTCGTCATCTAATCCCTTAAGTCTGAAAAAGTATAAAACAATACAGAAGGGATGAATTTTTGATACTTTTAACGAGCCGAACAAAACAAGCGCTCGATCTTTTTGTGTAATAATCCCTCAAGTCCAAAAAGATTAAAATCTAAAGGAGGGATAGCACTTCCAGTCCCTTTAACGAGCTGGAGAGGCCAATGGCTCGGCAATCTTTTCATATTTTACGAGTCAGTTGAAAAGAGCTTAAAGGAGACTCGTTTTTTTAGGAACGAGTGATAAATTTGGGTAGCAGCTGATTCCAGGTAAGGTTTGGAATTTTCCAATCACGCCAGTGTTACAAGGATGGCTAATAGGATCACTCTTCGCAGCTGTTCATCAAAAGGGGGTAAACAATCAAATGGAGGTGAATGATCGGCCAATACAGAGTGGAGGTGATGATGAGAACACGACCAAGGCTTTAAAGGCTGAAGTACTACATTCACGACAGTTATTTACCGGAAATTGGTTCATTTTTTATTGAGCTTAAACGCTGGGGGAAACATTTGCTCATTGCTTATGTTTATTTTTTAATGAGCATGAAGTCCGCGTTAAAACTGCTCGATATATCCAGTCGAATAATAAGGATGTATCATATATAAAAACGGCAATTTTTCAAATCTTTTCCCCACATCCTTTCTTTATGCAAGTTAGGAAACGACCAATCCTACGAGTTTAAAGGGTTAGAGGACCTACAAATTTAAAAAATAAATGGCCGCTCTTCACTTGCACGCCAAAAGGTTTGCATGCCCCCAGGTATAAAATAGAGTTTCAAGGTCACCTCTCAATCTACCGACAAAAAATTTGTTCCATCGGGAAAGGCTTACCTCTTTCAGGTTACCAAAGATTGTTCTATCTGCACCGCAAACAAAACACTTCTTCGGCGATGCCTACCGAAATAGAAAAAGGTGAGTGGTGCAGACGCCTCCACCCACATAACTTTGACAAGGGAATCTTATTCCAGTCTAACCCCCTTTTCCAATCACGGACAGGAGTGTCAGACTAGTCATATATCTCTCATGGGAACCTATCCTATACCTTCCGTTTTCCTGCCGAAGCAGACCAGGGTGCATGCCCCCTGGGTTTCAGTCATGTCCCCCGAATCACTCGCGCTCATCAAGTGGATGGACTGGGGATTGATGAGACATTCCTTGCGTGAAAAGACCATTTAGGGATGGTATATGACTATTTTCCATGTGTGAACCGGGAAATGAAAGCTGGTCTACGAGCTTGACCACTCTTCCTTCGTGTGGAAAACACATTACTCTAAAGAGTGATGAGACAATGGCTCCCATGCAATAAATATAGTCTCGTCCAAGGAGTAGATTATAATCCAGGGGTCCTTGGACTATCATTACGTTCATTTGAACAGTTTTCCTTCTCAATGTTATGGGCACATTGGGAAGGATCCCTAACGGTCGACTGGTTCCTTTGTCGAAGCCTGTTAGATTTCTCATCTCAGGCAAAAGCGATGGCGAACCAAGCGCTTTCCAAGCAGTCGAGGAAAGGATACTCACAGAAGCCCCTTCATCTATGATGGTACTGGCCATAACCATTCTATAGTTGTCTTTTGGACAAGCTTGATTTACATCCCTATAATCAACGCAGAAGAAGTGTAGGGTAGTTGTCTTTTGGACAAGCTTGATTTACCTCCCTATAATTGACGCACACTCTAATCGTTCCTTGTTTTTTCATAACAGGAACAATGTTCGATACCCAATCGGTTAGAGGAACCGGGTAAATGAAACCAGCATGGAGGAGCTTTTCAACTTCCACCTTGATGGCAGCGGCTTTCTTGGGGTGCACCTGCCGTAGCCGTTGTCGTACTGGTTTGACATCTGGATACATCTTGATTTCGTGTTCAACGATACTCGAGTCAATGCCTGACATTTCATTATATGACCAAGCAAAGACATCTCTGAATTCGCGAAAAAGAGCGTTATATATTTCCAGTTCTGAAGGAGAACAACATTTGCCAACATAAATATTCTCTACAACATCTGTTTTGGTCGAGATATTTATGGCGATAGTCTCTTCAATGTTGGACAAGTTTCACTCGGAATCCACCGTGTTTACAGTATTTGATAGGAAATAAAAAACTGAGGGATGATGAAGGTCATCAGGAGTATCTTCTTCACAATCCGGAAGAAGGGAACGATGGTGGTAATCTTCCCATGGTGCCCCTTCAATTACCATTGATTGAACAATTCCTTCATCGGTGTAATGCACTCGTGACCAAGGATCTGAAGGGGTGCCATATTCCTTAGACCTATCTATCCAAACACTTGATGAGCGTTGATTTGGGTTTGCCTCCCATGCTAGGAACATTGATTGCTACAATATTTCCATTGGGCTTGGAGGCAATACCTGTGTATGATCCATGTTTATATTGTTTTCTGAGATCTCTTCAATCGAAGATATCATATTACAAGTTCCTACCGATGCTACTTCCGCCAGATTTATTGGAGGTGGAAGGGAAAAGGTTCCCATTAATATAGGGTCTTTTAGTAGGCCTACTACAATATTTTGAAGCAAATGGGGACTTCCATGGATCATTGGGATGCTTCCCGTAACTTGAGAACCATTGGGGAGGAAGGTTTGTTGATCGACGATTGTAATCCCTCCTCGAAAGGGAAATGCAATCTTCCTAAAATAGGTCGACACAACAGCAGCCATGGCATATATCCATGGTCTTCCCAGTAGGATGTTGTAATCGAGGTTTCCATCGATTACTTTGACATCTATTTCTATTGTTTTCCTTCCTAGTTCAACCTGCAAGTTACTTAGAATACCATATGGGGTATATGTTCGTCCGTCGAATGCTTTTAATGTCGTCGAAGATCACGACAAGGTTGGAGATCCTAAAGTTTTCCAGCAACTCATCGACATAATACATGTAGATGCCCCCTCATCAATAATTGTTCGATGAACGGTTTTGTTGAGGGCTTTCACTTGAACGAGGAAAGCTAGTTGAGCTGGTAACTGAGGATTGTATCCTTTATGATTAAAAGACACAAGATTGGAATCCTTTGGGTCTATCCCACCGATAGCTGATAATAAAGCCTACTTTTGGGATGGGCAATTTTGCAGTACCTCAAGTGTCGACATAGCGGATGGCGATTGGGCCAGATCTTCCACTATATTATAATGCTGTGCTGCTCTAGCACGAGGATTAAATGTCGACTTGTGTACTACTCCCTTTGGTGGTTTTATTATCAACTCAGGAATGATGGGCGGCGCAACTTCTGTCGAAGTTGTTGTCAAACTACTAGGTTGATCTTTATCCTTGTTGTTCGACAGCTGTGGATTCTCGTAATCTTTGTTCCTTGTCGATATCAAAGCATCATTTTGCTATTTGGAAATCGACAACATCAGCACTTGAGATGGGGAAGCATTTCCACTGTCAACCATATTTGTTCCTGGATTCGGAAATGAATGAGTTAATACTGCTGAGGTCTTTGTATTCTTGAAGAATTTTCTAAGCTCAGCTCTGTGTGGACAATCTGATGTCCAATGATCCTCATCGCATATAAAGCATGGATGATTTGGTTTCCTATTTCCAGAAGGGTTTGTAGAAGATTTTTCAAGAGATGATTCCTCCTGTTTCTTCTTCTTCCCTTTGTTTTTCTTCTTGCCCCCTGGTTGCTTGGTTTCTTTGCCTTTATCTGTCGAGATGGCATTTACTTCCGAGGCAAGAAGTTCTTCTTTTTCATTTTGACTGGAAATCTTACGGGCCTTTTTAGATGTATCCTTTTTCAATTTCGTGTCTGTCGTGCCAATCACGCCATCGCTAGCATGAGAGTCATTGTTCGATTTAGGAGGAGGGGGACCGAAAATTCCGGTCTGGGAGTGTCAGGTATTTTATCGTAGAGCATGCCAGACTGAGTGTAAATCAAGTCTAAATATTGCGCACGAGTGATAACTTTCTCTTCGGTGAAGACTCCCCCTTTTGCCACATCTTCTGTAATGGAAGGTAACAAAGACTTAATAAACCATTCAGCTAAAAGCTGATCAAGAACATACGTTTTTACCATTCTACGACGACGTCGCCACTCATGAATATGATCAGATATGTGAGTGGCCGTTGTTTGTTTGAAATTGGTAAGAAGTTCTGTTCCCGTTTCGTACCTTATTGGTAATTGAAAATGGGTTAAAAAGGTTGTGGCTAGGGTACTAAAGTTGTCAAACGAAGCTCTGGGAAATTCGATATACCATTTGGCTGCTGGACCGGTTAACGTCCTCTGAAAAAGGCGAAGCCTAATCGAATCATCGTTTAGGGTGTTTGATGAACACCACAGATGAAAGGTCATCACATGATTCGACGGATCTTCACCCGGATTTCCATTAAATTTAGGAATATCTGACGGAAGTTTATGCGGAATCGCTGGCCACCAAGGGGCGTAAGTGATTGGATCGTTTGTTAACCGATTTAGATCCGGTAACTCTAAAGTCGCCACGAAGGGTAACTGTTGATTCAGGTTAGGCGAAGCATACCCAGGATAAGATGGAATCGCCTGAGCAGTTGGTCTTTGCATACCAACATAATGCATTTGATGTTGGTAACTTTGGTAAGGTTGGTGGGCATAACCATTGTAGAATGGTTGATTTTGACCATTTTGAATATACGGCTGCCCACTATTTGCAAATATTTGTTGCTCAGATCCTTGGTATACTTGTTGGAATTGCAGTTGTTGGTATTTCACCAGCCATGGTTGTGAAGCCATGTGTTGTTTCCCGATACTAACTATTTGACCAAGATAAGGGGTAATTGTACCCGTTTGGGCCTGTGTCATTCCACCAGTTGGCGATTGTGGTTGAGTCGCAGGGTCAAGAGGCTGTTGCATTACAACCTGAGAAACCTGAGGTTGGCATACAACATGCACTACTTGTACTTGCGACACTGTCACAATAGCTGGCATAGTTGGTATATTTGACATAGGTAAACATTGTTGCATCGAATATACAACTCTTGGTTGTTGAGGTAGTATCGGTACCCAACTGCTAGATGTAATTCCAGCATAACCTGAATTTTGTTGTGAACTCCCGTATGGCTGTCCTCCCGGAGGAGACAATGAAAGGGTATACTGCCCCCCATACGGCGGTAATCCGGTACTTAAAGGAATGGTTTTCCCTTGAGGACCGGACTGCCCAAATTGACATCCTGAAGGATCAATTTGTTGAGACTCAACATAAGAGTTTCCGGATACTATTCCGGATGAACAAATAGGAACGGACCATACTGTCGAAATAGCCCCTGAGTGGGCCCCTTCTAGCGATTGAGAGCTAGTTGGGACAGATGGTATACCAGCAAACATTGTTGGAGTGACAGCAGGAAGTTCTGTCGTCGCTGTGTCGAACGACACAGTCCTAGATGTCGACGGTTGTTCAGACATTTCTAGTCTATCCAAAAGATTACCTAGTGATTCTACAGGAGCTTCCGCTGGCGGTAGACTAATTTCTGATGAAGAAGGATACAAAGTGATCCCGACTCCAAATTTCGATGGAGTACTAGATGGAGGATCCTCCACAATCTCTTCTATAGCAATCAGACCAGGTGGAAGAGGTAGACCGTCAGGTCCGTAAAATATTTCTGGTGCCGAAGAAGGTATGGAATCTGTAGCGACAGATTTTTGGGGAACAACACTCTCCGAACCGGTTGTATATGAAACTGGTTCAGTAACACAAGTGTTTGCCCTCAGACTAGGATCAGTACTACTGTCCTTCGGTGGTTGCTGAACTTCTTCTATAAAGGCAGGGATACCAGAAATGTTTGGAGTAACCGGAGTCTCTGATGTTGTTGGAACACTTGTTCTAACTTTACCAGGAGATTTGGAACCGATTAAACGAGTTCGCTTTGTCCGTAATAGTTTCAATTCCGAATACAAAGACGGTTGACTCGTAAGCCTCCGCGAATGACAGGGTTTCAATTGACTTTCTTCCACGATTGCGGATTACTCGATCAACTAAAAATCAAGGGGAAGTATGTTTCCGAATTAGATGAATTTTAGACGCTTTGACACAACTTGTTTTTTCAATTTTTAAGAGTCGAGAAAAAACAAAAGATGCCTCTAGGCGCCTTCGATTTTTAATGAGCCTGAAGTGACAAGTGCTCAGATGGACCTTTTCCGTTAAGGAGTCTGAAAAGGAACGAAAGGGACTACTCTGAAAATCTAGGCAGAGGGATTACCAAACCAATCGCAAAACTGCAGAATACTTTTTTACGGTACGGCAGTCAATCTTCTCGAATGTTGTGTTCAATGCATTACGATCGATAGGGCGGCAGACACGGCTTCCTATGGATAAAGGATTAAGCCTATTGTGGTTTCCCAAAATATACTCGACGGTACGTGGGAGCACAAGTCCGTACTGGCACTTATCGTCTCAAAGAGGAGGAATCACCCAACCAACAGTGAGAACAATAGTTACCAGGCTTTACGACGCCGTAATACGTCTCTAGCCTAGACTTCTAGATGTTGTGTGTTAGGTTCCAAAGCGTTGTTAGATTCATTAAATTTATTTTATAGTTGATCTTGCTAAGAAATTTTCCTTTCAGGTTCACCGCGTGATGTAGATGTACAATTCCTAAAATGCAATCTAAGATGATAAACAGTCTTTTTATCTTCTTTGTGGAATGAAAATCCTAGCTACTAAGGAAAGAGAGACAGTATTCTTTCAACAAAGAGCATAGAGCACACACTATATGCACTGTCCTAAATCAAATCAATCAAACAGTCTAAATGCAAATGCACATGCATGTATTTGTTTTCAGCCTTCTTAATATGTGAATGATAAAAAGGAAGCTAATGCGCAAATCTGAATTATTTTTCAAAGCGACAATTACTAACAAGTTTCTTTTTCAAAATCAAAATGAAGACAACGACAACACTTTGCAATTTGGAAATGAAAACTTGCTTTCGACACTAGAAAAACTACTAATTTAGATCAAATACAATAGTAACAGGGTAATCGACTATCAAGAGCAATTAGACTCTCTTCTATGACTGAAAACGACACTTGCGACACTTTCAAATCAAGAAACGACAGTACAATTACGTTACTTCTTTGTAAAGGAGAACAGAAAATGACTCAACAAATACATAAAAACATTTACAGTTCTTTGCACAATGGAGGTGGAATAACAGCAAGGAAAGGGGTTTCAAATAGAGGTGTACTGACTACAGGAAACAAAACTCTTGAATAGATCTGAAAAGAGTGAACACAGAAACCAAAATTTAGGAACAATGCCTAGTCTGATCAGCGCACCTGTAACACAGTGAATTTGAAATGCAGCGCACCTACTACACTCAGGAAGTGCGCTGAATTTGAGATTCACAGAACAGACAGTGCGCTGGGCCAGGGATGAGACTTTGATTGGGTTCCGGGTCACAGTTTGCAGTTCAGTTCAGGGATTTTGGCTGAGCAAGTGGTAATCAGTAAATCAATCACAGGGGTAGATCTAAGGAGGTTACTAGAGCCACCACAAGGGCAATTAGAGAGTTTGTAAACCAGTTGTTTAATTCATAAACAAAACCCAGAGATTGACTGAAGAGACATTTATCTACTTTGCATTTGCATAGCAAATGCAGTTCAAAGGCTACCTGGATCAACTTCAGGCTCCGTCTGTAAGTTTATAAAGTAAACAAATGTAGATAAACAATCAATCTAGTCGCTCCACAGCGGAGTCGCCATTTTGTTACAGGGAAAAGTGTCTATGCAGAACTGCTAATCCCACTAAGGCGGGTAGCTACCTTAGAAACAAACAAAGTAAAACTACTTTCGTTTTCCATTATGAAAGATAGATGAGAGAAGAATAAAGGAGACCAACCTCTGTCTTGCGCTTGGTTCCTTGCTCGATTCCTCTCTCTTCTGATAGTCCTTTGCTACTTGCTTTCTTGTATACCCAGCTTCACAGAGTACCTGTAGAATCAAAGCAGCATAACACTATACGAGAACATGGATCTATTATCATAAACAATCTAGGATCAGATGTAAATTGACCATACAAATGCACAATACATAAATTACACAAGAGTATGGAGGAAAACTTGAATAGCTTTATTGATAATCAAGAAAGAGCCAAGAGAGTTACAACCAGTTGTTCTGACCCAGCATCATCCTCTCAGCAAGTAAGCCCTTCTTCACCTCATGCAAAGCTTAGATCACCCAACACTATGATGTTGCCTCAAGAAACCAACAGCAATTCCTTACAAGATGCAAAATTCCAGCCTCTGGATCTCTGGGATGAGGGATCCATATATAGATGTCTGTAAGGGAGATGAGTCAGCTTTTGATTTGATTAGTGTCTTCCCTCTGATAGTTCTTGCTTCCACTTGGAGATTGATGATCTCTTACTTATCCCTGGTCGAATTCAAAGACGCAAGTGTCACAGGAGAAGTTTCTGGAAGATTCCATGCTTCTCCACCTCGCGGATTGACACTTCCATTTGTCTCTTCTCGCCCATCGCACCCCATAGAAGGGATTTTTGAAATTCAATGCACCTACTATGTGTATTTAGGTGAGATGCAATGCACTTTGCCTATGGAGCAGGTGAAATGATTCTGTTTTGACCAGTTCTGAGTAGTTTTTCATGGAGAACTTTTGGGAGAAGCTATAATCAGTTGACCTTGTTCTTTTAGGGGTTGGAACAACACTCTTAGGGACTTAGGAGCCCTTGGTTTATGGACATTTTATGCTTGGGGTTGTAGTGCCTAAAAATGTCTATAACATTCATATACCAGTTCGTCCCTACCTTTCAAGATGATGTGTATGTGAACCCTACTTCTCAAGTTGATGCACCAAGTAACACCGCTGCATCATGTATTCAGTCTTCCTCCCATACGCCGATCTTCTAGTATGATGAGGATATCATGGAAGCTATGTCTACCCCTGATTACCCTTGCACTTAGGCAAGGGGGCATATTTTGGAGGATTCTGAAGGCCATATCCTTCCTAATTCTCCCAATGCACTCTACCCCAAGAAATTTCGCTCATAGCACATCCCTTTGATTTGTGTGTCTTTATTTTTTCCATGAAGTTAGGTAGATTGCATCATCTCATCTGTTGTCTTTTTCACCTTTCATATGGATCCATCATCCATACCGTATATTGGTCATGCTAACGGTGTGATTCGCTTCTCTAGGAATCTAACCTCAGCAGCCTAGGCCATTTTCACCCCCTTGCATACGTTAGTCCTTTCAAACGGCATGTGCATTGGATTTGCCACAAATAATCAGGTCGAATATGATGTAGTGATAGGTTTGTTAGTCAATTCCCTTGCTCATCGTGTCCTTCACCTTCATGTTCATTTAGATTCCTTGCTACTTTTCATGCAATTGAATGGTGTGTATCATGTGCATAACCAAGTCCTCTTTAGAAAAGATCTACGAGTTAAGATTTTGGTATGTGAATTTGAAACCATTACGTTTAGTCATGTCCCAAAGCCCAAAATAACTATGTAGATGCCATTGCAAATAACATTATTGATTGACATTTATCACATGTATACCACAGAAGACCACCATAAACACAACACATGGTGAAACATCATTGTCATATAAAAATGCGTAATCATATTATGTATCATATAAGTATTTTAACTCCACCACTCTAAATACATATAGTACGCACATAGCATACTGGGGGGCACATAGGCCCCTACATATCCTTATAATCCTTTGGAGGATCTCATGCCAAGTTGGGCCGAGATGCTTGAATCCCTTTCTCAAGCACTCGAAACACAATGGCGCTCCACAAAATCCTCCTGCTAGGGGGCATCATTCCCACCTTTGCATACCAAATCAGTCCCCTCCATCACATATATTTGCGGGAAATATCCCATGCTTGGGGACATGATGGTTTTCCCCTGGCCATCTTCTCAATTTATTAACATAAGTCTCGGCCTAGATCCCAACGAATCTAGGTATGGTTGATTATCCTCCCATTCCTTGGATATTTTGTCCTACCAACCTCTCCGGCGAGCCATATGCACATCACATATCGTAGACGTTTGATACCATATCTTCAAATATTCTACTCTATGTCCACATAGTCCCCATGTTTGACTTCGTGGGTGAGGATGATTCTAGACCTCCTCTAGTAGTTCATTCTCATTTTCCTCTTCCCTTAATTCTTCAACAGGAACCATCGTTCCAAGAAGCATTAAGGCCATATTTAGACAAGTAAGGCCACCTACCTGAAAGTTACAGATCTTGATTTCGACAGTCGATTTTTCTGCTACGATCTCCACAAGATTTAGGGCCTTTTCCTCCTCTCCAAATTCACCACATCTCACTTAGAAAATGAATCAAAATTGGAGGGAAAATGTCCTTTCATAAAAAAATCCCCAACTTTCCTATCACCCATTGCGACCAGACCATAGCTCAGTTTCATGAAACGTTAGCAACGTTGGAAAGCTCTCACCGAGCTCTATAATGGATCTTCCTTAGTTTTTGATGATTTGACACTTCACCAGGAAATCATTTTTCCAAGAAGGGTCACTTCGTCGCCTCTCAAAATTGAATTTCTTCATAAAGTGACACTTGTACTTTAAGGTCCACCTACTCTTAATACTTGTCATACTATGTGTCGATTTTTGTCATGAGTAACCATCATTTACTCATGTTTTTATGGTCCCCATTGGCCCTATTTTGTGTGGTAGCATCATCAAGCCACCCTTGTTTAAAGCATCCACAATCAGTCGCCCTTGCATCCATGGAGCCTGTTTCACGTCCCATTTTATCATGTCACAATATTCCATCCATATGTGAATATTTTTCATCCTATGTTGTCCATTTTGGCCTCCAGTCATACTGTCCCCATCCCCTCCAGAGTTAAGTCAGTCATTTTTAGGTCAAGAATGCACTTTATGCTCTGATAAGGGAAGTCGTCTGTTTGTCCCTCAGTACCAATTTTCCCATTATCCTTGGTGTCAGCCCATCAGTCACATTACTATTTTCCCTCGTGCCTTAGTTGAGGATCCTCATTGCCTCACCTATCGCATGCCCTATTCTGTCGACATCAGCTCATTTATTCCAGAAGAACGGCCTAGAGGGAGGTGTATCTCAGTTCCAGCTTCCATTCTTGCTCGACGCCTCGGCTCGAGCAGAGGGTCTCATTATTTACCTTTGACTTGGTCGTTTCATGTTCGTGATTCATAGACTTGATGGTCCAGTGATGTAGCAGATTGTACCAATGATTCTCTGGTGTGTGTGAGATGTTTCTGACCTCATGAGGGGGTGGCCCTTTAGGTAGTCCCCCACATGCCCAGATGCATTCCTATTATGCTACAACCTCATATGCAGTTCCGCAGATTTTATGGGTTTGAGTTCTTATCGATCGCAGTGTTCATAGCATGCATGTCTCCTTTAGATGATCCATTCAGTTTTGCAAAGCGCTTCCCTATTCAGCAGCGATTCTCCAGTTGTTCTACCTGTTAGTGCCTAGATTTACCTCAGGCTAAAAAGGTACGATCCAGGGCCAACATCAAACCACGCTCAGCCTCGTAGCTAGCCCTACGAGGACAGGGAAGGGCTCTCTCCGGGTCAATCTCAGCAAAAGATAATCAATGGGCTTGAGATGAATGAAATAAAACTAATTTTAGGCTAGATATGAAATACAAGGATTTGATTTGAGTTTTTTGAGGGTTTTGTTGGAATCAAGGGAAAGGCAAATTTTGGGGTGCGGGGATTGAGGCTCAGTTCTGCAGAGATCTCGATGGGGCAAGGTAGGCGATCATTTTGGCACTTAAATTTTAGTGAGATGGAGGGAAAAGACAGGTGAGGTGTTGAAGAGGGCAAGGGAAATCAAGAATCCTCCCCAGACAGCTGAAAACATCAAACAACTAAAGCAAACTTCAAGTAGAGCATTGCACTTTCAATGAATTCTACTTACACTCTTGTTTGCTTAGTTCAAAAGAAATAAGATAGATGATGGCATACATAAACAAAATTCACAATTACAAAGAGAAGCATTGTACCAATACAAATTGCCACATGAATCCCAAAGAGTGCTGCAAATCCTGGTCTCAATTCCTTAGCCAAAATACTGAAAGTGAATGTACAATGAAGCTCAAGGCTTTCACAAGAGTCCAACCTTGCTAATGACTGAAAAACAACATAATATAGACAAAAATAGCTCCTCCTTGCCTCTAGGGGTCGAGCTCATGAGTCTAGGAGCTGATCCAACTGATTCTAAACTAAGAACTAAAAACTAGGCAAGATAACAACATGCCTTTAAAAACAAGGGAACTTATTCATTCAGTTTCAAACAACCTCTAAACTGATGAATCTACCTCTACAAGTGAAAATCAAACATATTTACATAACCCATCAATGTTCATCAAGTTACATCATAAATTTTCCAATAGGAAAGTGAAAAAGTCAAACTAGGCAAAGCTGGGCGAAAAACAGAGCAAAACTTGGTCAAACTGGCAATTTTTCCTCTATGCGCCGTGCTTGATTCTCTATGCGTCGTGCCTGTTTGGAACCACTTTTGGAGGCCTTCCCGGTGTCCAAATGAGCTCCAGATGTTCTTGTTAAAAAGTTTTGCCTGTCTACTTTCCAACCCAAGTGGAATTTTTCAATTTTGCCTCCATTTGCCCCTCCAAAAGTCCATTCTCCCAACACTGCTTCCTGTGTGTCAAAATAGGGGCAGTGAGGTCATTTTTTGAGTGTTTTTGACCTTTTTGAGGGCTCAAAACCTGCCCAAATTTCTTGGCCATAGGTAGAAAAGAAAAAATTTTCATGCCAAATCCAAAAATGCTGAGTTTTTGTGATTTGGAGGCTCCTAGCAAAAGCGAGCGCCACGTGGCGCGACACATAGAGTAGAAATTTCTGTGTTTTAGCCCAAAATTTTCAAAAATGCAAAAAGTGTCCCAAATTTTTTGAAATTTAGGATGAGTGCTCTCCATCAAGTGCTGTGTTGGGCCAAGGAAGCCTCAACCAAGATCTGAAGTTTATCTTGCGCTTTTTGCCTCCTCAATCTCTTCTTCAACTTTGCTTGCAAGCTCCTGATTCTTGCCTTGCACACTTTGTTTCTTGCCAAGTCATGATATGCCATGTTCCTCAATATGTTTTTCCCCTTGTTGGCCTTCTCCAACAATCTCTCTAAGTGAATGTTGGCTCTCTCAAGCCAAGATTCCCAATCGGCATTGATCTCTTGCTCAAGTGAAGTGAGCTCCGCCCTCCTCCTTTGGGTAGCTTGGCGATTCTCAAATATGTTTGCCACCTCTATGAGGCCTCCTGGGTGCATGTACCTCTGTGGGTGAATCACTGTGTGTCTCCTCTTCATAATCATATGAAGGATTAGATGCCATGTCTGTTGGTAGGAAAATTGCCTTGAAGAAATAAGAGCTGATGTGTCAAACTGTGGTGGACTGTTTTTAGTGATGTGCTTGATCTCTGCCACCAAGGGAAAATAGTGAAACAAGGAATTTTTAGGAGAGGGGAAAACTAATGGGAAATTTGGGACTGTTGGGATAAACTTAGCTAGGGAAATATGGGATATTATGGGAGTTCTTGTATAAGATTATGGTTTGGGGTTTACATATGGAAATTTGGGAAAGGGATTTTGGGATAGGGAAATAATGAACTTAGGGGGGTAGGGGAATTTAGGGAATGATGAAATCAAATGAAAAATGAGATGAGGGAGTGAACTTGTTGACAAAACAGTGATTTGAAACCCTAGCAGCAAGTTTCTTTGAGGTATTTTAAAAGGTAGGGTTTGATTGTTTTACATAAGCACCATGAAACACACGCCATCAAACCATCATCAAACTTAGATGGAATAGAGATTTGAAGATGCTACCTACTTGAATCAAGACCGTTCCACGTGATTTCGGGAGATTGGAGCAAGTTTGGAGGTTTTTCGGACTTCCAAGCTGTATGTGCCGTGCAGCATGCCCAGTGCGCCGCACCCCACCAATGTGCTGCATCGGTATTCTTACAAAAATTTTCGCCCAAGTTCTCACTTGCTCACCAAATTTTCTCTATCTTGCTTCTCTTTTGTAAATGAGCTTATCACATGAAGGAATAACTTATAAACAAAGAGCTTTTGAAATTTTGGCTCATGAAACCCACTTTTGTAATGTTTTGGATTTGACTTTATCTTTAAACTCTGATTTTGAACCTTTTCACTGCTTTTTTCACTTTGTGATGGATTTAATGACCTGAGCTTGCTTGTTTTTTGCAGGTGTTGGAGCTTCTGAGCTAAGGAAAGAAACCAGGATGCAGATGAATGAATTTACAATGAGAATAACAAAACTTTCATGATTTTTTAACAATTAAAGCTAAATACTCTGTTTTTTCCTCAAAACAGAGTTTTGAGGAAAAACACATTTTCGAACATTTGGCGATGCAATTTATTGATGTTGAAACCTCCTCATGGCCTACTGGTAATTATTGGACATTTTGACACATTTTTTGATGAAACCCTAATGAAACCCTAGACCTAATTGACCATGAAACCCTAAAGACAACTTTTGCAATTTTCGAGATAAAAGGAAGACTGTATATGTTTTTAAATGAACAAACATGAGCTAGCAGGTAGATAACATGAGGGAAACTGGAGGAATGCCACCGTCGTTAGATGCTCTATACGCCTAATGGAATGCAAATGACTGGGTGGGACACCTAACATGAAATGCAACAAGAGGATTTGATCTCTGACGGAGGGATGAAAATAACGACTCTAACACTACCCTCCCTCCCACCCATTTTTTGAGGGAAGGGTCATTATATCTCATGTACCCAGATATTATTGTATTCAATCTTGGCTCATGTTTTTCCAAGTGCATTACGTATATGGGACACATTGTATTATTTTCTGGCTCTGTTATGCCAGCATGTCATGTACCATTCAGCATGTACTTCATTGTTCAGTTTTATGTTTCTATGCAAACCATTATTTTTGTACTAAGTTATCTCAACAGATATGGGTATGCCTCCCCCACCTCATTGAGGTCCGATACCACAACATAAAAGGAGACTTGCATTAGTCTCGCCCCCTCTGTCCCTATCCTCTTTCGCTTTAGCTTTATTGGTTTCTCTTACTCTCTCTCTCTGACTCCCCTATGTTGTCTAGTGATTGTGTCTTTACAACGTACTTCGGTCTTACGTTTTGCTCCTAAAACTTGTACATTGGGGGGCAATCTGTTATCACCAAAAAATTGATCATCTAGCATAATTTACTAGATGGATCGAATTACACCATGTAAAGCCAATTTTACCATAATAAAATTTCTTTCAATGTGAGAAATTACTTAATAAACCACCTTTGTTAAGTAATTTATAGTTAAACCCATGAAGAATAATTAAATAAATCGCTATTTATTTGATCTTCTTCTAGGAATAATTAATTAAACCATTGTTCAATTATTATTCCTTGTCATATTTGACCCAATTATGAATAATAAACAGATAAATCATTAATTATCTTATTTTTCTCCAAGAATAATTAATTAATCACGAATTAATTATTATTCTTTGTCAAATTTGACTAAATCCCTTAGGAATAATTAAAAAATCCTTATTTATTTATTATTCCTTAACCAATTCCTTGAGATGATAAATAAATTATTTATTTATTTATTAATTCTATATAAAAGTTTAAATACTTTTTCCCTCCTAACCAAATATAATAAAATATTCCAAGTGGTTATTCCAAGAATGGAGTTAATAATATTTTATTGTTGCTCATTGTTCGAGGATAACTCAATATTTTGTTATAAATAGAAGGGTTTCCCATCCATTATTCACTTTTGATTATTTTCATTGTTGCACTCATTGTTGTAACTTTGATTATTTTCATTGTCTCACACCATACTTTTGTTGAGTTTATACATTATAGAGGAGAGAGAATCTACACAAACTAAGACGTTTGAGGATAGCCAAGAACACATCCCATAGAGGGGGACTGGTAGCATATATATCTTTGTATATCTGGTTTCCATTGGATGATTGGAGTTATTATTGTTTCTTTTTGCTATTTAACTATGATTGTGGCATAGATCAGGGCTTTGGTACGTTTTGTTTCTATCAGTTGATGCAGATATACAATGTTTAGCAGCCATTTATATTGTTGAGATTGCTTATCATCCATAGCCTTAAGTGGGTTCTTTTTGTACATCTTTGAGAAGAAAACACTACAACATCATGAATGAGTAAATTGATTTCAAATTGAAATCATTCAAACAATAAAATATGGATTTATTGTTCAAGGAAAAATACCAAACAAATTATTAAATATATGCTTTATAAAAGTTTAACATTGTTTTGCTAAATGTCAGCAATATTGAGATCTCAATCTGTCTACTAAGTATAAAATTAATTAGTAAATAATTGTACAGTAATTATTGATTATTTATATGTTATATTTTAAAAATAAAAAATTAATAACTTAGTTAATTAACCATGAATAATGAGCACGTTGCAATAATACTTATCCTTTAACATAGATTAATAATATATTATTAAATTTGTGAGTATTATTATAATGAACAAGCCAAATTTTCTTGTTGTATCATCGCTAGGAAACTTATGCGCCAGTAAACCAAGGGTGAATGTACATAGATGCAATGTCTATTGAAAATTCCTGTATTTGAGGAGAATTATTGTAGCTTTCTCCTAGGAGAACCTTTTGAGGCCTGCGAAGACATCTATAAGTGGGTGACTTATTTCATTTATGGTTACTTGGTTTTTTCCCTTGCCATGAATAAATGGTGTGCTCCAAAAGGATGAGATCTAGCTGAAAGTCCAAAGGGAGAAGCTCTTTCCCTTGCATATATGTCGTTGCGAACTCCTTAGATGCTTCCACCAGAGAGTTCAATTAGTAGAAATTTGAGAATTGGCCTACTAAAATGATTACCATCACTTCACTTAAGCTACGAGTGCTTGCATCAATTATAAATAAGTACACAACACAGATGTGGTTCATAATGAGCCATGGGCATACCAATATTCAAACCAAGATTGTCCATGCAGAAACATTTAGGATGAAGCCCCTACCATATTACATGTCTGAAGAAGCATTTCATGATGAGGTATTTTCTTGGTTGGGAATTCAATGCATAAAAAAGGGTGATGAATTTTTCTACAGCCTAGATGCTCTGTAGCCCCAAATTTCAACCACTGATGAGCTCTCATCATCTAAGAAACACACAGCTGATTCTGCAGAAGATATCCAACCTATGGTGAAGAGGTTACATGAATGTGTATTATTCACTCACAATACCTTTTCAGAAGTTGGTTCCGTTGTAAGCTTTACTAGTTTCACTTCACAAATCCCTAGCATTGTTCCTTTCATTGGTAAAAATTTTAAGCCTGTCACACTTCCATTTGCAACGATGACCCCTATTTCCATTGCAACCCTTGTTATCATTGATACCAACCCCTCTACTTTTGATGCCATTATACTTGCGCAAGCAACTCTTGCACATATTTCTAAACCCTGTAAGGTTGTTACTAATTCTTTTGTCATTGTTAATCTCTCTAATCATGATCATGAAGATCATGTTCAAGCTACTACCACAACTGAAGAGCAAAACTTCCCCTCACCTCATCAATCTCCCATACATTCTCACAATCCATTGCCCCACACCGCATCTATGTCTGCCACCGTTTCTCACCGCCTTGACATAGGAGTTATTATTCGAGATGTTGTTGACATGGAAATTGAGTCAAATCTTAAGGATATAGCCCACTCAAAGCAATTTACTGTTACATAAATTGTTACCAAACCGTCGATACAAGAGTTTCCTATGTCACAACTAGAGTTTAGCATGATTATTTCAACAACATAGGTTGCTTTGTTAGGTTAGGATCCACACCATTGTTGGGAAGCACTACATTTATTTGCACAATTGCAAGAAATTGTTCCTTTGTTTCCATCTACTATTACTCAGATGATTTCCCAGGGATCTTCCTTATGTGAGAATCTTGAGTTGGTCATAAATTATTCATAGGAAATTTTTCTCCAAGTGCAAGATTGTTTGGGCTTACTTGCTAAGAAGAACCAACCTTTGTATGAGTTGCGAAAGTGATTCAGGTGGATGTTGGTGGCCACCCACATATCCCACTTGGACCCCCACAACCATCTCTTTCAGTTTTTCATTTTCCTTAATTGTAGCACAATTTACTATTTTTAGCATTTTTTTGGGTCCTGAACTTCCGGAGCTGTTTTGAGGCCCTAAACGACATTTTTTTGGAAATATGGGAGCAACATGGGTCCATGGACCATGTTATTCTCCCCAAAGTTATAGTCCTCGGATAGATCTTTCTAACGAGCTATTGTACGCGTCAAACGGAGATCAGGTGCTAAAGTTACCACCCCAGGAAATTGATGTACCAATTTACCCAAATGGGGCCCACAGTTTGACGTTTCATCTTCTAGGGTTAGGTTTTGGGATGTTAAGGGTTTTCCATTATTTCTCAACAATAAATAGGCCTTCGAGCCTCATTGTAACATAGTTCAGAGGCATGTATCCGCCACATCTCTTCTCATAGATAAGCTACCATCGCCCTAGCTGGTTTATTTCCATTTCTGTTTGTAAGCATATTTCAGTATTTTACATTAATGAAATGAAGTATTATTTCCGCTGCATCTTTGTGTATATGGTTATCTTTGTATTTTTTTGCGTTCCTATTTAAATCCGGATCAGTGGTATCAGAGCAGTCTGCTTTTTCTCTATTTTTCTTTGCATGTCCCCAACGAGGTCGGGATATAAGGAGTTAGGGCTTGAACTGGTCGAACCTTTGCAAGACCAACCTTGCAAATCCCGACAACCTCCCATGGCGGATGAGAAGAAAGATGAGGGGGCAGGAGATCCTATCAAAATCTTTCTCGAAGAAGCCCTCGAGCAGCAAAGGAACGCGATGATGGACAGTTTTGCCCAAATCCTTCAGCGGCTACCCAAAGGAGACGCATTGGCTTCCAATAGCTACTCTGGAAACGCCACACAGTTTAAGGTACAAGTTAATTTTGAAATCACCATATATGATGGTTAGATAGATGCAGATGCTATAGATAAATGGTTAAATCTGCTAGAAGGGTATTTTTCTATTCATGAATTTTCAAGTCAGGAAAAGATTGTTTTCGCTCTTCTCAAAGTAGTCCCCCACATCAAGCACTGGTGGGAAACCTACTGCGAGCAGAGGGATAAAAGCATAGGCTCACTATTTTCAGCCGCACCCACTTGGGATTCATTCCAGGATGCCATCAAGGATCAGTACTACCCTATCAAAAGCTACGAGGACAAATACATCAAATGGACCACACTGCGGCAGGGAAGGGACCAAGATGTGCCGGAGTTAACAAACATTTTTCATACCCTTCGCACACAGTTGGGTATCCTGGACTCTGAGCTACATTTGGTACTCAAATACCGTGACTGCCTACATAGATACATCCAGGAAGAGATGGAGTTCCTGAACATCTCCTCGCTCAGCACGGCATACCGATACGCTATCAAAATCGAGCAAAAGTTCAAATAGAAGAAGCGAGACTTTGGATCTGCAAATCTGAACACCAAAGGATGAAGCCAAGGCGGAGTGACCCAAGACAACCCGTTGAAGCCACAAGAAGAGAACAACACCACGAAGTCGAAGAAGGACACAGGAAAGTGGTGTGAGTTCCACAAGAGTCCCACTCATAACACAAGGGAGTGTCAGACCAAGCATTGGTTGGTGGCCGAGTTGAAGGCTTCAGAATCAGATGCATGTTCCGACCCTGAGTCAGAACCCAACAAGGGGAATGGCAAAGGGAAGCAGATCATTGATGCGGAGCCCAACGTCACTGTTGCCACCGCCAAGATCCAAAAGAATGAGCTCGAATATCTAGAGGAGGGGGAGCGTCTTTTCCACTCACAGATGTAGGTGAAGGGTTTGTCGCTGCAATTCATTGTCAACAGTGGCAGCCGAAAGAACCTCGTTTCACAAGAGGTCGTGAAGCGGTTGGGCCTATCAACTACATACACCCACAGTCGTACAGTATCGGGTGGCTTCACGAAGGACGAGATCTCAAAGTTCACCAGCAGTGCTGCATTCCCTACAGCATCAAGCCCCTCACAAATGAGGTATTGTGTGATGTTACACCTCTGGATGTTTGTTATGTATTATTAGGCCAGCCATACTTGTGGAGGTGACATGTTGTGTATGAGTTAAGGCCTCGTGCTATCATTATTTCTTTATGTAATTCATTATATAGGATACTGGAGGTAGCCCCACCCACCACCACCTCTTTGATCACTGCTAAGAAAGGCAGCAAGCTCATCTCCCAGACTAGGAAATTCATTTGTCTGGTTCTCTCCCAAAGTAAGGGGAAGATTGTCACCACATCCATGACCCCTGCGAATGGTTCCTCCATGCAGCAGCAGTAACAAAGGGATATAGTCATCACAGAACACAGGAACAACTTCTCCTCACCCACAGGGGTACCACACAAGTTTCAGGTGGGCAACAAAGTCTAGCTGCATCTGCAAAAAGAACGCCTTACAAGAGCCCAATAGAAGCTCCCACCACTCCGACATGGTCCTTACAGTGTCACCAAGGCTATGGGAAACAATGCTTTGGAGCACAACATTCCTTCATTCCTTCGCTCGCACAGAGTGTTCAATGTGGACCATCATCGACCATGCTTCCCACCATTACTGGACACATCAGAGATTGCAGAACAACTCGCGAGAAACCCAGCTCAGCAGAAGCTTCCTCATCTCAGGGAGGAACTCAACGCAATGGGGACCATTACTTCCAAAGGGGGGAGGAATGATCCAGGTGGATGTTGGTGGCCACCCACCTATCCCACTTGGACCCCCACAACTGTCTCTTTCAGTTTTTCATTTTCCTTAATTGTAGCATAATTTACTATTTTTAGCAGTTTTTCAGGTCTTGAACTTCCGGAGCCATTTTGAGGCCCTAAACGACGTTTTTTGGGAAATCTGGGAGCAACATCGGTCCATCCATGGACCGATGTTGCTCTTCTTAAAGTTATAGTTCTTGGATAGATCTTTCTAACGAGCTATTGTACGCGTCAAATGGAGATCGGGTGCTAAAGTTACGACCCTGGGAAATTGATGTAATAATTTACCCAAATGGGGCCCACAATTTGGCGTTTCATCTTCTAGGGTTAGGTTTTGGGATGTTAAGGGTTTTCCATTGTTTCTAAACAATAAATAGGCCTTCAAGCCTCATTGTAACACAGTTCAAAGGCATGTATCCGCCACATCTCTTCTCAGAGATAAGCTACCATCGCCCTAGCTGGTTTATTTCCATTTTTGTTTGTAAGCATATTTCAGTATTTTATATTAATGAGATGAAGTATAATTTCCACTGCATCTTTGTATATATGGTTATCTCTATATTTTGTTGCATTCCTGTTTAAATCTGGATCAGTGGTATTAGAGCAGTCTACTTTTTCTCTATTTTTCTTTGCATGTCCCCAATGAGGTTGGGATATAAGGAGTTAGGGCTTGAACTGGTCAAACCTTTGCAAGACCAGCTTCGCAAATCCCAACGACCTCCCATGGCGGATGAGAAGAAAGACAAGGGGGCAGGAGATCCTACCAAAATATTGCTCGAAGAAGCCCTCGAGTGGCAAAGGAACAAGATGATGGATATTTTTGCCCAAATCCTTCAGCGGCTACCCAAAGGTGACGCATTGGCTTCCAACAGCTACTCTGGAAACGCCACACCATTTAAGGTACAAGTTAATTTTGAAATCCCCATATTCGGGGGTCAGATAGATGTAGATGTCGTAGATAAATGGTTAAATCTGGTAGAAGGGTATTTTTCTGTTCATGAATTTTCAAGTCAGGAAAAGATTGTTTTCACTCTTCTCAAAGCAGCCCCCCATGTCAAAGACTGGTGGGAAACCTACTGCGAGCAGAAGGATGAAATCAAAGGCTCACGATTTTTAGCTGCACCCACTTGGGATTCATTCCGGGATGCCATCAAGGAACAGTACTACCCTGTCAAAAGCTACAAGGACAAATACGTCAAATGGACCACACTGTGGTAGGGAAGTGACCAAGATGTGCCAGAGTTCACAAACATTTGTCATACCCTTCGCACATAGTTGGGTATTAAGGACTCTGAGCTACATTTGGTACTCAAATACCACAGATGCGTACACAGATACATCCAGGAAGAGATGGAGTTCCTGAACATCTCCTCGCTTGGCACGGTGTACTGATACGCTGTCAAAATCGAGCAAAAGTTCAAACAGAAGAAGCGAGACTTTAGGTCTGCAAATTTGAAGACCAAAGGACGAAGCCAAGGCGGGGTGACCCAAGAAAACCCGTCAAAGCCGCAAGAAAAGAACAACACCACGAAGTTGAAGAAGGACATAGGAAAGTGGTGTGAGTTCCACAAGAGTCCCACTCATAACACATATGAGTGTCGGACCAAGCATTCGCTGGTGGTCGAGTTGAAGGCTTCAGAATCAGATGCATGTTTAGACCCTGAGTCAAAACCCAACAAGGGGAATGGCAAAGAGAAACAGATCATTGATGTGGAGCCCAGCGTCACTGTTGCCACCGCCAAGATCCAGAAGAATGAGCTCGAAGATCCAAAGGAGGGGGAGTGTCTTTTCCACTCACAGATGTGGGTGAAGGTTTCGCCGCTGCAATTCATTGTCGATAGTGGCAGCCAAAAGAACCTCATTTCAACAGAGGTCATGAAGCGGTTGGGCCTACCGACTACACCACACCCACAGCCGTATAGTACTGGTGGCTTCACGAAGGACAAGATGTAAAAGTTCGCCAGTAGTTCCGCATTCCCTACAGCATCAAGCCCTTCACAAACGAGGTATTGTGTGATGTTACACCTCTGGATGTTTGTGATGCATTATTAGGCTAGCCCTACTTGTGGAGGCGACATGCTATTTATGAGTTAAGGCCTCGTGTTTTCATTATTTCTTTGTGTGATTCATTATACAGGATACCAGAGGTAACCCCACCCACCACCACCTCTTTTATCACTGCTAAGAAAGGCAGCAAGCTCATCTCCCAGACTAGGAAATTTATCTGTCTGGTTCGCTCCCAAAGTAAGGGGAATATCGTCACCACATCCGTGATCCCCGCGAAGGGTTCCTCCATGCAGCAGTAGCAACAAAGGGATACAGTCATGACAGAACACAGGAACAACTTCTCACCCACAGGGGTACCACACAAGTTTCAGGTGGGCAACAAAGTCTAGTTGCATCTGCAAAAATAATGCCTTATAAGAGCCCATCAGAAGCTCCGACCACTCCGACATGGTCCTTACAGCATTACCAAGGCTATGGGAAACAATGCTTTGGAGCACAACTATTGTGACTCCTTAGACTCCTATATATAGAAATGAGTTTTTGTCATTTGAATCATCAAAGAATTGTTCATTTGTAATGTAAAGGAGGTTTCTCCCTCAAAGAGGCTGAATTCTAAGGTGTTCAACTATCTTTTCTATCTTTTTGTGAGCTAGTTTCATAACATTTGGTATCAGAGCTTTGGATGCTAGGGTTTCGCTGCTCCAAATAGGTCATCGTGGCATTTTCGCTATAAATTTTTTTTGCGATGTTTCAGAAGTGAAAAATACCATTTGAGAAGAAATCACACTGAACCTCAGGTCCGAATTTCACGGCTTTTTGCACTATATTGCAGAGATATGATCTGAGGAAGTTGGTCTTTTTGCAAACTCCTGAATTACATTCCAAACAGGTGACCTAGGGAAAATCGTCATAACTTTCTCTCTGAGCATCGGATTGAAGTTTTGTAAGAAGCTACAGAAAGAGGACGGACTGTAGTTTCTTGTATATATTATTTAGAGCCAAAGGTCGAAACAGGGACAAGTTCGCTCTACTGAACTAGTCTATAATCAGGTCATTGTGGGAGATTTGGCATAAATCTTCCTTGGAGAATCCAATTTGAATCAGACTGGTGGAATTGGAAAGAGGACACAGAGGGCTATTTCAGGTCACAATTTCAGAACTGGATGATCCAGAATTACGGAGATACATTAGAGGCAATATCAAGCTCCTTCAAAGTGAAAAAAGGTGTGTAGATTTTTTTAAATTTTTTCTTAAGCTTGGTTTGAAAAATTATTTTGAAGAATTCAAAAGGCATAGTAGAGCATTATTATCAGTAATTGATGCCCCGAGGAAAGAAAATGCAAACACCTAGTAAGCAACCTGAAAGCGCTAGCATGACTCATGAAGAAGAGGAAGAAATTCTACATGATATATCAAAATTACAAGACCAAGTGCAACAAATGTCACTCTCACAAAAGCTAACAGAAGCTAAGATAAATGGCGTGGAATCTAAGATAAAGGGCATGGAAGCTAAGATGAATGGCATGGAAGCTAAGATGGACGATTTGAAGATAGATTTGAAGACAGACATGGAAGAATTGAAGATAAATATGAATAATTTGCTACAAGAAATGGCCACTAACGGTGAAAGGGTAGTAAAGGAAACCCATGATGAGAACAAAAGAAATGTTAATCATGATTCCATAGACTCTAATGTTGGATCGAAGACCCACCATATTCCAAAAATCGATATGAGGAAGTTTGATGGCAAGGACCCCGCAACATGGATATTACAGATGGAGCAATTTTTCGATCTCAATAATGTGCAAAACACACAAAAGGTACGTATTGCAACTTTATATTTGGAACAAAATCAGTTTGTATGGTATCAACGGCTTTTCTCTCGTAAACAAATTATCACTTGGGCAATTTTACGAAAGATTTGACAGCACATTATGAGGACACAAAAAGCAACACCTTTTTTAGCCCATTGATAAGTCTCAAACAAAAGGGTTCAATAATGGAGCACATTGAGCAGTTCCAAAAATTGAACATAAGAGTAAAAAATATTCCAGAGGAGCATAGGATTGATGTGTTCATAGGGACTTTAAAAGATAATATCCAACATGATGTTCACCTTTGGGAACCTGATTCATTAGAGAAAGCATTCAAGTTAGCAAGAAAAATGGAAAGCAAAATTATGGCAACCAGGAAGCATACTAGTCACAACTATAAAGATGGAAGTGTTGTTACCCCTAGCCTTCCACAACCTATAAGGTTGACACCACAACAATTGGAAGAAAAAAGAGCAAAAGGGTTTTGTTATAGTTGTGATAGCAAATACACTAAAGGTCATAACTGTGATGAGAAGAAATTATTTTACATAGATTGTGAAGAGGAAAAAGAAAAGGAGCAAGAAAGGTCAAAAGAAGAGGATATACTCCGGGAACAAAGCCTAGATAAAAAAGAAATGAATCTGACCATATCTTGTAATGCATTGGTTGGAATTACCACTCCGCAAACCATCAAGATAGAAGGACAAATCAAGAAGAAAAAGGTAATAGTGTTGATTGATTAAGGAAGTACCCACAATTTTATTCATTGTAAGGTAGCAAAAGAATTGAATTGCTTCCTATATCCAGTACCATAGTGTCAAGTGATGGTTGCAAATGGAGGAATGATAAATTTCTCTGGAAAGTGCCATAATATCAAGATATCCATGGGAGAATATGTATTGACGAGCCAAATGCTTTCCATTGCAATGGGAGGTGTTGATGTTGTACTAGGAGTCCAATGGCTGCAGTCCTTAGGTACAATAGCTTTTAATTTTCAAGAACATTTCATGAAAGTTTTTGCGGAAGGAAAGGAAGTTGAATTAAGGGGTATTTTAGGGAAACCGGGAAAGATAATTAGCTCTAACGGTATGATAAAGCTTCTAAAAAAGGAACAAAGATGTGTAATTGCACAATTATGTTCGCTAGATGTTTCCACATCGGAATCATCTATTTCTCCATATCTCCAAAAAGTCTTGGACAATCATTCCAAGTATTTGAGACTCCCAAAGGTCTCCCACCTATTCGTGATCATGATCATGCTATTCATCTTATTCCAGGAAGTGTTCCTCGAAACATCAGGCCGTACAGATATCCCTATGCCCAAAAGAGTGAAATTGAAAGTATGGTTGCAGAAATGCTAGAGGCTGGTATAATTCAACCTAGTCAAAGTTCTTTCTCTGCTCCAATAGTATTGGTGCACAAGAAGGATGGATCCTGGCGCATGAGTCCGGATTATAGGGAGCTCAACAAGCTCACTATTAAAGATAATTTTCCCATTCCTATCATTGATGAATCACTGGATCAATTGCATGGATCAATTTACTTCACCAAGTTGGATCTTCGTTCAGGATAGCATCAAATCATAATGAAGACTGAAGACATTCCGAAAACAACATTTAGAACTCATGAGGGTCATTATGAATTTTTGGTCATGCCTTTTGGCCTTACCAATGCACCTTCTGCATTTCAAGGTTTGATGAATTCCATTTTCAAACCCTTCCTTAGAAAATTTGTGTTAGTATTTTTTGATGATATACTAATCTACAGCAAGTCTTGGAATGATCATGTTGAACATGTTGACAGGGTGCTACAACTATTGGAGGAGAAACAATTATATGCAAAAAGATCCAAATGTTTCTTTGGAGTACAAGAGGTGGAATATCTGGGTCATTTTGTATCTCATGAAGGAGTTAAGGTAGACCCTAGCAAAATTAAAGCCATTAAGGAATGGAAAATCTCCACATCCATAAAGCATCTGCGAGGATCTCTCGGGTTGACAGGGTATTATTGCAAGTTTGTTAAGAATTATGGGAGAATAGCAGCACCTCTAACAACATTATTGAAGAAAGATGCATTTTCATGGACTCCAGAAGCAACAAAGGCCTTCAAACATCTTAAAGAGGCAATGTGCCAAGCACCGGTCTTAGCTACACCGAACTTCACAAAAACCTTTATTGTGGAATGTGATGCTTCAGGAAATGGAATTGGTGTTGTTTTAATGCAAGATGAAAGACCCATTGCTTTTGAAAGTCGTCCAATCAAGGGAAAGTTTTTACACAAAGCTATTTAAGAGAAGGAAATGTTGGCAATACTACATGCACTTAAGAAATGGCGACCCTACCTAATGGGAAGACACTTCAAGGTAAAAACGGATCATGATATCCTTAAATACTTTTTAGAACAAATATTATCCTCTGAAGAGCAACAAAAGTGGGTCACAAAGATGTTGGGTTATGACTTTGAAATCATCTACAAAAAAGGGAAGCAAAATGTGGTGGCAGATGCACTCTCAAGAAAGGATGAGGATGTGGAAGCATTGTTGTGCGCCATTTGTATTATCCAACCAAATTGGATAAACGAAGCAAGAGAGGAATGGAAGAATGATGAAGAAGTGTGGGCACTTAGTCAAAAGTTACAACAAGATTCCAGTACATATGATACATTTAGCTAGCAAAATGATTCATTATGGTACAAAGATCACTTATACCTTTGTAAGAATTCGCAACTCAAACAAAAGATTCTTATGGAATTGCACACCTCTCCCTTAGGAGGGCACTCAGGATTTTTAAAAACTTACCATAGGGTTAAGAAGGAATTTTTTTGGGATTGCCTTAAATCGAATATTCAAAAGTTTGTGGTGGAATGTCTGGTTTGCCAACAAAATAAAGTTGAAACAATTAAGACCCTGGGTCTATTACAACCTTTATCCATTCCAAGCCAACGTTGGGAGGAGGTTTCAATGGATTTTATCTCAGGTTTACCCAAGTCTGAGGGAAAGAGTGTCATCATGGTGGTAGTTGACAGACTTACCAAGTATGCACACTTTTGTGCATTATCACATCCATTTAAAGCCAGTACAATTTCTATTGCATTTATGGAAACAATTCAAAAGCTACATGGAAACCCAAAGATTATTGTAAGTGACAGAGATCCCATTTTCACTGGAAATTTTTGGACAAAATTATTTTCTTGTCTTGGTACTCAGTTAGCTCATAGCTCATCTTATCATCCTCAATCTGATGGGAAAACTGAGATAGTAATCAAATGTTTGGAAGGATATCTTCGTTGCTTTGTATCTAATAAAAAAACACAATGGGTCAAATGGTTGCCTCTGGCTGGATGGTGGTATAACACTTCCTTCCATACAGCAACAAAAATGACCACATTTATGGCACTTTATGGATATCAGCCACCATCCATCACATCATATTTAAGAGAAAATTCTAAGGTTCAAGCAGTGGAACATCACATCAAACATCAACAAGAAGTCCTCCAACTCTTAAAGGATAACATCATGTTGGCACATAATAGAATGAGACAATAGGCAGATCAACATCGCAGTGAAAGAAGTTTTGATGTAGTTAATTGGGTATTCCTATGGCTACAACCATATAAAAAAATGTCCCTCAAGCAAGCTAAGAAGGATAATAAATTATCACCAAAGTATTATGGTCCATACAAGGTGTTGCAAAAGATTGGTACTATGGCATACAAATTGGAGCTTCCTGCAGCGTCTCGAGTGCACCTAGTTTTCCATGTTTCATGTTTAAAGAAGGTTATAGGCAACAAGCTCCCAGTTCAAACAATAATGCTAGAACTTGATGAGGAAGAAAAAATTATATTGGAACCAAAAGTAGTCACAGAAATAAGAACTCGACAGCTACGCAATCGATCAATTTCAGAGTATCTCATCAAGTGGAAGAACTTATCTGCTGAAGATTCCACATGGGAGGATGAGAATTTTATACAGAAGCATCCAAAACTACTCAAGCATTGAGGACAACACATTTTTGAAGGAGAGGGGCATGTTAGGTCCCTATAATACTAGTGATTACCCCATTAATGTTGTAGTTGTATCCCTTATTAATATTGTTGCGCCCCTATTGTCCCCATATTTTTATTATTCTGCCCCATAAAATCCCTCTATTGTTATTTTTGTGGCTTTATATTATTATTGTTAGGTCGGCTGGGTTATATTGTGACTCCTTAGACTTCTATATATAGAAAGGAGGTTTTGCCATTTGAATCATCGAAGAATTGTTCATTTTTGTAATGTAAAGGAGGTTGCCCCCTCGAAGAGGCTGAATTCTAAGGCGTTCAACTATATTTTCTATCTTTTTGTGAGCTGGTTTCACAACAACAACATTCCTTCATTACTTCGCTCACACTGAGTGTTCAATGTGGACCATCATCGACCATGCTTCCCACCATTACTAGACACATCAGAGATTGCAGAATAGCTCACCAAAAACCCAGCTTAGCAGAAGCTTCCTCATCTCAGAGAGGAACTCAACACAATGGGGACCATTGCTTCCTAAGGGGGGAGGAATGATCCAGGTGGATGTTGGTTTCCACTCACCTATCCCACTTGGACCCCCACAACTGTCTCTTTCAGTTTTTCAGTTTCCTTAATTGTAGCACAATTTACTATTTTTAGCAGTTTTTCGGGTCTTGAACTTCTGAAGCCGTTTTGAGGCCCTAAACAACGTTTTTTGGGAAATTTGGGAGCAACATGGATCCATGGACCTATGTTTCTCTTCCCATAGTTATAGTTCTTGGATAGATATTTCTAACAAGCTATTGTATGCATCAAACAGAGATCGGGTGCCAAAGTTACGACCCCACGAAATTGATGTACCAATTTACCCAAACAGGGCCCACAATTTGGCGTTTCATCTTCTAGGGTTAGGTTTTGGAATGTTAAGGGTTTTCCATTATTTCTCAACAATAAATAGGCCTTCGAGCCTCATTGTAACATAGTTTAGAGGCATGTAGCCACCACATCCCTTCTCATAGATAAGCTACCATTACCCTAGCTCGTTTATTTCCATTTCTGTTTGTAAGCATATTTAAATATTTTACATTAATGAAATGAAGTATTATTTCCACTGCATATTTGTGTGTATGGTTATATCTGTATTTTGTTGCGTTCCTATTTAAATCTAGATCAGTGGTATCAGAGCGGTCTGCTTTTTCTCTGTTTTTCTTTGCATGTCCCCAACGAGGTCGGGATATAAGGAGTTAAGGCTTGAACTGGTCGAACCTTTGCAAGACCAGCCTCGCAAATCCCGATGACCTCCCATGGCGGATGAGAAGAAAGATGAGGGGGCAGGAGATCCTATCAAAATCTTGCTCGAAGAAGCCCTTGAGTGGCAAAGGAATGCGATGATGGACAGTTTTACCCATATCCTTCAGCGGCTACCTAGAGGCGACGCATTGGCTTCCAACAGCTATTCTGGAAATGCTACACCGTTTAAGGTACAAGTTAATTTTGAAATCCCCATATTCAAGGGTTAGATAGATGCAGATGCCATAGATAAATGGTTAAATCTGCTAGAAGGGTATTTTTCTGTTCATGAATTTTCAAGTTGGGAAAAGATCGTTTTCTCTCTTCTCAAACCAGCCCCCCACGTCAAGGGCTGGTGGGAAGCCTACTGTGAGTAGAAGGATGAAAGCACAGGCTCACTATTTTTAGCCGCACCCACTTGGGATTCAATCCGGGATGCCATTAAGGAGTAGTACTACCTTGTCAAAAGCTACGAGGACAAATACATCAAATGGACCACACTGCAGCAGGGAAGGGACCAAGATGTGTCGGAATTCAAAAACATTTTTCATACCCTTCGCACACAGTTAGGTATCAAGGACTCTGAGCTACTTTTGGTACTCAAATACTGCGGCTGCCTACACAAATATATCCAGGAAGAGATGGAGTTCCTGAACATCTCCTCGCTCAGCACGACGTACCAATACGCTATCAAAATCAAGCAAAAGTTCAAACAGAAGAAGTGAGACTTTGGATCTACAAATCCAAAGACCAAAGGATGAAGCCAAGGTGGGGTGACCCAAGACAACCCGTCAAAGCCGCAAGAAAAGAGCAACACCACGAAGTCGAAGAAGGACACAGGAAAGTGGTGTGAGTTCTGTTGAAAATGCAACAAGATGATGGATCTTAGTGGAAAGGAGTCGCCTTCACTAAGTGGTCCCGAGGCCATTTTTGGCGCAAAGTCTATTTTTAGACATATGGATCATGGTCTATGAGTTGCAGGATGTTGTTTATGGATGATTGATCATGTTGGGAAAAATATATGGACTTCTATTTTTCGTTCACAGTGGAGTGATCAAAGTCTATTTTTAGACTGCCAGGCTAAAAATAGAAACAGTCAAATATTATTAGCCCTTAGTAATATTTGGACTCTAAACATTATCTTATTCTCTTGGAGCACTTTAGTTCGAGCTACGGATGTGGCACATGCAGCTGACAAAAGGAATCACATGGTTTCTTATGTGTTAGTTGAGCTATTGCATGGAGGACTTCAGTTAGAACTCATGCATGTGAGTTCTGTGGAGTTGGATGTGGAGTTGATGGAGTTGTGTTCAGTTTGACATAGTTGAACTAGTTGTATTTAGTCTAACTAAAGAATACTCTAGTGATGAGTTGTGTGAATTAAATATTAATTAATTCACTAATTATTAACTCATAAATAAACTAAAGAATACATCAGTTAACTCATTGCATGGACAGTTCAAGAGAGACAGGTGTTAGAGGTAAGTGAAAGGGTGAGTTGTGACTATCAGTTGTGCATGAGATTTTGCACATGCATGGATTGAGTAATGCCAATGAGGATTGCGCAGTGTGGGCTAATATCAAGGCAATTGTATCTTGTGCTCACGTGATTCTCTTGCAGGTATTGTGCAATAGAGGCAAGCAAAGCAGCGGAGGAGATTTGAACCTGTGACTTGTTCAGATCTGAGCTAGTTTTGTGTGTAACATGTGGAGATAGTGTTGGATACTTGTGAGGAGTATTGTACTATGTATTGTTACATGTTCTCAATCAATATAATATACAGATAGTTGGGATTTTTCAGCTATATGCTTTCCCCGTGATATACTGTGTTGATATGTGTGATTGATGCTTCAATGTGCGCATGTGATTGTTTCTGAATACTGCAAATTGATGATCAACGTAGAGGAGGTTATGTATTATGCATGTATTCCGTAATAGTGTATAATCAGGATAATCTCTGTGAATAAGTGTCATATTATTCAAAATTTCTACATGGTATCAGAGCTGTTGATCATCAGATCTATTATTCAGAAAGTGTTTACATCTTATTTCTTCAGGCAGAGTCTGTAATCGGGGCAGGTAGCCTCTGGATTCATCCTTCCTTTGGAAGGTGATATATCCGGTAAAAGCCCATACAGTCAATATCTGTACGAGAAATACTTTGTTCTCACGAATTTTAGATCAGAAGAGGTTAAGTTTTGAGCTGGTGGAATGGTGCTCGAGGATAAAACTCAGAAACATTAAGTGTGAGAATGGAGACAGTATGCCCCAGTATCTCACGAAGTTCACCCAGTGCCGGGATGAGCTGGGAAGTGTGGGGGTGACTGTTGATGATCAGGACTTGGTGAGCTTGGCTCACCTTGGTCTTCTGAAGAGTTGGCATTCCTATCAGGACTCTGTCAATGGTCGAGAGAAATTTCCAGGATGGGAGAGACTTTGGTCAGATCTTGTGTAGGAGGAGATCAGACGGAGCACCAGAGACAATTCTTCATCCATGCATGATGAGGATAATTGTGCCTTAGCGAGTAAGGTGAAGAAGGGGAAGGAGAAGGGTTCTCTTTCCAAATCCAGCTCTTCCAATGATGGGAAGAAGGTTGACAAGTCGAAGGTGAGATGCTTTCGTTGTCATGAGTTGGGCCATTATGCTACTAATTGCCCAAATAAGAAGTCCAAGAAGGGATCCGGGGAAGGATCTGAAGGTGAGGCACTTGCTTCACAGTTTGAGTTGGATTTCACACTCTTCGCATGCATGGTTTCATCCATGGTGGGAAGTGGTTGGTTTCTTGACAGTGGAGCTTCTTTCCACATGACCGGTGACAAGAATTTGTTCAGTACTTTGGAGGAGAAAGATCTCCAGATACTCATAGTGATGGCTAATGATGAGAAGTATAGTGTCTCAGGTGTAGGCACGGTTATTTTTCAGAGGGAGCATGAAGCTCGCTTTACCTTGATCGATGTCAAGTATGTACCAGGACTGAAGAGAAACTTGGTGTCGATCGCAATGCTGGAAGACAAAGGTTGTGATGTAGTCTTCAGTAAGGGAAAGGTTTTCCTTAGACACATCATCACTAGACAGGTGAAGCAGATTGGTTCACGGGTCAAGAACCTGTATGCTCTTGAGGTTCAAGATGCATGCAAATCCTTGAGCAGCAAGGCAACTAATGGAGACTTGGTGGTTGAGAGGGAGCGTATATTACCTCTCAACATGCAGAGCCAGAAGAAGTCTTAGACGATTGTGGAGGAGCCACGATTGGTGCAGCAGCTTCAGGAGGTTGTGGAGCAGCCACAACAAGGGAAGCTGAGAGGAGATCGAGTAGAGATATCTATTCATGCAGAGACCTCTAGTAGGGGGAAACTTTGATCCAGGTGGGCAAAGGGATCGCATGCAGCCATACCTCCAGGTAGGAGGTAGGGTGATGTGGATTGATTGTCCCAAGGAGGAGGGGCGGGATCCTTGAGGTACCCAACCTCTTGGATGAGACCTTGCTACGAGAACCCCGATGTGGAGTAGTAGGAACTGACTGATTGGGTAGGGACAAATGCGGATGGAGCAGCAGAGAGAGCGACAGTGTAGGGAATCCCGGGACAGCGCATAGCTAGCAGGCTGCAACGATGCGAGAGGCACAAGTGTTTTGCACAGTGCTAGGTGGCACAGAGAAGTGTGCAATGGTGTGAGATGCATGGAGATGTTGCAGTAGCGCAGATGTCAGAGAGGGAGCACTTGTTAGCAGCAGGTAGAGCTTCAACATCAGAGTATGTTCCTAGCCCAACAAAGTGGTCAGTTGGGAGTGTTTTTGTTCCAAGTGTTGTTGGAGCAAGTGGACCGGGCAAATGTGTTGCATGCAAAACATTCCAGAGTTGCAGGATAGGGGTTGCAGATAATCCATATCTTATTGAAAGGGAGTGTTGAAAATGCAACAAGATGGTGGATCTTAGTGGAAAGGAGTCGCCTTCACTAAGTGGTCCCGTAGGCTATTTTTGGTGCAAAGTCTATTTTTAGACTATGTCTATTTTTAGACATATGGATCATGGTCTATGAGTTGCAGGATGCTGTTTATGGATGATTGGCCATGTTGGGAAAAATAGATGGACTTCTATTTTTGTTTCACAGCGGAGTGATCAGAGTCTATTTTTAGACTGCCAGGCTAAAAATAGAAACAATCAAATATTATTAGCCCTTAGTAATATTTGGACTCTAAACATTATCTTATTCTCTTGGAGCACTTTAGTTCGAGCTACGGATGTGGCACATGCAGCTGACAAAAGGAATCATGTGGTTTCTTATGTGTTAGTTGAGCTATTGCATGGAGGACTTCAGTTAGAACTCATGCATGTGAGTTCTGTGGAGTTGGATGTGGAGTTGATAGAGTTGTGTTCAGTTTGACTTAGTTGAACTAGTTGTATTTAGTCTAACTAAAGAATACTCTAGTGATGAGTTGTGTGAATTAAATATTAATTAATTCACTAATTATTAACTCATAAAGAAACTAAAGAATACATCAGTTAACTCAGTGCATGGACAGTTCAACGGAGACAGGTGTTAGAGGTAAGTGAAAGGGTGAGTTGTGACTATCAGTTGTGCATGAGATTTTGCACATGCATGGATTGAGTAATGCCAATGAGGATTGCACAGTGTGGGCCAATATCAAGGCAATTGTATCTTGTGCTCACGTGATTCTCTTGCAGGTATTGTGCAATAGAGGCAGGCAAAGTAGCGGAGGAGATTTGAACCTGTGACTTGTTCGGATCTGAGCTAGTTTTGTGTGTAACAGGTGGAGATAGTGCTGGATACTTGTGAGGAGTATTGTACTATGTATTGTCACATGTTCTCAATCAATATAATATACAGATAGTTGGGGGTTTTCAACTGTATGCTTTCCCCATGATATATTGTGTTGATATGTGTGATTGATGCTTCAAAGTGTGCATGTGATTGTTTCTGAATACTGCAAATTGATGATCAATGTAGAGGAGGTTATGTATTATGCATGTATTCCACAATAGTGTATAATTGGGATAATCTCTGTGAATAAGTGTCATATTATTCAAAATTTCTACAAGTTCCACAAGAGTCCCACTCCTAACAAAAGTGAGTGTCGGACCAAGCAGTCGTTGGTGGTTGAGTTGAAGGCTTCAAAATCAGATGCATGTTCCGACCTTGAGTTAGAACCCGACAAGGGGAATGGCAAAGGGAAGTAGATCATTGATGTGGAGCCCAGCGTCACTGTTGCCACCGCCAAGATCCAGAAGAATGAGCGCAAAGATCTATAGGAGGGGGAGCGTCTTTTCCTCTCACAGATGTGGGTGAAGGGTTCGTCGTTGCAATTCATTGTCGACAGTGGCAGCCAAAAGAACCTCATTTCAGCAGAGGTCGTGAAGCGGTTGGTCCTACCGACTACACCACCCATAGCCGTACATTATTGGGTGGCTTCACAAAGGATGAGATCTCAACGTTCGCCAATAGTGCCGCATTCCCTACAGCATCAAGCCCTTCACAGATGAGTTATTGTGTGATGTTACACCTCTGGATGTTTGTGATGTATTATTAGGCCAGCCATACTTGTGGAGGCGACATGTTGTGTATGAGTCAAGGCCTTGTGTTGTCATTATTTCTTTGTATAATTCATTATACAGGATACCGGAGGTAGCCCTACCCACCACCACATCTTTGATCACTGCTAAGAAAGGCAGCAAGCTCATCTCCTAGACTAGGAAATTCATCTGTCTAGTTCGCTCCCAAAGTAAGGGGAAGATCGTCACCACATCCATGACCCTCGTGAAGGGTTCCTCCATGTAGTAGTAGCAAAAAAGGGATACAGTCATGACAAAACACAGGAACAACTTCTCCTCACCCACAGGGGTACCACACAAGTTTCAGGTGGGCAACAAAGTCTAGTTGCATCTGCAAAAAGAACACCTTACAAGATCCCAACAAAAGCTCCCACCACTCCGACATGGTCCTTACAGCATTACCAAGGCTATGGGAAACAATGCTTTGGAGCACAACATTCCTTCATTCCTTCGCTCGCACTGAGTGTTCAATGTGGACCGTCGACCATTCTTCCCACCATTACTAGACACATCAGAGATTGCAGAACATCTCACCAAAAACCCAGCTCAGCAGAAGCTTCCTCATCTCAGGGCGGAACTCAACGCAATTGGGACCATTGCTTCCTAGGGTGGAGGAATGATCCAGGTGGATGTTGGTGGCCACCCACCTATCCCACTTGGACCCCCACAACTGTCTCTTTCAATTTTTCAGTTTCCTTAATTGTAGCACAATTTACTATTTTTAGCAGTTTTTCGGGTCCTGAACTTTCGAAGCCGTTTTGAGGCCCTAAACGACATTTTTTGGGAAATCTAGGAGCAACATGGGATGGACCATGTTGCTCTTCCCAAATTTATAGTTCTCGGATATATATTTCTAACGAGATACTGTATGTGTCAAAAGGAGATCAGGCGCCAAAGTTATGACCCCGGGAAATTGATGTACCAATTTACCCAAACGGGGCCCACAATTTGGTGTTTCATCTTCTAGGGTTAGGTTTTGGGATGTTAAGGGTTTTCCATTGTTTCTCCACAATAAATAGGCCTTCGAGCCTCATTGTAACATAGTTCAGAGGCATGTAGCCGCCACATCTCTTCTCAAAGATAAGCTACCATCGCCCTAGCTGGTTTATTTCCATTTCTGTTTGTAAGCATATTTCATTATTTTACATTAATGAAATGAAGTATTATTTCCGCTGCATATTTGTGTATATGGTTATCTCTGTATTTGTTACATTCCTGTTTAAATCCGGATCGGTGGTGTCAAAGCGGTCTACTTTTTCTCTGTTTTTCTTTGCATGTCCCCAACGAGGTCGGAATATAAGGAGTTAGGGCTTGAACTGGTCGAACCTTTGCAAGACCAGCCTCGCAAATCTCGACGACCTCCCATGGTGGATGAGAAGAAAGATGAGGGGGCAGGAGATCCTATCAAAATCTTGCTCGAAGAAGCCCTCGAGCGGCAAAGGAACGCGATGATGGACAGTTTTGCCCAAATCCTTCAGCGGCTACCCAGAGGCGACGCATTGGATTCCAACAGCTACTCTGGAAATGCCACATAGTTTAAGGTACAAGTTAATTTTGAAATCACGATATTCGATGGTTAGATAGATGCAGATGCTATAGATAAATGGTTAAATCTGCTAGAAGGGTATTTTTCTGTTCATGAATTTTCAAGTCAAGAAAAGATTGTTTTCGCTATTCTCAAAGCAGCCCCCCACATCAAGGACTGGTGAGAAACCTACTGCAAGCAGAAGGATGAAGGCACAGTGTCACTATTTTCAACTGCACCCACTTGGGATTCATTCCGAGATGCCATCAAGGAGCAGTACTACCCTGTCAAAAGCTACAAGGACAAATACATCAAATGGACCACACTACGACAGGGAAGGGACCAATATGTGCCAGAGTTCACAAAACTTTTTCATACCCTTCACACACAGTTGGGTATTAAGGACTCTGTGTTGCATTTGGTACTCAAATATTGTGGCTGCCTACACAGATACATCCAGGAAGAGATGGAGTTCCTGAACATCTCCTCGCTCGGCACGACATACCGATACGCTGTCAAAATTGAGAAAAACTTCAAACAGAAGAAGCGAGACTTTGGATCTGCAAATCCAAAGACCAAAGGACGAAGCCAAGGTGGGGTGACCCAAGACAACCCATCGAAGCCGCAAGAAAAGAACAACACCAAGAAGTTGAAGAAGGACACAGGAAAGTGGTGTGAGTTCCACAAGAGTCCCACTCATAACACAAGTGAGTGTCGGACCAAGAAGTCGCTAGTGGTCGAGTTGAAGGCTTCAGAATTAGATGCAGATTCCGAGCCTGAGTCAGAACCCGACAAGAGGAATGGCAAAGGGAAGCAGATCATTGAAGCAGAGCTTAGCATCACTGTTGCCATCGCCAAGATCCAGAAGAATGAGCTCGAAGATCTAGAGGAGGGGGAGCATCTTTTCCTCTCACAGATGTGGGTGAAGGGTTCGCCACTGCAATTCATTATCGACAGTGGTAGCCAAAAGAACCTCATTTCAGTAGAGGTCGTGAAGCAGTTGGGCCTACAGACTACACCACACCCACAGCCGTACAGTATCGGGTGGCTTCACGAAGGACGAGATCTCAAAGTTCGCCAGCAGTGCCGCATTCCCTACAGCATCAAGCCCTTCGCAGACAAGGTATTGTGTGATGTTACACCTCTAGATGTTTGTGATGTATTATTAGGCCAGCCCTACTTGTGGAGGTGACATGCTGTGTATGAGTTAAGGCCTCGTGTTGTCATTATTTCTTTGTGTAATTCATTATACAGGATACCGGAGGTAGCCCCACCTACCACCACCTCTTTGATCACTGCTAAGAAAGGCAGCAAGCTCATCTCTCAGACTAGGAAATTCATCTGTCTGGTTCGCTCCGAAAGTAAGGGGAAGATCGTCACCACATCCATGACCCCCGCGAAGCGTTCCTCCATGCAACAGCAGCAACAAAGGGATACAATCATGACATAACACAGGAACAACTTCTCCTCACCCACAGGGGTACCACACGAGTTTCAAGTGGGCAACAAAGTCTGGTTGCATCTGCAAAAAGAACACCTTACAAGAGCCCATCAGAAGCTCCAACCACTCTGACATGGTCCTTACAACATTAGCAAGGCTATGGGAAACAATGCTTTGGAGCACAACATTCCTCCATTCCTTCGCTCGCACAGAGTTTTCAATGTGGATGGTCGTTGACCATGCTTCCCACCATTACTGGACACATCAAAGATTGTAGAACAGCTCACCAGAAACCCAGCTCAACAGAAGCTTCCTCATCTCAGGGAGGAACTCAACGCAATGGGAACCATTGCTTCCTAAGTGGGGAGGAATGATCCAGGTGGATGTTGGTCGCCACCCACCTATCCCACTTGGACCCCCACAACTGTCTCTTTTAGTTTTTCGGTTTCCTTAATTGCAGCACAATTTACTATTTTTAGCAGTTTTTCAAGTCTTGAACTTCCGGAGTCGTTTTGCGACCCTAAACGACATTTTTTGGGAAATCTGGGAGCAACATAGGTCCATGTCGCTCTTCCCAAAGTTATAGTTCCCGGATAGATCTTTCTAACAAGCTATTGTACGCGTCAAACGGAGATTGTGTGCCAAAGTTACAACCCCAGGAAATCGATGTACCAATTTACCCAAACTGGGCCCACAATTTGGCGTTTCATCTTCTAGGGTTAAGTTTTGGGATGTTAAGGGTTTTCCATTTTTTATCAACAATAAATAGGCCTTTGAGCCTCATTGTAACATAGTTCGAAGGCATGTAGCAACCACATCTCTTCTCAGAGATAAGCTACCATTGCCCTAGCTGGTTTATTTCCATTTCTGTTTGTAAGCATATTTCAGTATTTTACATTAATGAAATGAAGTATTATTTCTGCTGCATCTTTGTGTATATGGTTATCTCTGTATTTTGTTGCGTTCCTGTTTAGATCCGAATCAGAAAGTAGACACAACAATTGTTTGATCAAAGCCTTTATCACTGTCAATATCACACAACAAATGTAATGTTCCAAACTAGGGAAAATAGTTTTATGCAAAGCGGACAATAAAAATACACCATAAAATTCAATTAGACCATGAGACCACAAATTTGGCAACCAAACTACGTTGTCTACTCATTTTATTAAATGGGAAGAGGTGTACAACAAGGTGCTGGAATGTGTGCACCTGGGCTTGCTCTAGGCAAGCTAGCAAAAGCCCAAAATGAGCAACTGAACACCCTCCTCAAATCTTCTGGTAATCTGGCCCAAGAGCTGCATTATTACTACCTAGAAAGGTGTTGCTTCCTGAAATGACATGTTGTTAGAGCCTTCCCTATTACTCATAAAATTACGGGAAATTAATCCCAGCCTTTACGAAAGAAACCCAGAATAACCCATGAAGGAATTGACCAAATGTTGACCACAGGATTTTGGCCCAAATTCCCCTTAGCTCCTATAGCTACTAGTTGAGTTGGGACCCCTATTTGACCCCTCAGATATTACCAAAAAATTCTATAGAATTAGGAGTATGATCCTTTCCCAAAACCCAGAAAGGGTTTCCCTTAGTTCCAACCTTCAAGAATTAACCCTTCACAGCTTGGCCCTCCAATTTCAAATTCTGTTGCTGTAAATGATCCTGTCAATCTCTGCTCTCCCAACTCTAGAAATCCTCCTCAAATGGCCCTCTAAATGATCTCCCAACACCCTAGCTCCAAACTCCCCCGGATGGTGCTACCCCAAATAGTCTCACTCCAATGACTACGCATTCATGGAGGAGATGACACAGTCCTGCATGTGATAAGATGAGAGTTGCATGTAGGATTTCCCTCTTGTCAGTAGCTACCGTATATACTCCTGAAAATGATGCTCCTGTCTCCCCAACTTCCCAGAGTGCCTCGCGCTATGACTGTGTAATCCCCGCGTTGTTGTAACTCCCCCTGCTGCTAGTACTTGACTTACAATTGTTTTAACTCATCTACCCCATGTTGCTATGAACTAAGTTGAAGAAGAAATCCCTCCTAGGGATGGTACTCGAAGTCCATGGAAGAAAGGGTTGAGATCTCCACTCGAAGACACTCGTGTTCTAAATAGCACAGTAACTCGACTAAGCAGCTCGAGCAACTAAGATTGAGTTCAATATGTCAGAAGATAAGATGTTGAAATGAGGAGAGTTGTCTTCCTTATATAGATTTCATGGAGCACTTTTCCCTCCATTTTCCCTCCATCATGGGTCCCTCACTTAACCATCAATTTCCCCTCCATGCAAATCGAACTAAGGAATGTGTATTCTCCTAGTGTAGGTGGCCCCCGCGTACGAATTAACCACATCAAAATAAATTCTACTAAGTCTAGCCTCCTAATAAAATTGAATGGGTCCCATCACCTCCAAAATCGGCCCCAAAATGTAGAAATTAATCATGTTCCAAAATAATTTAAGAAAGGACATTACAGTCCTCCCCTCCCAAATGTTGCTTCTCCCCAAGAAACTTTATGTTGGATGCTCAATTATGCGCTCACCCTCTCAAGGATCATCCTCATCCAGCAAGCTCCTCTAATGCACCAAAAATCACTTGTCCTCAAGCAATGCCTGAGAAAGCATCCTATCTAACCGTTGCTCCCCACTATCACTACAAAAATTTTCATGGTCCCAGATGTGCCACTGGATCGTGCCTGACCTCTACACTATCCTAATATGAAAGAATCCTTCAATACCAGTATCCCAGACCATCCTGTCCAATATGAAGCTCTCCTCGCTCCACTCATTATCTTGCCTGGTGCAAGTACTAGAAGTCGCCTGCTCCATCAATGACTCGCTAAAGCCCAATGGAATATCTGTATGATCTCCCCCTGTAGTTGCCAGTGCATCCCTAAAGGTTATTGAGATGTGAAGAGTTGTGATGCCCCAGTTCCCTGTTAGTCCTAGAGTGGCGCCACCATGCCAATGCTGCACTACTCTGACTATGAAATACTCCCCATTGTGCACAGACAGTATCCTCCCCTCTTGAGGCCTAGTGGTGAAAAATCTATGAGAGTCAAGCTCATCCTTCCCGGGCATCTCCGTGATGCCAATATCTACCCCTCCACTTCCAATCTCAACTTTGAGCCATAACATGAAAATTCTTCCTCACCATGCATTGGAGGTTTCAGTGATCCCCCATGTGCCTAACCCAAAGTGAACCAGATCATCCTCTGCCATGACCATGCTCGTCACAAAATGGAGTGACCTTCCCACAAATCGGATCCCTGAATTCCCCAAACATACGGGGAGCTCATAACTCCCACTCCTCAAAGGATGTCGTTGCGTAACGTCGTTATCAACTAGAACCCATCTAGCCCTCATCTCTTATCCCTGTATGTATTCCTTGGGTGGACCCCAAGTATAAGGAGTAGGTCTCCTGCCTATGAACCTACCCTGCTCCTGCCAGACCACACAATGAAATCCATTATCCCAACTCCTCATGATACACCTCAACACTGCTCAGGGTCTGGGTACCCTCCTATAGACAAAATCTACCATCCACCATCCCTCAAGTGTGAGCTCAGGGGTGGAATATATGCTACCTAGGCTATCAACCATGCCATCCCTAAGCATGTATCTGATAGCTCGTGCACCTACCAAGGGTCTCAACTGAAGAGTCTCCTCCTGAGTCATAGCACGCAGTGTCTCATCCAACTGTCTAGGGTGAGCCTCCCATACCCTGCTGCCTAAATGGGGAGTGTTAAGGGGAAACAACCAAACACTCTGTGACTGTAAGAAACACTGTAGGATGATGGGAGGGTATGTCCCAAATGGAATGATCAAAATTCTTTTGGAATTCCCAAGAGTGATCCTATAGATGACACTCTCTTTGCCTTAGATCTGTTGATAACTCCCTCGAAGCCCTGTCTCCGCTAAGCATGTTGTCCCCAGATGCTCAACAACGTCCTCATCGACCCTAGGTGAGCTACATCCAACGGTACACCTAATTCCCCTATCCATATGTCTTCTTGGAGGCAATGCTCCAAGCCTCCAAGATCCGCTGCGTCGCACCATGCGTCACTGCACACCACCAAGAAACACCGCATTCCTCGACATGCCACTTAATGCCACAACCTATCCCTGTACACCACTAGATACCCCCAGTTATGGTTATTACATCTTGTATCGTCATGTGTCCCACATGTGTCACTGCATCGGTCACTCCCTGCATGTACTCAATGCGATGTGAGGCACTCCCCCATGCCTCTCCACACCCATTTGCAGACCAATGCTCCACGCTAGATGCTCCTACCCATCCCCGAATGAGATTGCCTAAAGTAGTGTCCTTATGCGTCGGCCCACACTTGAACAGTATCATAACCTCCATCGTCGCATCATCATACCCTCTGGTGAATGGATCTTCACTCCAAATCCTCCCAGAGGGATCCAAGAAGTGAATCTCCCTATGTGTCAGCAGTGATGCTACCCCTGTGATGCTCCTCTGCCTCCTCTGTGACCCACACAAAAGTGAAGAATCCCTAACTCCATACAAGGCACCATCTCATGGCCTGCCAATGCCACCTCCTCCGATAAACTCATGCTAGAGTGTGTTGATCACCCAACGATCCTGTGTACAAATGCTGTAACAAGTCAACCCAAGAAGCTTGTCCATAAACTGGTTGGCCACTGGTGCTGACTGAAACTCTCCTAGAGGAGGTGCACGCTCGACTTCTAGGTCAACTATAACCTCTTAGTCATATTCAACCACTATACCTAGGAAATGATAGGTGGTCCCTCCCGAATCCCAGTGCCAGTCGGGGCTTCCAGCATCCCTAGTGTCTGGAAACTCCTGTTGAGCTCCACCTGGATCCACCACCATCTCCATATCCCACTCCATCGGGTACCAACTCAAAATTTCTCACCACCTAACCCCAAGAGAGGGATCGAATGCACATACCCCCGCATACAGAACAACCCCAGCATGTGGGTATTGCACCTTGTGCAACTCAGGTCGTCTCAACTCGTTATCCTAGTCAATACATAAAATATGACTAGGTAGCTTTGCCTCTCTCTGTCCAATGGGCCAAGGTAACCTAACAGTGTTGCCAACCCTGTTTATGTATTCCTGAATAGGGATGCTCTCATGCTCCAATGTGAACTCTAGCTGCACCAGTAGGGAATCCAACCACTCCCCAACGTGAGTCAATTTGGCTGTGGACTTGGCACAAACCACTCTCATGCCCTCCAACTCCTCATTCTGCTAGAGAATAGCCTCACGCACTAATGTGACCTTCATTTTTAATGTTATAAGGTCAGCCTGAAACTAGTGGAACTACCATGAGCATCTATCCCTATAAACTCAGTCACAACTCTAGATACCTCAGTAATTATTGGCATCTCATCCATGGGTGGATCCTCCTCAACATATGGCTCTATGTGTGTAGGCTATATCTTCTCCACCAAGGTGTCAAATGGGGCTATCAAAGAGGTCTCTAATAAAGGTGACTCATGTGCCACACTGGGTATATCGATGTGCTCCTCACCATCCTGTAGGCTCTCAGCATCATGCTCAACCTCCTCCTTGATCCAAGATCTTTTACTTATAGATGAATCAGAATTACATGAAACAAAGCTTATTGACCATGAACTTAAAAGCACATAAAACGATGTGAAAATAATAAGATAAGCATGAAACCATGACACAAAGACTTGATTACAGAGTTCATCCAATTTTGACTACGTCTCCAGGCCCTGCTTAATAGTGGGGAGGCCTTCATTCATTAAGTGGCATGAAAAGAGATAAAGTACAAGCAACATTCATTTACAATCCTTATAAGTCCAAGTTGGAAGATGGACAAAGAATGGAGAGCCCAGCTTCAGAAACATAAAATACCACTGAAATCCTGGCAAAAAATCATGCATAATTGCCTATCTGAACACCCAGTTTGGAGAAATGAAGCTCCTGCACCCTCTTGCAACCTCCCTGTTGCTCAAGTTGAGGTTACAACCTACTCCTAGGTTGTGTTATTGTTGTACATAATTATTTCTGAATTCCTATGCCAATCCCCCCTTTTTCCTGTGCGGATCATCCCATATATACCCTTGACCGACCGACTCATCAATCCTGGGCAGTTCCAAACATATGACAAGTTTAGCAGGTGGGCATTTCCAACAGAGATTCTCAGGTTGTGAATAGTACACAAGTAACAAACCTGTAAAACATAGAAAAATTCCATCAACATAGTTCACAGATCATTTCACATTAAACCTCAAAAGACGGATAAATTGGCATACTCCTAAACCCGATGGCTTTACCATCGATGACCATAGTCTATCGGTGTCGATAACCCATTGCAAATCGCAATCGGTCGGAGCAGGGGTGATCTTCCATACGAGCCGCTACACTATGTGATGTTTGATGTGCGATCCGATGGACCCGACGAGTTTTCAAAACCACACTCTATACCATATCGCATCCGGGAACATCAGCGGAATCGGCGGCTCTTACTATTTACAAATGCGATTCTGTGTGATATGCGATTGCAATATTGCAATCGAAACTGTCACTGTTGAGGCCAATTCCTTAACCGTGGACCTTTACATTTTGCGATCAGCTAAATGTGGCGCCAATGGCGGCTTGCCACTTGGTGCTTCCCCATTCTTCAAAGAATTTTGCCACGTCACTTGTCCAAGTCAAACCTGAACTTTGACTTGCTCTAACTTCTTCATATGAGCTTGGATTTGAGTGTCATTCACATCGTTGGAATCAGGATGACGATAACTTCGATCTGATGCTAAGTTTTTCCAGATTCTTCCACTTTTAGTTTTGATCCTTTTTACCATGCCACTAGTACTTTTTAGAGATCCACCTGGATCAACTTAGCACAAACCAATCTCATGCCCTCCAACTCCTTGTTCTACTACAGAATAGCCTCACGCATTAATGAGACTTTCCTTTTTAATGTTAGAAGGTCAGCCTGAAACTGGTGGAACTGTCATGGGAATCTATCCCTATAAACTCGGTCATAGCTCTAGATACCTCAGTAACTATTGGCATCTCGTCCATGGGTGGCTCCTCCTCAACAAATGGATCTATGTGTGTAGGCTTTATCTTCTCCACCAAGGTGTAAACTGGGGATATCAAAGAGGTCTCTAATAAAGGTGACTCCTGTGCCACACTGGGTATATCAATGTGCTCCTCACAATCCTATGGGCTCTCAGCATCATGCTCAACCTCCTCCTCAAGCTCCTGATATCTAATGCCAGGTCTCCACCAGCAAAAACACCCCTTGATCTCAGCCTCTAACTATCTTATTCCTACCTTCTCCTTTTAAGGAGATCTGGTGCCCTGATCTAGTCAAATTTCCCCACACGATGTAGATGGTTGCACCCCCACGACCTGCTCACCTTTAACATCTCTGTTGTAAGGGTGAGGATGGGTTTGGTCTATCACCCTCCTCAACTAGGCCAAGTACTCATCTTCCCAATGAATTCTACCCTAGAATTTATGCATACTGGATTTCCCTTGAGCCATGGGTTTGTCTCTGGTTTCACCCATCACTATGCACTCATACCCAAAGCTTCCATGATCTTCTGGCTAGTTTCCCACAACTGGGCCAAGATCATGCTCTGATACCACTGTAATGTTACAAACTATGGAAAATAGTGCTATGTAAAGCGAACAATAAAAATACACCATAAAATTAAATCAGACCATCAAACCACAAAATTGGCAACCAAACTGCGTTGTCTACTCATTTTATTAAATGGGAAGAGGTTTACAACAAGGTGATGGAATGTGTGCACCTGTTCTTGCTCTAGGAAATCTAGCAAAAGCCCAAAATGAACAACAAAACACCCTCCTCAAATCTACTCGTAATCCGACCCAAGAGTTGCGTTGTTACTGCCCAGAAAGTTGTTGCTATTAGAGCCTTCCCTATTGCTCAGAAAATTATAGGAAATTAATCCCAGTCTCTATGCAAGAAACCCATAATAACCCACGAAGGAATTGGCCAAATGTTGACCATGAAATTTTGGCCCAAATTTCCCTTAGCTCCTCTAGCTATTGGCTGAGTTCGGACCCCTGTTTTACCCCTCATATCTGCCTAGAAAATTCTATAAAATTAAGACTGTGATCCTTGCCCAAAACCTAGAAAAACCTAGAAAGGGTTTCCCTTGGTTCCAACCTTCAAAAATTAACCCTTCACAGCTTAGCCCTCCTCCAATTTTGAATTTTGTTGCTATGATTGCTCTTGTCAATCTCTTCTCTCCCAACTCCAGCAATCCTCCTCAAATGGCCCTCCAAATGATCTCCCAACACCCTAGCTCCAAACTCCCCCAGATGGTGCTGCCCCAAAGAGTCTCACTCCAATGACTGCGCAATCATGGAGGAGATGACGCAGTCATGCATGTGATGAAATGAGAGCTACATGTAGGATGGCCCTCTTGTCGGTAGCTTCCCTCTGTAGTCCTTAAAATGATGAAAGGATTCTCATGTCTCCCCAATGTACTGGAGTGCCTCACACTGTGACTGCGCAATCCCTGCACTATTGTAACTCCCCCTGCTGGTGGTACTCGACTTAAAGTTGTTGTAACTCGTCTCCTTGCTACTGCTACGAACTGATATGAAAAAGAAATTTTTCCTAGGGCTGGCACTTGAAGTCCACTGAAGCAAAAGTTGAGATCTCTGCTCGGAGACACTTGCGTGCTAAACAGCACAGTGACATGGCTAAGCAGCTCAAGCAACTAAGATTGAGTTCAATATGTCAAAAGATAATATGCTAAAATGAAGAGAGTTTCCTTATATAGATTTCGTGGAGCACTTTTCCCTCCATTTTCCCTCCATCGTGAGTCCCTCACTTAAATTGATTTCCCCTCCATGCAAATCGAACCAGGGAATGTGTATTCTCCTAGTGTATGTAGACCCCATGTACAAATGTGTATTCTCCTAGTGTATGTAGACCCCATGTACAAATTAACCACATCGAAATAAATTCTACTAAGTCTAGCCTCCTAATAAAATCGAATGGGCCCCATCACCTCCAAAATAGGCCCCAAAATGTAGAAATTAATCTTGTTCCAAAATAATTTAGGAAGGGACATTACAACAGAAAGATTTATTTGCTCAAGATGAAGCATTGGAAAAGCAGATCCATTAGTTGGAAGAAGAATCACATGCATCCAAATCTGTGTTGCGAGACCTTTGATCCTTAGCACAAAATCATTTCCTACAGTTACAGAAGCTCAATTATGAGGTAAATGCACAATGTGAGACAATACTTTATTCTCGTCCTGAGCAACCCAATGCTGAAAATACCACTCAGTTGGTTGATCAACTTTCTGCATTAATTGACACTTGGAAATATTCCATGGAAGATTATTCTACTTTCAAAGCTAGAGTGTTGCAGTTTGTGCCTAAGTTGGGTCCTTCGTTTGAAGGCGAATCCCCAAGACACGAAGAAGAAGTAACCATAGAAGTGATGCAACTACAAGAAGAGTCAAGTGTACAAACAAAATATTGACTCGAGGATGAGTCAATAGGATGTGGTCAAGGCCGTTGGGTCCTTCGTTTTTTGCCTAATTTTGGTTAAGTTTTGATTAATAAAGGCCATAGAAATTATCAACAAGAACTAAAAATTAAAGTGATAAAACAAGTCGGAAAGTAAGATCAAAAAAGAGGAAGCGATGATGGGGAAGGAAGTGGTTATCTTGGAATTTCATAGAGTCGCAGAAGGACCAAAGAACTGGATTTTGTCAAAGTTCATTGAATCAAATGAGTAGGATCAAAATGATCAAAGTGGGTCGGATCAAGTGAGCGGGAATGGAGCAGAAATTCTATAAGAGGTTGCAAAAAATGAGCTGCAAGAGAGAGATCTAGGCTATGTCGAAATGTTGTTGGATCGATATCTGAAGTTCTATGTTCCCCTTTTAATTGTAATTTATTCATATTCACTCCTGGAAGATCTTGTGCATGCCCGCAGATATGTAATGTATTGATAAAGAAGGTGATGTGGGGAATTAGTTTTGTGTGTATGTGTGCAAAATGATTATGATTTAAGTGCCCCTTTAAAGCTTTTGTTATGATGTTCCAATGTGTCTTTTGGTATTTATCATTGTCAATGTTTCCATCTTAGTTATATAAAGAACTCTAAATATTTGTGCAAATGTTATATAATAACTTAAGTGATGATTGATATGTTTGTTAATTGATCCTTGACGTTAACCCTCAATCCACTTCATCTTTGAATGTCTCAACATTCCTTGGGTGAAATGTTTCTCCCTTGCGAAGGAATGAAAATGTTGGCATTGTACTAGACAATAACGAATACTTTTGTTTGCAACCACTAACTAAACCTTGCATCTTCTAAGTAAAAAATTTCACCAACAAGCTTCATCACTATAAACTCTTCATGCAAGTTATCTCTACAAGGTTTCTTTCTCCTTCATATTCGAGAAGAGGATATCATACTACGTAGGGAATCATTAGAGGTAGATTAATTATTTTCAAAGGATTCAAATGGTGTATATATACCATCTCTAATGGGATTTATCTTGATGCAATAGTACCTCTTGTGATTTCTTGAAATATATACACCTCTTCTAGCTCTACTTAGACTCTAGCCATTATGCAATTTATTTTGTATATCAATCAAATCAAACTCTTAAGCATGACAATTCTCAACTAGTAGTACTCCTCCTAATTCATAATTAGCCTTTCATTATTGTTGGAGAGGTAAATCCCCTCTGCGGACAGAGGCGATCCCACTAGCCCAAAATGGGTCTAGCAACAATCAATTAACACTACCATGCAAGTTCCTAGTTGCAAATTGAAATTGGATTATGAGAACCAACTTGGAGTCCAACGCTAGTGTCGTAGACGAGTTGATGCTCTCGTTCCCTTGCTCCGGCAGGTCACGATCCTCACGATCTCCACGAATGGATACCTGCACATGCAAAGAACGAAGCGAATACAAGCATAAAATCCACTAAATATAACTATATATCGGTCAGAAAAGACATAGATCAAACATTATCATAATGAACAATAAGATCGGAGCCATAACGATAGTCGTTTATTAATGAATAATCAACAGAGAAAAATACAACCAAAGTTCTGACGTTGAATCTCTCCTCTGGCTGGGCGAGCAGCTACAAATGTCTTGCAATAGACCTTTCTCTCTCTTTGATTATGAATACACAGCTTAGACTTCTGGCAGCATAACCTCCCTATGCTCCAAGACTCTTACTATCACTCAAGACAAGCGTTATCACTACTAGCACTATCACCACTACTCAAAAACTAGCTTGTCAAATGCATGAGGACAGACTTTTATAGATGGAGAAGGGGAGGAAGATACAATGCATCAAGACAACCATTATGGATTGGCATTATCTCCAAAAAGCCGCTGTGGATAGATGTAAGGGATAGATGATGAATCTCAACATCTAGAAGATTAGCTTTATCCTCAAAAGACTTCATGACTTGAAGGGAAAAAACATCCGGGCACGCGTTTGTCAAAAATCTTTTCCAAACTCGGTTGGCACGGGTGTTACTCTAAGACAGAGCGCCAATGGGCGCGCCTTCTTTTGAGGATCTCCCTCATTGGCGCGGGTAGTACACTGTGGACCTGTGTAATGGAAAAAGGGCACTTTTCAGGGATATTTTGCAGGAGGTGTCTTGAGGGCACATGAAGTCCATACTTAGGGGAACATAATGCAAGTGTTTTTAAGTTATGTCACTGCTCACAGGTCCCGGAATGAGTCCTCCAAAGTACGGGAAAGGGGTAACAGGGACGGTGACCAATGGTGACAAATTACTGTGTAACAGATGCCCCCTAAAGCATGAGGCCCAAGAGAGAGAGAGGGGTGAAATGCTTTACAAGAACACGTGTAGCTGCCGCCGAGAATCTGCATCGAGAGATACAACTGATAGCTCAAGTACATGATATATGTGGTATGGTCGCAGCCATCCATAAGAGAGTACATAATAATCTAGATCCATAGTATGGGCGCAGCCATCTGGTTAGGATCAATGAATAGACTCAGATATGGTCGCAGCCATCCAGTGAATGAGTCATGTAACACGAATGAATAGACTCAGATATGGTCGCAGCCATCCAGTGAATGAGTCATGTAACAAGAATCACGCCTAGATTACAACATACAAAATCTAGGGTCTTGCGCTCCATCTCGACCCAAACAAAAGTACAAGTTCAAGCATGCGAATATATGAGCTGAAGTCGAACATGCATGAACATCGTCTGATTACCAGTCAATAATGAAAACTGTTAACAGACGCAAGAGGTACCACCAATAATGACAATGGCCCTCAAGGTACTATAGGTACAATCTACGGCGTGCGAATTAGTGATCTGGCGTCGAACACCCGTAGAATCATTCGATCGGAGGCCAATGATGAAAACCTCACGTCGAACACGAAGAACCTACCATTGAGGCATGCAGGCTCCAAGGCACCGGAAGGGAGTCTCTAGATCAGCTTCCTGGATAATGAGCTGAAGTCGACAGGAAGTGACCTTGATCGAAGGTGGGCCATGATGTTTCCCACATCATCGACACGAGACAGAGAGATAATGTTGTGAATCAGGATTATGTGAGCTATCAGAGGGAGGTTGCTTTTCTGCAGAGGTCAACTTCTCTTGAACATATTGGCGGCACGATAGTGGAATTGGCAGTATTTGACATCAATGGATCAGAGGTCATGGTGACGAGGCAATGAGTAGATGAGAGGTCAAACAGGATTATCCAAATCCACTGAGGCAAGTGAAAAATGAGATGAGATATCCCCACCCAGACACGAAAGCAGACAAGTGCCATGTTCAAGAGCGACATACTACCGACACGACAATAATTATGGTTCCATTTTCCCCCGCCATTTCTGGCGAGTACCCCAATTATTTTTAACAAGCTTGATGGGGATAGCATATGCTTGTGGTGCATCATTTCGACAGAATCCGATGTCATCAGGTTTTAAAGAGTCTGACAAAGGAAGAACTCGGCGTCTTTTCATGTTTAGAGAGTTTGAAAAGACAGTAGAAAAGGAAACTCCAGGGGTGTCCTTTTTCGTAGAGTTGTGTCTCGCGAGCCCGAAAAAGTATAAAACAATGCTCGAAAGAACCGCCCGACCATTACGATCGAGGAGTACTTTTCATAAGTAGTGATTTCGACCTGAAAAAGTAAAAAAGCGATCGGAATCACGTCGATTCGAAACCGTTAACGAACCTGAAACGACAAAGGTCCGCCGATCTTTTCGTTTTTACACAGTCGGAAAAGAGTTTAAAGACGACCGCCTCTTATTTACATTTAACGAGTCAAGAGGGATAACTCGGCAATCTTTTCGTCTTTAAATGGTCGGAAAAGAGCTGAAAGTAGACCTCCATTTTATTCTTTTTAACGAGTCAAAAGGGAAAAAAAATACTCGGCAATCTTTTCATATTTTACGAGTCAGAAAAGAGCTTAAAGGAGACTCGTCCTAGAGGAACGAGTGGTATAACGGGTAGCAACTGGTTCCGGTAATGGCGGAACTGCTCAAAACATATGATGGTCGAGAGGCTGGCTAATAAAACCACTCATCGCTGCAGTTCCTCAGGAAAAGATAAACAACCAAGTGAAAGCATATGATCAGCCAAAGAGATGGTGGCAATGGAATGAAACAACCAAGGCTCATCTAACATAATTTAGCGGATAAAAACGACAATCACGAGATGTAAATCGGGTATGGGTTCATTTTTACACAAGCTTGAACCATGGAGAACTCTGCTTGGATTCGGTTTCATGTTTACACAAGCTTGAAATGAAAAACTATGCTTGTTATAAGTTCGATGTCCCCAGCATAATGACGCAAAACGAGGTACATGCCCCCCAAGCTTCATTGCATTCAACGAGGTGGATGGAATGAAGGTTCTTTTGCGAGATTTTGGAAATACTCGACTTGGATTTTACGAGATCTTAATCAAAGACTCGATTTGGAAAGGGAATTGTTTCATTTTTTGATGAGGTTGACACAGTAAAAGAACTATCCTCATAACCCTTGTTTCATGTTTTAACGAGCTTGACACAAGATCAGGAACTATGCTCGACCAAACCTAGTTTCATTTTTTAAGGAGCTTGACATAGGACAATGAACTATGCTCGACCAAACCTAGTTTCATTTTTTAAGGAGCTTGACATAGGAAAACGAACTATGCTCCGCCCGAACTTCATCATAATGAACAGGAAGTCGAGGCTTCCAAGAGTGCCACTCCGGGTGGAAGAGTAACATCTCGGAAGTCAGGACCCAATGCCCCGAGGACACTGTGGACGATGGCGGCATTGCTGGATACAGGCACGGGATAGGTGGCCACGTAGTTGATCTGTGGTGGGGCAGATGCAACTGGTGGATGAAAACCAGGAGGGGATGACGACTGTGCAGGAGGGACCCATGGACGAACGAATGATAATTGATCGATAGTCACAATTCTTCCATCGTATGGAAAGCAAACCACACGGAAAAGTGAAGAGACAAGGGCTCCCATGGCATAAACACAGTCATGGCCAAGGAGAAGACTGAAATCTAAAGCACCTTGGGTAACCGATACGTCTATATAGACGGTTTTGCCTCCCAAAGTAATAGGGAACTTTGGAAGGATCCCTAATGGTTGACTAGTTCCTCCATCAAAAGCCATCAGATTCGGCGCGACTGGCACAAGCTGTGGGGAACCCAAAGCTTGCCAAGTAGTGGCAGGCATAAGACTGACAGATGCACCCTCATCCAAAACAGTGCCAGGTATCGCCTTATTATAGGCGTGTACCGTAACCCAGAAAGGCACATGGGATGGAAGGCGGGAGGTGGTCAAACGACTCCAGTCGAAGGAAACAACTGAATTACTTGGTGGGGGAATTGTATGATTGCCCCCCTGCTCCAAAGGGACCGAAGTAGGACTCTCGGGAGCAGCTGGGATAGGAGAGTCATTTCCGGACTCAGGAGAATCTGAGGAGATGAGAAGAACATGGGAATGATGCTCTTCCAGAACAGAGTGGTCGACGGGTGGTGAACTCAAGTCGTCACTCTTTCCGACCAATGGTTGGTCTGGAACAGGTGTGGCACAGCCAGGTTCGAGAAGAGGATCCTGGACAAGAGAAGATTCTAAGTCAATCTCTTTGCCAACAGGGGGATGATCTGCAGGTGCAGAGAGACGTTGATAACCAGTGGGAAGTTGGGGTGAGGAAACTGTAAGACTTTCCAAAACAGCAGAGGCTTTATCCATGAGCAGACAAAGGTGAAGGGGATGATTGCCTTCACAAAGTCTACAGGGGATTCGAAGCTTCCCTTTTTCCTTACCATTTCCAGCTGATAGTGTAGCATCGCCGTGAGCTTCAGAGGACGATGAGGGGCGGGCCAGATCGCGAGACCACACTTCTAAGATCCTGGGGATGTCAGGACAATCACGAAGAAGATGGTCCTCCTTGCATAATCGACAAGGAAACTTGACCTTCCGCGGAGGAGCGGAAGGGGGCTCAACTTGAGTTGTACTTTTAACCTCTCGCTTAGAAGTCTTCTTCTTCTTTGTCTTCTTCTTCTTCTTCTTAGCCACCTGGTTATTTGAATCCAGACTTTCGCCAGGCGAAGTAGAAGATGAGGACACAGAAATAGGCGAAGAAGGGGAGAGGTCCACCTTGGAATCAACATTATGTTGTTCGAGTGGAGGAGACGGTGGAACAGGAGTCGTCACACTCGGGACTACCGAGGTCGAAAACAACCATACGGGAAAACCGATGGTTAACCCAGGCAAAGACAAAGTTGCCATATACGAAGCACCGACATTTCCAAAAGAAGGAAATGGACTAGGGTTTCCATCCGGGGGAACACCTTGGCCGGTAGACTCAGGGAAGGATGCCATTGAAAATGAGAAAGAACCCTACTCAAGCTAACGCAAACAAGATCTAACCGGGTAAATGTGTATCGTGGCAGAATAAATTTTAAGACAAAGGAACTGAACTTGACCTTTTCATGTTTTAAGAGTCGAGAAAAGGACAAAAAGGTGACTCTAGTCTCCTTCAAATGTTTAATGAGCACGAAGTGACAAGACGCTCACTGGCACCTTTTCTTTTAAGGAGTCCGAAAAGGATCAAAAGTGACTACTCTGGAGACTCTAGGCAAAGGGTTTACCAAACAATCCGTAAAACTGCTTATACACCTTGGCAATCAGATGAAAACCAAGGACTTCCCGTACGGCAGTCAATCTTCCCGAATGCTGTGTTCAGTGCATTACGGCTTGTAAGGCGGCAAACACGGCTTCCTGTGGATAAAGGATGATAACCTAGTGGGGTCTCCACATATACTCGACAGTACGTGGGAGCACAAATCCGTGCTAGACCACTACTAAGTCACAAAAGGAGGAATCACCCAACCGTAATGTGAAACAATAGTGGCTAGGTTTAACGACGCCGGAACACGTCTCTAGCCTAGACCTCTAGAATGTATGCGTTAAGTTCCAATGCGTTGTTAGATTCATTCAGTTCATTTTACAGTTGATCTTCAATTAGATTTCAGTTTTTAGGTCCTACCGTATGTGATCTCTCAGAATTTCCTAAATGCAAACTATATGCCAAAATATATCATTCCGTTCAATGAATGCTAACTAAAGAAGAGTTGAGATTTTCAAACAAACAAAATGATCACCAAACAATCAACAAAGATCCTAATGCAGCTAATAGCAATAAATGAAACTTTTTTCTTTTCTTTTCTTAAAAAGTGACTAATTGCCAATAACAATGAAGAATGCTAGCTAATGTAATGCAAAAAAGATCATTTGTTTTTTTTTTTTAAATGGCATAATGCATTTAAACAAATTTCGAGAGATGATAACAAAAGTAAACAGACAAATTTCACTCAATGCAAGTAGAACCAAGTCTGAAATACCAAGACAATCTGTCAAAAACCTCACAAAGACCTCAATGAACTATGTGATCTAAGCCCAAAACGAAGTCAAGTGAAATCCAAACGATCAATAAGTAGATTGCTCGAAGCACACAATAAAAGGTTTTGTCAACCACTAGACAAGTGCAAAAAACAACCAAAGAGTTGACTGGACAATCAAAAAACCAAAACTCCCACGGAAGGCTCGATGTACCAAGCCACTAGATGCTCTAGGGCTGGGATATAAGATCGATGGAAAAAGGCAAACACCCGAAGGATAATGGTAAAAAACCAGTCAACCAGAGTTCTAACACACTCCAGTAGCTGAAAAGGATGTAAAAATACAGAAATCTGAGTTTAAAAAGCTTCCAACAAACAAACTGGCAAATTTCACAGGACTGGCGCGACTGTCAGGTAGAAAAATGCGCTAATAAAGTTTGTTGGCTTAAAAAATAAATCAAGCAGTTCAGGGTCTGGTCGACAGTATTCAGACAGATCAAACAGCAAGAAACAACTTTAAAACTAACCCAGAAAGCTCATTTACGCAAGCAAGCAAGAGAAAACCAAAATGCAAGACAAACTCCAAGCTGTTCGGTTCATAAACCAAACCGGAGATTGACTGAAGTGGCGTTGATCTACTTCGCTAATGCAAAGCAATAGCGTTTCGAAGGCTACCTGGCCGTACTTCAGGCTCCGTCCAAGGTTTATGAATCAAACAACAAATAGCTTCCCCAATGGAGTCGCCAAATTGTTGGAGAGGTAAATCCCCTCTGCGGACAGAGGTGATCCCACTAGCCCAAAATGGGTCTAGCAACAATCAATTAACGCTACCATGCAAGTTCCTAGTTGCAAATTGAAAGTGGATTATGAGAACCAACCTGGAGTCCAACGCTAGTGTCGTAGACGAGTTGATGCTCTCGTTCCCTTGCTCCGGTAGGTCACGATCCTCACGATCTCCGCGAATGGATACCTGCACATGCAAAGAACGAAGCGAATACAAGCATAAAATCCACTAAATACAACTATATATCGGTCAGAAAAGACATAGATCAAACATTATCATAATGAACAATAAGATCGGAACCATAACGATAGTCGTTTATTAATGAATAATCAACAGAGAAAAATACAACCAAAGTTCTGACGTTGAATCTCTCCTCTGGCTGGGCGAGCAGCTACAAATGTCTTGCAATAGACCTTTCTCTCTCTTTGATTATGAATACACAGCTCAGACTTCTGGCAGCATAACCTCCCTATGCTCCAAGACTCTTACTATCACTCAAGACAAGCGTTATCACTACTAGCACTATCACCACTACTCAAAAACTAGCTTGTCAAATGCATGAGGACAGACTTTTATAGATGGAGAAGGGGAGGAAGATACAATGCATCAAGACACCCATTATGGATTGGCATTATCTCCAAAAAGCCGTTGTGGATAGATGTAAGGGATAGATGATGAATCTCGACATCTAGAAGATTAGCTTTATCCTCAAAAGACTTCATGACTTGAAGGGAAAAAACATCCGGGCGCGCGTTTGTCAAAAATATTTTCCAAACTCAATTGGCGCGGGTGTTACTCTAAGACAGAGCGCCAATGGGCGCACCTTCTTTTGAGGATCTCCCTCATTGGTGCGGGTAGTACACTGTGGACCCGCGCTAATGGAAAAAGGGTACTTTTCAGGGATATTTTGCAGGAGGTGTCTTGAGGGCACATGAAGTCCATACTTAGGGGAACATAATGCAAGTGTTTTTAAGTTATGTCACTGCTCACAGGTCCCAGAATGAGTCCTCCAAAGTACGGGAAAGGGGTAACAGGGACAGTGACCAATGGTGACAAATTACTGTGTAACAATTATATGCTCTGTAACTTTCTAATTTTTCTCTTAGAATTTCCATGGTATTAAAAATATTAGGAGTGTCCTCATTTCAACACCAATTAAACTATTTTTCTGCATTTCTATTCCTCAAATCCTCTCCCATGGTGTCGTACTAAAATTCACATTAGTTATGCACATCTTCCATGATTGCAATTCCTTCAAATTATCAATGAGGTGTATCAATAAACTCCTCATCCCTTGCAAAAATCCTCTTAGAAATCTAACTCTAATTAGCTTTGTAGTTGAGGATCAAAGTCACTTGCCTTCAAAATTCCTTTACTCATTTATGACTTATCCACTTTTCCCAACAACCATGGTCAAAATAATTTTCCCATGGCTTTTGTGTCTATACCACCCTTTGCTACAAAAATTTTTCCCAAACAACCTTATTGCGACAACATGGGCTCTGGTACCACTCTAACATGTACTCTAACCTATTTAGCACTATTGTTGAGGTACTTATATTTCCTTCATATCATTTTCAACATTAACATGGCCAACATCACACATAATTCCTTTCATGCACAAGTTTAAACTATCCTTGATGTGATGCCTTACTTGTTTCAAATCTCCTTATCCCACCTTGTGGCTTTTAAATGTTATTTAAAACTTACATTTTGTGGTATTAACTTGTATTGAATTTTAGGCCTACCACTTAGCAACCTCTGATTAGATATTATGTTAGACACCTGTCACCACAATATTTTACACTATAGAGGAATTCACTGTCAATGAAATATGAACTATCAATCTAGATCCACAAGTGAAATCCGACCACTCACAAAAGGATGGTCTTGCTTCTCTTAAAAAATTCCCAAGGTGTGTAAATGATTTTCAATTATGGAGTTAATCCATGTGTTCATTTGACAAATCCATCAAGAATTAACATTTTTATGTTGTGGGGAAACATGCACATCAATCATACTAATTCAACGATTCAAATCCTTCAGTAGGGCCAATGACTATGGCCTAATCCTTAAGGTAAACCTCAATCAACTCTATGATGGGTCCATTCATAGACATAGATTGAAATCTCATTTGATTACTATAATCACTACAAGTTGATGGGATCCCTATCCACAAGCATGTAACTTTTAAATCCACACCATTCACATGTGCTAAGTGTCCTCATCCCACTATTCCAAAAGGAACAAAATGGTGACCACTTTTGCAATGGGTTAATCCCTAACAACATATATGAAAATTTATGGATGACTTAGGTCTATGTAAGTTACAAGACCCCCACCATACTAGTGTGCATGTTATATACCCACACTAAGTAGGACTAGGCCACATGTTCCTTCATTGGTCCACCAAATGAGCTTAACATCTCATTGAGGAATAACCTCCATCAACAATCATAAAGGCTCAAGATCTCATGTCATCTTCATCTTTTATGGACCCCTTTAACTAAGGCCCGTGCTACTACCATTTGGATTTAGCCATGTTTATTGATCTAGGAATAGTTTGATGCCCCATATCATTATCGTTTGTAAAGGTTACTCCCCCAAGGGGCACACCTTTAAAACACACACCAATAGGACCTTACCATGTTTCCCTAGTGCAAAAGTCTTAATAACACTTAAAATAGACAAAACTTAATTCTATTTGTGCTACGCCTAAGTTCCCCAATGACTTCATGAATTCTAATGATTCACCTAACCTTCCTAGACCCTTTCATTTGTTAACAACAAAGGCGGACTCTCCAATATGTTCAATTTCCCATTAATACATAAAAATGTGTAAGCACGTTACAATGCAAGACTATAAGTAACATGCATCAATATAATGTAGAATGGACAATAAAATTATGTAAATAAGAGAGAAGTAAATCCATCATGGCCTAATGCCCAAATGCATAATTAATCATCCACATGTGAGACATAGAATGTAACATAGAATTTACATAATAACAATGATTACAACTTATAGAATTTCATTTTTTCATATTCATAAACAATAATCAAATACTTATTTGTTATAGAAGAAAGTCCATACAACTAGTTGTGCATAGCAACTTTTCACCCAACCATAAGTACTTGATGAAAATATCACCCCCTTGTCGGGCTATGGGACTATTATTACAAATGAATCTAGCTCAAAAGGTCAATTCTCTCCTTACCAAACCCAATTTGTAGGAATTCCTTATATATTCAAACTACATATTGTAATATGCTAAAACAATTGACTTGAATCTACTCTATTCATCAACGGAAACAATAATTGATCGATGAAATCATGAAGTAGAAAAAGGAAGAATTCAATCACACATAACACAATAATTTTCTGGGAAAAGTCATAGCTAAAAACCCTTGTTATTTGTATATTGCATTAATCAGAAAATTTGAGAAGATTACAATGCTTTGCTCAAGCCCGAACAACCTCTGCACTATCTCTATCTGTCTCACTACTTCCTAGGCAAGCCTTGGATGAATACAATATGCTCTACTCAACCTTGAGCTCAACTTGTACAAGTATTTTCTATCCTCTACTTGACTTACTCCCTTTAGCCAATACTTAGCCAAATTCTTAGCCTTCCAAGCTCCTACTTCCTTGCACAATTTCCTAGGTAATTAGCCCATAATTATTTGTGAAATTCCTCATCCATAACTATGCAATCAATCATAGGCCTTCTTGTAATTGCATGCACCATCTGTAAAATTCAGATGCTTATACAATGGATAGTACATTGTCCCTGAACCCTAATCTCAACTGGGTCTTTCTCTGATCTGACATGCATGAGTTAACTATGAGTGAATCTTTAGTTTACTAGTTGAGCAGTGTTGGTTACACCCCACTACTAGATCTCCCACTAATTCCTTCATCAATTGGAACTAGTTTAACTGAATTTAACTCAGTTAAACTGAATTAAATAATTACAACTCAACATGACTTTAGATAGACTCCCAACTCGAATTTAGTAAGCCAACTAAGTCAAATTAACTTAGTTAACTATTACAAGTTGCTATGAGAATTAGAATTAGAATTTAATTCCTAATCTAATTCAAGGACAAAATTAAATTAGGATCTTTCTTGATGCTATTTTAAACATTTCTTGTTGCTATTTTCAACACAATTACACATTATGCTCAACTAATTATGCCTCTTTGAGCACTCCATACAATCTTGTAGCTATCATACATGATTATCGTACTATTCTCAATATCCACATAGCACCAAGAAGGTGAATTCTTTTACTACTCTATATTCCCTGATAACATCCTCCCCTAAAGTTCTCTTTAGAGTGTGTAGAAAGAGCCCTTCTACCTTTTTCCTGTTAGATATTGCTAGGGATATTCTTTGAGCAACAATTGCTAGGATTCAAAGGTCCACACCATCTTGTATTTTAAGTTATTTAGTTACTACTTCATTATCTTATTGCTAAGTACCTCTACCTCTCCCTCCTGCTATTGGTTATTATTATTTTTGGTTATGTGTGTGTATACCACTCCCTCCTCCTTGTTCTATTGAATTACTACCTTTCCCAAGTGGATTCATGCCACTAATAGGATGAGAAAGTCAAGGAGGATGATGGTTGACACTACCTTAGTTAAAAAAATGTTTTTAGTTAAACCAAGTTTCCAATAACTTTGTGAGAACACTACCCAACCATGCATTCAAACACTAGGTAAATATGTCTTTAAAAGGAGGTAGATGGATTCATTTAATACATCTAATGGAAAAGAAATGAGTCATAAAACTAGTACTCAATGTTATAGCTTTCCCTTCCCTTCCCTTCTTTCTGTGGATTTATAGACACTTCCATTCTTATGCTCTATATAATCAACTTAAACCTTTTATATTAAATTTCATAGAAATATTTACATAACTTAAAATCATCTTCATAAAACTAATTCATAATTTTTATAAATAAATTTCACATAACTTGAAATCATCTGATTCATAATTCTTATACGTTTTTCTTTATATAATATATATCTATAAAAAATCCATTTTAAGCTTTGCACTGAAAAATTCATACTAAAATGGTTAACTTGAAGGCGATATGTAAGTATGTCCGTCTCTCTTAAAATAAAAGGAAAATATTCTCTAAATAAAAAAGTAATGTCGGCTATAATAAAAAAGAAAAGAAATTCTTATGCATATTTAATTAGTTGTCCATATGATCTAATATAATTTCATTTAAAGTAGTTAAAAGTAAAAAAATATGAATATGATGTTTAAACCTTCTACTTTTCAAAAACATTTTAACACGTGATATTAACTTCATATATTTCTATATAGAAAAAGAAAATGTTAAAAGAAAATATTTTAATGTTATATAGAATAAAATATCCCATGTGAATTATGAGTGAAATCTTCTAATATTAATTAATGTTGACATATATCTAAATATATTAATAATAGAAAAAACTAGTTTAATGTGTGCTGATAAAATGGCACAATACACATGTTATGTAATCTCTATAAAATTCAAAAATACAATTTAAACAATAAAAAATTACACATTATTTTATGCACTGTTTGCATCTAAAGAAATTTGATCTCCCTGCTCATGTTAGATTTGTGATTAAGATAGATCTATGCTGATTTACTTTAAAAACCTTATTTACAAAATTTTGAGTTATATTAGATCTATGCTTAAAATAAATCTATACTGATTTACTTAAAAACCTTACAAAATTTTAAATCGCTTTTGAATCGCTTTTGTTAGTTTGATAAGTTTAATATCATGTATCACTAACTAAGTTTCTTACTCAAAAACATGAGTATAAATTATTTTGAAATACTTTACTACTCGGACATGTTTTTCAAAACATCACACAGCCTTCAAAATATTTTACCTTAATATATAATACAAAGAATATATAAATATGACGTCATTTTGATGATGTTTTGATTTAACTATTCTTTAAAGGGTGGGTACGTTATCTATAATACTTGTGAGCCCAAGAAACCACCAACATTCATGTACATAACAAAAGTATGTTTTATGTAATATCTGACACCTAAAAAACACTGCAACTTTCATGCACAAATCATAGTATTTCCTTGTCTGTGCGTTTGGAATTATATGTTACTTTTATTTTGAAAAATAATGGTTTGACGGGAAGCTGATTCTTTTCTTAATACAAAGCATTTAACTTTTGCATTCCGATAACTTTTTCAAGTGATTCTGTCCTTGCTGTATGTTATCACAACTGTGATAGTCTGTAAATGGCAAATGGTTTGTATTAGTCTCCCTCTTTATTCGGTTGCTTTTGCTTTCAGCCAGGGAATCAAGACAACCATATTCGCAACAGAGTTATTTCTCCCCATATATATTGCAATCATTCATCACTCCTCAGAGTGCATCTTTTTTCCAGCGACATTTGTTTTTCAGATTGGCTAATTCAGGTATCTGAACCACAAGAAGTACATTAACAGTACATCCATTCACTATTAATTCAATGCCCCACAGTAGCATTCATATTTATATTGTGCTTTAGAATTGCTCTGCTGCAAATTAAGCTATGGCTACCGATATTGTTAAAGGAGCAGCAAGCGCCGTAAAGAGAAGCAGTGTAATTTACATGGATGAAAACCGACTTCTTCTGGAAAATCGGTTAAGTCGTGCGAAGGACCTCTTATTTGATATTAAAAATGAATTCGAAGATCAGCATAAAAGGACCCCAGATACTGTGAGAAATTGTTTGGAAAGGATGCAGGGAGCCCTTGAAAATGGGAGAAATACGATGGACCGCTCCCAAAGACAGAAGCAAAAGTGTATTGGCTGGCCCTTCTGCAACCCCAAACTCTCTAGAGAAATCAGAGATTGGAAGACAGAGTTTGATGAGCTTTTTCAAGAGCTCCAATCCAGCTTTTTACTATCTTCCAATGCTACGCAGGCTGAGGAACGTCAAGAATATGGACTTTTTGGATCAGGGATTGTATCTGCCCAACTTCAGCTGCAGAGGTGACTTACAGAATCACCCCATGTTCGTCTGATTGGAGTGTATGGGCTGGGTGGTATTGGGAAAACAGCGTTGCTCAGAACCGTGTACGAATCCCGCAAGGTTAGTGGCTTCTTCCATGATCTCATCTGGGTCACCGTTTCTCAATCCTATACAATTCTGGACTTGCAGAGCTGTATTGCTCAGAGAATCAAATTAGGCCTCCCAAGCAATTCTGATGGGAATAAGCGCAAGATGGAGCTGTCTGCATATTTCAAGAAGAAGAGATTCCTTTTGATTTTGGACGATGTGTGGAGTGCAGTGAATCTGAAAGATTTGGGCATGGAATTCGGCGAGGGGAACGATTACAATGGCAGTAAAGTAGTATTCTCTACTCGGAACAGAGATCTGATTGTAGAATTGAATGCAGATGAGGAAATGAGAGTACAACCCCTATCCTCTGAGGAAGGATGGGAGCTGTTTTGCAGAGTGGCGTTTAAAGACGTGCTTGTTCCGCATGACACAAATGAATATACTGCGAGACAAGTTGCTGCGGAGTGTAAGGGTTTGCCTCTGGCCATAAATGTAGTAGCAGCATCCATGGCAAAACTGATGTAGATGAGTGAGCTTCTTTTATCTCATATGAAAACAATTCCCAATTTCCCCACTACTCATCCTCGTTTAGATCCAGATCTGTATCAGCAATTGAGATGGAGCTATGATAGTTTACCCAATGTTAGCCTGAGAAATTGTTTTCTGTATTGTGCTGTTTCCTAAGGATGAAATACTGTTTCCTAAGGATGAAATAATTGATATGGACAGCCTGGTGGGTATGTGGATCTCCGAAGGGCTTGTTAGCATGGACAGAGGGAGAAGTTATGTACAATTACTAGTAGATAGTTACCTGTTCGAGCCACACTGGGACTCTCATGAAGACCGCCTGTTGCAGTCAGGAAAACAGAATTTCTCCAAAGTTATAGTTAACAATGTTCTCCATGAAATGGCAATTTGTATCGGAGAAAAAGAGAACTGTGTCTTTAAAGCTGGAAAAAATGCTTCAAGAGTTCCCCTACATGGATGCTCACGAATATTGCAAAAGAATCTCACTTTTTCGCAGTAAAATTACAAGTATGCCAAGGGAACTGAGATGCCCAAGACTAAACTGAGATGCCCAAGACTAGTAAGTCTAATCCTGATTGAAAGTGTAAAATTGGAACATGTTTCAGAGGCCTTTTTTCAAAACCTGGCCTTTCTTACAGTTCTTGATCTATCAAAAAGTCCAATAAAATTGCTGCCAAGGTCATTGTGGCAACTCAAAGAACTGGAGTTTCTCAATTTGAGTTCGACCGAAATAGAACATGTACCTGAAGCTCTCAGTAATCTTTCTCGGCTTCAGTTTTTGGATCTTTCAGTATGTATAAAGCTAAAATCATTGCCAAGTGAGATAGGAGGGCTTGTAAATCTGAAGCACCTCTATCTAGATTCCTGTGACAGTTTATCCGAAATTCCAGATGAGCTTTCAAGGCTCTCCAATGGCGACTGCAGCTTTACAAGGTTTAGCTCTGCCAGAATTGAGGTGGATTTGATTAATGTATAGAATGGAGGATTAATCCTGTAAACAACGAGTGGCAGTGTAGTGAGTTCACTACCTCACTGTTGTGAGTTTGGTTCTCTCGACCTTTGAGGTGCTAAATACTCTCTGCAACTTGCAGAAGCCAACTTCCAATTCAATCTTGTGAAGCATTTCATTGTTACAGTTTATCACTTTTTTGCCATGGCTATTGTTGTGTCCCAGTTGCATTGATTATTATTACAGCTTTCCAAGACATTGTGTTGAACTTGATGCCATGTAATATTATGTTTTGTTGCATTTTATAGATATATAGAAAATAAGTGTAGCATTTTTTTAATATTATATTTAATTTTGAACAAGTGTTTTTGAATACTATCGATTCTATTTGAAAATTAGAATGGTGTCATTGACCATTCTTTTAGAATCAAGCATTAAAACGTTAAAAAGGAAACATGTGGCAATGGAAATAATGTTGAGTAGCAAGGAATTCTCTAATAGAACATAGATGTCTTTCTATTTAATTTGAAAGGGAAAATTGTCACTGTGTTAGGTTTAAAAGAACATTATACCGCATGTTTTGCATTGTTTTTTTATTACATGTAGATTATATAAGGATAGTATTCTTGGCTTGATACTAAAGGCTCGAGTTTATAATTGGGTCACTCTAAGCACCCAATATAGCTCTATCTAATATGAAATTCATAAAGAAAACAACGCAAAAATCAATGGAAAGAGGTAAGGATCTATTTTTTATTCAAAACCAGTGGTGTTAATTCCAATCCCCATTCTAGTTCTCCTAGCAAATGCCCTTTTAACACTTTAAATAGCTCATGCGAGTAAGACCTTCAAGGTCAAGTTTGGCTTAGCAAGAACAACCTTGGATTATTTTAACTATAGCTGCATCATTAATGAGTCTATTGTACATCATTATGCTGATTTTGAAGCTCTTGAAACACGCCGATGAAATTTCTTATTTGCCATCATGATGTCTCTACTAAATTTCTAGGCATATATATTTGAAGTGTTTATCTATCATGTGTTTGTCAAATGTTTAGATTATTGATTTTGTGCTCTATCCCTTTGAGTTGAATATTCTTTGTTTTTAACATATACTAGTTTGTAGTTTTATTATTTCACACAAATTAGCCGTCCAGTTTTTGAGACTATTTCTTCTTTATTTTATAGTTATACATTCTTTAATTTTTATATATTTTTCCCCTCTTTTCCATGCATCATCCATCCCCTAGGCAATCCATTCACCACCACCAATAAAAGTAATAGAAGAAAATAAATTAAAAAGAAAAAGAAAAAGAAAAAGTATGCACCCATGCATTGTATGGTCAATGCATCTCATAAAGAACAAAATCAACTATATTGATCATTTACCGTGTTTGGTTTCAATCAACATGGAGACAGAGCAATGGCATTGGTTAGAAATTGTGTAAGACCACTTAGACATGGTTGGAATGGTTAGAAGTACTACCCTTTCTTAGAAAACAGGTTGAGAAGATGTAATTAATGTTGGATTAAGATATAAGAAATGGCTAGGATGGCCGAGGATAACATATTTATGCAACTTGTTCCTACTTAAAGGGTTGGTGGAATTATTGATCACAAGAGAGACTTTGTGAAAAAGGCATGTAAAGAGACCAAATTGCTCATTATAATTCTAGAAGGAATCAAACACTCCTGAACACATGATAAGCTTTACTTGAAGCCTAATGTTTGGTGTTCTTGTTGGGTTATGTTCTTTATTCTCTAATTTTAATGGAATATGCTATCAAAATTTTGATATAAGAACCATCTAGGTCTAGATGCAAATCATTTAGTCTTTCCAAGTAAGGGAATTGCCAAATTGATGCTAAATTAAAGGTTATATTTGACTAACATATCCTTGACCTATAAAGAGGATCATAGAGGTGTTGTTTTATCCAATCAAAAGAATTCAAGTTTTCCACTTCATCAATTGTTAACAAAACCTTGTGATTTGTCAAATTTTTAGATCTTTTATTGTTGGCATTTGGAGGTGTTTCCTATAGTACCTATCTCTTTCTCTTTTAAAATATTAAGTTTGCAAGCATTTGAGGTTCGCATATGATGGCAATCTAATTTATTGTACATTCTTGGATATATGTGTTATTTTTGTAAATCAACAATCATGACTTATATTGTTACATGACTTATTGGTTGATAGGGATTTTACGTTTTAGTTTTTAACACATGTATTTTGCATGTCACATTTGATTGTTGTAATAAGGTATTATAATGGTTTGGCCTTATGAAGCCTTTGGTTTCTTGTTCTCATGGAGTAGTTGAGATCATATCTCTAACTACCTCTGTTATTGTGCTTAGTCGTTAGTTTTAGGATCTTATTAAGATTTTCTCTCTTAATTTGTTGAGTGGGTTTTATAGATGTAGAGTTATAAAAGCTTGTACTAGGCTTACCATAAAAATTAGCCAAATATTTGTTGTTTCACTTAGGTGTTAAACTCAAGAGTGGGATTTCTCATATCATTGGTATTAGAGCCTTTCGATCCAGTCATAAGTTTGGGTAGTTTCTCTTTGTTTTCTTTCATATTCAATTTGAGTTTTGGTTTGATTTTACCAAGTTGGAACTTCCTAAAAATATTCTAAGTTGTTTTGAAGTGCAATCTCTATTGTTCTTCTCTATGAATTTACTTATTTTATAACTTATGAGGGTTTGGAATTTGATATTTTTAATTGGATATAGATCACTTCCACAACCAATTCATGCCAAGTCCCCTATTGTATTGGATAATTTGTTTTGTAAGGGATATTTCCCATTGTGAATTCGAATTGGATCTCAATATTGAATTCATAAAATAAATTTGAGGACATGTTTTCTTTCCAATTTCACATGGAGAAGTCTCTCATAAATCCTATGATCAATCTCTTAGTTTGATTTTTTCTCTCACAAATATTGTGATATATTTCTCTCACATAGATGTTCGGTCTCTTTTTTTTATTGCTTGTTGCACTCATTGGGAGATATGTTGAATTCCAATCCCAATTCAAACTCTTTCTTTTGAAATATTTTGAAATTCATATCCACCACTAGCCTACACCACCTACCCTAGCACTTCTAGCTCATGTAACATTTGTTTGCTATCACAATCCACCCATGATCCATATTGGATCATTATATTATTTTCATCTGTATTGATGCTTTCAAGGTGGAAAAATTAGAAAAAACAACTTATATGAGCATTTTTAGTGGCAAGACCCAGTTTGTGGAATTGGGGTCAAAAACCTTTTAGGGCCAGGCTGATGCCTTAAATAACATTTTTGGGAGTAAAACATAGCCACTTAAGTAGTACCACTTGGCATTATTCTACACTCGAAGACATTTCCAACGATGCAAGAATCTCTTCAATTGGAGTTCACACACAAAATGTATGCCTCTTAGAAGTTGATCTATCATGATTGACTGCCATAATTTGAGAGGATGCCACGTTAACCCCCATTATTCGTGGAAAATTAGCTAGCCACGTAATCCCTATGAAGAATACTCTAGAAGGGTAAATTTGTAACTCATATTAAGGGTTGAATGGGTCAAATTTAACCCCTAATTGGCTATCAAGTTATGTTAAGCTACTAAGAGCAAAAGGGGTTCCATTCTATTCGAGTGCATTTTTTCCATACTGGAAAAGAGTAGCTAAGAGTGCATAAAAAGGGGGGGCACAAGGGGTAGATAGGGTTTATGTTTTGTGCAGTCCATTGGGCATAGATCTCACTCCTTTGTGTTTTCTTCAATTCTATTTAGTGAAAGACAAAAGAGAAACCTCACCTTCTAGTTGGGTTTTCTCCTGAAAGGATTTCCTAGGTCATATCTTGGTGTTCATTGTGATTGGTGTTTATTTGGTTTTCATTGTTATCCATTTTCCACATTTAATCTATTTCATGTATAAGAAGAGAAAATAGTAAATTAATAAATCTATAAATCTATAAATTTAAGGGAAATCAACCCTCATAGTATAGATCTCATATTCAACTTATTTTTATTGAATATGTTGTGATAAATTGTCCAATGAAATATCCATGACATTTTACAGATTGTATTAATATCAATGCAACTGTATGTGGGTATTTTCTGGGAATTTGTAGAGCATCCCAATCAATCTAATTATAAATTCATAAAAACCCAACCGTGGTTGAAGAATCTATTTTTAATAATCCTCAAGATATGGTAGAGGAGAGATTTTCAAGGATGGGAAATCATGCCGCATATATCAATCATAATATGAACCTACTTATTGTGGCTTTGAAAAACAAACTTGGAGTTGGAGAAATCAAGATTCCAACTTAGAGGTTAAATCAGAGGGGAAATCAAGGGGTTGGGAAGAACTAGAGGAGGAGTCTAAGAAATAACCCAAAAAAGAACAACATAGTTCAATTGTCATGAACCATTCACAATCCCTATTCAAGATGGAAGTGAAGGTTGACATCAAGCCATATCAAGGTGAGATTTATGCTTTGAAATTAAATCACTCGTTGTACCAATTATATGTTTATTTTATTGTTTACCACATATAGGAGGAACATAAAATTTCATTTACCCTTTTGAAACTAGTGGGAAAGCCACGTAGAAACCTTAAGGCTAGAGGGGGATCCCCCAATGAATAAGTGGGAGGATTTTAAAGCTTTTGTAAAGTCCCAGTTATGCTATATTATGTGTGTAGGGGAAGAATGGATTTGGTGGCATTACTTTAGGTAGAGATAGGGGCATAGTGTATAGGAGTACACCATATAATTCAAGAAGTTGGCAATAATGCTGAGTATCTCTTCCAAAACCCAAACGTACTCCTCAAGTATCTAAGGGGAACACATAGCCATCTATGGAAGTAAGTGATGTTGTTCAAACCTAAAATTGTGGATGACGCTTGCATACAAGCACAATACATGGAAAACATAGGCCAGAAGAAAGGATAGTCAAGTGGTTTAAAGAAAAAGGAACACTAGGGAGATTCCAAGGGGGGGGGAGAAGAAGTGGAAAGGGGGAAGGACAAACAAAAAAAAACATCCACAACACACGAGAGAAAATATCCCATCAACTACTACAGCCACTATAACATTGATGCTTAAGCGAAGGAGAAGTGTTGGAAAGTACATCCAAAACTAAACCTAAAGGAAATTCTTGAACGTGATTATGTTTAATTCCTTGTAATTAATCCACAGTCAATGAAGAAATCGAGTCAATGAATGCTCAAACATAAATCTCTTATCTTTTTTTAATCACTGATGCATGTGGAATTAAGGTGCTTTTTTCTAAGTTTGAAGCTTTCTACAATTGGCCTATTCCTTCTAGTCTCATAGAGTTAAGGATTTGTCTTGGTCTTTCCAACTTTTATCATAAATTGATCTCTAGTTTTCATAAATTTCCTTACAATTATATATTTTGAAAAAAAAAAAAATTGTTTTCAAATAGACACAAGATTACTCTCATTCTTTCAATGCCTTGAAAGAAAATTTGTGTTTAACACTTGTACATGTTTTGTTTGATCTCTCACAACCTTTTGAAATTAAGACTAATGGTTTACAATTTGCTATAAATAAATTTCAATTTAAAATGGTCATCCAATGGTTTCATGAGAAGCCAAAAGAAACCATTCATTAGTGACAAAGATTTGTATGAATTACTTTGAGCTATCAAATATTAGAGACATTGTCTCATGGAAAAATAGATGGTTATGCATTCTAATGATTTACCTTTGTAATTTATTCAACCCTAAAAAAATATTGAAGAAGCTCAACATATGAAATGGGAATCATTATTTTTTCTATAATTGCATTGGTTATTGAGTACAAAAAAGGAAACACAAATATGGTGGTTAATTTCTTGAGCCAACCACCTTCCTTTCATGCCTTAAATAGTGTCACAACTTCAAATATGGGATTTTAGACTTAGGCTTCACAGTATCTAGATGATCCATATTTTGGGCTCATTTATAAGAGTATCCAATTTCCGATATATTCAAATATAGTTCCTTTACAATATTTTCATATCAAGGAAGGATTATTGTACAAGTTTGGCAAGTTATGTATACCTTATAAACATCACTCCTCTTTACCCAAATATGCACATTCTATTGAGTCTCTAGAGTGTTCTCTTTCCAAGCAAAACAATGTTCATCATCTATAACGCTTCTTCTACATACCTCACATGTAGAGGGACATTCTTCATTTTTGAGGTATTGGACAACTTTTTGCTACTCCAAACCAACTAATAAAAATCTTGGTTTGAGCTTCCCTTTACCCATCCATACCCATCTTTTGTAAATCATTTCCATGGATCTTGTTAGTGGATTTCCCATAATTTTTCACTCCCATGATTACATTATTGTAGTTTTTGATATATTTAGTAACATGGCTAAGATTATTTCTTGTCACAAGAATAGTTCTGCTAGTGACTTAGCCCATCTATTCTTTCACCTTTTTTGGGAGATCTTTTGATCTTTCCACTAGTATCATGTCTAATCATGAACCATACTTTGTAGGCCCTATTGACACATAGTCTTTGGGATTAGGTGAATCCATGTAAATATTGTAAATAAGAAAATAAGGAGAATTAGAAGTTGAAGAGACACTGGGAGATGAAACCCAAGAGTCTCTCCCTGCATGTATATATCTATAATCAATATCAATGAAAGATTACAATTCGCTTTGAGGAGTTACCTCCTAGTATGACATGGTATCGGAGCATAGGTCCCAACCCCATTTTTGGCTTCCTTTTTACCCTTGTAACTCCCTCCTGCCTATGTCCTGCATATTTTTGCATATTTTTTGGCAGAACTATCACCTCTGACCTACAATAGATCCCACGCTTTCCCATATTCTTCCATTGCTGCCTAAAATAACCATTCTCATACACCCACTACGATACTTTTTCCTTGCATTTCTTCTCCCTAGACCTGTGTTTTTGAAACTCCACGCCCCTAACAAACTCTCTATGTATAAAAATTTTGAGGAATAACTGAGCATTGGCAAGCTCGCCTTTCTCATACTCTACATTGCACTTGGATGCTGAAGCAGTGTGGCTGGTGCATTGATCCAAAGGTGGTGTGGCTGCTAGGATGAAGATCGAACGGTGACTGCAATTCAAATACTGATGGCATTTTGCATCTAGTGATTCCTTTTTTCACCACTGGAATCCAATAAGAGTTTGATGATCGATGAATCCATTAAGGTTTAGTGATCGATGAATGCATGAATGCATATTGAACGAAGCTATAATTGAATGAATGGAGTAACTATGTCTGTGCTACATTTGTTATAAAACCAGTGTATCACCAACGGTTAGCAGGTAGAGTGCCCCACACCCTGATTCTCAGGCCACCATTCCAATATCGTCCTGTTGATTCCCAAGATCCATTTCCCACATTTCTTCAGCCACAAACACGAGGGTTTCTGTGTTGAATGGGATAGACAACGGAATACATTATGGTAAATCTCAGGACAGATTTGTATGCACCTGCTTGTTTCTTAATTCCTGCATAGACATATGAGTTCCTCATCAGGCCAGGCTTGAGAGAGAAGATAGTTCGATCAAGAAGAAGCAGTTTCAATTCCTCCTGTATCCACTTACTGCTAGTCAATACTCCACCTCCCGCCATATATATATCCTCTTCCTAGCCATACATATTACTCCTTTTCGAGTTACATAATATATAACACTTTGGTATATAACACCCCTCTCCATTATGTTATGGTGGCCGACAATTATAATATATAAGACTTTTGTTATAATATATAACTCCACCATATATCACCTCCCCCATATGCCACATCCTCCATATAACCCTCCCCAAGTAATCACTCTATCATATATATATATATATATATATATATATATATATATATATATATATATATATATATATATATATCTATATATATATATATATATATATATCTGAGTGCATATTTTTACAAAAATTACCACCATAAGTGCATTTTTCACAGTATATTGCAAGCAGAATACATTTTTTACAAAGTACACAAATTTTAAAATGCATTCATTGATATCAATTGTTGGAGTAGTTCTCTTTGGAAAAGAGAACTATCCTGAATAGTCATGGAAGATAAAACACACTCTCATTTTTATTGAGTTGTGGAGAGGGGTTTGTGAAGGAGAAGGAGATAATGCACCTACGAAGCCCACTTCAAATAAGGAGATTGCCATTTGGGAAAACAAGAACGGCAAGGCTTATGCCTTGATTGAAACGTCAGTAAATGAAGAGATGAGTCACCATATTTCGCCATTTTCAAATGCCTTTGAAGCTTTAACTAAATTGAAGGAATTGTATGACTCACACTCTGAACTTGAATTTGTTCAATCGATGATTAAGTTGTTTAGTTTTGAGTTGCAAAATGATGACCCTCTTGTCTTAGCATCATAATTAAGATCCATTATGCATGATATAAAAGCCACTCGTTTTGATATATATATTCCTCTCTTAGCTTATTTCAAGCACTATATCCCACCTATTCACATTATCTTGAGTCATTTCAAGCAAGTGGAAACCTTAAGGAGATTACCTTTGAATCCCTTGAAAATACGTTTGTTAAGAGAGAGAAGGATTTTGGGAAGAAGACAACTCCTTATTCTTCTGAAGAATTTGTATGCCTTGCACATAGAGATAAGAATCATGCACAAGATTCTTATAGAGGAAGAGGTGGCGAAAGAGGAAGAGGAAGAAGGAATTTTAGAGGCAGGGGGGGTAGACAGTTCTAAGAAGAAAAGTTTCATCTTCATTGCATACATTGCAATAGAGATGGACATGATGCATCCACATGTAAATTTCCTTGGGACAAAATTGAGCAGGAAAGAAATGAAGACAAAGGTAAAACCAATGACAAAGGGAAAGGTAAAGCACCTGAATCCACTCACTATGTTGTGGCGCACTTTAATAATGGAGTAACGGAAGACTTGTTCAATGCTTCACTTGCTTCTTGGAAATATGATTAGTTGTTTGATTCAAGAGAAACTTTCCAAATGAATTTTGGGAAATTTTTTTTAAGAATTCATTGACAATGTTGATGTAGTAGTATATTTTGCAGACAAGTCAAAACTCAAGCCATCAGTGCTTGGTACCATCATGCTCAAACTGCCTAGTCTTCTCAACTTTCTTCTACATGATGTTCTATATCTCCAAAAATTGAGGAGAAAATTATTGTATTTGGTCCACATCCGTCAGCAAGGACACTCCATTCATTTATTTTATGGCAAGTTCGAGGTCAGAAAAACATCAGATTACTCACTTTTCACAAAGGGGATATAAGAAGAAATACTTCTGAAGCTACAAGGAACCTCTACTTGTGTACAAAAATTCTCATACAATTCTCACTATGATGAAGGTACATTTCCATCAAGTCTTTTATGGCATGCTATATTTGGACACTTGAACTATGACAACCTTCGTTTGTTGAAGAAAAATGGTGTTACTGGTTTGCCTACAATTCCTACGAAACTTAAGCAATGTGATGCTTGTATGTTAGGAAAGCACAATAAATAGTCTTTTCATGATTTTCATTCCAGAGCACCTATAAAATTTGAACTCATTCATTCAGATTTATGTGGTCCAATTCCTATTCCTTATGATAATGGTAATAAATATATGATGACATTTATTGATGACTACACCATAATGTGTTGGGTTTATTTATTGAAGAACAAATATGATGCTTTTGAAACATTCAAGAATTTTCATGCATGGATTGAAAATGATGCACAATCTCATATTGGCTCTATTCACACTGATAATGGAAAATAATACACTTCAAATGAATTTGAAAACTATCTTCACTAGCATGGGATAAACATCAAACAACATTTCCTTATAATCCCCAACAGAACGGAGTAGTTGAAAGAAAGAATAGGACAATCTTAAATACGGTACGTTCCATGATGTTTTTCAAGAATGTTAAGTTAATGTTTTGGACTGATGTAGTTTTATGTGTTGTGTATATAAAGAACAGGTGTCCATATAATGATATAAAAAAAAAGACTCCCTATGAAATGTGGTATAGCCACATTCCTTTGTGAGGCATCTCAGGGTTTTTTTTTTTCACCTATTATACCTTGATACCTAAGGAAAAAAGAAACAAACTTGGTGCAAGGAGTCGCAAGTGTATCTTCTTGAGGTATTAAAATACCTCCAAAGCATACCGCCTCTATGATGAAGTTAATAAGAAGTTTATGATATCTAGAGATGTGATATTTCTTAAATCTTCCAAGACTGACAATGTTGTTGAGCGACAACTTGATTGTTTGTATAGATTCAGACATGCAAAATATTTTCGAGAGTTTGATAACCAAATTTCACATCTTGAAGGGGGGATTCCTGTACTGGATCAATCTGTGGAATCTTATTCTGAAGCACTCTCTCCCTTGCATGAAGCTCCATTCACTGATCCTAATGACACTTTGGGTGATGTGATTGACAGAATTGGGAGACTAAACCTTGATTCAGCCCCAACTCAGTAAACTGAGTAGCCTAGGCCATCTCAAAAAGGTCCTCCAAAATGGTTGACAAAGACACTTGAAATTGTTCATCCTGATGAGGTTGGAAAGACAGGAACTAGAAGCTTAACTAGACAAAATGGAGGTGATGTAGACGATTCTGATTTACCCGATTCACCTATTGATATGGACGTTTCTTATGATTCTGAATTGAATTTGTCTACATATTTTGAACCAACTTCCTTCAAAGAAGTTGTTTCTCATGATGAATGGAAAGAAGCGATACAAAAAGAATATGATGTCTTGATAAAGAATGGAACCTGGAAGTCGGTTGATCCTCCATTGGGAACAAAACCAATAGGTTTCAAGTGGGTCTACTGGAAAAAGTGTAAAGCAGATGGCTCACTTGACAAACATAAAGACAAGCTTGTGGAAAAAGGCTTCGCATAGAAGGAAGGGGTCGACTATGAGGAGACATTCCCCCCCATAACAAAATGGGATACCATCTGAACACTCTTTGCCTTTGCAACACAAAAGGATTGGAAAGTCCATCAAATGGATATAAAAACTTCTTTCTTAAATGAAGATCTAAAAGATAATGTTTTTATGTCCCAACCAGAAGGATTTGTTGTGAAGGGTCAGGAACATAAAATATACAAGCTTGTAGAATCCTTGTATGGCCTCAAGCAAGCCCTGCGAGCCTGGTATGAGAAGTTAACTGAGCATCTTCTGAAACTCAACTTCAAATATTATGATCTTGATGATCCAACTTTATTTATCAAGAAAGTTGGAAAAACAATTGTATATATTGTGGTGTATGTAGATGAACTTTTAATGACAAGGAATATTGAGAGCTACATTGCATCCATAAAGAAGGAATTGAGGAAAGGTTTTGAAATGACAGACTTGGGCTATGTTCACTACTATCTTGGTATTGAAGTAACTCAACATCTGAAGTTTATATTCCTCTCTTAGAAGAAGTACATTGGAGATCTGTTGAAAAAGTTTGGCATGGTTGAGTGAAATCCTTTGACTACTCCAATGGAACATAACTTAAAGCTCACATTCACTGAAGGAAAATAATTTGAGGATGCAACAAAGTATAGATAGCTTGTAGGAAGTCTCAACTACTTGACTACTACCAGATTGGACATTTCATTTTTTGTTGGAATCTTCTCCAGGTTTATGCAAAAACCATGTGAGGGACATTAGTTTGCTGTGAAAAGAGTTCTAAAGTACTTGAAGGAAATTCAAGGATTTGGACTTAAGCATACACATGTGGGTGACTTTAGCTTGATTGGATACTCTGGTTTTGACTTTGATGGAGATAAAGAAACTGGGGTATCTACTTTTGGTTATGTTATGAGTCTTGGATAAGGAGTAGTCTCCTAGAGGTCACACAAACAATAAGTCCCAACGGATTCCACAACTAAGGCATAATATGTGGCAGCAGCTGAAGCAACAAAGAAAATTGTGTGGCTAAAGAAAATTTTGGAAGATTTGCAAGAGAAACAAGTGAATTCAACTCCTTTCATGATTGGCAACACTTCTGCAATAAATTTGGCCAAGAACCTAAAGTTCCATGATCGAACAAAGCACATTAATACAAAATACCATCTAATTCGATGTCATGTTGAGGCCAAGACAATCCATCTACGCCATTGTTCCACAAATGAGCAGATTGCATACATCTTCAACCAAGTGCTTGGATGAGAAAATTTTGAAAGATTCAAATGATGCTTGGACTCACCAACATCCCTTCAAATTAAGGGGGGAATGTTGACACCTAATCTTTGGGATTAGGTGAATCCACGTAAAAATTGTAAATAAGAAAATAAGAAGAATTAGAAGTTGAAGAGACACTATGAGATGAAACCCAAGAGTTTGTCCCTCCATGTATATATCTATGATCAATCTCATTGCAAAATTACAATACACTTGAGGAGTTACCTCCTGGCCTGACAGACCTTTTTTTTCATTCCATTTAGAAAATACTGAAAACTTCTCTTTATTTTCCCACTACCTTTCATTAATAGACTAATAGTCAAATTGAAGTGGTTAATTATACTTTAATACAAAGTATTCACATCCATCGTCACGTTTCTCTAAATAAATGGGATTTGAGTCTTACCCACATTGAGCATGCATATTTACCCACACTAAACATGCATATAACCAGGCAATTTACTCCTCCATAATTCACTCTCCCTTTTAGGTCTATCTCATTTTTAATCTTTAGCTCCTTATCCGTTTACCTTATTTTTTTTTTCCTTTCCCAAATACATCAAATCTTTGAAAGAACGAGATAATGCATGTACTATTTTGCTTAACACGTATAGTTCCTCCAAGCTAAAGTGATATAGATTCTTCAAAATATTCCAGAAAAGAAAAGAAAAGAAAAAATCACGAATCAACATCATGTATTGCACCATTTTCACAATAGTGACACAATGTGATGATGCATTTGGACCAACATCAATTTTGGGAAAATGCATATATTAAGGTTAAAATCATTCAATATGCCCCACTAAATTATTTAGCAAGTGTTTAATAATTCTTTCCACATTGATATTCAAGTTGGGAATTCATGATGTTGTTAAGCTCATTTGCTCAAAGCAAATCATGAGTTGATGTTGGAAATAGATATTCAAACAATCATCTTGTAAATATTATTCCGGATTTTTAGATTCTACTTATTATAGATCAAAATTTTGACATAAATACTTACCAAACTCATCAAGGATCCACCACTTCCTACCTTGTTGATAAGCAAGTCAACTATTACATCAGGCTCATTGGATTTTTCAACATCATATGGAACAATGCTTTCCTTCTCTCTTGAAAGCGTTAAAGGTAAATGCATGATAGGTACTCTATTTATTAGTTCTTAGTTTATGTATTTTTCATATCACATTATTATTGTCATAATATATATTTATTATGGTTGGGCATGATAAAGTTTTGGTTTTCTTAATTATCATGGAGTAATTGGAATCATATCTTTAACAATATCTTTTTATCCTGCTTAGTTGTCAATTTCTATGATGTTTTTGAGATTTTCTCTCTTGATTTGTTGAGTGAAGATTCTTGAAGTAAAACTATAAAAACTTGTGCTTTCCCAATGAAATCAATTAAAGATAGTTTTTCTCACTTTGGTGTTCAACAATGCTCATGAGTGGGATTTCTTACATCATTGGCTTAAAAAATGTGTACATTCTTAGATTTGTTGTATGTATAATTTTATGTTTTAAAATATTTTCTTTTATTTTACATTTTAATAACTTCATTACTATCTCTTGTCACAAGTTGTGGTTTCAATAAAAGAAAAACTAAAAATGCTAGTTTCACAAGTGAATTATAGAAGGAGATCTAGATGGCATAGGGGAATTGGGCTAAGTTCAATAGGGTGGTAATGGAATGATTTCAACTTAGTTGCTTGTATTTGGCACACACATTGGCAATTGAATTCAAATGTAAAGAGAAGCAATAAAAGCAATTCAAGAATGTTCACGTGTTATTGTTTTTATTTTAGCATCGAGTGCTATACAAATCTCATTTATTTATTTTTAGTCATGCAAATGAAGGTCTAAATGGCTATATTACAAACTAGACTTTGGCATGTATTAGATATATCTGGTAAACAATTCACCACTGACACATAAAATTTTTGTAGGTTTTACTCAACTTAGAAATGATGAGTGTGCATGAAATTTTCTACTAATGAATCACATCCATAAATATATGAAAACAAAAAATAATCACAATAAGAACTTGGAAGGGAAATATATGAGAAAAGACAAATGAATGAACACACACCTTAAAATAAGAACAACATATTGGAACATAATTAATTGAACCTTAAGGAACACAAATAGAGAAGAAGGTATCATATTTATTGTATGTTTGCTTTCTTAAATGCCATTTTATAGCCTTAGAAATTATTATTCTTTGTCATGCTTCTCTCAATTGCAAGATCAAGCTCTTCAAAATTTAAACAACAATTTTCAGTGTTTCACCATGTATTTTAGAACTTCCAATTGATCATGGAAATTATTATCCTATGGATGAAGATATGTAAACTCTAGATGCTCTTCAATTTCATTATGAGAATAAACCTTCTCATTCATACCATTTCATTATGAGGATGAATATTATAAGGATAATGTCACTTTTTGTTAAATAGAGATAGGTTTAGTTGATGCTATACAACTAAGCATAATTCAATTAAATGGTATCCGTATTGCACTTGGGGTGATGGATTTTCCGTTCATGGGAGGTAATATGTGATTTATAGTAGGTGAGAACATAACATGTTTGATCAAGTCTCGCATTATGGAAAAATCTCTTTCGGTCATTATGGTGTGTTATTTTGGAGAAGCACAAAATGCAAGAATGAATTTTTCAATGACAACCATTATACAGAGAGTTTGTTCTTCCAAAATGTTAGAATGATGACAAACTCAAATATCATTATAAAAATATAAGTGACGATGGAAAATGCAAATGAATAAGGTAGTTATAACTTAGACAATGGAAAACTAACCTATCTGATATATATTTCTTCTTCATTAAAATATGTACAACAATATCTTAAGAAGCTAGTATTAATTACTTGAAAGGCCAAGCCTTGAGGGTTAGCTCAATTGGTCAATTCCTCATCATTAAAGCATCTTTGCTATTGAGAGGTCATGAGTTCAATTCTCTCGACACTCATGGGGTTAAGCTCTATGGTTGAGATGGCAGGAAGTGATCTCTTTTGGTGGATCTGTCTGGTACAAATATTTTGTGGATGTAGTCGTCACTAAACTGGATCTGTGAACCACAAAAAAATAAAAGAAGCACCGAGGATTATCTCAATTGGTTGAGTATCATGTTGTTAAAACACCTTTAATATTGAAAGGCCACGTGTTCAATTCTCTCGACGCCCTCAAAGTCAAGCTCCGAAGTTGAGTTGGCAGGAAGTGATCCATTTAGGTGAATCTACCTGATACAAATATTCCATGGACGTAGTGGTCACCAATCTCTAAGATCTGTAAATCACATAAATATGATAAACAATAAAAATAAATAAATAAAAAATTACTTAAAAGCCAAAAAAATAAACTTCACTTATATGTTTCAACATAATCTTCAAACTTGTCTGCTAATGGTAGCACAATTGGCAAAAAATATGTTGGCAAGCCTTTGCATAAGTAATAAAAAATTCAATCACCTCAAACATGTCTCACTAGCCAAACTTAAAACAATAAAAACAAAAAAAGACAACATAATCTTAAACTTAATATATATTTATGTAAACTGAATAAATCCATAAATCATTAAAATAATAATTCATTTAAATCTTCATAAATTAATAAATTGATTTCAAATTAAAATCATTTAACAAATAAAATATGTATTTAATTTTTTTTTACTCAAGGAAAAATATCAAACATATTATTAAATATATGCTTTATAAAAATTTATTGACATTGTTTTGTTACATGCTAGCAATAATGAGATATCAGAGTTTCTATTAAGTATAAAATTAATTAGTAAATAATTATTGATTATTTTATATCTTATATTTTAAAAATAAAAAAAAATAATAATTTAATTAATTAACCATGAATAATGAACACATTACAATAATAGTTATCTTTTAACATAGATTAATAATATGTTATTATTAATTTTCCTTTTAACTATAATACTATATATATATATATATAATTATATTTATTTTCCTTTTAACTCTCTCTCTCTCTATATATATATATATATATATATATATATATATATTTATTTATTTATTTATTTATTGAGGTTTTATTGTTAGGTTTTGAGAAAATGTGATTTTCATATCTACTTTAAGTTTTAACTATGGCAATGAAATGTGTTGATAAATTAATAATAAAATATAAAAGGATGTATTAAAATTGTCGTGGGGTTGTCAAGATTTTAAATACACTAAGATAAGATGATTATATTTTAAGTAAAATTTACAACACTTTTATAATCATTTCCATATATGTCATGTCGCACATTCACATGACCCAATATTACAAATTTTACCACCTACCATTCAATCCTCTCAACAACACTTGTATTATGGTCAATTGTTTTCTGTCGCTACAACTCAATCTTGGTTATCATTCAAATTTGTATACACATATTTTATATTTTCGTTATGGTTAATTTTTTTTTTTAATGTAGTTCATAGATACTGGATGGCCACTACATCCATGGGAAAATCTAGGTAGATTAACCCGAAGGAATCTACCTGCCGGCCAAATGAACATGACCTAACCCCAAGGTCATCGAGGAGATTTGACCCTATAATCCCCAATTGACAAGATACTCAACAACAAAAACTCAATCAATTAAACTATCCCTTAAAGCTATTCATCATGGTTAATTTCCTTTCACTCTTTATACTATTCCCAATTATTTTGATACAAAGCCAAAGAAAAATTATCCAATATTCCCCAGCCAAACAAATAACTATAATTATAACCATAACTTATGTTATAAGGTTATTCAAAAACACTTCATTTAACTTAACCATTTGAATATATTTAGAAAACCTATATTGATATTGGTTGAGATTACATCAAAATAAAAATTATATATGATGATACTTTCATAAAATTATATATATGTATGAATGAGGCCGAGCTTTGTGATTTTTCATCATTACTTTAATGTCCATGCCGTCTTCGGCAGAATTTCACTAACCAAATGGAAAAAGCCAGCTTTATTCTTTCTTTCTACATTGATCTATATGGTTGGCTGCAATAACTTGTTAATAAGTATATATAAATATTTTAAAATCTTAATAAACTCATACTTGTTTTCTTTAATGGATTATAATGAGATAGATTTTCAACTTGTTTTCTTTAATGGATTATAATGAGATGGATTTCATTTTTTTGATTAATTATAATAAGATGGATGTGAAGATATAAAGAGGTAAGTGTATAAATATATTTAATATTTTAATTAAATATTTATTCAAAATATATGGCAACATTTACATGTTTTTATAATTTATTTCTATTTTTTTTTGAGATTAGTCTCTTTAAATGAATTATTTATTTAAAAGAGATTTATATAATATAGGATTTATAAAATTAAAATTTATAAAATTAACTAACATATTGTTAAACCCCATATAAATTTGAATACTTGTTATTTCCTTACTCACATTAAAATATCATTAAAAATATTTATAGCATTAACATGCATATTATTATTATTATTATTATTAAATTTTATAACTTCGAAATTTTTATTAATTTTATAAATTTACAAAATCATTCTAAAACATATTGTTGAATTTTATAAGTTTGAAAATTTGTTAATAATATAATTCTGCAAAATCATCTTATAAAGAGCCTAATGATGTAAAATTCATAGCATTAGTTGTATATAAATGCAAGAACAATATTAAATAAATTTAACAATCCACTTACCCACAAAATAAAAATTAAAAAATAAAAATAAAAAGTACACCTTCCTAATTGCAATATAACAACATTTTCCATTTTAAGGTGGCAAGTTTAGGATGAGTTATTTATAGCCCTAGAGGAACAATTGTTTATACCTACTCATGGATCCTCAAAACTATGACTAATAACATGGAAAAATGATATTCTTTATTGAAAGGATTAAATTTAACTAAAAGTTTGCATATTTCAAATCTCATCATGATTGGATACTTCAACTCATCAAACTCATGTTCTTGGATCCTCTCTTATCTATTTTCCATTTGGCCTCCATCCTAGAAAGAATAAAACATTTACATTATACATTTCATAAGGTGAAATGGTTTCATGTTCCATAGGAAAAAAAATATATATGTAAATTACAAGCCAATTTAGCGATAAGGGAAAGTTTTTGGACATTATTCATCAACAAGAAGGTATATTCACAATCCATTTCTTAATACAATGTATAATATTCTTGATTACAAATTAATATGGCATATGGTGGATTACATGCAAATTCTATCCCACATAGCAAGGACAACAATGATAAGACCCTTCCACTACCATTACACACTTGCTCCAACCTTTGTGAATTCTAATGAGTTCTCAACTTCAGCAAATTGTTATCAAGGTCAGATTATCAAGATGTTTCTTACCTTTGTAAGACCAACTTCAATTCATTTTCCTTTTTCCTATATTGTGGTGCTAGTGCAATGTGAACCCTAGCACCTTGTATCTGAACCCACTCTAGCTGTGACATATTAATCATTCAAGAAATTAAAGCTTGAAACTCTAATTCAATTTCATTTGCAATTATGTAGTCCATTTTGGAATTGGATATTTCAACCCAAAAGTCAGATTTTGGGACTGATCTAGTGAGTCTAGGTGCATGTTTTCATGGGTTCAGCTTGGATTTGTGTACCTTTATTTACCCAAGCAGTTTGAGCCTTTTCTTCTGGTTTTTGGAGGTGTCCATCTTAAACTTCTAGTTCATCGATATGAGAAAATGGATTATAAAGAACTCTAGGAAATACAACTTATCCTTCAAAGGCATGAGGATTCTATCAGAGATTTAAACACCTCTCTTTGGTCCCTCATTAATAGGTTGGTTTTATAAGAACACAACAACAATCTTAAGGTGGAGATTAAAATGGAAATTCTACTTCAACGCGAGAAGAAGGTGATAGTATTTGAATCAATAATTCAAGTTCTTTTCCATCTATTGAACTAGGTTGCATTGAATCAAGGTGAATCGCTCTCTATGAAATATTCATTTATCCCGCATTAGGCTTCATTGATATCCATCACAAAAGTTTAGAGTCATCCCCAACAAAAGGACCCCTTCATATAGTGTTTGCTAATAGACACCTGGGATGGAGCTAAAGGAAACAAAGTAGTGGCTAGCCTTACTACCCTCTAATGCATACTCATATATGTTATGTCTAGTAATTAGGATATTAGAAGTCTTCTATTGGGTTTTCACATATAGATATTTTAGTTCAAAATTATATTAGACATTGTCTTTAGATGGCCATTTTTGAACATAAATAGTTAGCATTTGAATTACACTTTTTTAATGGGAAGTAATTTTGTATAACTTTATTGTGATTTTTTGCTATAGCCTCTTTTATTAATATATATTCCCAATTTAAAATTCATGAATTATGTTTTGAGAAATAAAATTTAAACCCCTAAAAAAACTTAGTAAATTTGAAACTTATCTAATAAAATTTTAAAAAAACAACATCAGACCAAAACCATCATCTTCCACCATGTTGTTTCACTTTCAAACCTCCACACCATGACATATAAGGGATATATAATCATAAAACAAAATGGTGCTTTAACATGACCCTTCCATGACTACATAGCATTCTACAATTTCCATACATGACAAATTTAAAATTCACCGTATAACCTTAGTAACTATCAATCTATGGTGTGAAGACATTTAATGTTGTATAATGAACTTATCTTACAACCCATTAAACCTTATGCCAATACCAAGCCCATAAAGGAGTAGAGTATGTGAGAGCACGGTAAGATATAGACATTCTAGGTAGTTTCCCACCAACACATGGGATATACAACATACATAACATCACATGACTATTCTAATACATTGTCTCACATATTCTTACAACCGATGACAACAATGAACACAATCCCTTGTGCATGAATAAATTATATAAACAATTTACAATTTTTTAGTTGAATATATAAATTGGATAAGAGATAATATATCATTTTTGTATATCTATTTATTTTAGATTTTTTTTTTAATATAATTTATTATGGACAAATAATAAACACAACTACATTTCTTCCCCATTAGAATTTGTAAATTTCCTAAAGATTTTATTGCTTCCGCATTAGAATTTGTAAATTTCTTAAAGACTTTATTGCTTGTATGGAGGTTGTATCTTTTTAATCGTTCTAATGGAAAAGGCAAAGACACACTACAAATCAACCTACTTTTTAAAAGAGGTTTATTTTAGGGCATATTTTAAGAATATTTTATTATAATTACTTTGTAATTTTAGTATAGGTTTTGTGATTTTTTCAAAGTACGAAGGGAATTATTATAATATATTAGAAATTTAATTGAAAGGGATTTATTTATTTATTTTAAATTAGATTAATTCTATTAATGTAATAAAAATATTACAAGGAGGCATTGGTCTCTGCAGAACAAGCCCCAAATTATGCCATGTTTAACAACAAAAGACTAGAAAGAGACTGCCCGCAACGGGGAAACCAATCCAAAACTATAAGTGTTTGCTGCCCTCGCAGGGGTAATAGCCTGTAATGCCAGAGTGGAACAGTTTTTTGAACTATCATCAAAATTAACAACATTGCATAAAAAAACAACAGAATAGACCCATAGTATTGGGAGCTGGAAGCCCAAAACCTGAAAAACATTGACCAGCTAGGTGTCGTTAGGAGGAGGAGTTTCTTCCACTATCAGACACCTGTATGCCTCCATGTCATCTTCTGCATCCTGTTTATCTCTCGAATTTTCTTCCATGTTCTTGAAGCGGCCTGGAGCGGTGCGTCCCTGACCTGCTTCGCTACTTCTGTGTGTCCCTGAGCTGCTTCCACGGACTTTTCTCTTGCTGATGGTGTGTCGCGCCTGAGTATTGCGGGTTGGGTCTTCGGAGTTTTGTGTCTCCTCTCTAAATGCCACCGAGATAGTCGCTATGATGCATGGACGATCCAGCGTGTAGCAGAATTGAAATTGAGCAGAATGTCTAGGCTGCAGAGAAGAGACAAAGGCAGCAGGAGGTTGGGGAGCAGCGTCAACAAGCCGAGGACCTGCAGTCTGAGCCCACCCCTGACTGCTGCGAGTGGCTGGGTAGCGGCCAGAGAAGTGAGCCGTCGCCGAGGAGGATGAGTCAGAGGGGGCCGAGTCAGAGAGGGACAAAGGGGGGGGGTGAATTGATCTTCCTCTGCTGCTGCCCCTCCTGCAACACATTCGATGACGCAGACTCACCTAGGCAAAATTGAGCAGACGAGGACGAGAAGGAGCAATGCCGAAGAAAGAGTGGTCAATGGGATCAGAAGGACCTGTGATCAGCAGTTCAGAGCAGAGATTCAAGACTGAAGAACTAGTCCGAAGGCAGCAAAGAAAACTCTGCGAGAAATGAGCACCATCCACCATCTCAATGCAGCATAGAACTTGGCAGCGTCTCCCCTTTGTCGTGCGCAAGCTTGGCTCTGCAGCAGCAGGGAGACAATTGCTGTTCAGAGGAGGCAGAGCGGGGGGAAGACGGTCTGAAGCGGCCATCTTAAAAATCATATTGATGAAGCCTCGACCTGTGCAGTATATTAATGTGCCATTAATATCGGCGGTGGCTTCCTGGATAAGCTTCTGAGTGGAAGCGTGGGTGGCCAGGTGGCCTCGCCACTTGCCAACCTGCGTGGTACCTGCGTGCCTAAACACCCGCATCCGGGAAATTGAAAGGATTTATTATAATATATTAGAAATTTAATTGAAATTATTTATTATAATATATTAATTTTTTTTTTTTTAATTATTATAGTATTATAGAATGATTATTTTCATATTTATATCAAAATAATTTAGTTATTTTAAGGAAATAATAAAACAAAAGTTAAAATTAATTTTCAAAAGGAAAGAAAGAAAATTATTCCTTTATCATATTTATTGAGTTATTTTTCATAGATTTGTTTAACTTTAGTTATATTTATTCTTTTTAGATATTTTTGATAGACGCACAATGAAATAAATATATAAAAATGAGTTTTTGAAAAGAACCATATGTAAAAACATATTTTTTATTTATTTATTTTAATGTATTTTAAGTGTATCTTAATGTGGGTTTATAGAAAACTATGGAAAATGAGTATTTGTTGGATGCATAATTTAATTCTACATCCAACTAGTGCCTTCACTTAAAATTTGTGTAAACCTACAATCAAATAAATTGAAAATAGAATTAGCCCACGGGGCATAGAGCAAATCGTGATAGGATGTTATGTTAAGGCATTTCATACTGTAAAGGTCACGGTTTGAAACTCTTAGGCAAAAATCCAACCATGCAAACAAATGTTGCGGCCTAGGTCGAGTGTGACCCCAATGATCTTGATGGCTTAGATGCCCCTCGATCGCACCTACTCAAACCATAAATTAGACATATCAATTATCTCGAAATTCACATTACATAACCAAAAAAATAAAAATACAATTAAAATATATTACACCTCATAATTACAAAATTAAAATTAAAATATATTACACCCCATAATTACAAAATTATTTACTTTTATAGTTAACATCAAAATATTGATTTTTTTTTTTCTAATTAACATTACTAACACATTTTTTATTATTTAAGATATTTTTTATTTTACAATTTCTCTATTTTGTAACATTAACAAACATATTATTAAATTCTAGGAATATGTAAACTCGATAACTCTTTAAATCTACAAATATATTCTAATAAAAATCTTATATTAACTTATAGCATTAACAAAAATTAATTGTTTATAAATAAGTACACTTAAAATAATATTAAATAAATTAAAAGATTCATTTATTTGTAAATAAAAGTTAAAACCACATTTTATATCATTTTGTAATATACTTTTTAATCGAAAAATAGAAATTTTGAATTGGAAAATATAAATATAAATAATTCGATGTGAAGTTCATTTTCCATAAATATCTTAACAAGAAATGAAAAATAATAATATTATGCGACCAAAATTATAAACTCCTAATTATAATTATTATTATTTTGTAATATTTGATTTTAATTTTTATTGATATTAAAAAAAAATACAATTGATGTATGTTGTAGCATATTGTTGATTTTGTCAACGAGAAAGTCCATATTCACATACAACTGAGAGTAGCAGTTGCCCTAACTATCAACAAAACCATAAGTATCAACCAGTAAAAGTAACATCCACACTAAGTTGACCATTGACAAAAAGCATACATACTACTGAACTAGAAGACATACATACCAAGAAGAACCAAAAAACATAATAGCCCAACACAAAAACCGGATAGCGGAAGAGCAATGGGAGAAACCATTCATCAAAGATAATCTGGAGATGAATTTATGTTGACCATGTTGACTAGTGTGACATCAATGATCACTTCATCATTATGAGTTGCTGTGGAATTTGAATTGAACCTGAGTTGATGTAGTGCTAGATTTTGTTCAGCCGAACCATGATGTCATCCATATTGTATGTAATATGCCTCATTATATGCTAAGTGAGGTCCTCTTGACCCATAAACAACTTATAATTATCAACCTGCTTGTCCCACAACACCAAATGAAGCAAAGATGTCGTTTGTTTATGAGAGAATCTTGAATGCAGGAAGTATAACTAGTGTTTTTTCCATTTTTCCTAAGTATGGTACCCACTCTATTTTCATTCACAAACCTTAGAATCTGAATGATACTTTCTTTCACCAAATTCTCTTGCTTCCATGGATTGTATTTCCTATCGAACTTGCAAGGGCACAACATCATAAAAATTTTCCAATGACTCCTAACCAAAGAGATGACTTTTTCTAGAGGAGGACGCTGCAAATGATCCTCCTCTTCTACTATTCAGTTGTTGTCGCAATGCCATCAAATAGAAGAACTTTCAATAAAATTGGACAAACAAGACTTGAGACAACCTACAAGAATTTACGTAGGACAACAATGTCGCGCTGAGACAAAAAACCCTTTATTCCTTGAATACCAGACACAACTAGCGAGGATAAAGATTCAATGTAAACATCATCCACATACCTACAACCATGAGTATTCCAACCAAACAGGACTCGAAACTGGGTACGACTAAGAACCATAGACAATTTCCCCTCTTGACATGGCGTAACCACCCCCACTCAATTCGAAACTTCACAGTGTTAAAACCAAATAAAAAATAAACCATTGTACTAAACATTGACAACCAAGACTGGACAGTTAAACGATAACCTAAAAGGTTCAAGAGACTGTAAATTGGCCGACGAGCACCACCACCAGCTCGAAAAAGGACCAGAGGATGAGTTATACAAAAAGCACACAAAATACATCTAGTGGTCACTCATGACCCCACAATCCTATCTATGACAATAATAGAGTGGAGAATAAACAGAGGAGAACGACCAAAATAATCACCACCCTTAAATATATCCCTCAGCACAAGATGAACTAGGACGCATCGCAAAATAACATGACTACACAACCTGAAATGACATCGCATGCAATTAAAATACCCAGGCTAACTGCATGACCACCCCATACTTGAATATACCGTGAACTACCTACGCAAATCTGGACAGAGCGAGCAATTACAAAGGAAATGAACTTGAGAGCATCTAGCTACGTAAAATACTTGACCATAGAAAACACCATCTGCTTGCATGTTTTCGAATGGGATGGAGACAATGTATTGTCACCCTACATACAGTGGTACTCTTTGCAACTCCTCGGCAACAATTAAACCTATATATGACTGAACCGCAATGGTGAAAGAGGCAGACTGGAAACTCACTAGAAATCCTGGTCCATAGACGGGTTCAATATCATACCTCGCAAGAGTTAGAATTGTTTGGTACCACCCTCTAGATGCTAGTGCTATCCGCCACCCTACATGCTCAATGGGGTCTGTATATAACCAAGCCAATGGAGCGATGTTGAACCATGAAATAAAACCTTTGACATTCCTTCATCACGCGCCAGGTGTTTAACCCCATCTTATGCTTCTCTGGACCAAAACCACCCATAATTTGTGTATCATTAATGTCGATCGATCGCCTGTCAAGATGAATTCTCCCTATCTCCAATATCCCACACGTTTTCTCCTCCATGGAAAATTCGAAACCTTAACTCCTTATTCAAATATGTTTGCAGAGCCCACTAGTGCGTACCATAATGTTGTGAAGTAAATTTCCCACATGAAATAGCATACATCTCCCATTATAAACTATTTTTTCCTCCTCCGCGCGTTGGGGGTTTTGTGCCTAGTGGGTGGCTTGGCACACTCCCTCAAGGTCGCCCCCACCTTAGCCAACAAAACGCCTCGCATGCTAGTCATTTGATTCGTACCACCCATCCGCCGTAAAACATTTTTCCCCATGTTGGAGATGGTTTACCGCCATTCGAACACCCCATCAAGGACCCACCCATTATTAATTCACTTTCAAAGCTACTTCCACACTAGGGCATGTGAGGGATGCAACAATGGCTATAAACATATCCTTAGTTACATGTCACATTACATTTTCCATCAATAAGATTATTCCAATGGAACTATAACACAATTCCTATAAACATATCCTTAGTTACATGTCACATTACATTTTCCATCAATAAGATTATTCCAATGCTTCTCATACAAGCCTAACACTTATCTATTGTAGTGTGAGTGTATACAATATTTCACAACAAACTTACCTAGAATTCACGAAACCCTATGCCAATACCGAGCATGAACTATTATAAAGTGTAATCTGCGAAGTTGAATAGATGTATATACATTGTGTCCCAAATGCCCACGAGCACATGCAATATACTAGCAGATATGGAATGTCATGTGACAATGATGGTATGCTAGCTCACATATCTTAATAATGGATTATAGGAAAAACACAATCTCTTTTCAAAGAGGAGACATGCACGAACTATTTATTAAAAAAATTATTTGTATCTTTTAACTTCAATAATATATGATGAACAAATAATAAAAACACATTTCTTTCACATTAGAATTCCTTATTAAAACATATATCTTCCACTAAAACATATCTTCCACGTTAGAATTCGTAATGAAAATACATATCTTCCACATTAGAATTCATAGCTTTCTTATAGCTTCATTATGGTGATTTTTTTTTCAACTAGAAACAACCAACAATTTTATATTAATATATCGTTGTTTACGTCATAAGTATATATGCCTCCATTAAAAGTATCGACAATGGACATATATTCTAGAGGGAGATTACATCTCGATAACCAAATAGCATACTCATATTCTATCGATGTGTTCAGCTAATGCCAAATTATGCAACATTGAACAATATATCAAGTATACATATATTCTAGGTGATAAATATACCATCATAGAAATAACATGTTAGATTTTTAATCAAAAATTAATTAAGTTCCTTCAATATTCTACATATAGTCTTGAGGTAGACTATAACCGACACACCAAAGTGTGGTATGTTGTAACTGTGTTGAATATACATCTCTGTAATTGTCCCTTGAATTTCAACCATGTCAAATGTAGATAATAGCAAGAAACAAAGTTCCAAAAAGTAGACATGAATGACTACCTTCAAGAAAGTTGTTATCATTGAGCTCCATCCACCAATATGCAATATCATGTAAAGAAAATTTTGCTTGTCCACTGGAGAATATTGTTTGTAAAGTATGAGAAATAAATCTCACCAAAATGATGCTTGAGTCCCTCCTTTGACATCATGTCAACGACTCCATTCAATTCCCAATGAACATGTGTAAAAGTCACCTTTTGGAAAATATCAATAATCACCTTGATTCTCATCATCCAATTAATTAATAGTGGCAGATAGAATGATGTATTCTTAGAAGCCCATTCCACCATCCCCTAAGAGTCTCCAAACACATCCAATGTCCCAATATCGATCCTACAAGCACAAAATAAGATGCCCTAGAGGGCCAAGACCTCTACTCTAGTGTTCAATCTAGTGCCCTCATTCTAGCTGAAGTGATAATGTGTACCAGGTTTAATATTAATAAAAGCACCGCATCCACACATCTCATCCTTTGCAACTCTGTAAAAAACTCATGAGGGGTACTATATGAATTAGGTAATGTAATGATATGCCTCACCGATGGTACTCTACTGCCAAACCCAACTTCTCTAAAATATGCCATGATTTGAATGCATACCCCCTTGATATTTAGTGAGGTGTTCTCAAATATCAATGAGTTGAGGATCCTCCATGTGCCCCAAATTAACAAATTATATATTACTTCTAATTATGAATCCAATCTCTAAGGAACTCTCCCATTGTGGTGGTATTCCAGTCCTCTTGAATATTTAGAAGGTTCAACACACCAACCCAAATGGATTTAGAAAATGTGCACTGTAGAAACAAATGGACCATATCCTCTTGTGCATCAACACATAATATACAACAACCAAGACTAGTGAAACCCTTCGACAAAGATTGTCCCAAGTCAGCATCCTATTTTTCCAAACTAGTCAACCAAATACCTTAAGCTTTGTAGGAACACTCCACTTCCAAATTCTCAAGAACCATTGACAAGAAACTGAAAGAGGTGGAGAAGGAGAAATGTACCAATAAGCATCCTTAACCAGAAGTCAACCCTGCTCCAAATTACCAACCCACGTAAATATGTCCTCTTTATCAAATAGAGAAATGCCATCTATTGATAGCTTCTGAACATACCTATCCCATGGTAAACCATGTTCACCATGTAAACCAATGTCAACTACCTTCATCCATTTAGGGTGTAGGAAATCATCATTGACCACAATCTGGTTGATATTATAGATGCCAAGATTATTAATCCATCTAATAATATCCATCAGTAATGTGTGGCCCCCCTTATAGCCACATACATGATCTAAACCTATTTCTACATTAACACCATTTCCAATTTTCTATTTGATGTTACTCAGTTTCCACAGACTAACTTTCATAAATCTCCTCCATATATATGAGATGGAACAAGGGATGTGTGGCCCCATCTTGATCCACTAGATCATAGACCGATTTTGAAGATACTTCATTTTTGTGATGTGCTGCCATAGACCATTTCCATTCATGGCTCACCATAAACTCTTCATTAGTAAAGCCAAACTTAATATTTCTAAATCCTTGATACCCCAACCATCATCTTCCTTCCTTTGTGATAAAACCTCAAGATGGGCCAAGTGGAACTTATGATTCTCTGAATTCCCAAACCCAAATAAAGCTAGAGATGATCGAGTTGATAACGTTTTTGGGAAAAATATAGAGATGAAGCCAATAATCCAAAATGTTCTGCAAAACCGCCTGAACCATAATCAAATGACCCCCCAATGAGAGCCATATGTGCACCTAAGTTGTCAATTTGTGCTAGAATTTCTCAGTTAGCCATTGCCAGCCTTTGATCCCATAATTGTTTGATTTGAGGACAAAACCGAGATATTTAAAACCATAATCAAGAGATGCACAATTGACCCCAAATATACCTGGAATATCCAAAACTAAAGCATCATGCGGGAATGATGAGATCAAAAGGGAATTTGAATTGTTCATGAAAAGCCTAGAAGCATTACCAAAGACACCAATGATATGATGGAAATACCTCCATTCCACAACAGATAATTTACCAAATAGAAGCACATTGTTGAAAAATATGAGATGAGTAGTCTTAATATTACTATAAATATGCACTCTCGAAAGTGTCTCGAAGTTATGATCCCCTACAATTAACCTACACAAACCATCAATGAGAAGTATGAAAAGAAGTGGTGACAAAGCACATATCTGTTGAAGACCCCGAGATGCTGATTCTTTTGTGTATGTAATTCATATATCAAGACCACGAAATTGGTTATTGTAACATAAGCCATAATTCATGCAGTAGCCTCAAATGAAAGGCCAATCTTGTGTAGATCCAACCGCAGGAACGACCAATCCACACAGTCGAAAGCCTTGTGGAGATCAAGTTTTTGTAAAATAGCCCCGATTTTCTTAACCTTGATCGAGTGTAATGTCTCCTGAACAATAGCCACCACATTCTATATTTGTTGGTGTTGAAGAAAGCGAAATTTCTTCGACGCAATGCTAGAAGACAAAGTGATTTTTAATCAGTTCACTATAATTTTTGAAATCAATTTATGCATAGTGTTGCATAGAGATATGGTGCGATAGTCTCACAAGGTAGAAGCATGAGAGACCTTAGAGATCAATGTGATAAATGTGGAATTAATAACACCAGGAATAATATATGATGTGCAAGATTCTTCAACATCCCATAATAACTCCATCTACAAGTCCCATGGTCCGATTCTGGGCAAGACTATGTATGCCCAAGCGTTGCTATAGACTTGATTTCTTCAAATTGAAAAAAAAAAACTCTGAACCATAATATCAACCATCCGTAGGAATCAGGGTTTTCTCCTAGTCAATCTATGGTTTGTATGGACGTGGTATCTTGTTTACATTGGTCTCGAGGGAGAATTTTTAGTTTTTATGGAGATTGTATATTGTTTATGTTCTACTAATGTGATACTTTAAAGAAAATTTTATTGCAATGGAGATTTTGTGAATGTTTTATTGTAATTGATTTTAACTACAATATATATTTCTGTAATGGTTTATTATAAAAAAAATTAACTGTTATTATACTAGAAATTGCACTAAATGTTGCAAAGGAAATGTCGTAAGGCATAAATTGGAGAAGAATCCTACCATATAAAACATCATTGAAAAAAAAAAATAGTAAACAAAATGTCATTCAGAGCTAGAAGATAAAGAGAAATCACTTACCTTTCCAACATAGATTTCCTCTTAATCTTCAAAGATGGTGTTTCAAGTTCCAATAGCATATATTTGATAGATTTTGAAAAAATACAAGTAGTAGATTACATTGGATAAGCTAAATAAAATAACATTAATTCATGAAAAATATCATAGCTAACAATATGATGGTTATCTTTCCAAATCTAAATTTGCATAAAAAACTCACAAATTTCAGACATCACCACGTATTAGATGAAAATGAGCTAGACATCAGCTCCCAATTATTCATAACTTTTGGTGTAAAATCTGAAACTTTGATGGGAAACTCTAGTGCAGTGCAATTGATGATGTTCAATATCTCTAATGTTTCCTCTGAGAACATCATTTCTGAAATTGTAAGGAAACATTTTGAATTTCATTGACAATAGCAACAAACTATTTTAGTATTTTTCATTTCCCCCTCAACTGTTCAGGGTATACATCTTGTGGTGGCCAAAATTCTAATATGTATTATAACCTCTTGTCTACATCATTGATTTATATTGACAATTGGAACGTGTCATTGCAAGAGTTTACATGGTGAAAAACCCTCTACGTGGTTGAAGACATTGATTATTCATACAATCCAATAAACCAACATTAAAGAAAATAATTCCTCATTAGAGGGAAAATCGTTATTTTGAAAGAAACTAAATGAGATGAGTACACCATGAGGGAAATGTGATCCCTCTCATCTCATGTTATATTTTTGCTTAATATAGATCTATACTGGTTCTAACCAATCCATTTTTAACTACTTAATATATAGGCTAAGATCCCTAATTACATTGATATCTAGTGAGAGTCTTGTTCATTTGAGTTGTAAATATAATAAGATACTTAATTGCATTCAGATTCAAAGTTTCCAAGTTATATTTTATTAAGGTAATGTACTTTTTATACAAAAATCTATAGGGAAGATATAACACTTTTTGTGCATATAAAACTTTATAGGGAAGCTATAAGGTTGGTATAATGAATTTTTTTAAGTAGAATTGAATAATATTTAGATGAAATTGTGATTCTTCATTATTTATAAAATATAATTTTGAATATATAAATGGATTCAATACCTTCAAAAACTCACTTAGATTATCCACATTGCACAACTTAAATTTGTTATTCTAACCAATCCCCCTTTTTATCAACATTGACTAAAAAAGATACCAAAAAAAACCCAAAAATTAGAATGGTAATTTCTTTTTCTAAGTAGAATTGAATAATATTTAGATGAAATTGTGATTTTTCATTATTTATAAAAAATAATTTTAAATATATAAATAGATTCAACACTTTCAAAAACTCACTTGGATTATCCACATTACACATTGCACATTGCACACATTAAACTTATTATTCTAACCAATCCTCTTTTTTATCAACATTGACTTAAAAAAATACCTAAAAAAACCCAAAACTTGGAAAAATTTCTAAAACCATGTGCAAAAAAAGTTGAAAGAGAGCAAGCATATTGGATTTTCCTACCCTTTTGTGAGAGGAATTTGGAAAGAAAAATGACTCAAGAGATGTACAAGGTATCAAGGTTGAAACTGATTTGTTTTTGCTATTGTTGATTCACATGTTTGTTGCATAAAAAATTCAAGTAACGAAGAACAACATGATTGAGAATAACAACATGATTGAAAATGAACCTGTACAGAAATTGTGGTACATTAATTCCGCACAAAGTGACCTCCTCCTACTTATACAAATGTCGTGTCAGATGTAGTCTCTTTGATTCCAAAGGAAGGAGATATAAAAAATGTGGTATGATAGCTTGAAATGAATTGAAAAACTAACGATGTGAGTTTTATAAGTGTAGAGCAACCTCCTTGTGACGGTTGAGGTCTGTCAGATAGTGAGTTGAGGAGATGTATTCTCTTGTGTCCAACGATTCTTGTAGATATGGTGTGTGCAAAAGTGGCACTGTCGAGAATTCTGAGTTTTCTATGTTTTGTCCTTCCCAATTTAGAAGCTGAAAAACCTAATTCAACATGCGTTGCAATTTCCAAAAATAAAACACAAAGGTAGATTTGATATGTATTTAATAAACGAAGAACTGTGGTAATTTTCAGACAGTACGATATACTTGTAGCTGCATTAGAGTTTCGCAAAAATCGTGAAGGCACTAGCTCCAGATCAATAATGGGCTTATAAATTCTCATTTTAACATCTTACATGTTTCATGGAAGGCCTAAAGATGGCAGTCTCTTGGACACATAATGCAGTGATGGAGGCCATCACATCCAACTAATGGGCATTATATGCATCGCCCAAGCGAGGGTCAACCAACTTTTGGATGCTTCTACATTCAAGCAGAGGCTTTGCCTGCATTAATTCCATACATTATGCAACAACCCACAATTAAGTATTTTCTTATGTTGGTAGAAATGCTAACCGAGGCAGAGTTGGAAGCCCAGGTATATACATAATTACACATCCATGCTATTCACACAAATACGAACAATCTATCACTGATAAGTAGGAATCACATACCCACATCATTAAGCTTTGCTGAGAGGAGTCAATTGGAAGGCGACCAGTAATTAGCTTCAACAGAAGTACACCAAAAGTGAAAACACATGTTTTCTCATCAACAATCCCATGCATGACATACTTTGGGGAAAAATAGCTAGAATATAAATATAATAAACATGAATATTCCTGGTCCACTATGAATAAAAGTGAATCCATCCTTATGAAACGAATATCAAGTGTATGAACTTTCCTAGAAAATCCTTAAGAAGAAGTAGAACAACTCACCCAAACGTGGCTTCACTAGCAGTTGTTAATATCAGGTGTGTCCATGGCTTCAGTAGCTACTTTTCTAGTCCAAAATATGAAATCTGCAGTTCACCAAATGAAATCAGGAAACATCTTCGGAGCATAAGTCTCATTTCAATTTCTCCTCATCATAAATGCTCATAACCCCAAATTCCTCGTAACTCCAAATTTGCAATTAACATAGTAGTACATTAGAAAATTTCCATGATAAGGGTATGTCAAATTAAAATCCTAGTCGAGGTAATACTCTAAGACAAAAATTGTAATATGATTTTAACATATATTTAATTGTTAATATATTTGCACCAAGAGAAGAAAGGTTCTCAATGTATCCTAGTTTGTGCTTAATAAACCAGACAAGGTTAATATGACTCCATATTTGTTGGTGCTTAATAGACTGGAAAATGTTAGTTATATTTCTTGCAGATTATTGGAAAGAAGAAAAAGGCATAACAATGGTAATAATCTCAATTTGATTAGGTTTTTTATTCATGTAAGTGCTTAATAAGGGCACTTAAGATGGCCCTTTCCTAGTTATATTTATTTGGTTATCTGCAAGAAGTAAAAGGAATAATATTGGTATAATTTGGGTGTTATAAGTTTTGATGTCTAAAATAAAATAAAGGAACCCAAAAGGATAATGTTACTTCTTGAACAAGTGGCAAAATTTTCATTAATTTTTCTATTTGGAGACAGTTCTACTGAGGCAGATGATAAAATTCTTAAAATTATCCTTGTATGCTTTACATTCTATGGAAAGGATATTTTGATACATTTGAGTGACTAAACGATGCCCATGCTTTACTGTTGAAAACATGATTTCCTTTTCATAGCATTGCCCAACAATTCCTTTTGAATATTGTATTCTCTTTCAGCATTACTTTTATGCTTTGGGGTAGAGAAATTTGAAAATGTGGTAACATTCAACCATAATTATCTTAATTTTTCATTTAAGATTACTGATTTTTTCCCATAGTGACAGGAAACTTGGACATGAATTTGAAAATGCACTAAAATCCAACACTAAAGTGCATTTGAATTTCTCCTTCATAAATACTTTTCCTCATCGTGGCAAGAAATTTAGACAGGCTCCAGAGTTTACATCATAAGGAATCCCTTAAAAGCTAGTCACCTCTAATGAAATAGTCGTTCCATCATAAGGACTCCCTTAAAATCTAGTCGCCTCTATTAAAATAATCGTTATATGGGATTCTCATAACAAAATTTAAATTGAGCTTATACTATAGTATCATATATGCCCTGGTTTTGTTAGAGAACATTGAAAGGGTTTCAAGGAACAAATGTCCTAAGAATTTAGGAACGGATCAACTTGCTAAGAAGATATAATTATAATGAGTTCCTTTAAAATGGGCTTTAATGCATGATATATTTCAATGATACAAGTGCAAAGTAGGACTAATGGCATCATCCAACCCTGTATATTCTGCTATCAGTTGAAACTTTGTACCGAATGTTTGAATCTAGTAGATGAGACTTTGTGCATGGATAGAACAATCCAAAAAAGGACAGAACAAAATTCATGGATCCATAAACCTAAAATAAAATTCAAGCGAGTAATGAACTCTGTGAAGAGTTGTTCTCCTTTTATAATTTCCTATATCTGTACCTGTTTAATCAAAAATATACATTATAATCTCCACATACTATGAAGCAATGATGTTAAGCTTCCATGTGGAAAAAATCTAAAGAACAAGGTGCAATTCACCTTCAACAACAAAGTCAATAAGATGAGCTGACAGTAATGAGTTGTGATCTATTAATGTTGTCATTATTACATCAAAGTCATCTTCTGTCATTATTTGACAGTAGAATGTGCAACCTAGCACCCCAAGCAGAAAATACCAGAAGTAATTCATCCATCCAAGATAGCAAATACCAAAATAGACTTCATAGCCTTTCAATCATGAGTAATGGCCCATGATCTAAAATTATTAAGAACTTTCTTCCAAAAATGAAAATTAAGGTCTTTGCAGGTGAAATGTTAATTTCCCAACTCTTTGTAAAACTTAATGTCACTGTAAGAAGTTTTTATGATGTTTCATTCCACATTTTCTCATGTCCCAATATATGAAATCGAAATCTTCCAACACTGAGTTTTGTTGGAACACCACCACATTCTTTTCATTCACAACGCTATAATGTACAGAAAATAAAAAATAAATAAAAATAAATAAATAGTTCTTAAAAATGAAATTCATGCCATCTCATTTATCATGATATCAAGAATACCATTAATGATATCCCCTTCAGGAAAAGTTCTCTTAGATATTCCATGATTTGAAGTTATCTCCAATTCAGATGAAACTCCACTTTGAACTCCATTTTCTATTAAGGGAGATCCAATAAGATGCCTTGATGAAACACTTGTTATTTTCCCCTCCAATTTAGCATCATTTTCAACATTTCCTGTATTAACATTCATATAGGTGTCTTGTGGCTAAGTTCTTGACGTAGATTTGATAAATCTAGCAGGTAAGAACCACTTTGACTAGTCACCACACCTCCTTATCTTGTCAGCCTATCACAAAAGACTGAAAATGTAAATAATAGACAAATGCACGATAATAGCAATTTCTGACAAGTTAAGTGATGATGACGCTCACCTTCACTTCAAATACACTTGAAATTTGCAATGCAAAAAGTATAAGGTTTATGTCAGATGTTAATGGCTTAACTTGCAAAAGATATTATAGAAGCTTTTATTATATACAAGATTTACTACCCCTGAACAGAAACCAAATAATATCCCTTATGTAAACTAGAAAACTTATGGACTTATTGGGATATCAATTGTAGAAAGTAGTAGACTTTAAAAGACATTGAGCAATAACATATGAACACTTATCCAATATCTCACCATATTAAAACCTACAATCAATTAAATAGGCACCAAACCCTGCCCATCCATATTCAGACACAAAAAAAAAAAAGATCTTTTCATAAATTTACAACATTGCAGACAACAAATAAATCGTAAAGAATTTACAACACAATGGGGGTAAGAACAAACTAATTGTGGTTAAAAGAGCGCTCCCATGGCCGCCGCAGCAACCCTTCTCCTCGCTCAGCAAGCAGGGAAAGACTTAACAGGCAGGGCGGAATCAAAGATTGGAGCTAGGGCTTATGCCTGGAACCCATATGCGTCCTTGTCGGCGGTATACTTCGGCCACAGTGGAAGTGGGGTTCTGAATCAGAGAACAAACAAAGAAATTTCAGCGCTCACGCCCACTGTAACACGGATCTGGTCGAGTCACCCTCAGAAAGACGCAGGAAAGCCGAAAACTCAGAATAAAGACACGGGAGGAGAAAGGAAAGGGATCCTGGGCGCTGTGGGGATCGGATCTGCAGCATTTCCCATAGGAATCAATGCTGAAATCAACGGAGGAGGGCTGCATGAAGCGGATCTACTTCTCTCCACTGTAAATAGATTCAAAAATCCCAGATCTGGCCTGGATCTACCCGATCCGGGAAACAATCGAAGGAAACAACAAAATCCAAGAGATCTGGAACCTCTCTCGAATACGGAGCCGGATGAGTTAGATCTGGCTAGAATCGAGCCATCCCAGACTGCCAGGTCAGGGTTCCAAATTTTTGTAAAAACGCCAAAAGGAACCACAAGCGTGATCTGGACATATGACAGCGACAGGGTTTCAGATCTGAAGAACAAGATCACCGATCAGACTGGCTACCCGGGTGAGGAACAACACCTGTTAAATGAGGGCAGATCGCTGTAGGAATGCAGAACCATGAAAGAATACAACATCAAGCCGTGCTCCACAATCATTCTCAATATGAGACTAAGAGGTGGAGCTGAAAACGCTGGAACTAGCTCGCAAAACAAAGGGTCTTTTAAGGAAGCAGTGAAGGGCAAAGGAAAAAATCCCACAGCTGTCACTGAACCTCCGGGGCAGTACATTGTAGATCAACTACCGGAGAGCCCATCTATCTCCATCGAAATACCAGAGGTAAAAGAAATACATTCAGATTTACAGAAAAAAGCAGTTATTTGTAGATTTAATGGTTTTTGGCCTAGAACTGATGCATTGTATCAATGGATCTACACGGTTTGGACAAAAAATTGCCAAATCTACCTATACCCAAAAGGGTTTTTTATAGTATGCTTTGAGACAGAAGAAGAAAAGGAAACAGTTCTCAACCAAGGGCCATGGTTCTAGGGCAGTGCTGGACTTTTTATTGTCCCTTGGTTTCCTGATTTTTATGCCAACACCATGGTGGTATCAAGGATGCCAGTATGGGTTAGGCTGCATAATCTCCCTTTACATTTTTGGCACTCAAAGGTCTTAATAGCAATTGGAAATACCTTGGGGAGAATGTTAAAGATAGACGGAGACCGATACATAAAAGGAATATTTACTTTTTCCAGAATATGCATTGAGGTAGATCTCAGCCGAGGACTACCTGAGAGCATCATTCTGAATTTCAATAATACACAGTGGAAACAACCCCTGGACTATGAGAATACTGCCTTCAGATGCCGGGGATGTCAACAAACAGGTCATCTGTACAATGCATGTCCAAACCACAATAAGAACAAGCAACAACAAAGGAAGCCGAAAGGATGGCAGAACATAGATGCAGTATATAAGAAGGCAACTACAGCAAAGAAAGAAGAACAAAATACAGCAAAGGATAAAAATCAGGACAATAAGGATAAGGAGATAAATGAGGAAAAGGAACAAGAGACCCAGATGGAAACAGGTGGTAATAAATGAAGTCACAGCCCTGAAGGATCGGATTCAGATAAGGAGAAACCAATGTGTACGATGGAAAACCAACTAGCCGTTCTTGACTCCCCTCCCAACATGGATGGTTGGCGAAAAGTGGAGAAGAAGAAGGGCAGGAAGACTTAGGTCAGCAGGGCTTTCTTTTTGGGCTGCAATCCGGAAAATTGGAGCAGCTCTCTTTTCTTGCCATTAGGCAGTGTTGTATATTGCAGGCTGTGTGATATTCCCCCACACAGCTAAACTGAATGCTTTTTGCATATGCTTGTAACTTTTTATTTTAATAAAAAGTTTGCTTTTTTCTTTGGAAAAAAAGAACAAACTAATTGTAACTAGATAGAAAGTTCAAGTAAACAGGTTTTTTATAATTATTAATAAGTAAACATATCAATTATTAGTCTGCACAATGTATATTTTCGATAATGAGAATTAAAGTTCTTTTTATGAGGGAAAAAAACATATCAATTGGTCCATGCTAATGGAACAACAATAATCAGACCCCTACACAGGAAAACCTGGCATGGTACTCGATTGACTGTGATGGGAGTAAGCATGAGATATTTATCATGAATTAAAAAATGAAAATAATCACATTTTGATGAATTACAAACATAATAATTCATTCATGAAAATATACCACAAGTAATAAAAGTGTATGTCTGAGAAAACCTGAAGTAGTACTCAATCTGATTGACTATGCTTGCACACAAATGAGTATCAGGTGCAGAAATGAACACACCAGGAGGTGGGGGCTGCGCAAAATAAGACCCACCTCTAACACTATCTAGGTGTGTTCTTGGTGGAAAATGAATTGGAATAAGAACCACTATAAATGGAAAATGAGACAAATCCTTTTTGCACCTCGAGTAACGATCGACCACAAGTTGGTGCATGCATCCACTCAATTCAACTGGAAAAGAAAAACCCTCAAACCTTGGAACATGAAACCCTTGAAAATGTTATAATTCCACCTGCATTAACGAATGAAAGGAAATTTAAGTTACAACTTTCACATGCTTTATTAGCAAGGGAGAAATTATATATATGCAAGAACAAAAAAAAAATTACATGCCAGAGGGAAACTCCCCTTCCACTACTAGAGGATTACCCTCTATAGCCATCACAACCTTAGGAAACCACTCATACTCAACTATAATAGTCAAAATATTAGCATAGATGGGAAACTTCTGTGATAAGGTCGACCAGTATGCTCAGAGAGCCATTATGGTGAGGTCTTTGCTAGACTAAGGGTTGGCCGGAGTGCCTGAAAGCCTAGCTAGGGCTCTACTGGACCTAAACAAACAAACAAAAATTCTTTGCTTGCCCTCTGTTATCACAAATCTAGATTTTAATTTCATTACAGGTATGATTAGGCTTGATAATCTGGAATTGGATAATTTGGGTAACCAGTTGGGGTTGTTTGTTTAAAAACTTTTTTATTTCTTATTATGCCCATTTTGTATGGGATTTAGAAGAAGGTAAAGAAGAGAACACAGATTCAGAGATGCCACAAGGGATAACTGGCTCTGTCATGACTTTTAACTTTTCAATAAAGGCAACTTGAAACATTAGAAACCAACTGCACCTTCTGTAATCAGTTATTTCTCTCAAGAACATATTTCCACAATGAGCGTCATAGGGAGGCACATATGAGTGAACTAACATGAAGGGAAAGCTTCCCAGGGATGTTATCTACCACTACTTCCAACTCTTGAAAATCTCACAAACCTTACTCAAATGCATATTGAAATCAAAATTTTCTTCTAGGGTTCTATGAGTATATTCACTATTGTAGGTTCGAGTGTGACATCCCCAAGTCTCAACATTAACAAAATCAGCAACACCTCTGCATTGTCTATCTGAAGCTCTTTTTGAGCATGGACATTTCATGTCTTTGGCTCCTCTCCTCACTCAAAATAACACCCACGCTTAACAGATGCACAATTGCTTTCTTTTTACTGCACTTCTTATGGGAAGAGTGTACCACCAATATTACATGTTCTTTCACTTTTGTAAGAGAGGGCGAAGACCTTATCTATAAAACAAAACAAAGAACAACCACATATTTAATTCACGCATATATGTTTCCAGAAAATCATTGATAAAGAAAAAGGGAAAATGTGCAGAGAAAACCAAACTAAAAGTTGTGAATACTTACATGATTAGTGGTTGATGCAACAAGGCAAGTGATGTCTTGGAGAGGCTTCCTCAGATGGGGTAGTTGCAATACAAAACCCGAACCAGAAGAATAAGAGGAGAATGGGGGAATGTTCTCCTTATTCCTCTTATATTCTTCTTCCTCTCTCAAAGAAGAAGAATTAGTGCTTGCAAGCTCAGGGCGAGGAAATTGTTCCTGCAACGTATTCATCCTTGAAACCCCTTTGATGTTTGTACGCCTTGAGAAAATGAAGAATACTTGAAATGACGTAGTTAACTAAATAAATAATATCAAATGGTCAATGACATTTTAGTCGTCTAACAATCCATCTGACGTTGGAGACCAGATCCATGATTCACCAGAGGAGAGTTATTCTTATAGGGGAACACCTTATGTCATGTCCCTTCTCAAACACATTTGTAACAAGGTGTTGCTACATAATTTTGAACAATTTTGGCTAAGGAAGAGAACCCATCATTTTTTACTTAGGGACTTAGGAGGCAATTCGACTTAATTCGGTTGCTAGTGGAATGTGGGGACCACCCACATGGGAATTCGAAGTGGCCCATTCGAATAACTTGGAGGGAAAGTCAAATAGGTGGATGGAGGGGCCCATATGAGGCTAGGGAGGCCCAAGGAGTTATAAGGAGGGAGAAACTCTCATTTTGGGATTCATTCATACATCTTGCAAACAAAATCACTTGACTGTTCACTCTGCTGTTTAGCCGAGTCAACTGGCTGTTTAGCCACGAATATCTCAAGAGGGAGATTCAACCTCTACTTCAAGGGACCATTGGTGCCTGCCATAGAGAGGCAGTTCTACAAGGATTTCAGGAGTTCCAGGGCAGTGACATAGCACCACCAACTAGTGAAGAGCAAGGAGTGCGTATTTCTGGGTAACGAGGGAACACACAGAGGGAGATTGAGGCAAGCAGAGTTGCGATTGCTTGTCCGAGATTTGGGGAGATCAGGTAGCAACATTAGACCAACGTTCTTGTTGGGTTTTACAACCAGCTGAGCCAACATTTCAAAAATTCAAACTGTTGGGCTGGGGGATAATGTAGAGGCCACACATCAGATTTTTGTGGTACTTGGGAGAAACTGATTTGGGCCAACAGATCATCCGGGGAGTCAAGGATTGGATAGCACAGGTGAACTCGGCATTTTGGAGAAGTTTTTGGTGGATTTACAGGTAGTTTCTAGCAAGTCAAAATTGGTAGCTAGAGCTGAGGTGAGACTCCAAGGGGGTCAAAAATCAAAATTCTAAACTAGCCAAAATCCTTTCTGGGTTTTTGACAAGGATCCCAACTATAAAGTTTCATAATTTTCTGAGCACTAGAGGTGGGGTTTTAAGTCATATCTTTGCAGCATAAACTGTAGAATTGTTGGGGATTGAATAGTGCCTTTGGGGGTCGATTTTGAGAAGTCCAAATCAGGCCAAACCATTTTTGGGTTTCTGTGGGTTTTGGTGAAAGAGTCCGGGGTTAAACACATATAAATTTCTGGGCAGTTTCAGTGCACCTTCCAGCCATTCGAACTTCAGTAAAGCAGTAGTATTTGGGTAGTGCAGTGCAGATTGTTGCAGTAGCTAGGCAGCCTTCAGCTCAACCATTTTCCTACCTAGGTTTGGTCCTACTTGTCCTTTTAGACAAGACCAAGTGCACCATTCCATCATCTATTGTATTGGACTTGCATAAATATAATAAAATGGCTCAAAAGTTCTCCATTTGTAGCTTTTATATGGGTGTTTGTTGAATATTTCGTTAATTTGCCACATGTATTATTTGCTTGTTATCGCTTGTATTCCTATTAAGGATTATTACAATGGTATCAGAGCATGATCTTGGCCTAGCTGTGGGAAATTAGCGAAAAGATCACGGAATATTTGGGTATGAGTGCACAATGACGGGTGAAACCGGAGACAAACCCATGGCTCAAGGGAAATCCAGTATGCAGAAATTATGGGGTAAAGTTCATTGGGACGATGAGAGGTTGGCCCAATTGAGGAGGGTGATAGACCAAACCCATTGTCACCCTTACAACAAAGACGTTAGAGGTGAGCAAGTCGTGGGGGTGCAACCATCTACATCGTGTGGGGAAATTCGACCAGATCAAGGCACCAGATCTCCTTAAAAGGAGCAGACAAGACAAAGACGATTAGAGGGTCAGATTAGGGGGCGCTTTTGCTAGTGAAGACCTAGCTTTAGATATCTGGAGCATAAGGAGGATGTTGAGCATGACGTTGAGAGCCCACAGGATGGTGAGGAGCACATCGATATACCTGGTGTGGTGCAGGAGTCACCTTTATTAGAGGCCTCTTTGATAGCCCCATTTGACACCTTGGTGGAGAGGATAGAACCTACTCACATAGAACCATTTGTTGAGGGGGTGTCATCCCTGGAAGAGATACCAATAGTTGCTGAGGTATGTGGAGTTGTGACCGAGTTTACAGGTGATAGATGCCCATGACAGTTCCATCAGTTTCAGGCCAAACTTCTAGCATTAAAAAGGAAGTTCGCATTAGTGTGAGAGGTGATTCTGCAGCAGAACGAGGAGTTGGAGGGCATGAGAGCACTTTGTGTCGAGTCCACTACCAAATTGACTCAGGTTGGGGAGAAGTTGGATTCCCTACTGGTGCAGCTAGAGTGCATGTTGGAGCGTGACAGCAGCCCTCTTCGAACATACATAGATGGGGCTGGCAGCACTATTAGGTTACCATGGCCCATTCGATAGAGGGAGACAGAGATACCTAGTTAGATTGTATGTATTGACTAGGATAGCGAGATGAGATGACCTAAGTTGCACAGGGTGCAACACCCTCATGGTGGGGTTGTTCTATGTGTGGGAGTTCATGCATTTGATCCCTCTCCTAGGGTTGGGTGGCGGGATATTTTGAGTTGGTACCCAGTGGAGTGGACTATGGAGATGGTAGTGGACCCAGGTGGAGCTCAGCAAGAGTTCCCAAGCACTTTGGATGATGGAAGCTCCGACTGGCATGGGGATCCAAGAGGGACTACCTATCATTTCCCATGTATGTTGGTTGACTACAACCAGGATGGTGCAATTGACCTAGCAGTTGAGCATGCACTTTCGTTAGGGTAGCCTCGGTTAGCACCAGTGGCCAACCAATTTATGGACAAACTCTTTTGGTTTTATTGGTATGGAATTTGTGCACGGGATCACTGGGTGATCAGGATACTCTGGCAGGAGGTTTTCGGAGGAGGTGGCATTGGCAGGCCACCAGATGGTGCCTTGCATGGAGCTGAGGGCTCTTCACTTTGTGTGAGGTGTAGAGGAGCGGAGCATTGGTGGAATCACTGCTGACACATAGGGAGAGTCACTTCTCGGATCCCTCAGGGGGGATTTGGAGGGAAGATCCATTCATTGGCAGGGATAATGATGCGATGGTGGAGGTGATGATATTGATCGGGTGTGGCCTGACATGTACAAACATATCTCTAGGCCATCATATCCAGGGATATGTGGGAGAATATAGCGTTGAGCAATGGTCTATAGGTGGGCATGAAGATGCATGGTGGTGTGTTGTAGTGTGTTGCACTGCATTGCGGAGTGGGAGTGCCTCACATCACAGTGAATACATGCAGACAGTGACTGGTGCAGTGACACATGTATGAAGTAGGATGGTATCGGATAGCATAGCTGCAGCCGAGGGTATCTCGCAGTGTACAGGGGTTGGCCACAGTGTACAGTAGCATGTCCAGGAGTACTGGGATGATCGGTGGTATGCAGAGGCATATGGTGTTGCACAACAAGGTCTTGGAGTGTTTCCTCCAAGGACACCCATGGACGCATATACCAAACATTCCTTTGGGTGTAGTTCATCCAGGATCAATGGGGACATAGATGAGCGATACTTGATGGTATCCATGGGGACTCACACTCCTGACCCTCTTCTACGTCACTTAGAGGAACGATCGATCTGGTTGTTGTCCTTTAACACTCTGGGCACGAGCAGCAGGGGATGGGGAGCTCACCCAAGATGTTTTGATGACACTTGGTGTGATAGAGAGGAGACTTCTCAGTGGGGGAATCAAGTCACTATGTGAGTTGATAGCCACAGGTCGAGGGATGAGGTGATCACTGACAGGGATGGCATATCATTCATCATTGATTCTATGCCTAGGGAGTTGGTCACGGTGGATACATGTTTCACCCTTTACATAGTGCATGTCTGGACCATGGATGAGCAGAGGATACCGTATGCGGTTGAGATAGTTGTCCATTATGTATCCAGATTCCTGACGTTGTATCAACACATTCTCCAGGGGGCAGGTAGTCGAACCAGTGGCGATGGTAGGCAGGAGTAGGCCACATACACTAAGTTGACTGCACATATCAGATACCCATCTATTGGTTGCATTCAGGGGGTAGCTATTTGGAACACGTGGTTTCCAGTGGTCATCTGTACTATGCAATGGCAAACACTGGACAACTTAACATGCCTCAGATTAGTTCATGAGGTATGGAGCCTATATATGGGTGGCATACAAGGACTAGAGATGAGGACCAAAGGGATTCCATCGATTGTCAGGGCTATGCTATAGCAGGTCTGCCCATGGGATGCAGGGATTCAGTTGATTGATAGATCACTCGTGATGAGTGGAGTCGTGGCAGAGAGTGATATAGTTCGCTCTTGGGATGACACATTGGGGTTCACAGAGGGTTTCATCATATGGGGAGGCAGACATTCTCTATTGTTGCATAGGTCTAGAGCTAGTTTGGATGGGTAGGCCTTGGTGCCATGGAGATATTGAGGCAGGATGTGTCTCGCCTCTTTCAGTATTCCACCATCGAGTTCCAGGAGAGCAGGATACTGTCTGCGCATGATGGGGAGTATGACATAGCCAGAGTAGCATAGCATGAACATGGTGGCACCACTCTGGGACTAGCAGGGAAATGGGGTGTCATAGCTCTTCACAACTCAATAACCTTTAGGGATGCATCGACTACTACAGGGGGAAATCATACAGATCTTCCATTGGGCTTTAGCGAGTCATTGATGGAGCAAGGGACTTTCGTTACTTCCATCGGGCAGGATAGTGAGTGGAGTGAGGGGAGCTTCATGTCGGGAAGGATGGCCTGAGATCCTGGTATTGGAGGTTTCTTTCATATCAGGACAGTGTTGAGGTCAGGGATGATTCAATGGCACATCTGGGACCTTGGCACATGTTATAGTGACAGTGGGGAGCAACAGTTAGAGAGGATTCTCGTTCAGGCATTGCTTGAGGACACGCGATTTTTGGAGTGTTGGAAGAACTTATCAGATGAGGATGGAACCTAGGAGGGTGAGCAGATATTGGAGCACCCAACTTTGAGGTTGCTTAAGGGAAAGCAACATTTGAGAGGGGAGGACTGTCATGTCCCTTCTCAAACACATTTGTAACAGGGTGCTGCTACACAATTTTGCACAATTTTGGCTAAGGAAGAGAACCCATCATTTTTGACTTAGGGACTTAGGAGGTAATTCGACTTAATTTGGTTGCTAGTGGAATGTGGGGGCCACTCACATGGGAATTCAAATTGGCCCATTCGAATAGCTTGGAGGGAAAGTTGAATAGGTGGATGGAGGGGCCCACATGAGGCAAGGGAGGCCCAAGGAGTTATAAGGAGGGAGCAGCACTCATTTTGGGATTCATTCATACATCTTGCAAACAAAATCACTTGATTGTTCACTCTGTTGTTTAGTTGAGTCAACTGGCTGTTTAGCCATGAATCTCTCAAGCGGGAAATTCAACCTCTACTTCGAGGGACCATCCGTGCTTGCCCTAGAGAGGTAGTTCTACAAGGATTTCAGGAGTTTTGGGGCAGTGACATAGCACCACCAACCAGAGCAAAACAAGGAGTGCATATTTCTGGGAAGCCAAGAAACATTCATAGGGAGATTGAGGCAAGCAGAGATCTAATTGCTTGTCTGGGAGTTGGGGAGATTAGGTAGCAGCATTAGACCAGCGTTCTTGCTGGGTTTTATAGCCAGCTGAGCCAACATTCCAGCAATTCAAACTGCTGGGTTGGGGGACAACGTAGAGGCCACACAACAGATTTTCATCGTACTTGGGAGCAATTGATTTGGGCAAAGAGATCATCTAGGGAGTCAAGGATTGGATAGCACGGGTGAACTTAGCATTTTGGAGAAGTTCTCAGGTGGATTTACAAGCAGTTTCCAGCAAGTCAAAATTGGCAGCTAGAGCTGAGGTGAGGCTCCAAGGGGGTCAAAAATCAGAAGTCTAAACCAGCCAAATCCTTTCTGGGTTTTTGATAAGGATCCCAAATATAAAGTTTCATAATTTTCTAAGCACCGGAGGTGGAGTTTTAAGTCGTATCTTTGCAGCAAATAGTGTAGAATTGTTGGGGATTGAATAATGCCTTTGAGGGTCGGTTTTGGGAAGTCTAAATCGGGCCAAACCATTTTTGTGTTTTTGTGGGTTTTGGCCAAGGAGTCCGAGGTTAAACGCGTATAAATTTCTGGGCAGTTTCAATGCACCTTCCAGCCATTCGAACTTCAATAAAGCAATAGTTTCTAGGCAGTGCAGTGCAGATTGGTGCAGCAACTGGGCAGCTTCAACTCAGCCATTTTCCTACCTGGGTTTGGTCATGCTTGTCCTTTTAGACAAGCCCAGGTGCACCATTCCATCATATATTGTATTTGACTTGCATAAATATAATAAAATGGCTTAGATGTTCTCCATTTTCAGCTTTTATATGGGTGTTCGCTGAATATTTCGTTTTTGTAATTTGTTGCATGTATTTTTTGCTTGCTATCGCTTATATTCTTATTAAGGATCATTACACCTTACGACGTAAATATGAAAATTTATTTTATTTCTACATTACAATTTGATTGTCTTATTAAAAAGTGATACTTTTCATTAATAACATACATAATATTATTTAATAATCTAATTATATGAACTAAGAATTATTTAAAGTAAAATAAATTTGTACGCAATGTTATTTTACGAAAAATGTTAAAATGTGCTTTCCAATTATATAAGTTTTTAATTATTAACAAAAAGAAAATAAGGAATGAGGCCCATGGATGATTGAAAACATACACATTATTGATAAATACATTCATATTTTTTATCATTATTGAGGCTTCAAATAGACCTAAATGCTTCACACTAGCAAATGATTTTGTAACTACCACTATCATTTATGTGATGTTCCTTTATTATAAATGTTTCGCAAGGATTACATAACTTTGATAAATATATGCTTAACAAATATGTATTTTCTTTTAGGAATGTGGAAAACTCTTTAGAATGTAATTAGACATAATTAGTAAATATATATTTGAAAAACATATATAAAGCCATCATCTCATATAAGTTACTTAAAATAGATCGTAGACATGCCTTATATTTTATAAAATGAATATAGAAAAGGTATAGAATGCCATGGCCTGGTTAGGTCCCTATAATACTAGTGATTCCCCCATTACTATTGTCATTGTAGCCCTTATTATTATTGTTGTGCCCCTATTGTCCTCATATTGTTATTATTGTGCCCCATAGTAGCCCACTGTTGTTATTGTTGTGCCCTTATATTATTATTGTTATGTCGACTTTGATTATATTGTGACCCCTTATACTCCTATATATAGAAATGAAGTTTTGTCATTTGTATCATCTAAGAATAGTTCATTTGTGTAATGTAAAGGAGGTTTCCCTCTCGAAGATGCTGATTTCTAAGGTGTTGATCTTTATTTTCTATCTTTTTGTGAGTTGGTTTCATAACATTTAGTACCAGAGCTTTAGATTATAGGGTTTCACTGCTCCAAAAAGGTCATCGTGGAATTTTTTCTATAACTTTTTTTCTATGGCGTTTCATAAGATAAAACAAAACCCATTTGAGTGGAAATCCTTCTGAAGCTCGTGTCTGAATTTCAAATCTTGCCTCTCTGTATTTTCGAAAATATGATCTAAGGAAATTAGGATTTTTTGCAGACTCCTGAATTACATTCCAAACAGGCGACCTTGGGAAAATCATCATAAATTTCTCTTTGAGCATCAGATTGAAATTTCGTAAGAATTTACAGAAAGAGAACGAAATGTAGTTTTCTTTATATCTTTTTCAGATCTGAAGGTCGAAACAGTGACATGTGGCACGCCGTACAAGTTCGCTCTACTGAAAAATTATATAATCAGGTCATATTGGGATATTGGGCATAACTCTTTCTTGGAGAATCCAATTTTGATCAAACTGGTGGCATTGGAAAGAGGACTCAGAGGGCTACCATAGGAAGCAATTTCATACCTTGGAGATCTGCAATTATAGAGATACAACAAATTCAACATCGAGCTTCTACAAAGAGAAAAAATGTGTGTAGCATTTTTAAAATTTTGCATAAGTTTGGGTTGAAAAATTAGTTTGTAGTTCAAAGGGAATAGTGAAGCATAATTATCATTAATTGATGCCCCGAAGAAATAAAATGGAAACACCTAGTAAGAAACTTGAAAGCTCTATCATGACTCATGAAGATGAGGAAGAAATGCAACATGATATATCAAAATTACGAGACCAAGTGCAACAAATTTCACTCTCACAAAAGGTAATAGAAGCTAAGATTAATGGTTTAAATAAAGGCGTGGAAGCTAATATGAATGGAGTGCAAGTTAAGATGGATGGCATGGAAGCTAAGATGGATGGCATGGAAGCTAAGATGAATGGCATGGACGCTAAGATGGAAGATTTGAAGATAGATTTGAGAAAGTTTCTACAAGAAATTCTTACTAATGGTCAAAGGGTAGTAAAGGAAACTCATGGTCAGAACAAAAGAAATGTTGATCATGATTTCATAGACTCTAACGTTAGATTGAAGACCCACCATGTTCCAAAGATTGACATGAGGAAGTTTGATGGCAAGGATCCCGTAACATGGATACTACAGATGGAGCAATATTTCGATCTCCATAATGTGCAAAACACACAAGAGGTACGCATTGAAACTTTACATTTGGAACAAAATCAATTTGTATGGTATCGATGGCTTTGCTCTCGTAAAAAAATTGTCACTTGGGAAATTTTTACGAAAGAAATGATAGCACATTAAGAGGATACAAAAAACAACACTTTTTTTAGCCAAATGATAAACGTCAAACAAAAGGGTTCAATGATGGAGCACATTGAAGATTTCCAAAAATTGAATATAAGGGTAAAAGATATTCCAGAGGAGCATAGAATTGATGTGTTCATAGGGACTTTAAAGGATAACATCCAACATGAAGTTCGCTTTTGGGAACCTGACTCATTAGAGAAGGCATTCAGGTTGGCAAGAAAAATGGAAAGAAAAATTATGGCAACAAGGAAGCCTACCACTCACAAGTATAAGGATGGAAGTGTTTTTTCCCCTAGCCTTCCACAACCTACAAGGTTGACACCTCAACAATTGAAGAAAAAAGAGCAAAAGGGCTTTGTTACAGTTGTGATAGAAAATACGCTAAAGTTCATAAGTGTGCTGAGAAGAAATTATTTTACATAGATTGTGAAGAGGAGGAAGAAAAGGAACAAGAAAAGTCAAAAGAAGAGGATATACATCAAGAACAAACCCTAGAGATAGAAGAAATAAATCCAACCATATCTTGTAATGCATTGGCTAGAATTACCACTCCTCAAACTATCAAGATAGAAGGACATATCAAGAAGAAAAAGGTAATAGTGTTGATTGATTCAGGTAGTACCCATAATTTTATTCATTGTAAGATAGCCAAGGAATTGAATTGATTCCTATATCCAGCACTAGAGTGTCAAGTGATGGTTGCAAGTCAAGGAACCATAAATTTCTCTGGAAAGTGCCATAATATCAAGTTATCCATGGGATAATGTGTATTGAATAGCCCAATGCTTTCAATTCCAATGGGTGGTGTTGATGTTGTACTAGGAGTCCAATGGCTACAATCCTTGGGTACAATAGCTTTTAATTTTCAAGAACTTTTCATGAAATCTTCTTCGGAAGGAATGGAAGTTGAATTAAGAGTTATCACGAGGAAACCAGGAAATTTAATCAACTCTAATGGGATGAAAAAGATTCCAAAGAAAGAACAACAAGGTGTAATTACACAATTATGTTCTCTAGAGGTTCCCACGCCGAAATCATCTATTTCTCCAGATCTCCAAAAAGTCTTGGATATCATTCCAAGGTATTTGAGACTCCCAAAGGTCTCCCACCTATTCGTGATCATGATCATGCTATTCCTTTGATTCCAGGAAGTGTTCCTCCAAACATTACACCTTACAAATATCCCTATGCCCAAAAGAGTGAAATTGAACGTATGGTTGTAGAAATGCTAGAGGTTGGTATAATTCAACCTAGTCAAAGTTCTTTCTCTGCTCCAGTAGTATTGGTGCACAAGAAGGATGGATCACGGCACATGTGTCCAGATTATAGGGAGCTTAACAAGCTCACTATTAAAGATAAATTTCCCACTCCTATCATTGATGAACTATTAGATGAATTGCATGGATCAATTTACTTCACCAAGTTGGATCTTCGTTTAGGATATCATCAAATCAGAATGAAGACTAAAGACATTTCGAAAACAACATTTAGAACTCATGAGGGTCATTATGAATTTTTGTTCATGCCTTTTGGCCTTACCAATGCACCTTCTACATTTCAAGGTTTGATGAATTCCATTTTCAAGCCCGCCCTTAGAAAATTTGTGTTATTATTTTTTGATGATATACTAATATATAGCAAGTCTTAGAAGGATCATGTTCAACATGTTGACAGGGTGCTCAAACTATTGGAGGAGAAACAATTATATGCAAAAAGCTCCAAATTTTTCTTTGGAGTACAAGAGGTGGAATATATGGGTCATATTATATCTCATGAAGGTGTTAAGGTAGACCCTAGCAAAATTAAAGCCATTATGGAATGGAAAATCTCCACATCCATAAACCATCTGCGAGGATTTCTTGGGTTGACAGGGTATTATCGCAAGTTTGTTAAGAATTATGGGAGAATAGCAGCACCTCTAACAACATTATTGAAGAAAGATGCATTTTTATGGACTCCAGAAGCAACGAAGGCCTTTGAACATCTTAAAGAGACAATGTGCCAAGCATCGGTCTTAGCTACGCCAGACTTCACAAAAACCTTTATTGTGGAATGTGATGCCTTAGAAAATTGAATTGGTGTTGTTTTAATGCAAGAAGAAAGACCCATTGCTTTTGAAAGTCGTCCAATCAAAGGAAAGTATTTACACAAGCTATTTATGAGAAGGAAATGTTGGCAATACTACACGCACTTAAGAAATGGCGACCCTACCTAATGGGAAGACACTTCAAGGTAAAAACGGATCATGATAGTTTTAAATACTTTTTAGAACAAAGATTATCTTTAGAATAGCAGCAAAAATGGGTCACAAAGATGTTGTGTTATGACTTTGAAATCATATACAGAAAAGGGAAGCAAAATGTTGTGGCAGATGCACCCTCAAGAAAGGATGAGGATGTGGAAGCATTGCTTTGTGCCATTTCTATTATCCAACCAGATTGGATAAACGAAGCAAGGGATGAATGGAAGAATGAAGAAGAAGTGTGGGCACTCATTCAAAAGTTACAACAAGATCCCAGTACATCTGATACATTTAGCTGGAAAAATGATTCGTTATGGTACAAATATCATTTATACCTATGTCAGAATTCCCAACTCAAACAAAAGATTATTATGGAATTTCATGCTTCTCCCTTAGGAGGGCACTCAGTATTTTTAGAAACTTACCACAGGGTTGAGAAGGAATTTTTTTGGGATGGCCTTAAATCTGATATTCAAAATTTTGTGGCGGAATGTTTGGTTTGCCAACAAAATAAAGTTGAAGCAATTAAGACCCTGGGTCTATTACAACCTTTATCCATTCCAAGTCAACATTAGGAGGAGGTTTCAATGGATTTTATCACAGGTTTACCCAATTCCGAAGGAAAGAGTGTCATCATGGTGGTAGTTGACAGATTTACCAAGTATGCAAACTTTTGTGCATTATCTCATCCATTTAAAGCCAATACATTTTCTATTGCATTTATGGAAACATTTCAAAATCTACATGGAAACCCCAGGATTATTGTAAGCGACTAGAATTTTTTGGACAGAATTATTTTCTTGTCTTGGTACTCAGTTAGCTCAGAACTCATCTTATCATCCTCAATCTGATGGGAAAACTGAGATAGTAAACAAATGTTTGGAAGGAGATCTTCATTTCTTTCTATCTGATAAACATACACAATTGGTCAAATCGTTGCCTTTGGTTGAATGGTGGTATAACACTTCCTTCCATACTGCATCAAAAATGACCCCATTTATGGCACTTTATGGATATCACCCACCGTCCATCACATCATATTGAAGAGAAAATTCTAAGGTTCAAGCAGTGGAAGATCACATTGAGCATCAACAACAAGTTCTCCAACTCTTAAAGGATAACCTAAATTTGACACAGAATAGAATGAAACAACAAGCAAATCAACATCGCAGCGAAAGAAGTTTTGATATAGGTGACTGGGTATTTCTACGGCTACAACCATATAAACAAATGTCCCTCAAGCAAGCTAAGAAGGATAATAGATTATCACCAAATTATTATGGTCCGTACAAGGTGTTGCAAAAGATTGGTACTATGGAATACAAATTGGAGCTTCGTACAACTTCCCGAGTGCACCCAGTTTTCCAGGTTTCATGCTTAAAGAAGGTTATTGGTGTCAAGCTCCCAACTCAAACAATATTGCCAGAACTTGATGAGGAAGGAAAAATAATATTGGAACTTGAAGCAATCACAGAAACAAGAACTCGACAGCTATGAAATTGATCAATTTCAAAGTATCTTGTTAAGTGGAAGAACTTACCCATTGAAGATTCCACTTGGGAGGATGAGACTTTTATACAGAAGCATCCAGAACTACTCGATCATTAAGGACAACACTTTTTTGAAGGAGAGGGGCATGTTAGGTCCCTATAATACTAGTGATTGTTGGGTTGTGTTATATTATTTCCACGTAGTTAACAGGGGGTTTGAAGGGAACCCGTAACCCTACTTTATGGGGTTCAGGGCAGCACCCTGGAAAATTTTGGTTTTGGACCCTATGTTAGGTTGGGCGGACCCACTTATGGTTTTGTGCATGTTTTTCGCACATGTTTTTTGGACACAATGGTATTCAATCCATGGTTTTGGATGCAATGGATTTTGGTCCATGGTATTGGACGCGATGGTTTTTTGGTCCATGGTATTGAATGCTTTGGCATGTATAAATATGTATTGTAACATTGAAAGGAAAATAATGAAAAATCAAGCTGGTAGTCCCGGTTTTGGGATCCAGGGGAAAATCTCTATGTATATGTGTTTTATGTGTTATGCTCTCGCATTTTTTATTTTTTGTGTTTTAGAATTCGTATGCAGGTAATTTCTGTACGGGGTTAAAACCTACATTTGGTATCAGAGTTGTTTTGGCTTCAAAGGGACGCCTTTGTTGCTGAGGGGTTTTTCTCAGGCCTGTGGTAGACCCTGTTTAGTGGGAGATCTACGAGATTGATTCTGGTGATGAAAGAAGATGGTGAGCAGTGGAAAGATAGAGATCGAGAAATTTAATGGTCAGAGTTTTGAGTTGTGGAAACTCAAGATGGAGGATCTGTTGGTGGATAAAGATCAGTGGATCGTGGTAGATCCAGGTAATAAACCAATGGGAGTGTCTGATGAAGAATGGAAGAAATTGGATCGAAAGGCAAAGAGCACAATATGATTGTGTGTCTCAGATTCAGTATTGCTGAATGTATCAGGGGAAGCTACAGCGAAGGCTTTGTGGGACAAGTTAGGGACTTTGTACCAATCTAAGTCTCTGGTGAATAAATTGTTCTTGCGGAAAAATCTGTACAACCTAAGGATGAAAGATGGAGACTCGGTGACAGAGCATCTAAACGCATTTAATACTATGGTAAGTCAGTTAGCATCTGTTGACATTGAAATTTTAGATGAAGATAAGTGCATTAGTTTGTTGTGTTCTCTACCAGATTTGTGGGATAGTCTGGTTATTGCAATAGGTAGCAATGCAATTGCCTTGCATTTTGATGAAATAGTCTCATCCTTGCTGATGGAGGAGATGAGACAGAAAAATATGGAGAGCCAGAATGGTGATGCCTTGTCTGTATGAGGACGGTCCCAAAAAAGAAACAAAAATAAGTCATCGAGTGGGAGATCTAAATCTAGAGGGAGATCTAAATCTCCAAGAAAACTTGTAAAGGTGGTGTGCTGGAAATGCAGAAATGAAGGGCACTTCAAAAGGGACTGTAAATCTAAAGCTCCTGATAAAGGAAAGGAACCTGATGATGCTCCTTCTATAGAGGCGAAAACCACCTCAGATGAAGGTGGAGATGTGTACTTGGCTTCTTCAAGTACACATGTAGATCATGAGGCATGGTTGGTTGACTCAGGTGCATCCTTTCACTTCACTCCCCATAGAGAGTGGTTTTGTGAGTATGAGAAATATGATGGTGGTGATGTCTTCTTGGGGGGTGACAAGAAGGCTAGAATCGTTGGTCGTAGAAAAGTAAAGTTGAAATTACAAGGTGGAAGGGTTAGAACGTTTCCAGGTGTTCTACATATCCCTGCATTAGCTAGAAATATGATTTCTGTTAGCAAGTTGGATGATGCAGGTGTAAAAACAGTGTTCGAGAATGATACCTGCAAGATGGTTCGGGGAGCATTGGTATTGATGCGGGGAGTTCGAACTGGAACTTTGTACAAGCTGCAAGGTAGCAATGTTGTTGATGGGTGCAACAGTTCTGTGGTTCTTGAAAGTGGAGCAGAAAATCTAGTGGTCTCTGGAGAGAATACCATGTTGTGGCATCAAAGGCTTGGACATATTGGAGAGAAGGGCCTTTGAATACTTTATGGTAAAGGTATGGTAGAAGGTATGAGTAATAGCTCTCTGGATTTTGATTTCTATGAAAATTGTGTATATGGGAAGCAGAATCGGGTGAGTTTCCCCTCTAGTGGTAAGAGGGCGAAACAGGTATTAAAGCTTGTGCACAGTGATGTGTTTGGGCCTGTGAAGGTTCCATCACTAGGTAAGTCTATGTACTATGTATCATTTATAGACGACTTCTCAAGGAATACATGGATATATTTCCTTAAGAAGAAATATGAAGTCTTTTACTGGTTTAAAGAATTTAAGGCTCTGGTGGAAAACCAGATAGAGAAGAAGATAAAGGTGCTGAGGACAGATAACTGTGGAGATTTTTGCAGTAAGGAATTTGAAGAATTCTGCAAGAAGTGTGGTATCGCACAACAGAAGACTACTCCATATACACCTCAGCAAAATGGAGTTGCAGAAAGAATGAACAAGACGTTGATGGAAAGGGTAAGAAGTATGCTCAGTGGTGTCGGGTTAGGACAGGAATTCTGGGCAGAGGCGGTGGATACTGCATGTTACCTGGTCAATAGGTCAACTTCATCAGCGTTGGAGGATAAGACTCCTCAAGAGGTATGGGCTGGTAAGAAACCCCCTCTTTCACATCTGAGGGTATTTGAATGTGATGCATATGTACATGTTCCAAAGGAGAAACGAACCAAGTTGGATAGCAAATCTGAAAAATGCATCTTTATTGGGTATAAGGATGGTTTAAAGGGTTATAAGCTTTGGAACCAAGTAACAAGGAAGGTTGTGTACAGCCGAGATGTGGTGTTCAAATAGGTGAAAGATGTTATTAAACATGAAGTCCAACCAAAGGAACCTGAGAAGATAGAGTTTGAGCTAAAGGAGGAAGAACCAGACTCTGCAGCAAAGGAGGAATCAGAAGATGAAGAGCCACAAACTCTGGCTTTGAGAAGATCAGTTCGAGAAAGAAGGCAGCCAGAAAGGTATATTCCATCTAGTTTTTGTTCAAATTTTTCTTTGTTTGTTACTGATGATGATCCCAGAACTGTGAAGGAAGCAGTGGATTCAGAGGATGGAAAACTCTGGAAAGAGGCCATGGTTGATAAAATGGTATCTTTGCACAAAAATGAGGCTTTGGATATGGTGGAGTTGCCAGCTGGAGGAAACCCATTGGCAGAAAATGGTTATTCAAGAAGAAGACAAATGCAGAAGGAAAGGTGGAGAAATACAAAGCTTGGTTGGTAGCAAAAGGTTATTCCCAGGTGCCGGGAATTGATTTTGGTGATATTTTTTCTCCTGTTGCCAAGGTAACTTCTATTCTATTGATGTTGCTTTTGATTTTGAGGTAGAATAGAGGGATGTGAAGACATCATTTTTTCACGGGGATCTGGAAGAGGAAATCTACATGAAGCAACCTGAACGCTTTGCGGTGAAGGGTAAGAAAGAACTGGTATGCAAGTTAAAGAAGTCTCTGTATGGGTTAAAACAGTCACCAAGGATGTGGTACCAGAAATTTGATACATTTATACGAGGACTTGGCTTCACCAGAATCAAAGTAGATCATTGTGTGTATTTTAAATTAATTGGTGACTGTGTTATTTATCTGGTCTTGTATATGGATGATATGTTGCTGGTTGGGAATGACAAAGAAATTATCCAGGATTTGAAGACCCAATTGTCCTCCAAATTCAACATGAAAGATCTTGGTGCTGCAAACTATATTTTGGGCATGGAAATTAAAAGAGATCGGTCAAAGAGGAAGCTCTGGTTAAACCAGAGGAAGTATGTTGAGACAATACTGCAGAGATCTAATATGCAGGATAGTAAACCGGTGAAGGTTCCTATTCCTGTAGGTGTGAGGTTATCTGTTGAACAATGTCCCAAGACACAAGAAGAGGAAGAGGACATGTCCCGTGTTCCATATGCAAGTGCAGTCGGTAGCCTGATGTATGCAATGGTTTGTACTAGACCAAACATTGCACATGCAGTGGGAGTATTGAGCAGGTTTATGTAAAAACCAAGAAAGGAGCATTGGACAGCAGTGAAGCAGGTTTTCAGGTATTTGCGTGGCACTAGTGATTATGGTCTGTGCTACCAAGGAAGACCAGGATTAGACAGAGTGTTGGATATTCATGGCTTTGTTGATGCAGACTGGGCTGGAGATCTGGATCAGAGAAGATCTACAAGTGGGTATGTGTTTAACCTATTTGGAGGTGCAGTTAGTTGGATGAGTAAGAAACAACCTGTAGTGGCACTATCAATTACAGAGGCAGAATACATGGCAGCCACTAATGCAAGCAAGGAAGCAGTTTGGTTGTAGAGATTTTGTTCAAGTATGGGGTTAGTATAGGAAGCTATAAGGATAGACTGTGACAGCCAAAGTGCAATTTTCTTGGCAAAGAACCCTGCATATCATTCAAAGACAAAGCACATTGATGTTCAGTATCACTTTGTGAGGGATATGATAGAAGAAAAAAAGGTGTTGCTGGTAAAGGTCGATACTTTGAAGAATACTGCATATGCATTGACAAAATCTGTGAGCTCTGAGAAGTTCTCTTGGTGTAGAGAGACAATGGGCATTTTAGGGCTGGGAAAATGACTAAGCTCTCTTGTGCCCCCCTGTGGAAAGAAAACAATAAGTGGGAGAATGTTGGGTTGTGTTATATTCTTTCCATGTAGTTAATAGAGGGTTTGAAGGGCACCCGTAACCCCACTTTATGGGGTCCAGGGCAGTGCCCCGGAAAATTTTGGTTTTGGACCCTATGTTAGGTTGGGCGGACCCACCTATGGTTTTGTGTATGATTTTTGCACATGTTTTTTGGACGCGATGATTTTCTGTCCATGGTATTGGACGCGATGGTTTTCGGTCCATGGTATTGGACGTGATGGTTTTTCGGTCCATGGTATTGAATGCTTTAGCATGTATAAATATGTATTGTAACATTGAAAGGAACATAATGAAAAATCAAGCTGGTAATCCCAGTTTTGGGATCCAGGGGAAAATCTCTATGTATATGTGTTTTATGTGTTATGCTCTCGCATTTTTTATTTTCTGTGTTTTATAATTCGTATGCAGGTAATTTATGTACGGTATTAAAACCTACAGTGATTCCCCCATTACTATTGTCATTGTAGCCCTTATTATTATTGTTGTGCCCCTATTGTCCCCCTATTGTTATTATTGTGCCTCATAGTAGCCCACTATTGTTATTGTTGTGTCCTTGTATTATTATTGTTATGTCGGCTTTGATTATATTGTGACCCCTTAGACTCCTCTATATAGAAAGGAGTTTTTTTCATTTGTATCATCCAAGAATTGTTCATTTGTATAATGTAAAGGAGGTTTCCCCCTCGAGGAGGCTGATTTCTAAGGTGTTGATCTTTCTTTTCTATTTTTTTGTGAGTTGGTTTCATAACAGGCCCCCACCTAATGGTGGTGTTCTTGGACTTCCATCAAAACATATGTCAACAGAAACCTTTGAATCTTTATAATTAGCTTAGGATTTTTCACTTTATTTGTTTTAGCACTTGAAAAAATTGGACAAATTTAAATCACACATTGAAAAAAAGAAGGGTTATAAGGATCCACCACCTCTCTTTCAAGGCTCGATGTAGAAAACTCCTTACTTATCTAAGGTTAGCTTCTTTCGTTCCAAAGGTAGACAACACTAGAGAGGTAGAAGGGGCTGGGAATAAACATGATTCTCATTATTTTTTTCAGGGTATATGCCTCAAGGAATGAGTCTCCCTATATTCCTTCTCCCACCTTCTAGCGAATTTCATGTTTCATGTATTAATTTCCTCTACCTATGGAATCTTCCAAGAGATCTTCATTGCTTATATTCTGCACACTAATATCTAATACTTGAGATTGTTAATTAGAATCCTTAATATAGCCTATGTTTATTCTTTTCAGTTGACTAAAGTAGTCTTTTTCTCAAACTTTACCATGTTGTGCTTCTGTAAGGGGATATGGTTTCCAAATTATTAGCCTAATGAATAATTAAGTTGGATAAAATATATTTTATGTTTGTATTTTCCCATATCATCAATTATGAAAGGAAAAAAGGCCCAACTCACTCATCTTGCTTTGATTAGAGCTCACCTTGTCTATTAATAATGAATCTTTGCATGCACATTTTTCTTATACTGGTGTGAGGGTTGATTAACATACAAAATAAACTACACAAAAAATGGAGGTGGGTGGGGGTTTTCATGTCACTAACTAATCACTCTAGAGTAGTGGGGATTTTTTTTATGCATTTCAATCATGTAATGTTTTCATAGTAACTTAATGAGGTTCAATGTTCTTTTGGTTTTGGGCCTTATTACTTGGGATATCTAATGTTCTTCCCAATCAAACAAAGACATGATACACATTTGAACTTTGCACCCCTCTAATAACCTTATCCATAGTAAGGCTACTTGTTTACGTATCTATGTGCATTATAATGGGTGCTCCTCAACTTAGAACGAGAACTTGATCACCTTTATGCTTATAGTCCATTCACCAAAGAGATCAACTATAAGTCTCTAAACCATAGAATCTATCCCCATAAGTTGTTAGTGTATGAAAACCACACTAAATATAGAGTTGATTTCATCATTCAACAAAAGGTCCAACATAGTTGAAATATGAATTAACAGATACATAACCACTTTGGTTTGGATTTTCTACCTCACAAGTAATCACTATGATCAAATAGTAAATTGTTCAAAATCTCCTATCAAAGCTCCAACTACATACTACCAAGTTATAATACCCAACATTCTCCCACTTGTTGTTTTCTTTTCCACATAGGGGATCATGAGAGAGCTTAGTCATTGGTCCAGCCCTGCAATGCCCATTTTTTCTCTACACCAAGAAAACTTCTCAATGCTCACAAACTTCGTCAATGTCTCTGCAACATTCTTTAAATTGTCCACCTTTACCAGCAACACCTTTTTGTCCTCAACCATATCCCTCACAAATTGATACTGAACATTAATGTGCTTTGTCTTTGAATGATAAGCAGGGTTCTATTGAAGCCTCAAAATTCACTGCAACAACTTGGGGGATAACCACCCGGTCGGTGACTTGAATATCATCCCTTATTCGTTTGGGTTGGTGGCTCTGACTGGATTTATGGGACCAATTTCCCAATCTTTGAAAAGATGGTAGGATGGGGTATGTGTTTGATTATCAAAGCTAATTTGGTAGATGAGGGTGGTTTCAACAGAAAAATAAAACTAATTATATTTACTATTTACCCAGGCTTAAATCAATATTTGTGCAATCTAGATAAATGACTACCTTGAATGATAATGAAGATTATTCATACAAGAAGTATAAAACTTTCATAAAAAAAACTATTTCAATTAAATAGTTAATCAAAATGGTTGACTATAAAATGTATTACATCAAATATCTAACATAATTTTTCTTATCAAAATTTAAAAAAATGGCAACTCAGTTATAATTCAAAAGTGAAGGAATAACAGGTTGTATTAAAATATAATTGACAAACAATGGACATATAAAAGAAATAGCTTAATCATTCATAAAATAATCACTACGCAATGATAAAAGTACCCGATGTGAGATGATTGATCCATAGACAATAAGGTTGCAATCCATGCGTTTTCTCCAAGATTGATCACAGAAAAACAGAAGTGCAATTCTTAACAAACTTTCTCAGATAAACTTTCATGGACTAGATCTTCAAAAATTAAAGAAAAACTTTAAAAAGTACAAAAGTGTATGTTTTTTAAAGAGTCTCAAATAAAATTGTTAGACCCCTTTCTAAATACATGAAAGGGGTTTAAATATCAAAAAATATTACAAAAATAGCTAAGCACTAAATTCTGAGGAGTGAAACGACTCTCCTTAAAATCAGTGCCAAAAATGCAAAACTAAAATTGATTTAAAACTTAAAAATTTGATCATGATTGGTGTTGGCTCCTCATTTTCTTCCACTTCTCATAGATATCCATCATAGCCTGAACTCCTGGAGGCTGCCTAATGCTTATCTTTACTTGTCCTGCATAAATTGTATCTGATAGCGATGGCGTCATATGGATGATTGAATTGGTTAAGCATTGTAGGGCCATCAATTGACTATGCGGTTTTACCAAATATGACCAATAAGCATCCCAATTCAAATTCAACAGTTGTCTGATCCGTTGTTCTTTTGCTGCAAGACTTTCGTGCCAAATTAACTGCAAATCATCAATCTTGGGTAGATTTCCTGGCGAACATCTTTGAATAAAACCTGCATACCAAAGATTATCATTAATAGTTTCAATTATATTGTTTGATGTTTCACTTGCACTTGAAACTACCTTTTCAGCCTATTTTATTTGGATTTCCCAATCAATGAAGAGAATGTCCTTGTGAGATTCTTTGACCTTTGGCAATTCTATTGTATTTCCCTTTGAATTATCCTGCCATGTGATCAAATTTGAAATTTTCTCATCTATTTCTTCAAAATTGATTTTAGTGTCATTGAATTGACCCACTAATGTATCAGCTTCTTGGCACAATGGACTAATCTCTATTAACTACTTACAAAAGATTGATTGTTTCTTTGATAGCAACGAATTGATTTCTAAAGCTTCTTTGATGAATTCATTAGGCAATCTTTTATTTGATCTCTTTAGCATTTAATTTTGCTTGGATTTGAAGTCTTAGGCTGTCGAAACTCTATTGCATTTGTTCAAGCTATGATTTAATCTATTCCTGTGTATTCTCCTTTTCTTTTGTGAGTTGATCTTCCAGCTGCTTTATTCTTTCCTCTTTTTCTTTGATCAAATTTCTTACTTCTTCTGCTTTTTCAATTGTTGCAGAAGCATAAGCTCTTGCAAACTGAGATAATTTGGTCAAATTTTCAAATGGATCTATAGGTGTATCCTTCTAGACAACATCCATTGGTTCGTTGCCTAGCAGGCTAATAGCAGCATGGTCAATTTTTCTCTTTTTCCTTTGCCTCTTCATTACTACTCGATGTTTGGGACTATAAAAAATATCCAAAGGAGGAATTTCCTCCTCTTTCAAAACAATTTCTGAAGAAGGAAAAGCAAGAATTACTTCGATATCCTCTGAAGTAGTGAGAGATTTTTCTGAAGATTTCTCGAGATGTTTTGGTGTTTCGGGCAAAGTTTGTGCTTGACTTGTACCACCCTATGATTCATTGATGATATATTCAAACTTCCCCCATTATTTTGTATTTGGTCCTGATCAAGTCCTTTCTCAATACTCTTATTGTTGGAAGGTTCTTCTATGTCTTTCTCTATAGCAGATTCTTTTTGTGATTCAGCATCATTGGATGCTTTATTTGCATCCTCTTCTAAGACATTAGTAGACAACCTTTCTTCCTGAGATTCTTGTGGGATTATCTTAAGTAGATTCAAAGGCACATGGGTTAACCTTTGATGTATGTACTCCTTAAATTCTACTAATTCATCTAGATTCAGTTGGAGGGAAACTAAACTTTGTACCTGTGAAAATTGTTCAGTTGCTTCAAAAAGATCGTCAAAATGATCATCCTCATGAATAAATGCCTTAACCTTGATAGCCATGGTAAAATCATACACGACCTTTATAGGGTCGTATTGTCTTTCTCGAAACTCAACAAGATTCAAATTGTGAATGTGTTTGACTTCGACTTGTGCATGTTTGAAGTCATTTAAGCAATAAACACCACACCGAAGTGGAAAAGTGGGCCAGATAGATTTTTTAGACTCTTTGAGAGATCTGGTTACGCCTTTGGTAACTGTCTAGTATGCAATTTCTTTGGCTAACAATTTATCAGGGACATACCACAGAAGTACATGTGGTGGAGTAGTGCTTCAAAAAAATCTGATATATGTGAACAATTCTTCTCCAAACCATATTGCCACAGGTTGAATGTCAACCTTGGCTTCTTCTGATAACCTTGGGACTTTCTTATAAAAGACAAACTGATAAATAGAGACCATAAACCCCTGACAATTTTGATAGAAATGTTCATTGAAACAAGATTTCTGAAGATCTTTATGATACACATGGATTGGTGTGGGATCCTGAGGAGTCCACTTCCATCCCATAATTGGAAAAGGAAAAATGAAACATACAACATCCATGACATAGCTAGACATATAAAATGGAGGAATGGTTCTTGTAGTGACATAATGATTCCCTCTATATTCTATGATATGGCGGGTTAAGTTATTTGAAAACATTGTGGCCCAATCCATGACTATAGAATTAGAAGCGAAATCAATGAGAAGCACCCATTCCACTAAAAACTTGGTAGCATCTACGTACCCAAATAACCTACATAGCATTGCGACAATGTATAAATAAGGAGCAGTGAGAGAGGCTACTGAATACATACCAGTTCTATCCATCTTGTGCTTGCTCAGATTTTCCCTCCATTGTTTTATAACTTCAGAGGGTTCTTCATTTTCAACAACAAATTTCTCCACAAATTCTTTATCATAAACCTTGTGCGACGGAGGTAAATGATACATTCTTCTGATATCCTCTGATTTAAAGGAGTCGATGACCACTTGCCTTGAGGTCACAAATTATTTGTCCTCAATATTCACATTTTCAATAATCCATTTGACCATATCAACATAGGGTAATAATTTTGGTCAGTGTTAATATTACTTGTTGATTGTGATTGAAGATCAGGTTCAATTCTATGATTAGTTCAGAATGTTGCAGTAGATATGAGTATGATCCAATATTCTTTTCAAAATTGCAGTGGTCAATTTTTCAGTTTTCTATAATTTAAGATTTGTACGTGGGTTTCTCTACTGAAAAGCGCATATGCACGCGAGTTGCCTTAAGTGAAGTAGTGTATGCATTTTGGTATTTGAATGATTAGGACTGCAGTTGATTCTGTGTGTTGATGCAACATTCTAGGTTCATTTCTGTGTACTGGTTACAATGATCTGACTGTTCCAATTGATTGGTTGAGTTTTGATTAAGTGTCAATTGATTGGGTTTTTTGTGATTGATTCAGTTGTGTCAAAGATTGATGTTATAAGTTTCAGTGTTTGGTTGATTCAAAGAATGATGATTGAGTTTCAGTGATTGATGATTGGGTTTTAGTTATTGATTATTTGGGTTTTAGTTATGACAAAGATTGATGATTGAGTTTCAGTGATTTATGATTGGGTTTCAGTGATTGATTGATTCAGTTGTGTCAGAGATAAATGACAGTGTTACAGTGATGAGTTATAGTTTGATTTTTGATATTGAGCTTAAGTGTTGATAATGGGTCCAATCTAAAAATTTGATGAAACGTGGCCTACAAGTTATGATGTGTTGAAGCAGGTGGATCCAGTGTGAAAATTCATGAAACGTGGTCCATGGATGTTTCTGAGTTTTGTTTCCTTCAGTGATGAAGTCGAAGCTTTTGCTGGTAGTGGCTGGTGATTAGATCAGGGGGTTGGAGCTGCCTCCCAGTAGCAACTAGAGAACGAGTGAATGTTATAGCCTTCTACAAGTTGGTTCCTGCATACTAGTACAAGAACCAGGGGGTTGTAGCTCCCTTCCAGTAGGAGCTGGAGAAAGAATGAAGGTTGTAGCCTTTTGTGGGTGAGTTCCTGCCTACTGGTATGACTATGCACCAGTACAAGATTGTAAACATCTTTTTCTTTATATTAAAAAGAAGACATAGATGAAAGCAACAAGTGGTTTTCTCCCGCATGTGGTTTCCACCTTAAATCCTAGTGTTCATGTGTGTTTCTTATGTGTGATGGCTTATTTTGTTCTTACAATTTGTCTAATGTTTAATAAAGTACCTATGCACTGTCTGAAGACCAACATATGATGAATTAATTTAATCATAAGTTCACTGCATATACACTATTTGTCTTCAGAACATTTGCGTACACACGCGGGTTCCTTTAAGTAAATTTGTGTATAGAAATCTGAATATGAAATGTAAAAAGTTATTGATTTCAAAATACTGATTCACCCCCCCCCCCCCTAGTATTTTTCCCAACAATTGGTATCAGAGCAGGTTCTTTGGAAGAAGCTTGATCACTTGAAGGAGATTCGTTGAGTCAATGGGAAAGAAGCAAAAGAAAAAACACCTCAAGAGAAAAAGACATCTCAAAGAGATAGTGGCAGTGTTAAAGATGATCAGTTATTAGGTGGAAGCAAATATTCAGATTGAGAATCACCCCAGAATGAATATGAACAAGCAAAAGAATTATCAAGTACTGATTTTTGGTCCTCTGGTGATACCTTTCTTTGTTCATTGAATATTGAAGATAATGAATGTGACAGTGACACAACTAAATTTTCTCTTATGGGTGAAAGTGAAATAAATATAATAGAAGTAGAAGTTAAAAGGCTCACAGATAAAATTAGAGATCAACAAGATTTGATAAAAGGGAATGTACCTACAAAAAATAGGTTACTAGGTCAAAAACGTAGTTGGGGGAAGGAAACAAAATAAGGAAGCAACACAAGGAAAAGGAAGATCAATGTCAAAGGTTGCAGGATGAAGTAACATCATTGAGAAATCAAGTGAATGAAAAGGATACAACAACCAAGGAACTTAAAGAAAGAACCAGTGACTGTGAAGGCCTTGAAGCTGAGGTTGTCTCTCTAAAAGAAGATCTTAAAAAATCAAATAAGAATAATGAAGAACTAATTCAAGCATTTGAAGAACAAGAAAATGAGATTCTCAAATTAAAACAACAAATGGAGGAAGGAAGAAAGGTTGAAGAAATCATGAAGAAGCAATATCTAGAAACGGAAGAGCAATATCAGGTTGAGGTAAATATCCTAAAAGGTAAATTAGAAGAAAAGGATAAACTTTTGCGATTTCAAGATAGTACTAATATTTTGGATAATATTCTTAGTAGTCAAATGTCTCCTGCCATAAAATCTGGTCTTGGTTTTCATGAAACTGTTACAGGTGAATCTAGCTCACAACTTGATTCAAGGAATTATAATGCAAAATCTGAAATGCTCAACAAGGAGATAAGAAGTCAACCCCATCAACAACTAGGGAAAGAAAGTCTTCAAATAAAATCATTTACTCCTAACTATAGAAGTTCTAATCGATTATTTCCTCTGATCAATAATGTTGAATGTTCTATATATCATAATTTTGGACATGTTGCAGCTAGGTGAAAAAGTAGAATGTTTCAAGCTAATAACCATCTCATAGAAAGATCATCAGCTTCTAGGTACTTTAAGGGATATCGGTTTTCTTGCAACATGTTTGGTCACAAAGCCATTGATTGTTATAGAAGGAATATGAAACATATAATATGTTATGCTTGTAACAAGTTTGGGCTCACAACAAAAGAATGCAGGAACAAGTCTATGGATCGTCGTAGACAATATGGTAAGAAACCAAATAAGAACATTGATATCAGAAAATCTGAAAAAGATGAATCCACCAAAAAGTAAGAAAAGGAAGATCAGATAAGGTGTGGTCTTGCTCTCTGCTCATTCGAAGACGAAGATGAATGCCCTCATCACATGACTAGAGATAAGAGTAAAATGGAGTCTCTGATGAAGAATCATCGTGATAATGGTATTCTTGGAACTGATGTTTCAACAAAAGTTCTAGGACCAGGCTTAGTCATAATAGACTCAGGGGAAACTAAAAGTATGAAACTTTAGTATTCCACTTTTCATATGTGGATATTATGAAGACAAGATGCATATATATATGCGAGTTTGAAACTGCACAGTCGCATATATGTTGGTTGGATGAAGAAATAGTGGGATAGACTCCGAAAAAGGGTCTGATATGGTTCAGTCAATTATCAATTGTCTTTTTTTTTTTATGGATGATAGTAACAGTCTGTTGATACTATTTAGAAGTGCTTTTGGCCCTCATAAGTTGTTGATGTCTTGATGTATAATTGGTTGATGATAATGCCTTGATAATTCTTACTGATATATGAAATGATCATATTTGACTGTGAACAGTTGGCACAAGTTCAGGGGGAGCATTTTCTATGCTTCTAATAATTCATTATTGGCATTATGTTTGCTTTAGAATTCCTTGGTACGTAATGAGGCTTATCAATGGTGATGAAGCTTATGTTGCTGAAGTGATTAAAATATGCATCATGCTATGTTGCAGTCATGGGTTGCTTATGATGAAATCACATATTATACTTATATATTGCTTGAGCCACATAGTTGTTTTGATGCTTCTAATCATATTTATGGATGATTCTTTTGATGATACATATATTACATATATTATGTTTCTTACATTGTGATCTTCATAAGTTCAAGGAGAAAAACAAAGCTTGAATACACAACTTCATTATTTGATGATGGCAAGTGTCATTAATTTCTTTTATGTTGTTGTCACCATGCCTTCAAAGATGCATAAATTTCATATGGTGCAATTACGGATGAGGATTCCTATATTTCTTGGCTCTCGCATGGTTGAGGATTGCTGCTTTTGATGGTATCAAGAAATCTTGAAAAATGATTGTGAGCTCATGGATGAAAAGATATATACATATTGCTATCTCTATGATGGATTCTATACAGATAAGGATCCCATGGATGATTACTTGAGTTGCATATTGGTAAATGATGTTGGTATAAAAGATCTTCTTATGAAGAAAATTGGCCAAGAAAATGGTGTTATTGGAGGTTTCATGAAGACATAGTTATTTGAAGACATGGCTTACTTAGTCATATAATGATGATAACTTCTTACTTTAGGATGATAGGCTTGGTTCTCACATATGTTGACTATCATGGTTGATGCTCTTCAGATGTGGGATGTTGGAAAACTCCCTAGTGATGATACATGCTTGATATATTGAAGAAAGAACATGTAGTTCTTGCTACAATGATTTGATGATGATGATGACTATGGTGATTTCACATATATATGATATGAGGTGAATAGTTTTGTGAAGAAATAGGCATTACCGCTTGGAGATATGGCATATGCTTAATTGATTCATGAAAGGCTATGTTTTTTATGAACATGGATAAAGGCTTTTTTTACCAAAGAAAAAGAATAGGTTGATCTTGATAAGGTCAAGAAGATGAATTGATAGCAGATATATATGAAAATTTGTATGCAACATTCTTAGTCACAAGTTGATGATATTAAAGCTACATTTTCTTATCTTGCGAATTGGTGATGGACATTTACAGGTTGTTATTCTTGGTGATGCTGACAGATGTTTATGGTGCAGATCATATATGGTATATGATAATTGTTGATAACTATCACGATATTGTTTAAGTCTTTGGTATTTGCTATAAATGCCATGAATATAATTTGATGTAAAGGTCATGTAAAGACCTATGATGTACTCAGTGTATAATTCAGCGATGTATGAACTATTGTGGTCAAGTCCTTTTGGACATATGATGAATTTTGAAACCCCACTATGTTTGGGAAGTTGATGTAATAATGATGCCAAATATGTATCCCCGCTTAGTTGGGCGATTGGTGTAAGTATGGGTCCTTGGTGATAGGAATGTTATACTCAGTTGATTCATAGAGTCATGTACTTCATTTTACATCCGTCGGAGATTTCGGCATATGCTCAAGGGGAGCATGATTAGAGAATTTAGCATGTGCTCACGGGGAGCATGGTCAGTATGCATATTCAGCAGTTCAAATATGGAAGTATTCATTTAACATTGGTCAGCCCTTTTCCCTTGATGTCAAAGGGGGAGAGTAACCTGGTGTTTAGAGAGTAGCTTCATGTTTTGAGCTTTGTGTTTGGAGAGTAGCTTGGTGCTTGGCTTGATGTTATTTACAGGTTGTGGTGACCAAACACCAAAGTCGTTGCCATCAAGTCCAAAGGGGGGGATTGTTGGCATTATGATACATGTGTTTTCCTTGCTGGAAACTCACTTATAACAGAACAAATATATGGTAACTAGATGAATCCACAGGTCAGTTCAGAGGTGACACAATGATGGAAGAGAATACCAGAATGATAGGTCAAAGTTTTACAAATCAGAATCAGAAGTTTGATATGGGGAGATTGTTGGCATTATGAATTACGTGTTGTCCTTGATGACAACACATTTTATGTGTTTACAAGATGTGTTATGTGTTTATAGATGTGACAGAATGCAGGGTAGTTCAGAGGAATAATAAAGTTGCAAGTTAAAAAAATATACACGGGTTCTATTAAGCCAAGTCGTGTATACACATGAGTTCAGTGAAGAAAAGTATCGTATGGATTTTTCACCATGGTATCCTAAATACCAGGGGTTCTTACCATGGTATTGGCCCATAGCAATGAGCGCAACAAAGAATATTGATCCCATCAAAGAATACCATCGGCATAACTATGGTTTTGACCCATGGTATTGAAAAAGGCTAAAACTATATGAGGTGATGAATATCAAAGTGTGTGGGGTGTGAAAGTGATGGAAATATTATGGAAAGTTAGATCAAAAGAAAATATGCATGTTATGGTTTTTTAATGCTTTGCTTGATCTAAACTAAGTATGCACCTAAGAGTTTGATGATGGATGAGATCCAATAGATCTAAAATAATTATGCACGAATGAATATAATGATGGATCAGGATCATAAGACCTTAAATGACTTTTCATTGTATGATTTGCTCATGGATTGACTAGATCTATGTATTGACGCATGTTTTTATCTCTGAATATATGATCTAGGTCTTTTTGAAGTTATGAAGAGCTGCACAATTTTAGGTCAAAATTTTCAAATCTATATGCTAGTTGGTCTCATGAAAAGCACGTATACACGCGAGTTAGCCTCTTCAAAGTAGCATATAAAAAGTAAGGGTTTATGTTCATAAATGATTAATCAACCTTATCAGCGTTGCTGCTTCTCTTTTGTCTGTCAATGATGTCCTCATGATTGATCTGGGTTAAATGATAATGTCTGAAGTAGATTTGATTAAATGATGAAGTTGAATGTGGTTATGAATAGTGCTAAGATTACTCACTTATTGTGATTGAAGATAGGGTTTAGTTCTATGGCTAGTTCAGATTGTTGCAGTAGATCCGCGTATGACTCATTATTCTTTTCAGAATTGCACTAGTCAAGTTTTCAGTTTTCTATAATTTAAGATTTGTACGCAGGGTTGTCTATTGAAAAGCGTGTATGAACACAGGTTGCCTTAAGTGAAGTAGCATATGCATTTTGGTATTTGAATGATCAAGATTGCAAATGATTATGTGTGTTGATGTAGTGTTCTGGGTTCAATTCTGTGTACTGGTTATAGTGATCTGACTGTTCTAGTTGATTGGTTGAGTTTTGATTAAGTGTCAGTTGATTGGATTTTCGATGATTGATTCAGTTGTGTCAAATATTGATGTCAGAAGTTTCAATGATTGGTTGATTTAGAGAATGATGATTGAGTTTCAGTGATTGATGATTGGGTTTCAGTTATTGATGATTTGGGTTTCAGTTATGACAGAGATTGATGATTGAGTTTCAGTGACTGATGATTGGGTTTCAGTGATTGATTGATTCAATTGTGTCAAAGACAAATGATAATGTTACAGTGATGAGTTATAGTTTGATTTTTGATATTAAGCGTAAGTGTTGATAATGGGTCTAGTCTGAAAAGTTGATGAAACTTTGCCTACAAGTTATGATGTGTTGAAGCAGGTGGATATAGTGTGAAAATTCATGAAACGTGGTCCAAGGATGTTGTTGAGAGTTGGAGCCTTTATTGAGGAACTTGAAGCTTCCTACCAGTAGTGGTTGGTGATCAGATCAGGGGGTTGGAGCTCCCTTCCAGTAGCATCTGGAGAACGAGTGAAGGTTGTAGCCTTCTACAGGTTGGTGCCTATGTACTGGTACAAGTTTATGCCAGTACAAGAACCAGGGGGTTGTAGCTCCCTTCCAATAGGACCTAGAGAAAGAATGAAGGTTGTAGCCTTCTGCAGGTGGGTGCCTACGTATTGGTATGAGTCTGCACCAGTACAATATTGTAAACATCTTTTTCTTTACATTAAAAAGAAGACAAAGACGACAACAATAAGTGGTTTTCTCCCGCACTGGGTTTCCACCTTAAATCTTGGTGTTCATGTATGTTGCTTATGTGTGATGGCTTATTTTGTTCTTACGACACATGATTATTGTTTTCCTAATGTTTAATAAAGTACTGATGCATTGTCTGAAGACCAACATATGATGAATTAGCTAAATCATAAGTTCACTATATATACGCTAGTTGTCTTAAAAACAGTTGTGTACACACACAGGTTCCTTTCAATAAAGTCGCGTATAGAAATCTAAATATGAAATGTAAAAATTTATTGATTTGAAAATATTGATTCACCCCCCCCCCCCCCCCCCCAGTATTTTTCCCAACATTCCCCACTACTAGATTCCTGCTAGTTCCTCCAAAAGTTAGAACTAGTTTAACTGACTATAACTTAGTTAGAATGAATTAACTAATTACAACTCAAAAGAACCCAACCTGGGCCCCTAAAATTTAGGGATCACTCTACATGACTCTAGATAGACTTCCAACTCGAATTTCCTAAGTCAATTGAGTCAATTTAACTTAATTAACTATTACAAGTTGCTATGAGAATAGAATTACAATTTAATTCAAGGACAAATTAAATTGGAATTTCTTGTTGCTATTTTTAACAAATAAAGTGAAGACTTATAATTTAGGTTCTCCTAATTAGAGAAGAATTTTAATGAAATGGGTGGTAGTATGTTGAGAAAGGTGCATTTATCAAGTTCTCAAGAAAAATTTAAAAGAGAAATTATGGATGAAATGGAAAAGAAGATGAATGAAAACTAAGAAAGAAATACCAAAATCCATGAATACCATGGAGAAGCTTATCTTGGAGAGGCTTCCTAAAATGGATATTGAGATCCAAGAAAATCATTAAAATAAGGAGAACCATTATATTGAAACTCAATCACCTATGGGAAATATTTTATCATGATTGGAGAGAACAAATATTGAATCACAAAACCATATTCATGAATTTTCAATCCAAGATCTACATCATCAGTATTTCAAGTCAACACTAAGGAACTACTACATTTCAAAGATCGATATGAGGAATTTTCATGGTAATGAAAATATAACATGGATATCTCAAATGGATAAATACTTTGATCTACACCAAGTAGCATCCTTACAAAAGGTGAATATTGGATCCATGTTTTTAGAACAAGGCCAACATGTATGGTATAAATGGCTTTGTGAAAGGAAAAGTGATTCTTTTATATCTTGGTCCATTTTTATAGAGGAATTGCTAACACACTATGGGGATACTAAGAGAAATACATTCTTTATTCGATTGGTAAATATTCGACAAAAAGGTCCATTTATAAAGCACATTCAACAATTACAAAATTTGTGTCTCATGGTTAAGAACATTTCAATGGATAATTTTTTAGATATATTTATGATAACTTTAAGGGAAAGCATCGAACATGAGGTGCATCTCTTTGAACCTAAATATCTAGAGCATGCTTTCATTATGGCAAGGAAAGTTGAAAATAAAAATATGGTACAAGAAAATTAGTCATTAATAACTATAGATAAAATCATTTTCCCTCTTCTAAATTGACAAGGTTGACTCCTCAACAAGTGAATGAAGAGCAAAGGGACCATGTTTCAAGCAAGTACAGTAAGTGTCATAAATGTAGTGACAAGATAATATTTTGCATAGACTGTGAAGATGAAAAAGATCAAGAATTAGAACTGTCATAAGAATAGATCCGGGAGAGACCACTCCAATAATATCATGCCATGCATTGGTTGCATCAATACTCCACAAAACCTCAATAGAAAAGGGTGTATCAAAAATTAAAAGGTGATAGTGTTGATTGATTTTCAAAGTACCCATAACTTCATCAATTATAAATTAGAAAATATTCTCAATTATTTAATATATCTGACACTGAATTTTCAATTAATGATTACATATGGATGTACTATAAATTGTTCAGGGAAGTCCCATAGTATTAAGCTCAATATGGAGGAGTATTTATTGGATAGTTTCATGGTTTCAATTCAAATGGGTGGTGGTGATGTTGTATTAAGGGTTCAATGGTTACACTCATTGGGAATAATGACTTTCAATTTTCAATATATATTTAAAATATATACATTAGAATGCAAGGAAATTGAGCTTACAAGTATCCAAGGGAAACCGTCTATTGATAAGCTCTAATGGAATGGAAAAACTATTGAAAAATGGGCACCATGGTGTAATTGCACAATTGTGTTCACTAAATGTACAAATGTCAATATCATCAATGTAGGGGGATCTCCATAAATTTGTCAATAATCATTCCAAGGTATTTGGCTTAATGCCTAAGAGCATTTCACTTGCTCAAGGTCATGACTACGTTATTCATTTGCAATTGGGAAGTGTAGCAAAGATAAATGAAGAAGGGAAAATCATACTAGAAGCAAAAAAAATACTTGAAACAAGGATTAACGAACTGAGTAATCCAGTAGGTTTGGAGTACCCCACCAAACAAAAGAACCTTCCAGTGGAATAGTTGACATAGGAATATGACTTATTCATGCACAATCACTAGCAGTTAGTCAAGTGTTGAGGAAAACACTTTTTTGAAGTGGGGGGCATATTAAGCCTTATATAAGCCCCATCTTAACTTTAAAACCCATTATCAAGCCCTAGATATTGAGTAATTACATTCTATTGTTATATTTTTATGTAGGTTAGAATATTTCAAGGTCCCGTTTTATTATAAATGTACCATTTGTCTCCTACATATATACTAAGGAGAGGTAGTCTTAGGATTGTTAAATTTGTTCTTGTACATTGTAAAATGATGTTTCCCATTCAAAAAGGACTATAATTATTGATTTATTATCATTTTTATGGGACAAGGTTCATAATAGAGAAAGAGAGGGGAGAGAAGAGGAAGAGATAGGGAGAGAGTGAGTGAGCATGTGAGAGGGAGTGAGAGAAAGAAAGAGTGCAAGTTGTGGGATATATAAATGAGAGAAAGATAAGGAGGAGAGGGAGGTAAGTCGAGAGGAAGTGGGAGGGAGAGAGGTAGGTAGGGAAAGTGGGAGTGGGAGGGAGAGAGGGAAGAAGAGATAGAGTGAGAGAGAGGAAGCGAGGAATGGAAAGAGTGAGAAAGAGAGAAACAATTTCAGGAGGATGAGGGAGAGAGAAATAGAGAAAGGGTTGGTTGATAGTGAGGGAGGAAGGGAGGTAAAGTGAAAGAGAGAGGGAGAGGTGTGAAGGTTTAGAGAGGGGGGTAGGAATGGGGGAGAGAATGAGTAAGAATGTGTGTGTATGAGAGAGAGGGGGGTGAGATAGGGGATAGTGGGAGGGAGGGTGAGAGAGAGAAAGAGAGAGGAAATGAGGGATAGAGTTAGAGAGAGAAATGGGGAAGAGAGGGGGTTGAGATACATGGGAAGTGAGAGGAGGGGAGTGAAGTAAAGAGCATTAAATACACACACACGTGGGGGATATGGAGCGAGGGAGAGAGAGATGAAGAAACGAGAGAGAGAGAGAGAGAGAGGATTGGGGGAGAGGGACGAAGGGAGAAAGATGCAAAGGAGTAGAGATAGGGGGAGGGAGGGGGGAAGATATATGGGTAAAGATGGAAATATTGGGGGATATTGGGGAGGGGATAGAGAGGGAGAGTGGAGGGAGGAGTGAGGGAGTGTACATTAGAGAGAGAGGGGGGGGAATATGTTTAGAGAGAAGGTGGGAGGGAGGGTGAGAGGGACATAGCTTTGGGGGCTTGTTTTGAATGAGGGACTATGGGAGGGAGAGAGGGGTGGAGAAAGAGAGGAAGGAAAAGGCAGGAAGTTAGAGATATGGGTAGTGAGGTGGGGAAGAGAGAGAGATGGATTGAATGGTAGAAGGGTAGAGAAAGAGAGAGATGGGGAATAGGAAGTTGGGGGGAGAGAGATGTAGAGATGTGTGTGTGTGTGTGTGTGAGAGAGAGAGAGAGAGAGAGAGAGAGGTGGTGGGAGAGGGAGAGAGAGACAAAGAAATAGGATCAGAGAGAGAGAGAGAGAAGTGGGGGTTGGGAAGAGTGGGACAGAGAGAGAAGTAGAGACTAAGGAGGTAGAGAGAGAGGGAGGGAGGAAGAGAGAGAGTTGAAGAGAAAAATGGGGGATAGTTGGGAAGGGAGAGAGAGGAAGAGGGAGAGAAGGTAAGATAGTGAGGGCACATATGAGAGAGAGAGAGAGAGAGAGTAGGGGAGAGGAAGGGAAAAGAGAAGGTGGGGGAAGAGATAGTGGGGGATTGAATAAATAAGGGGAAAATAGACAAACAAACACACATACACATAGAGAGAGAGAGAGAGAGAGAGAGAGATGGGGGATGACTAGAGAGAGACAGAGAGAGAGAGAGGTAAAGAGGGAAGGGGGGATATTTGGGAAGGGAGAGAGAGGGGTAAAGAGAGAGAGAGGGAGAGAGGGGAAGATGGAGAGAGAAAAGGAGTGAGGCTGAAGAGAGGGGGGGATGGATGAAGAGATATAGGAAAGGGGGTTTTGTGTAAGAGAGATTGAGAGAGGGATAGAGAAAGAGAGTAAGGGGTGGGGGAAGAGAGAGAGTGAGAGAGAGAAAGGGATGGGGGAGAGTGAGATGGGGTATAAAAAAGTTACCAATAATAAGTGTAACCTTATAATGAGATCTCTAGCCTAAAAAACCCCTATTTTTGTGAAAAAACATGAAAAAACACCCCAAAAATGAAAAGCATTGATGCTACATCAACACTTTTATTTTTTCGAGTTAAAATTCCATTTTTTTAACAACAACATTAAAAACCATTTTTTTGCAATAAATGTGAAAAACCACCTTGAAATGAAAAGCATTAACGTAGCTTGATGTCACATCAACACTCTTTTTTATTTTTGGGGATAAAATTCCAAGCTTTTTTAATAATAGAATTAAAAACTAAAATTTTTGTGCAAATAACATGAAAAAACACCCCAAAATAAATATAAAAAAAGAAGAAGAAGAAGAAGAAGAAGAAGAAGGTGTTGGTGTTGCATCGACGTTCTTTGTTTGTTAAAATTCCAACATTTTTTAGCAATGACATCCGAAATAAAACATCATTACTCCAAAAAACCTTAAAATTTGAATAGATTTTGACGATAACGTTAAAAATAAAATATCACAACTCTAAACAACCTAAAAATTCTAATAATTTTCAACCATGGAATTAAAGATAAATACCCTGACTCTGAAAAACCTTAAAATTTTGACTTTTTAAAACCATGGCGTTAAAGATAAAACATCAAGACTCCGAAAAAACTTGAAATTTCGACATTTTTCAACCATGAAATCAAAACCAAATATCATGACTCTAAAACCTTAAATTTTCGAACATATTTTGAGACCAAAAATCATGTCTAAAAAAACTTGAAAAATAAATACCTAAATAAAGAGTCATTATACCAAATGTTACAATTTTAGCTCTTTTAAAATATTACTCTAAGACAATTTGACACATTACAACAAAACTTAAAAATCAACCATCAAATTGACACACAGTGGGGGCGGACTTTAGCTATTGTAATGAAAACTCAAAAATCAACTATCAAATTAACACATAGTGGAGGCAAACTTGACCCATTGTAATGAAAACTTAAAAATCAATTATCACAACAACACATAATGGGATTACAGTGCTAGTCAAGCATTGTCACAACCCTTGCAACAACAAAAAAAAACTAATAAATAAATAAGTACATAAATAAATGAAAATTAAAGAACAAAACAAAGCAAAATTTTAAAATTAAAAATGAAACCACAAAAGTAAAAAGTTTTAAAAACTACAAAAAAAAAAAAAAAAAAAACATGAAAAAAAATTAAAAACCTCTAAAAAAATCAAACATAAAAATTAAAAAATTAAAAAAAAAAAAATGAAAAATTCAAACCTAGAAAGAATAAATAAATAAATAATATATATATATATATATATATATATATTAAAAAATTAATAAAAAAATTTTAAATAGAAATTAAATTGAATAAATAAATATTAAAAACACAACATAAATTATGTTGCCCATTGGGCTTTGGATTAATGGTGAATGGGTCCACTGTTAAGGCATCCTTGTGATAGGTCACTAGTTCAAATCCCCCGTGGGTGCTTACCTACCAAAAAAAAAAAAATGTTAGATCTAAGACTTTTGTGATCCAAGATTTTGAAAAAAAGACAAACTAAAAAAATAATAAAATAAACAAAAATAAAAATATTATGGAAATTTGTAAAAAAAATTATTAAAATAATATATATATATATATATATATATATATATATATATATATATATATATATATATATATATTAAAAAAAACAAGTTGTAGCTGCCTAGGTGGGGTCCACCAAAAATTTTCTTCATTATTTTTGTAACAATTTTTTTTATTTCTTTTAAATTAATTTAAGTTTTATTTTATATTGGATTAATTTTTTTTTTTTTTTTTTTAATTTATATTTTAGTAAACTTTTTTACAAGTTTTATTAAAAAATAAATTATTTATTTATTTATTTTTAATTATGTTTATTTTTTTTTTCTTTTCTTTTTTTAATTGGTTGGTTTTTGTCTTTCAATTTGTTTTCCTCTCTTTTATTTTTATTTTTATTTTTGAAAAAATTTAATAACATTTTATTTTTTCTTTTACATTTTTGTTTCCGTTTTTGAAAGGCTTTGTTTTATTTATTTTTTATTTTAACTAGTTTGTAATGTTTTGATTTTGATTTTTTATTTTTTTTGCTTAATTTTTGTTCTAATTTTTATTTTTTATTTTTTGCTTTTAATTTTTGCTTTTAATTTTTGTTTTTTTTTTTAAGTTTTGTTTTCATTTTTTTTTAAACAATTTATTTTTGTTTTTGTTATTTTGATGATTTATTTTTATTTTGTTATTTTGATGATTTTTGTGTTAAGGTTGTTTTTAAATTTTTTATAAACATTTTTTTTGTTATTTCTACTTAAAATTTTATGTGAATAATGATTTTTGGGAGAAAAAATCAAATATTATCATCTTTGAACATAAAATTTAATAAATTTTGTTATTTTTTCAAATTTTTTGGTTCACTTTTTTCGATAAAAATTATTTATTTGATATGTCATTTTTAGAGAAAATGTTCCCAAACGTGTATTTTTTTTAATTATATCTATGTGCAAAATTTGTATTCTTTTAATTATATCTATGTGCAAAATTTGTATTTTTTTAATTATATCTATGTGCAAAATGTGTATTTTTTGTCAAGTGTTTAAAATTATTATTTTTCAGTGACAATTATTTTACGTGTGTTGAAGTATTAATTAATGATACATAAATATCCCACGAGCCGTAGAATAGATGGTGATGGGGTGTACTGTTAAGTCACTCTATGATGTGAAGGTCACTGGTTCGAAACTCTGTGAGCAAAAATCCAGTCATGTTAAGGGCTAGTGTGGCCTAGGTCAGGTGTGATCCCCGGGTGATTTTGACGGCTTAGATGCCCCTAGGTTGCAGTTTCTCAAGCCATAGGTCAAGCCTGATGTAATCTTTGATGAACTCAAACCACTTGACAAAAAAAAATTAATGATACATAAATATATAAAAAATCCTAACTTCAAACTATTATTTTTTTTTTGTAACTTTGCAAAACAATTGAATATTCCATTACAAAAAAAAACATAATTGCAAAGAAAAAAAAAGAAACAAACTTGAAAAACCCTTAAAATGCAAACATCTGAGGAAGAAAAAAAGAAGAAGAAGATGACAACAAAATAACTAAATAACAAGCATTTAAAAAAAATGTGCATACTTAAGGCATAAGAAAAATTAATGTCTAAAATATGGCCTGATGCAACTTCAATGCTTTTCAAAATTACAATAAAAATCACCAACGTTTTAAAATTTATCCATACTTAATACATAAGAAAATTTAAAGTCTCAAAAATAAGCCCAAAAAAGTGATATTGCTACATCAACACTTTTCAAAATCAACATGAAAATCACCAACATTTAAAAAAATGTCCATACTCAATACATAAGAAAATTTAAAGTCTCAAAAATATGCTAAAAAAAATTGTTGATGCTACATTAACACTTTTCAAAATTGACATGAATATCATGATTTTTTGCAACCTTTAAGAAAACGAGAACTTGGTATAGTTCTTGTTAAGTTGGTAACTTTGTTGTGTGTGAGAGAGATAGAGAGGGAGATGGAGAAAGTACAAAGTAAATAGAGAGAAAGCCTCTAACTCCATATTTGTCTATCTCTCCCTCCTACCCCCATCCCCCCATCCCCCCTCGGCCCTCCCCCTCATCTCTCCACCCTTCCCTTTCTATCTATCTCTTCTTCCTTCTCTCTCCCCATCTCTCTCACTCTCTATCCACCATATTCTCTCCCTCTCCTCCCCTTCTCTCTCTCTCCTTTACTCCCTCCCCTGTTATCATTTTCTGTCCCCCTCTCTCTCTCTCTCTCTCTCTCTCTCTCTCTCTCTCTCTCTTTTGGTGGTTTGAGCTGCAAATATATGAAAACATCAATTTTTGAGAAAACACACAGACAGATATACATATTTGAAATTATTTTTCCATAGCCTAGAAAAATTCCGTGCCCATGAAACTACACACACATATAGATTCAACTATGCATATTCTAAATATATAATTAAAATAATAATAAAATTAATAGTGCTTACTATTTTTAGTATATTATTCTCTTGACATATGTCAAAATATTAAAATGCATTCCTCTTTTATTTCCACTACAACTCATGAACCATTTGAACAAAAAATTATATAGTGCACTAAAGCACATTGAGATCTACAATAAAAGATTTTAGAAATAATAATAATAATGTTTAGACCTTTTTAGGTTTCACTAAGATAAGGCTTTGTAATTTCAAGGATATAATGACTTTCATAATTTTAAAAATATGAAAGACATTGTATCCTTCTATTTCAAATGGAAATTTTTTAGCATATTACTCATTGGTACATATTGAACATGAAATTGGCTTCTTCTCTTTATTTGGATATGTTTTCTTGGCACCTTCTTCATTTCCCTTTGATGCTTTGGCTTTCCCCTTGTGCTTCTTATTTTTTCTTTTCTTCTCACTATGAACATCCTCACTATTATGTAGACCATTCTTAGCTTCACTCTTGAAGTTCAATAACGTGTCCACTATGATGATGGTTGTGAAAATGGTTTGCACATTTTGGCATTGCAAGCCACTTTGGTCCGAAAGCTACAATCCATTCATGAATTGGAAAATGTTATGCTCTTTTGACATATCCTTAATCTCCAACATGAGCCTCAAAAAATCCTTGATATAGGTTTCAATCTTACCAATGTTCCTTAAATCTAATAACCAACTCCTTGAAATCCAAGCCTAGTTCTTGAGACCAAAGTATGCCTTCAAGGTTGCTTTAAACTGAATCTAATTCTAGATCTTCTTTCTAGGGCACCTAACTACCAAGTCTTATGCTTGATTTCTCTAGCACGACTTGGAAGTTTTTTCAAGAACATAGCAGTATCATTTATTTTTTCCTCATTTGAACTCCCATTTATTTGATCTAAATACTACTCCATATCTTAACATAAATTCCCAAGCATCTCAGCATGATGGGTACCATCATATGGTTATGGATCTTTAATCTTGATGGACATGGGCATGATAGACGAATGTTGTCCAACTTCCCATTTCAACACTACGATCACATCTTCCTAGTCAGGTAACCATGGAAGAATGTAATTAATCTCATCCTTCATGCCCTTCAACTTGAATGCAACATTTTTTGTCTTAAGTTCCATAATAAAAATTGTGTCATATTAGACTTCATTCATGTCCTAGTTAAAGGTTTGAGCCATGCATTACATCTTTCTTTCCAAGACCTTCATCCTCACACCATGCCCATATATCAATTACACCAGCTCATCAACCATATCTTCCAATGTACTTGTTTGATCTAAATACTCTCTCTCTCTCTTGGTGGTTTGAGCTGCAAATATATGAAAACATAATTTTTTGAGAAAACGCACACACAAAGATATACATATTTGAAATTATTTAAATCCATAGGCTATAAAAAATTGTTATCTGTGAAACTACAAATACATATAGAGTCAATTGTGTAGATTCTCAATATATATTTAAAAAAAAATATTAATAGTGCTTACTATTTTTAGTATATTTTTCTCGACATATGTCAAAATATTAAACTGCATTCCTCTTTTATTTCCACTATAAATTTTTTTGGTCATGAACCATTTGAACAAAAAATTATATAGTGCACTAAAGCACATTGAGATCTACAATAAAATAATTTAAGAAAAAAAATGATAATGTTAAGACTTTTTTAGGTTGCACTAACAGAAGACCTTGTAATTTCAAGGATATAATGGATTTTATAATTTTAAATTATTAAGGACATTATATCCTTCTATTTCAAATGGAAAAAAGTTAGCATATTTCTCCTTGGCACATATTGAACATTAAATTAATTTCTTCTCTTTATTTGGATATGTTTTCTTGGCACCTTCTTCATTTCCCTTGGATTCTTTGGCTTTCCCCTTGTGCTTCTTCTTCTTTATTTGCTTCTGACTATGAGCATCTTCACTATTATGCAGACCATTCTTAGCTTCACCCTTGAATTTCAATAGCTTGTCCACTATGATGATGGTTGTGGCAATGGTTTGCATGTTTTGGCATTGCAAGCCACTTTGGACCCAAAGCTACAATCCATTCATGAAGTAGAAATATTGTCCTCTTTTGACATATCCTTAATCTCCAACATGAGCCCCAAAAACTCCTTGATATAGGTTTTGATCTTACCCATGTTCTTCAAATCCAATAACCAATTCCTTGCAATCTAAGCTTAGTTCTTGATACCAAACTATGCCTTCAAGGTTGCTTTAAACTCAATTCAATTATAGATCTTCTTTGTAGGGCACTTGAATACCAAGTCTTATGCCTAATTTCTCCACCACGACTTGGAATTTACTGTCAAGAACATAACAGTATCATTTATTTTCACCTCATTTGAACTCCCATTCATTTGATCTAAATACTACTCCATATCTTAACATAAATTCCCAAGAATCTTATCACGATGGGTACCAGCATATGGATATGGATATTAAATCTTGATGGACATGGGAATGATAAAAAAATGATGTCCAACTTCCCATTTCCACACTATGATCATATATTCCTAGTCACGTAACCATGGAAGAATAGAAGTAATCTCATCCTCCATGCCCTTCAACTTGAATTCATCATTTTCTGTCTTAAGTTCCATAATAAAAAATTATGGCATATTACATTTCTTTCATTACCTAGTTAAAGGTTTGTGCCATGCATTGCATATTTGTTTCCAATACCTTCATCTTATCACCATGCCCATATATCGATTACACTAACTCAATAACCTTCTCTTCGAATGTACTAATATTTGTATATCTCTCCCTCCTTCCGTCTCTCTCTCTCTCTCTCCACCCTTCCCTCTCTCTTTCTCTCTTCTTCCCTCTCTCTCCCCATCTCTCTCACTCTATATCCACCATCTTCTCTCCCTCTCCTCTCCTTCTCTCTATGTCTTTCGTCCAACTCTATTTCTATCTCCTTCCCTCTCTCCTTCTCTCTCACTCTCCTTTACTCCCTCCGTCGCTATCATTTTCTTTCCCCCATCACTTTATCTATCTCTCACTCTTAATCTTCTATATTCTCTTTCTTCCTCACTCCTTCCTTCACAACAATCTCTCTCTCTCTCTCTCTCTCTCTCTCTCTCAGTGGTTTGTGCTGCAAATATATGAAAACATCAACTTTTGAGAAAACACACACATAGATATACATATTTGAAATTATTTTTCCTTAGGCTGGAAAAATTCATTGTCAGTGAAACTATGGACACATATAGAGTCAATTGTGTATATTATAAATATATAATTAAAATAATAATAATAATAAATTAATAGTGCTTACTATTTTTAATATATTTTTCCCTTAACATATATCAAAATATTAAAATGCATTCCTCTTTTATTTCCATTATAACTTTTTTTGCATGAACCATTTGAACAAAAAAAATATAGTGCACTAAAACATATTGAGATCTACAATAAAATATTTAAGAAAATTTAAAAAAATGATAATGTTAAGACCCTTTTAGGTTTCACTAACATAAGGCCTTGTAATTTCGAGGATATACTGACTTTCATAATTTCAAATTATGAAAGACGTTATATCCTTCTATTTCAAATGGAAAAAAATTAGCATATTGTTCCTTGGCACATATTGAACATGAAATTAGCTTCTTATGTTTATTTTGATATGTTTTCTTGGCACCTTCTTCATTTCACTTGGATGCTTTGGCTTTTCCTTTGTGCTTCTTCTTCTTCTTTGCTTCTCGCTACGATATTTTCACTATTATGCAAATCATTCTTAGCTTCACCCTTGAATTTCAATAGCTTATCTACTACTATGATGATTGTGGCAATGGTTTGCACATTTTGGAATTGTGAGACACTTTGGACCCAAAGCTACAATCCATTCATGAAGTGGAAATATTATCCTCTTGTGACATATCCTTAATCTCCAACTTGAGTCTCAAAAACTCCTTGATATGAGTTTCGATCTTACCAATGTTCGTCAAAGCCAATAACCAATTCCTTGCAATCCAAGCTTAGTTCTTGAGACCAAATTATGCCTTAAAGGTTTCTTTAAACTCAATCCAATTCTTGATCTTCTTTGTAGGGAACTTGAATACTAAGTCTTATGCTTGATTTCTCCACCACAACCTGGAAGTTAATGTCAAGAACATAACAGTGTCATTTATTTTCGCCTCATTTGAACTCCCATTCATTTGAGCTAAATACTACTCCATATGTTGATATAAATTCCCAAGCACTTAGCACAATGGGTACCATCATATGGTTATGAATCTTTAATCTTGATGGACATGGGAATGATAAATGAATGATTTCCAACTGACCATTTCAACACTATGATCATATCTTCATAGTTAGGTAACCATGGAAGAATGGAAGTAATCTCATCCTCGATGTCGTTCAACTTGAATGCAACATTTTCTGTCTTAAGTTCCATAATCAAAATTGTGGCATATTACACTTCCTTCATGTCCTCGTTAAAGGTCTATGACATGCATTACATCTTTGTTCCCAAGACCTTCATCTTCTCACCATGCCCATATATCAATTGCACCAACTCATCAACCGTCTCTTCCAATTAACTGATTGGATCCTTCATCTTGGGGACTCTAGGGTCCTTCTCCATATCACTACCACCTTACCATGATCTAGGGATAACTACTCACCAAATTGGCTTGTAGCAACCTCTAATGAAAATCTACTCAATAATTCATTCCCACCAAGAGTCTAAAACCAACCCTTCTACTATAGTCATACCAAATTTCTCTCAACCTATTGTCACATGAATGAGGAATGACTACTCCAAACTTGATCTAATACAACTTGTCATGCCCCCATAGTATTCGCAGGATACAAATCGACTTTTTCACCCAAGTCGCCCATATCTCTATGAAAATTATGCAGCACTACAATGGTTCAACTTAGTGGCTTGGCCAACTTGAGTCTATGGTGTCCAAACTATGCTGTTAAAATTGGAAACCAGGGCAAAACTTCATGTGGGTCATCTTATTCATGGATAATAATATTTTTATTAGATTCCTCTCATCAAGAGGTGTAGGATTGATATAAATATCATCCAATTCCGATAAGTATTCATGGAGATATGAATTTATTTTGATTATGGAATTATTATCAAGCCGACCTACAACTCATGTAGGCTCAGAAGCCCAACAGTCGCATCTATTCACCCACCAACGTTGTGTATAAATATAAGAGGACTTTTCCTCATTTGGACTCACTCATCTCATCACATCTCTCTCTCTCTACTGCGCAGATATGAGTCTCTTCTCTACTGCGCTAAAATGGGTCTCTCTCTCTCACACATGTGAAGCCGGAAGCTATTGAATTTGAAGCTGCAATTGCAGAAGTAAAGATTGACTTGCGTGGCCTAGAAGATCTCCTCTTTGGAACTGCACTGTAGGTTCATCTGACCTCCTTTGAAAGCCGCAATTTTTGGTGGTGGAATGAAGTCAATTCGACGAACAGTTTGCAAGATATCGACTGCCCTAGTTTGAAGCCGGAAACTGCTGAAACTGAAGCTGCAACTGCAGAAGTAAAGATTGACTTGCGTGGCCTAGAAGATCTCCTCTTTGGAACTGCGCTGTAGGTTCATCTAAACCTCCTTTGAAAGCTGCAACTTCTGGTGGTGGAATGAAGTCAATCCAATAAACGGTTTGCAAGATATCGACTGCCCTAGTTTGAAGCCGGAAACTGCTGAAACTGAAGCTGCAACTGCAGAAGTAAAGATTGACTTGCATGGCCTAGAAGATCTCCTCATCTGAACTGCGTTGTAGGTTCATCTGAACCTCCTCTAGAAGCCAAAACTTTTGGTGGTGGAATGAAGTCAATCTGATTGTCGGTTTGTGAGATATGGTCTGCCCTAGTTTGATAATGAAGCCACTAATGCTGATGCTACTGATCTAGGGTTTGCTACTGCTGATATGAATCAGATTTATTGTACTATTTCTCTCTGCTGAATTATTGAAGATAAAAGAAGATTTGATCAAAGGGTTTCCCCACACATTATGGGGTTTGTACCTGGCTAGCTGCCACATCTTGTGTCTCTTGTCTTGGCTTGTTTTCTGTCGATCGTTTAATGTTCTATCTGCACTTTACTTTATGTACATGTGATTGCTAATCGATGGAATATAATAAGAAAAAGAAGTAAACTGTTATAAGCATAGAACATACCATAACTTAACATGGTATCAGAGCTGAGGTGAAGACAAAGCCCGAGCAAGAGCAAGAGCAATCATCGAAGAGAATATTGGCAAGGATATCCTAAAAGAACTATGGGGTCCTCAACACTCTTTCCTGCCGAAGACAAGCTCCGTGAGAAAGTTGACTATCACGGATGGAAGATGTCTATCGATCTAACCCTTGAAGATCAAGGAGTGCTGGACCATGTAAGAGGCAATATTGTTGAGCCTTCATCAAATCCATCTGCTGTTGCCTGGAACAAATGGAAAAATGGAGAAGTCAAAACAAAGAAGATCATCCGGGACTCTATCGACAAGCGCTTGGTGGCCTACATCTCTGATCTAGACACCTCCAAGGAAATCTACGACAGACTGGTGAGTTTATTTAAAGTTAATGATGCAAATCAAGTTTTGTTTCTTAGAAATAAGTTGAGGGAAATCAAGAAGGGTAAAGATGAAAGTATGCAAGCATACTTCTTAAGAATCAGCGAGATCAAGAACGATATCCTATCTATTGAGGAAACCATTACTGACAGAGAAATGGCACTCACAACTCTCGGAGGATTACCATCTCAATGGTATGTGTTTAGGACTACTCTTCTCAAGGATAATTTTAGGGGCGAATGTTCGCCCTTTGGTGAAATTAAGGGGTTTTAAATTTTTAGTGGGCGAATATTTTGTATCATAGTACATTTTTACAAATCACCTCAAATAGCCCACCTTATTTTAAGGGAGAGGGTAAAAAAGGTAAATTTAGCCCTTGAAATTAGGACTTACAACCTTCCATTCGCCCATTTTCAAGAATAGGTTTTATTTAAGTGAATCCATTCGCCCATTTTCAAGAATAGGTTTTACTTAAGTGAATCCTATGGGCCAAATACCATATTTACAAAAGAGATATGGTAAATTAATAAAAATATAAATAAATGAGAGGTATGGTAAATAAATAAAACATTTTTTATATTTACTCCATAAGTCACCTTATATACATGTAAGGGTGTAAACAAATAAAAATATAAGTGGAGGTATGGTAGATAAATAAAACGTCTTTTTATACTTACTCAAAAGGTATGGTAAATAAATAAAAATATAAATAAACTAGACGTATCGTAAATAAATAAAACCTCTTTTTATATTTAGTCCATAACCCTCGTTCTATTTATAAGGCTCAAGGAAGAGGTTTTATTTAAGTGAATCCTATGGGCCAAATACCATATTTGTTAAAGAGGTATGGTAAATTAATAAAAATATAAATAAACGAGAGGTATGGTAAACAAATAAAACATTTTTTTATATTTACTCCATAAGTCACCTTATATTTACGAACACTCAAAAAATGGGTTATATTTAGGTGAAACCTATGGCCAAAATACTATGGGACAAATACCATGGACTAGATTGTTATTAATTCCATGCAAAAAACCATTATTAACCCTAATATTAGAATTAATAAAAATAAAAATGGCACATGGTATTGACCCATGGTATTCACCAAAATGGCACATGGTATTGACCCATGGTATTCACATGGAATGTAGCCTATTTAAATGGGGGAATTAAACCAGCATGTAGCCTATGCTAAGATTCACTAGGACTTTACAAAGTTTTATTATTTAGTGAAAGACTCGTCAAGATCTTACAAGATTTTATAATTGAGTAAAATATTCGCCATGCCTGGTGAGAGATTCGCCAAAAAATTATATATACATATTATATTATTGATAAAATCGCCTTCCATTTTTCCTATATACCATGGAGATTCGCCCATTTATTATATTTATAAATTTAGGGGGGGTTCTTAACATTTTCCCTGACTCTTCTGAATAATAATGTAATTCATAGTTTCGAGGAATTAATGGCTAGATGCATTCAAGAACAAACAAGGGTAGATGAGCAGGAAATGCCCTTGCCTAAAGGTCCTCCTGCTATTTTTTCTTCTCATGCAAAGAAAAGAAATAATTCCAGGACTAAATCAAAAGGAAAGGCTGGACCTAAGGCTAGAAGAAAATGACGATGTTACATTTGCGATAAAGCAAGTCACTATGTATGAGGTCATGAGCATCATGGTACATGAGATCATGGACATATAGGATAGCATGATGATGATGCACACTAGTTTGAGCAGCATTATGATGGATAAAATCATGGACATGGGCAACATGATGATAATCATGATTAGAGAAGCATGGTACAGTATGCAGTGGTGCAACTCGAAATCCCTCTGATGGCAATCAAAGGAATGACAAATTCAACAGCAAAGGTAAGAGGAGAGCTGGGAATCAAGGAAGAGGACAAGCATTCAAGAAGGCTAGAAATTCCAGGATGTATGAAATGCACCTAACCTCAAAAAGAACCTAGTGTCCATCTCGGCAACGGAAGACAAAGGCTACAAGGTAACCTTCAGCGATGGCAAGGTACGTATAGGGAAAAATAATGTTAAATATGCCTTTACACTTGGGTTTAGTTTTGATTCATTATATCAGGTCGATGGAAGTCTACTAGGTGTCATGTCTTATGACACATCTCTTCAGTCCGAACTTTGGCATCGGAGGTTTACCCACCTTCATTACAAAGCTCTACCCGATGTAAGACAGATGGTAACAGGGATGTCCGAATTCCAAGTAGAGAAAGAAGGTGTATGTCCGGGATGTGCCAAAGGAAAGCTCAAAGGGAGACCATTGCCCTCAAGCCAAAGCAAGGCCTCCGATATATTACAATTGGTTTACTCAGGCATACCTGAGGTTGGCATTAAGAGGGAGACTACTACACCACATACTCCTGAGCAGAATGGTGTGGTGGGAAGGAAGAACCACACGATGATGGAAGCTGTCCGGGCCATGCTACATGATCAAAGACTTCCAAAGTTTCTATGGGCTGAAACTACAATCACCGCCGTATATGTACAAAATCGATGCCCTCATCAAGCATTGGGTTCCTAAACTCCTGAAGAAATGTTCACCACCGGTCAAAGGGAATTCGTGATTAGTCATGATGTCACCTTTGACAAAGATATGACTCTCAGCAAGGTGGACAATCTGCTGACTTTGAGTAGCTCTCAAGAAGCCGACACCAGGGAACCGAAAGAAAAGGATGATGAATCAATGCTTGATGTAGAAGAACCCATGGATCCGATTGATCCTCATCCACATGGGACTTCCTCTTTTAGGAAGAGGCCTTCATGGCTTAGGGGGATACTTGATGATGCTGAAGGACATGCTGCACCCTGAGGAACCTTCCATCAAAGTAAGAAACTTAACAGGTATCAGGGATACCTGACCATCATGAGCACGATCATACAAAATGAACCTTCATCATTCTCAGATGTCATCAAGCATTAACTATGGAAGGATGCTATGACCATAGAATATGAGTCTATTATGGAGAATGATGTCTGGGAAGTAGTTCCCAGACCCTGGATAGGACAATTGTTACTTCAAAATAGCTTTACAAGATAAAGCATGCAGAAAATGGAAGTATGGAAAAGTATAAGGTTCATTTTGTTGCTCGTGGTTTATCCTAGAAGGGAGGTATAGACTATGATATTTGCACCTATTGCCAGATATACGACCATCCGCTTGATCATAGCCCTTGTGGCTTCACAAGGATGGAACCTACATTATATGGATGTTAATACTGCGTTCTTGCATGGTTCTATCAAAGAAGAGGTCTATGTGGAGCAACCTGAAGGATTTGAGATTTATGATTGAAAATCTCATGTATGCAGGTTGAAGAAGGCTCTCTATGGGCTGAAGCAAGCATCCCGAGCATGGTATGAGAAGATCGATAGCTACTTGATGAAGCTGGGATTCACTAGGAGTGAAGATGATCCTAACCTTTAAGATTGAAGATGACAAGCCTCTCATACTGGTGTTGTATGTGGATGACCTCTTTCTAACAGGTGCAAACCCTCTCTTTCACAAATGTAAGAGGGAGATGGATTCTGAATTTGAAATAAAGGACCAAGGACTTGAAGTGTGGCAGAAGCCAAGGGAAATTTTCCTATCTCAAGGAAAATATGTGGTAAATATATTGGAAAGATTCGGTATGATGGACTGCAAGCCTGTGACTACCTCGAGGATCTTAACTTTTAGAAGTTATATGGTAGTGATGTCGGACCAGACTTGGGAAATGCCTTTGAGTTTCAAAAACTCATTCGCATTGATGTTCTTGGTGAACCTCCATCCGAACATATGTTTTGCAGTTAGCATTGTTTGAGCTCATATTTGGTTGAGCCTCACTGGATTGATGCCAGGAATCTTCTGAGATGTCTTCAGGACACAATCTCTCATGGATTAAGATGCACTGCCGGAGTTGTGAGACTACTTGGATATACTGATGTTGATTGGGTAGGCAGTGTGGTGGACCATAAGAGCACTTTCGGGTACTGTTTCACCTTGGGATCTGCTTCGATATCCTGGATGAGCAGGAAGCAGAAGTTGGTGGCTTTGAGCATTGCTGAAGCAGGATATATTGTTACTAGCATAACCTCGTGTGAGGAAGTCTGGTTGCGAAAGCTCTTCAATGAGCTATTTGGATTTACATTGGATACCACTGTGATTCTCTGTAACAACCAGAGGTGGGATTCGATTATTGAGGAATCCCATATTTGTCAGTTGCTCCAGCAGACAAACATCATCTGGGATATGGTAAGTCGATGAGCAAGGAAGCTCCATCACATTAAGATGATGTACAGGTTGATACACCTTGTCAAAGCCCCGAGGAAAGATCTAATCTGTGATTTTCCCAAACAACTTGGAGTCGGCAAGAAACCTTTGTACAAGGGTCCTGCATGTTGCATACATTGAGCTCTGGGAGCTCTGAGGGCTTGCGGTTCCTACTGGAGCAACATATGACCACAGGGTGACTCACCCTCCCCTGGTGGTGCACACTGGAACAAGATGATTCGCTCTCTTGTGGGACAAGATGATTCGCTCTCTTGTGGAACAGGATGATTCGCTCTCCTGTGTAGCAGGATGATTAGTTCTCCTGTGAGGCCTGGATTGATGTGTTCTCCATGGCAGCCTGGATTGATGTGTTCTCCACGGCGATTGTAGCAGGATTGATGTGTTCTCCTATGAGGCCTGGATTGATGTGTTCTCCATGGCAATTGTAGCAGGATTGATGTGTTCTCCTGTGAGGACAGGATTGATTAGTTCTCCTATCGAGGTATCCTACCCATGCAGTCTGGGACTCATGGGAAGTACCTCTCATCTGATCAATGAGTAGGGAAATGAAGTTAGGGACCATAGTAGTACCGATGGACACATCGTTGTAACTATCGTACTCCCTACGCTAGGATGACCTCCATTGATCTGGGATCAATGATACTGGTCTGGGACCAGTGGTAGGAGTTGTACCATACTATGACGCTGACTTCGGGTTGGTTGAGACTGGTCCGAGATCAGTGGTACATACTCTGAGACTGACTTTGAGTCAGTGGAGGATGATATTGGTCTGGGACCATTGGAGTTGTACTCACTATGACGCTGACTTTGGGTTGGTTGAGACTAGTCTGGGACCAGTGGTACATACTCTGAGACTAACTTTGAGTCAGTATGATACATCCTCGATCATTTCTTCTTCTTCATAATTCAGACAAAAGTAGAGTAGAACAGAACAATGCAAGAGCAGAGCATAACAGAACAAAACAGTACAGATCAGTGCAGGGCAGAACAAGACAAAGCAGAACAGGAAAAATAGAACAGAGCAGGGCAAGGGTCAGGATGTACAAGGCAGTGCATTTGATGGATGAATAGTAATGACCGATAGACAGATTGCAGATGAAGTTCTCCATGGTTGAGAGAGAGTGTTAAAATTGGCAACCAGGGCAAAAATTCATGTGGGTCATCTTATTCATGGCTAATAATATTTTTATTAGATTCCTCTCGTCGAGAGGTGTAGGATTGATATAAAGATCATCCAATTCCGATAAGTATTCATGGAGATATGAATTTATTTTGATTATGGAATTATTATCAAGCCGACCTACAACTCATGTAGGCTCAGAAGCCCAACAGTCGCATCTATTCACCCACCAACGTTGTGTATAAATATAAGAGGACTTTTCCTCATTTGGACTCACTCATCTCATCACATCTCTCTCTCTCTACTGCGCAGATATGAGTCTCTTCTCTACTGCGTTGAAATGGGTCTCTCTCTCTCACACATGTGAAGCCGAAAGCTGTTGAATTTGAAGCTACAACTGCAGAAGTAAAGATTGACATGTGTGTCCTAGAAGATCTCCTCTTTGGAACTGCGCTATAGGTTCATCTGAACCTCCTTTGAAAGCCGCAACTTTTGGTGGTGGAATGAAGTCAATCCGACGAACAGTTTGCAAGATATCGACTGCCCTAGTTTGAAGCCGGAAACTGCTGAAACTGAAGCTGCAACTGCAGAAGTAAAGATTGACTTGCGTGGCCTAGAAGATCTTCTCTTTGGAACTGCGCTGTAGGTTCATCTGAACCTCCTTTGAAAGCTGCAACTTTTGGTAGTGGAATGAAGTCAATCCGACAAACGGTTTGCAAGATATTGACTGCCCTAGTTTGAAGCCGGAAACTGCTGAAACTGAAGCTGCAACTACAGAAGTAAAGATTGACTTGCATGGCCTAGAAGATCTCCTCATCTAAACTACGTTGTAGGTTCATTTGAACCTCCTCTGGAAGCCGAAACTTTTGGTGGTGGAATGAAGTCAATCTGACTGTCGGTTTGTGAGATATGGTCTGCCCTAGTTTGATAATGAAGCCGCTAATGCTGATGCTACTGATCTAGGGTTTGCTACTGCTAATATGAATCAGATTTATTGTACTATTTCTCTCTGCTGAATTTTTAAGATAAAAGAAGATTTGATCAAAGGGTTTCCCCACACATTGTGGGGTTTGTCCCTGGCTAGCCACCACATCTTGTGTCTCTTGTCTTGGCTTGTTTTCTGTCGATCATTTAATGTTCTATCTGCACTTTACTTTATGTACATGTGATTGCTAATCGGTGGAATATAATAAGAAAAAGAAGTAAACTGTTATAAGCATAGAACATACCATAACTTAACATATGCCTACCCTCTAAGTTTGTTGCAATTAATTCTTGAAAAAAAATAAAACTTAAGAAATGGTTCTACTATAATCATACAACTATGCACAACAATAAACACAAGTAATATATGTAAATGGGAAACTCAATCGACCTAACACCCAAGCTTTGTTACCAATGGATCTGATGAAAATATTGAGAATACCTATATGCATATAATTAATTATATTCATAAAATACTCATATGTGATGAAGACAGAAATTTTGGGCAAGAATTTTACCCAATCTATGACCATTAAAGATTAATGAAAAAATTTCTTTGTGAATTTGATAATAACTTCACTAGAGATAATGCTCTTTAATTTTCAATATGGATTTTCTTAGATTTGTTGTAGAGATTGCTAAATCTTTTACATTAATATTCAAAATAATTCCTAAAGCTTCTACTAAGTAAAAATCCTAAAAAATTTCAATGATCGATAATACCATTGAGGCACATTTCATTGATGGTTGATAATATCTCACATTTCATTGATGGTCGATAATATCATCACAGATCCGTGAATTGGACAAAGTTTCTAAAAGTCAAATCCTAATTTCATTGATGGTTGATGAGCCCATTGACAATCAACTAAAAGTTTGAGGTATTTAATTTTATCAGTGACCAATGAAAATCTTTGGGTATTTACTCCATGGGTGATTAATGAAAAGTTGAATGTTTGACTCCATCGACAATTGAGGAAATGTTTTAAGTTTTATGGTGAATTTTTCATATTTCATCAATGACCGATGACATATTCAACAATTAAATGTATTTATATTATTATTATTATAGTAGAATACATAAATAACTATTAAGTAAAAAATGACCTAATTAAATGTAAGATAATTAATCCTTGGGAAAATGGATGACATAGCAAGGTCTGTGATCATAGAGCTAACTTGGCACCACTCCCATGATGATACACGAGTATGGGGTTCAATGTCATCTACCACATAGAAATTGCAAAATAACATTGACTTGGTGCTAAGGGTGCTAGAAATATCTTAACAAGTAGTAGGTGATAGCGATCTTAGAAAAGAAAAAATTTGATATCATGTATCCTCAATCCAACATTAATGTATTATGTAGTTTGTTACTAGTGGTATCATAACAAAGTTACAACACTAGCATATTATGGGATAAAATACACTTAAATATTAAAAGTTGTTATTGTTTTTGTTATGGTGATGACCTATAACTAACAACTGAATTGCTTACCTTAAACAAAAGAGAAGATATAAGTAGGTGATAAGAGTGCAAGAAAAGTTGTAGTAATTATGAGATGTACAATTCCCTTTGGACAAAACCTCAGAAATCAGACTAAGGAATCTAAAGAAAGGAAGAATAGGAAAACATCTCTGGATCTAGTAGAAATTATGAGAAGCCTAAAGGCAAAACTCCAAAGCTATAGGGAAAATAACAAAATTTTAATCAAGGAATATGAAAAATAAGTAATTGAATACCATGTTGTTGCAAAATTTGCCTAAAATTCAAAAAAATTCTAGAAGGATTAATTGCGAGCATTGTAGAGAGAAATCTCTTTAGAAAAGTGCAAAAACCAGTCAATGATCCAAAAGCACATGTCAGCTACTACCAAGACAGGGAGGATAATATCTAAATGAAGGCACGCAAGAAAAAGGTTAGGTACATCTAGTTGAGCCGAGAGGATCATTCTACAACCCAGTATGAGAGGATGTGCAAGTTTGTTTGCCCATCTATCAGCTTTTAAAACAAAAATTAAATTAAAAATTATGTTCTAAATAGAAAAATAATGTCGCCTATAATAAAAAATGGATAGAAGTAAAAAAATGCATGAATAAGATGTTTAAATCTCATACTTTTCACAAATATTTCAACAAGAGATTTAAATAAACTATCTGAAGAGCTATGTTAATTAATTTGTGGATGTCAAATTCATATATATCTATATATATAAAAAAAATTGTTTAAATAAAACATTTTAATGTTGTGTATAAAAAAATATTCAATGTGGATTGTCAATAAAATATTTTAATATAAATTAATATTGACATATAATAAAAAATGCTTTAATATTAAAAAAACATTTTAATTTGTGCTATAAAATGTCTCCATGTACATTTTATGTAAGGTATTTTAGTGTAAATTATGTATATATTATATATCATTTTAATTATATATACTAGCATTTAAAACTACAATTTAAACAATGAAAAATAACACATTGTATTTTACACTCTAAAGAAGTTTACACTTGAAGGCATTTGATCCCTCTCGGCTCATGTTAGATCTATAATTAAGATGGATCTGTGCTGGTGATAACTCATCCATGAATTCTTTTAGTAAAGATATAGCTAGCTCAAATAAACTAGAATGTACTAGTTCTAGATCTATCTCACATAAGAAGAAGGGGATAAATTGTTCTAAGAATACACTTCTTGATGAATTCAACAAGGAAAAGGAGCCTACCTTTGATTTTGAAATCAAGAAAGGTGAAGAGGCAGAAGCTTGGATATTGGGATTAAAGAAGTACTTTCATGTGCACAACTACTCAGGGAACATGAAAGCTTGAGTGGCTATATTCAACACGAGAAGAAGGGCTTCCACATGGTGGCAAGACCTTAATAATATGACATGAATATCACTTGGAAACAATTCAAGAAAAGCTTTGGGAGGAAGTACTTGTAAAAAAATATTATGATGGGAATATCAAGGAGATTCATTACTTGAAGATGGGATAATTGAATATGGATGATTATGTCAACATATTTCTAGAATTATTGTGATGTGTCATTTATCAAGGACAAGAAAGTAAAATTTCAATGCTTTTCTCAATGGGTTGCCCTAATTATACTAGGATTAGATAGAGTTTAATGAGCCCACGACTCTTGATGATACAACAAGAAAGGCCAAGCAATGTTGTGAGCAATCAAGGCATCAACTAGGGTTACAAAATCCCTAAAAAAAGAAAGAGAAAATTGGCTTGAGGATAAAATATTCAAATTGTAGCAACACAAGACTTTAGGAAAGTATAAAAAGATGAGATACCTAGTCAAATGCAATTTTTGGCGAAAATATCCCATGCAAAGTGGGAAAAATCCAATAGATACCATGGAATACAATATAAGGGATCAAAAAAGGGACCCTTGAAGTGTTGGGGCTATGGAGAAGAACAATACTCCAAGATTTTCCCCATAGGAAATAGGATTTATCATGTGCAAGGAGTTATTATCATCAATGATGTAGCACAAGCAATGCCTTGAGTCCATATAGTTGTTGGAAAACTTACAAGAAAACCACCAGGCATTAGTGGTTGAAGTACAAGGTATAATCACTCAACAACCTAGGTCATTGGACCCAGGCCATGTTTTGGTTCAATAGGGATGCATCTTGAGCCTAGGTCATCATCTGGAACCAAAAATTAGTGATGAAGGTCCTATTAGTTTATTCAGTGCTCATAGGTCATACATGAGGCTATAAACCATTACATATATGATATAAATGGAATTAGTGTTCTACAAGTGGATGTGGGCACCATTTCAAATTTTGGTTAAACAAGGAAGGTTTCATAACCATAACAATGGTTTAAGGTCAACAACTACTAAGTTAGGACCCTTCTTATCTCAAATGTGCATTTGGCCATCCAATAAACATACAACAAATTAAATAATTAACCTTGCTACAAAATACCCATATATACAATCACGTTAAATTTAAGAATGTCGTCCCTATCTTAATTGTAAACTTAAAGCATTCGATAAACATGCATCAAATTAATAATTAACTTATTTAACATAGTTACCGATCAAACGAGAAAATTACCTAATCCCTATTTTTTTTAGGTAGCAAAAAATCACCCGATTTTGAAAAATGGTGATTCAGAATACACCTTTCTTTTGGAGCATATTTTTTGCACTTTGAATTTTTATATGTATCAAGTATGCACATTTTTTTTAATGTTAGTGATTTTCATGCTAATTTTGAAAAGTGTTGATGGAGCATCAACACTTTTTTTAGAGGGCTTATTTTTGACACTTTAAATTTTTTTATATATCAAGTATGAAGGGGGGCGGTGTGGGGTGGGGCGAAGGCAAGGGGGGTTGGATGGGTGGGCAGGGAGAATCGGGTGGGGTAGGCCGCGAGGGAGGGTGGCGTGGGGTTGGAGGGAGCGGTGAGGTGGGTGGGTACGGTGGTGTGAGTGGGGCGAGAGGTCCAAGATTTTTTTTTTTTTTAATATTAATTTGACTTTTTTTTTAGTTTTTTTTTTTTGCTAATTGTTTATATTTTTTTATTATGAGCTTTTTTTTAACTTAAAAAAATGATTTGGATTTTTTCCCTTAAATTATACGTTTTTTTGAAATATTTTCCTTTTTTTATTTAATTTTTTATATTATTTATTTATTTATTTAAATTTTTAAGTTTTACAAGTTAATTTTGGTTTTTTTTTTTACATTTTTATGATTTTTTTTTATATATATATTCTTATATTTGATTTATTTTTTGTCATAAATTGGCCCCTTGCCACCCCTGGTCGGTTGGACCTCGAGGTGGGCAGGGAATTTTTTTTTTTAAGTTTTATTTATTTTTATATTTTTTTGTAACTTTCTTTTATTTTTTATTTGGTTTTTATTTTATTTTATATTTTTAACTTAAAAAATTGTTTTTTATTTTTATTTTTTTTAATCTTTAACTTTTTTTAATTATATAAATATTTTCCCATTTTTTATTTTTTTATCTTATTTTTATTTTATTTTTTACAAGTTAATTTTCATTCCTTTTTATATTTTATAGTTTTTTTTGTCCTTTCTATATATTTTTTATATTTGATTTTTGTCATGTTTTTTAAATTGTTTTTTTATGTTTTATTATTTGTTATTATTTAAAAAAATGTGTTTTTTTTTTTTTTTTAATTCAATATTTGAATTTTTTTTCTTTGTATTATTTTTTTTCTGTTTTTTTATTGTTTTTATTTGTTCAATATTTGAATTTTTGTTTCTCATTTTTTTTTTTTCAAGGTCTGTGTCTATGCTCTTCTAGCAACCCGATCCCATTATGTGTAATTTGATAGTCGGTTTTAAATATTTTGCTATAATGAATCGAGTTTGCCCCCACAATGTGTCAAGTTCATGGTTGATCTTTAAGTTTTCATTACAGTGAATCGAGTTCACCTACAAGGCATGTCAATTTGATGGTTGATTTTTATTTTTTTTGCAATGTATTAAGTTGTCTTAGGCTAAGATTTTAAAATCGCTATACATTTAGCATTTTTTCTAAAATTACTCTTAGTATAATAACTCTTTCATTCAAGGGTTCATTTTTAAAAAAATTTAGTCATAAAATTTTTCCATAATGTCATACTTGAAATATTTTGAAAACTTAAGATTGTTTTGTAGTCATACTCTTTGGTTTTAATTCCATGGTTGAAAATTCGTCAAGATTTTAATATTTTTCGAAGTCGTGATACGTTATCTTTAATACTATGGTTGAAAACATTTATAAGTATTTTTTCTTAGCACCATGCTTGACAATTGTTGAAATTTTAAGGTTTTTCAAATACATGATATTTTAAATTTAATGTCATGCCTAAAAATCGTTGGAATTTTAAGGCTTTCCAAAGGCGTGATATTTTATCTTTTATGTGATGCTTGAAAATGATATTTTATTTTAACATCATTATTAAAAAATGTGAAAATCTACCCTGAAAAGAAAAAAACATTATTCCAACATCAACGCTCTTTGTTTTCAAGGAGTTTTTTTGTACAAAAAAAATTGTTCTTACTTCATTTTTAAAAAATATTGAAAAAGTACCCGAAAAAAAATGTTATTCCAGCATCAACACTTTTCTTTTTTTCTCGTTAAAACTATACTATTCTATTATATACAGGAACTGGAAAAACAGTTACAATCATAGAGTCATTTTGCCAAAGGCCAACTGTGGCACTTTGGAATGAGAGTTATCAGAAAGAGCAGCCCACGCAGGGGCACCACGACTGAGCAAAACAACCCACGCAGGGGCTTTGAACCACAGAAGTGCAACCAGATCATACTTAACATCCCACGCAGGGGCTCTGGACCAAAAAGTGTTCATCCCTCGCAGGGGCATCAAAAAACCTTCAGCAAGATCCCTTTCGGGCCAGACAAACATAGCAAGAACATACAGTAAGCCAACATGACAAACACAGAAAATCAAAATAGGACCTGAGCAGCGCCTGAGAGAGTGATGCGGAGCGGATGGACGGCTAATCGTCCGGCTTCTCTTCGACCACCCTACACCAGCCATATTTTTCCCTTTCCTCTGCAGTAGGAAAGGAATCCATGTCGTCATTGTCCCCCGTGGGTGATAACGCTGCCTGAGTCTGAGGTAGGTTGGAGGCGTGCTCTGGAGCAGCCGCTGGCGTCTCCTCGACATCCTTTGAGCTCCCGCCCGCGTGCTTCCCCTCGCTGAGATGTTCCTCGCCATCATCCTGAGGTTCTTCAAGGAAGAGGACCGAGACGTGGGCATTGATACGGGATTTTTCCTGAGAGCTGCTGAAGGAGAAAATGGCAGTACCGAAAGCAGGCAGAGGTGCCGGGCCAGAATCTGGGCTTCTGGTGTCCATGAATTGGCTTGATTGGAGGGGATTGGCCTCAGCAATTCGATGGCAAAGGCATCGACAGCAGTGGGATTGGGGATTTTCGATTGAAGGACGTGAAGACCCTCCCCGGGCAGAGCCTCGACGGCTGAGCAGGCGCTGTCGAGGCCTGACCATCTTTGCAAAAGTACCGGGGGTTTGGAACAAAGCGGAGTAGGAGGATTTGAAACGCCACCCAACCAGCCTTTCAGACCTGAAACAACGCTCAACTGACAGAGGGATGGCAAGAGCTGTTGCCCTGAAAACCATATACCAGGCAAGAGCCTGAACACCAAATACCAAATACTGAGCGTGAACCAGCACATGACGATCCAACCCACCACCTTTCTTAAACTCTTCATCGCCTCCTCGAGTTCTGTTCGCCATAACTGCTCGCTGCAGTCGCACCAAAATCCCGGACAGAGCATTGAATTGCCGTCCATGATCACCCATACATATATTCCTTGGCGGCGATCTCGCATTGAATGCCTGCCTTAAGCTTGAGGCAGCACATGGCATTCATGTGGCTCCTCACTTCCACCCGTCGTGTCACCCGCATCCGGGGCAACATCAACACTTTTCATTTTTAGCGTGTTTTTTCATTTTTTGAGTGTTTTTTGGCTAAAATACCCGTTTTGAATTAATAGTTCTCGTTTGATCGGTAACTATGTTATTTATTAAATATTCTAAATACTCTAAAATACAATGAAATAAAATCTAAAAATAACTTAAAATATAATTATTTATCTTTAAAATATTGTAATCATATATCAAGCTCCAAACTACTAAATAACCTTAAACAAGTAATATTCAACTTCTGAATACAAAGTTTACTTTTACTTTTAAAATTAACCTAGTGATAGATATATAAATTCATTAAATAATGTAGAATCGAAATATCGCAATCAAAGATCAAAACATATTGAGAATTATTTTTATTTTTATTTTATTTTATTTTAGTCTAATGAGGGAATACTTGTTTTATTAAATGGAAAAAAGTAGATTCACTCGCAATAAGGGGATACTTGTTTTATTCAATGAAAGAAAGTAGATTCACATAAAGGGATACTTGTTTTATTAAATGGAAAAAAAGTAAATTGACTCGCAAGAAGGGGATACTTGTTTTATTAAATGAAAGAAAGTAGATTCACATAAAGGGATACTTGTTTTATTAAATGGAAGAAGGTAGATTCACACCCAATAGATACTTATTATTAGGATTGTGTAAATCTAGATGCTTTGTGTAAATCTAAATGCTTTATTGGATGGAAGAAGATGAGCTAGATACTTTAATTATGGAATGGGGTAATTATTACCATAATGGAATTAGGTGGTAATAATTACCAAAATTGTACAAAGTGGACTCTAAATACATCTCTATATGTTAAATTCCCTAGATAACTTCCCTCCTCACCCCTAAGTAGCCCTACCTACGTGAAAGAGGCTAAACCCTACCGAAACCAACACAACTCTACACCTCATGGGTTAAGAAAGAATTATTGGTTAATATTAAAGGATTATCTTTGGAGTCAAATGTTGCAATAAGCGACCCAATCGTCCATGGCAGACTTCATAACCATTATCTTACCATTGATGCTCTGACTCATGCTTTATTCATTCACCCAATCACCCATGCTCTGTCATATGCTTTATTCAATCACCCATGGCAGGCTACAGTTGATATTGGCCCATGCTTTAATCATTCATGCTTTGCCCATAAGAACACTTTTGGAATAATCTTATCCAGTGATTGGCACAATAATTGAAACAATGGGTTTCTGCACATATCTTTCTCCAGACCTCAGTTGCAGAGATTTGTCGCCTGTTTTTTGTTCTGATATTCATATTCTGCTGGTTTGCTGTTTATCTGCTTCAGGCGACGCCATGGCCACGAAATTTGTCACAGACATTGGCACCGAACTCGCAAAAGAGGGCATAAGCTACATCATCTCTCCACTGAAGCAACTCATGGAAGACATTATGAACTTCCGGCAAAACCGAGAGCTTCTGCAAAATAGTTTCGAGCGATTGGATAGCCTCTTAGACGATATGCGAAACATGTTTGAAGATCAGGAAAGGGCGCCCCCTCAGATCGTCAAGAATTCGGTTCAGAGGGTCAAAGAAACCCTTGAAAAGGGCAGACAACTCAAAGACCGCGCTCATCTTCTCTCGCTACGGCAGCAGCAACGGTGTCACGATTGGTTCGACTGCGATCCCAAACTGTCGAGGCAGATCAGAGAGTGGCACGCCAAATTTAACGCGCTCGTTCAAGAAGTTCACACCGACTTTAAAATATACAAGACTGTTCGCCAGATTGCCTCGTCCCAACAACCAGCCCCGCCTCGATCGTCCATTGAATCTGCTCTGACTCAGCTTGAGACGTGGCTCCAGACTGCAAATGTTTTTCCCAGTCAGCAGATTGTGTCGTCCTCGTCAATAGCAGAACAGGAAAAAGTGACAGCGAAGCAGGCAGAGTCAGAGTACAAAGAACCACGGATCAGATCTGCTCACATGGAGCTCCAGACGTGGCTTATGACCGCAGATGATTGGAACCCCAAGAACGGCAATGCAGATTCTTCCCATAATGATGACACGCTGTCCGCGCCACAGCCACTGTCCAGTGTACAGGTGCCAGACTGGAACATTGTACAGTTGGGAATCAAATTTGTTCAAACGCGGTTGCAGACATGGGTGAGGAATGTATATAATTGGGTTAAGTGCCTGTCGGGACAACGCCACAACAAATTTGTACAATTCCAACCTGGCCATTCAAAGGTGCATTAATAATATGGTGTATCAATTTTTTTTCCAAAACTTCCTCATTTTTTTCAATTAACTTTTAGTCAAATCACACAATTACAATTAACTTTTTGTGAAATCATATTCAGTATTGGTGTAGTATTGGTGTGCTGTTCAAGGAGTAGACTCTTCTTATCTGTGAGTCTCGGCTCTTGTCAAAATCATAAGAAATTAGTATATCTGCTTGCAGGTTCAAGGAGTAGACTCTTCTTATCCGTGAGTCTCGGCTCTTGCCAAAATCATAAGAAATTAGTATATCTGCTTGCAGGTTGATGGATGTACTCTTGGTGTTATAGTGGCAGCTACGAGAATTGATCTTAAATCTTCCTTAGATTAGGTCTAACAATTACCGACCCTGCCCCTAAAAATGATCATCACTCTAATTAATTCATCAAAAACATAATTCTAATATTATTTTATTAATCTAATTATATTATAAAATATATAAATATCCCACATAAATCACAACACAATTTTAATATTATTTTATTAATCTAATTGTATTATAAAAATATATAAATATCCCACATAAATTGACCTATGGAATCTCACTTTCAATCTTCTCTAAACTTCATTCCATTACAAAGAATCAATTGAGAATGGTGCAAACCCTTTGTGAAATAAATGATATTCCATGAAGAATACATTGAAACGCAAATATGACAAGTATATTTCTACTTTTATAGCAACAATATTTGTATATTTTGATTTGAGTTTGAAATTGGAGAAAAACTTTTGCGTGATTTGAATAAGTTGTTAAGTTTAGATTAGTTTGGTTGGGTGTGATTTTTTCCGGTATATTTATTTTGATTTTTCATATAATTTTTTTTACAAAAATATTATACTATAAGTTTATTAGTGTTTTTCTTTAAAACAATGAGCTTATTTTTTTCAGATTATTTTTCTAGTTATTTTTTAACATTGAGTATTGTGGAAAAATAGTTTTAAATAGTTTTTTTTTTCAGATTTTTTTTAGTTATTTTTTAACATTGAGTATTGTGGAGAAATAGGTATGTGAAGTTAGGGAGGTTTCACTTTTGTCCTAGTGAATTTGAGTTAGGGAGGTTTCACCTTGGTCATAAATCTTGATTTGAGTTTGAAATTGGAGAAAAACTTTTGATTTGAGTTTGAAATTGGAGAAAAACTTTGTGTGATTTAAATAAGTTAGTTCAAATCATTGAGGTTAAGTTTGGATTAATTTGGTTGGGGTGTGGTTTTTTCTGGTAGATTTATTTTGATTTTTCATAAAAAAAAAATTACAAAAATTTTATACTATAAATTTATTAATGTCTTTCTTTAAAACAATGAGCTTATTTTTTTTTAGATTATTTTTCTAGTTATGTTTTAACATTGAGTACTGTGGAGAAGTAGGTTGTGTGAAGTTACTTTTTACTGCCATATAGAGTTTAGGGGGGTTTCACCTTGTTCATAAATAATTTACATAATTTCTTATTGTGGTATGGAGTTTAGGGAGGTTTCACCTTGGTCATAGTTAATTTATCACGTTTATTAATAAATGGGTATTAAAGGCATTGAGGGGTTGAGGGTTTTGAAGTTAGAATTTTAGTCTCTACAATTTTCATCTTTATGTTGTTGTTTTTTTCTTTGCCTTGGTTTATGGTGTGGCTAGAGGCTGATGTTTTAGTGGGGCTCTTTCAATGGTTGTCGCAGCCTAATTTTGGGTGGTTTCAGCATTGAGTGGGGCAAGGACTCAAAGGCTAGTTTCTCAGACTTCATAGCCCTTGTTTTTGTGTTAGTGTTCCAACTTTCGCCTCTGTCCAATTTTGGTGTGGCTCTTCTACTGTAGCTAGTGGTTGTCGTCTATCGTTGCGTCCTCCACTACTGTCAGTCGTGGTCGTCACTTTCTTTTTACTTGGCTTCCTACTTGCTCAGTGGTTCGAGGTCTATCGATGCTTGGATGGTGTTGTTCCTCCACTTGGGAGCATTTGCGGCGTGGTTGTTCTTGCCTTAGTGGATTGGGCTCTGTCGGCATCTGGCTACGATCGTGGGCCCATTGCTTTCTTCAGGGTTCGGCCCTTCGGGGTTTGACTCTTGATATGTTATAGTTCCCTTTGTGGTTTATTGTATGCGAGCCTTTACACCCTATTTGTATTTTCTGAGGGGGTTTCAGCGTTGGTATATGGTTTTTTTTGGTGTATACCTCTGGGGTTCCTCTGTTGGGGAATTGTTTTCCCCTTAAGGATTTATTGTATGCGGACCTTTGCACCCTATTTGTATTTTATGGGGGGTTTTGGCCCTGGTATATAGTTTTTTGTGTAGACCTCTAGGGTTCCTTTGTTGGGGGATTGTTTTAAGAGCTCTGCTCGATTTTTTGTAGGTCATTCGGTTATCTCCTAAATACATTTCAACATATAATTTTGTTTTCAATAATAAAACTACGAGTTTTTTCTGAAAAAAATAAAGAAACATTAAAAATAAAATCAATATTATAAGTATGTAAGGAATATGTGAGTTTAGGATTTTATATGTAATAGAAAGTATAAAATGAATTTATAATAATAAAAAAATGAGATTTTTAATAAAAATATATTTTTTAATTGAAAATTTATATTAAAAAAGACATTTAACATAAAAGCTTTTGAAGATATTTATTAATATAAAATTAAATTAAATGTATTCTTTAATATCTTATAAATACATATACTTTGTCGTAAATTTATTGTATAAAAATTTCATGATAAAATTGTATTATTATTAAAAAATATTTATAAAAGAAATAACTTAACCAATTAAAATTAAATTAGATATATATATATATATATATTTCATAAGAAAAGGCAATATTGATTATATTATGTTCAATATAAACAGATTTGTATACAAAAGAGCGGGTATCTATCTCGGGAGAAAGCAAAATTTCCAGCGAGCATCTGGAGATATCTTTCCTTATACATTACAATTTTTTTTGGGATCTTGTTATCGAATGATCAAAACAAAATCTTTAACTTTCCAGTATATGTAGAAAGCCAGCAGATTGTGATATTTTCAGATATTTGGCTGTAATTGCATATCTGTACATGTTGACTTCATATTCCTGGCATTGTGAAGGGTTGTATGTCATATGTACAGGGGACAGAAGTGATAAACAGGTGCCACTTACCGAGAGGCGAATGTAATCCTTTCTTTGACAAAATATCTGCTTGTCCATTTTCTTTGCGCCTTATATGAGTGATAGGGAATGTAGCTGGCTTAAATAGAGCTACTATCCTTGCTAACCATCCAGTGAAGCTGTCGATTTGAATTGCATGTATGCCTTTCACATGTTCTTCGGAAACATCCGATTAAATTATATATAAGTCCTATAATATGAATCATACAACATCTTAATTTCATTTCACTGATCTTCCTTAACTCAACTACCCCTATGCTATGCTATGCTACACCTTTCATGTTCTATCACTTTGCATATGACAACTTGTATAGAATCATATCCTTAAAAACATAAAATGGCATAATTAAAACACCAACATTACCAATGTTTCAATTTTAGGAGAGTAACGAGCACTTGTCTAGCTGCAAGGACTAATGTGGTGCTTTAGAAAGCACTCCTTTGAGGCAACCTAAATCAATGTTGGGGCATCACGATAACATGTCGAGTCCTTATTTTAATTATTTATTTTGAGGCTAGGATATGCTAGGTTTAAACTCACGATCACAAACCCTTCTACGAGTCCTCCAAAACTTTCTTGACAAAAAGGTTAGTACATGAGGAATAAAATTTATTTATTTTTCAAAATGTAACCTGACATTAAAATAAAACATGTTTATTTTCAAATTTTAACGTAAAATTAAAACGTTATATATGGTTAATAGGTGAAAAATGATAAAATTAAGATTATATAAATAAAATTAATATATATATATATATATATATATATAGATTTTATGCCCATCAAAATTAGTTTTGTTATTTAATGTGTATATAAATTTACATGGTTATGAATACATATGAACATTAAAATATCAAAAAATGTTAATATGTTTGAATAGTTTAAAATTACATTATATTGTTACATATGTATTATTAAGTGTTTTTATATATAACATGTTAAAGCTCTAATCATTATAGAAATGTATTATTAAGTATCTCTATAAATAACATATCATTATAGAAATGTATTATTAAGTATTTCTATAAATAACATGTTAAAGTTGTGATCATTATAAAAATGTATAAGTGAAAATGTAAGACAAAGAAATTTTTATTAAAAAAAAAAATGTGTGTTTCGATGTGATGTAAACACAAGTATTAGATAATAAAAAGTTTTGATTTAATTTATTATGATGGGAATGTGTTGACAACATGTTAATATTTATATTAAAGTTCTGATCATTATAAAAATGTATAAGTGAAAATGTAAGACAAAGAAATTTTTATTTAAAAAAAAGGTGTGTTTTGCATTCAATTACATGCAATGTAAACATAAGGACTAGATAATAAAGATTTAATTTATTATGATGGGAATGTGTTAACAACATGTTAATATTTATGTTACAATACCATGTGTTAAAAGAGCATTCATGTGTTAAAAGAGCATTCATGTGTCTCTAGTACTCAATTAATTGTATTAATTGCGACTTTTATTAAAAAAATGTTTTAATTATAGTTATTAGTACTTGATTTTATTTTTCTAATATAAGTCCTAAAATGAATGAGTTGCTAGGGATTAGGTGTTAGATTTGCATCTTCGGTGCATGTTATAATTTGTCATTGTTTGATCATTTTATGTTTGAATGGGTCCTAGGCCCTAGCATTGAGTATCACAATTTGATTAATAACCTTTAGCCTTGGCATTGTTTTCTATACTCATGCAAGTGTAATCAAAGCAAGAATATGGGTTACTCATTAAGCTCAATTCTTGCTCTATTGCCTCAATCTGATGGTATTGGGCATAGGGAATTTTACCACCTAGGCTAGTTACTAGAGATGGAAAAGGATTATTTCATTACAAAAACTCTAGTTCTCGTGAAATACATTCTAAGAAAGAAATTGCAATCAAGACATGATTGTATTGTTATTGTTGGAAATGTTAGCAATAAAAATATTTTGTAAACCCCAAAGTCTTTGGGAGCTACCTAGGGTCTAGGTTGGCTAATGAACGTCACGATGTGCACAATGGAGCATTATTTCAATAAATATTTTTGCAACATAATGTGAGCATAGCAGAGGATGTTTAATTCACTTAAATAAGCAATTTTTGTATTTAGTGATACTCATAATAGTGAATTCCAGGACCATAGGTTCAATGGATTCAATAGTGTTTGTTCTTTATCATGAGATTTCATGTATGTTTGTTGATAAGGAACACCAAGGCCCATTTGAATTTTTAGAATATAGGGACACTTTGGCCACTATGATAGGATCTACTAATAATCCTCAGTTACTACATGCATAACAATATAGAAAGGTCAAGTTCAAGTTACACATGGGTATATATCATATAATGCTCCTTACACAAATGGTAGTTATATTGCCTTTGTCTCTTGTTCTTTGTCTCCTCCAATTGTTCCTCCTCGCTCTAAAATTGCACTAACAAGTGTAGCACATCGTACATCTATTTTGCAATAAAATTCTATCATTAATGATTTGTTCAAGTAGGGCCTTATCATGACAATACCACTCATTCTTGCATTAAACTTAGTCCAAAATAAATACTTGATTGTGGTTACATCTACCGATGGAGATGGGGTAAATTTCCAATCGCTCAATTGCAATAATATCCTTTCATGACTCAAGGAGTTGCTACCTGAACATCAACTCAAATCATACTCCATCAAATGTGGGGGCATTAAAATTAGTACATTGCATCAAGTGGTCAAGCACCAAACTTTAAATTATTTTTCTTTACAAAAAGTGAGATGATGTTCTATATGTTATTATAGTCTTGAATTTTGGTTTTAATGAGTGTAATTTTTTTGGACTTCTTGCATAGTGTAACAAACCCAACCCCTTAAGCATCATTAAGGAGGTGGTGTATTTAAAATTTTCCCTATTAAAAATTAATCTAGGTTTACTTTTATCTCACCAAGGTATTGTGTTCATCTCGAGCTTTCCATGGACTATAGTTTTTCTTAATTCCAAGCTTCAAGCACAAATTTATGTCCCTTTAAAATTTTCTTAAGGGTTTTTTTTCTCTTTGGCCATGACATTGTCTGTATATGGAAGGTGATTCGAATCTTGAGGGCTAAGATCCAAGAACCATGAATGTTGAGAGAGGAGGGTAGGAACATATACGTTTTCCAAGCAACGTATCCCAAAAACATTAAAAAAATAAAAATACCCATAGTGAATACAACAAATAATTTTATTAAATGAATAAGAAGCCCCTTTTACAACTATATCTTGGAGGGCCTATCTCTCTTCTTGCAAGGTGAGGCCCATTATTTATAGCCTTCTTGAGTTACATACCATGGGTAAATACCATAGGTGGATACCATGGGAGGATGCCATTTTCCATTTGGATCACTCCTTCCCCCTTAGGAAGAAATGGTCCCCATTGCATCAAGTTCCCTCTCAAGAATCTTTTGTTGAATATGAGCTACGGAAGAGAAGGCTTTTGTGTTGTTGACCCTGTTGAAGCCCCAAAAATCGGGTCTACAAAAAGGGGGATGCCCACCCGGTCTGGACCTTGGTTAGTAGCTCCTTTTCCATTTGGTATAGTGGGTCCGACTGGGGATATGGGACCAGTTTCCCAATATATGTGTGTGTATGTGTTGAGAATTGATATTTCTTTCCTAATGATTCCTAAGTAAAATGCTTTTTATTCTAAATCTAATCTAATGACATGCAATTGTATTCTAATAGACAGAAATATCTAATTCTAAACTAACATGGGATGTAATCTTTCCGTTATGCGATCTAAAATGATTTCAAATAATAGTTGGTAATAAAGATCATTCAACTGCTATGAGAAAAGAATTCAATAAAGATAAACCATTTCATATAAAAAGTTAGATGAAATAGTTGTGAAAAACATATCGCATAATAAGCTATCATATATTAGGCATAAATAAATAGCTATCATCGTACAAAAGTGCCAAATGATAACTCAAGCATTCACGCATTCATATATAAATAACTGAACATGAATATCACCATAACACATAAGCAGAAACAGTTAAGAGATAAAAGTACCATTTATAACTAGTTCTACTCATGAGCTCAAGCAATAATGATCTATTTCTTCTTAATCCAACATCCACTAAGAGTACAAAAGTGCAACATCAGTAGTAGATATTAAACGCAGATATCAATAAATCCTATTTCATTCATTCATCAAAACCTCCTCAGAGGGTGCAAAAGTGCATGTTCTGAGGACAAGTTTTTGATAAATTTCTGGACGTCTCTCTAAATGCATGAGAAGGGTTTAAATACTACTAACTACCGATGTTCCTATAGTGGTCTCATTTCACTATTTGTGGATGTGGGCAATCTTTGGAGATATGACCTATGTAAGGACAATTGTAACATATTATGGGAACTGACCGTCTGCCAACCTTTCCATGACATGAAATGAATGGACCATACTTCCTAACCTTACCTTGGACCCTAACCTGACTTTGGGATTTTTCACCAGAGTCTAGTCCTATCTTCCTACAGAGGCGTATATCATTCTTCGGCCTTTAGTCGAGAGTTCGGCAAGCTCACCCTAGACCAGAAATGCACGTAGTGAGTTGGTACTTTTACTTACCTTCGATTATAAGCACCGGATTGGACTGGACGGGATTCTAAAAATAATTTATTACAAAAATGTAGGATGCGGTTTAAATGACTGTCTTCATTTCAGGCAAAAATAAATCAAAATTAAAACTAAAACTGAATCTAAAACTTAAAACTAATAACGAACTATCTATGTATCTGTTTCTTGAAATTGCAAGCGTTCAGCATTTGTTTGAGGAGAGTTGGCTGGCCGACTTCCAACTTTAGCTGTCCCGCGAAAACAAAATAAGAGTTGGTGCCATCTTCTTGGTAGAATTGATGATACATTTGAGAGTCATGCACTGGTTGTGTGGTTTTACCAAGTACGCCCAGTAAGAATCCCAATTTAACTTGGTTAACCTTTGGATTGATTCTGCCCTTTCTTGAGCCTTTTGTCTCCAGCTGGTTTGTAGATGTTGTACATTTGGTAGATATTTACATACTTTTTTGAAGATAAATACCACTAGTTTTGAGTTTTAGTTTTACCTTCCGTCTTTAGCACTTTTTCCTACAAATTTCCGAGCTTACAGGCGACTGAGCAATTTGAGGCTTTCCATCTCGAGGGGTTTCGCCTGATCGCGCATCGGAAACTGCCTCCGTTTCATGATCCGGGCTTCCCTGGTGCGATTTTCACCTCTTGCGTGCTTTTTGTTAAAGCTTAAATTTTGTGGAAAGAACGACATATACATTCTTGGTTCTAAGCTTTGAATCCTCTATACGTGATATCAACACTATCTAGTATCCATTTAACCATGTCCGTATACGGGAGAATTTTGGGCCTCGCCGCTATCCTGTGCAAGAACGAACATGCTAGATCTGTAATAGATGCCTCAGAAGACCCGTGTGAGCCTGCAGTAGCTGTAACCTCCATTACCTTGGGATCTTCTTCCTCAAGTAAACTATACATGCCTTCCCAAGTAGTAATACCGACATCTTTGTTACAGGTGGTGTCTGTGTATAAGGGAGTCATCTCTTTATCTTCAAAACTAGGAGCTTTACCCTTCTTTCCCATAATATCTTGAACTCTGCTCTGTATGCTTCTATGCTCTTCGCTCCTGCAGTTTACAAATGAGGTGAGAACAATGATAAGAAAAAGGTGACGAGAAAGCTTTAAATGCGAAAAACATATAAAATATACCACTTTACGTGAACTGGCTCCTTGATAAGATCAAAACCATATTTTATTAATGATTGCCAACTAGCTCATTAATTAACATTAATGTGCATAACTGGGCCTCGGTTTTATGAAAAAACTTTCTCGAACAATGGGCCCTGCAGATCTGCGATAAGGTGATTTTGCGGTTTTCTTCGCAATATCGCAGATCGCAAATCACAATATCGCAAATCGTAGATCGCAATATCGCATATCGCAAATCGCAGATCGCAATATCGCAAATCGCAGATTGCAATTCCATTGTGTGTGGTAATCATCCGTCAATGTGTTTTCTGCGAAATGCAATTCGTGAGATGTGCCATCGCATATCGACGTTTTAAGGCATTTCAGCGTAAGTGATGTTTGAGGCATGCGATGCGATGAGGATCTTCTGATGTGTGACTTCGCATCGCAATTTTGCACTTTTAGAATTCCGCTTGTATGAAGGCATCCATTACCCTCTTTGCGATGCGACGCATTTTAAGGAGTGATTTTATTCTAACTTATCATAAAACTTAAGTCTTTTTAGGTTTTTTGAAGGTATTCTCCTAAGTTTATGATAGTAAGTTTTATTGAAAAATGAAATACAAGCATTAATCGATTTTTTAAATTTTTGAATAAGGGTCCCCACTTATTTAGTATTGGTGATAAAACTAAATAAGAAGGGGGGTTGTTGCTGGCTACAACAATTGGCGATTCACTTGGAAGAACCAGTTATCTCTGCTTTTCTTTTGAATTTCCTAAACTTCCAAAACAGAAATTTTTCTAGAAAATCAAACTTTATTATAGAAAGATAAAATACATTATGCTTTTCAGCTGTCAATGATAGTTTGTTTCTTCTATGTCAACTTTGTTTATTTACTTCCTAGAGCTAGTCATTGTATCTATATCAGTCACTACTTAGTTTATAGAGACAAAAACAAAGGCTTCTCTGTAAATCAGTTTTAAATATGCTCATTTGTCGTAGGTAGAGCCTCTGCTGCCAGCAGGCGTTTATAGCCTCGACAGGGTTACCTATTACCCAGCAATGATCCTGTATCCCACTTGGAGAAATGTACAATTTTCAAAGAGAAATCCATATCTACACTTATTGCTTTCATTTTATTTTAATCCTTAAAGAACAATGCTTTGGTTTGATAGCCAAATTATGACAGTTCCACTCACTTGATTTATAGCTTTGCTGAACAAGCTGGCTCATGATGAGATCCCTTGTCTTTTGATTGCATCAATCTTGAGTCATTGCACTGTTGTGGTATGCAGTTTTAGCAAAGTCGGCAAGCTATAATATCTATGATCATGATAAGTCGGCTCATGATGAGATCTCTTATTCTTTAAGTTTAAAGTGTATCATTGGATTATTCCCTAAAGCTTGTGATTCCTTAGGTGGGGAGGAAGTCATTGTTTCCTTAAGAATAACTCTAGATGACAATGGTAGAGTTTTTGGAAAGAGCTTTTCTACAGAGAATCTTTGTTTTGTTATTGATACCTTTCATTTGACTGATATAAAACAAATTCCCACTAAAGGTCGCCTTTTACCAAAATTTACAAGGTTGAAACTAGTATCATATTCAGGCTTATAGCTCTTTGACTGTATCTTTCAATAATAATGACTAATTTTCTAAATTATTTCTATTTATACAAGTGAAAAAAAAAATCTAAAAGAAATACTTGTCCTTTTCGTGAATTCCAAATGTAACTGTTTACAACTGGTTTTATTATGAAAACAAAGGAAAAACTAATCTACAAAAATAGAAGAACGATCTCCTATGGAAAGTATTTTTTGAGGATCTGCCCGTTAACAGGTAAAGATTCTCTTTTTCCTGTTAAATCCTGTAACATAAAGGTAGATGGGCCTATGATTTCTGCGATTTGGAAAGGGCCAAGCCACATTTGTTGAAACTTCGTATGTTTGCCCTTTTCCTCATGAGCCTTGTCCCATTTTAAAACTAGATCCCCTATCTGAAAGTCTTTTCTGGACATCATGTTTGAGTCAAAAGAAGCTTTTACTAATGCCTTGTGATGAGCATGAGTTATTTTAGCCTACTCTCTTTGCTCTTCTAGCTTAAGGATTTGTAGCTGCCTTAGTTGTAAGGAAGAAGTTGGTGTTTCATCAATATATTGAACTAAGGCCAAAGAGGGAATTGCTAGATGAGTTGGAAGAACCACTTCTTTCCCATAAACTAAATTAAAGGGAGAAGTGCCAATAGAGGCTTTTTGCATTATTCGGTCTGCCCATAAAGCATATATTAAAGACTTGTGCCAATTCTTATGATTCTGGTCAATGGTTTGCTTAATGATCCTAATCAAGTTTTTATTCGTAGATTCAGCTAACCCATTCCCCTGTGGGTAATAATTGGCAAAGTATTTAAGCTTAAAACCCCTTTTGAGTGCAAATTCAGTCATAGCATTGCTAGAAAAATATGATGAATTATCAAACATTAAAGCAGAGGGTAAACAAAACCTGGTGATTATGAACTGATCTATGAAATCAATGATGTGTTCAGCATTAGTTTTCTTGAGAGGAACTGCTTCTACCTATTTAGTAAAATAATTTGTAGCTGTAAGGATATAGCTATGATGTTTAGAAGAGTGAGGAACGATCTCACCTATTATATCCAATCCCCATTGATCAAAAGGTTGTTCAATGTTGACTGGCTGTAAAGGTAATGATGGCTTCTTTTGTCTCCCAGCAGCAGTTTGACAAACTTGACATTTCCTTATGTAGCTATGCGCGTCTTTGAATAGTGTGGGCCAGTAATAGCCTACGTGGAGAATTTTATGTGCAGTAGCATCTCCAGCATAATTTCCACCTGCTGGTCCATTGTGGAGTTCCTGCAAAACCTTTTCAGCTTCAGTTTTCTCAAGACATCTAAGGAGAATAGAATCATAATTCATCCTAAAAAGTACATCATTCACGAGCTGATATTGTGTAGCCTTCAACCTTAAAGCTCTTTTCTTTGTATAATCGGGTTTGAAGGGGCATATCCATTCTTTAGATAAAATATGATATCAGTGTATAATGAATCAACATCGTTTAGGCTTACCTTGTACATTTGTATCTATGTAGATGGTATTTCGGAAATAAGCGATGCTCCAGCCAACATTTTGCAAAAGCCTTAACCTTTAACAATATTTGCTATTTTAATTTCAACGTCATATTCTTGTAATGTGGTAACCCAATTGGCTCTTTTCTCACCCACATATTTCTGTACTAAAAGATTTCTTACCGCTGGAAATGGTACTATGATCTTTGTATGGGTTTTGAGCAGAAAGGATCTGAAATATTTTATCGCTTTGAAAACAGCATATGCTTGTTTCTCTACGTCTGAATATTTTAACTCAGCCCCTTGTAGATTTGAACTAAAAAAAGCAATTGGGGCTTTTGCCTTGTCTTGATTTGCTTGAGTGAGTATTGCAGAATATGATCTATCAGAGGCAAATGTATATAAAATAAAAGGATCATAAAATTTTGGAGTTGCTAAAGATGGAGCGTTAACAATTGCTTGTTTGATCAAATTAAATGCTTCATATTCGTCTTGGCCCCACTTGAAGATTGAGTTATTTTTAATCATTGCTTGTAAAGGAGATACGATTCTTGAAAAATCTGGAACAAATCTCTTTACAAAGTTAATCTGGCCAAGGAAAGATTACATAGCCTTCTTGTTGTGAGGCAAAGGTATTTCGGAAATCTCCTTGATTCTGTCAGGATCAATATGGATTCCAGATTTTGACACTATGAATCCAAGAAGTTTTCCTTCACTTAATTCAAAAAAGTACTTTTTTGGGTTAAGTGAAATTCCATACCTTTGACATTGTTGGAAGATCTATTTTAAATCTCTGAGATGATTGCCTCGCTTCTTGGAATATACAGTTATATCATCCAGGTAGATTACTACTGATTTGTTTACTAATCCCTTAAATGCGATGTCCATGGCCCTTTGGAATGTGGCACCAGCATTGATCAGACCAAAAGGCATCTTTTGATAGGCATAAGTACCCCATTTGGTTCTGAATGTGGTCTTTAATTGATCATCGGGATGGACCAAAACTTGGTTATAGCCAGAGAAACCATCCAAGAAGGACATTAATTCTGATCTTGCAACTGCCTGCAATATTTGCTCCATAGGAGGTAAAGGAAAATTATCTTTTTGGCAGGCTTTGTTAATATTTTGAAAGTCAATGCAAATTCTAATGTCTCCGTTCTTCTTTCTAACGAGAACCATATTGGAAACCCATTGAGAATGTCGTACAGGAAAAATGATTTTGGCTTTCAATAACTTATTAAGCTCAGATTTGATCTGGTTTTCTAGATTAGGATGGATCTTTCTCAGCTTCTGCTGGACAGGTTTTTCATCATTTATCATTGGGATGGTATGTTGGATGATAGAAGTGTCATAAGTCTTAAGTTCGTTGTAGTTCCAAGCAAAGACACTTTTGTATTGTTTCAATAGATGAACATACGCTAATTTTTCTTCAAAAGCTAGGCCAAGGCCTAGGTTGATATTCTATGGCTTGGTATCAGTTCCTAGATTTACTAATTCATAGTTTAGAGTTGAACTTTGAAGCTTTGAATTGGCAGATATTTTGAATCGATCTTTCAAATCATATAGATCTTCTAATTTGACTACTGACTTTGGCATAGCATTATTAGTGCTATCTTGTTGCAATTGTCTGTTATGTTGGTCCTCATTCATTATCTGATTAGTATAAGATCCCTCAAAGGTGAGGAAGTTTACAATATCAGGATCATCGTTGAAAATTCTCCAATTTGTAATGTTATCAAGAATCAAGGGTCTAAAAATTAATTCGGTTGAAAATATATCGGGGCTAAAGTCTTCTGAGGGAATAACCTTGGAAGCTACATTTGCCAAGAGATCAGCACTAGCATTTTGAAGTCTAGGAATTGACGAAATATTAAATTCTATAATGTTCAGTCAGGTCTTGTACTAAAGATTGGTAATGCTTTAAATGACCTGATAGACAATGTATAGTATTCTGTACCTATCTGATAACAATTTCAGAATCTCTGAAGACTTGTAGATATTTGATGTCTAATCCAATTGCTTTGTATAATCCTTGGACTAAAGCCTCGTATTCTGCAGTATTATTGGTGCAATCGAACTCGAGTCTACAAGTTAGCATAGTTTTGTTTCCCTCTGGGCTAACTAATACGCATCCTACTCCTGCTCCTTCGTTAGACTTAGAACCATCAAAAAATAACTTCCAAAATAAAGATTTATTTACAGGATTATCTATAAAATTAATACATTTAGAACTATATGTTTGAGAAAAATTTTCTACTTGAGATAAAACAGAATGTTCTAAGTAAGGTGACGTGTGAGCATTAAAATTTCCTAGGAAAGAATCAATAGAATAGTTGCCAATTATATTATTGTTGTATGCTACCGGTTCATTTTCTCCTTCCAATTCTGTTACTATGTATTTCTTATGTCTTTCTCGCTCAACCTTTATCTAATTTGGTTTACCATTATAAGGGAGCCACATGTGCGACCAATCGGTTGCAAAGTATCCATGAAGTTTTTCTGACCAATCCTTGCTAAGAATTAAGCCATAGAATTTTGGAATGTCTGCAACTAAAATATCGATAACTTGATATACCTTTGGATTAGATGACAGCCTTATGGTAAACTAATTTAATTCGCCGATCACTTCAACTTGCGACCGATCCAGCTGCACTATGCGTACAACAGATTTTTGAGGTTGAACGTTCAACTTTGCACAAATCGATTTAGGTAAGATATTGGATGAAGCTCCTGAATCAACTAAACAATTATGCAATTTTTTATTGAAAATTTCAGAAGTAAGAGGAAATGGTGGAGTATGAGATCTTGATCTTCCTCCAATTAGAGCGATGTCATTTGGATCAACTTTGTTAATCACAGTATTTGGTGGTCTTCCCATCTCATGGGAAGCTTGCGAGATTACAGTGGCGGGCAGAGTTGCAAATGGTACTGCATGTAATTCTTTCAAAAGGAGCTTTTGTTGATGTTTTAACTTGCTCAATTCATAAAAAGTGATGTTAGCCCTAGTCTTCTTCATGTCTTCTTTGATATTATACTCCATTTCATCCGAAACAATCAATGTTTTAGATGGAGTTGGTGAATCTGTTTGGATTGGGCTTGTTTGAGTCGCTTTGGATGTCGTTTTCTTGGCTACGACTTTATCCTTAGGCATTGAGCTTGCGCTCTTTGGCTTAGGAGTAGGTTGAGGAGGATCGAGTTGATTTCTACTTCGAGTACTAACCAGCGATGCCTCTTGATCCTCTTCATTGGGGAGGATGAAATCCCACATACCTTGTAGCTCTACAACTTCTTCTTCATCGGTAGGTTCGTCGATAGCAATTTCCTCTTCTTCTTCCTCTGATTCAGCATTTGTAATAGTGTTAGGAGACTTTGAATCAGTTGAAGGATTTCTTCTATAAGGCTTGTAAATATCTTTAGAAGAAGTCTTTTCCACTTGTTTCTTTATGTCAACCATTTCATTAGACATGGTTTTCAAAACTTTCTGCAATCCCTCTAAATCAAATGGGTCTTTGGGTTGTTTTTTCTTTGGATCTTCTTTGAAAGAAACCTTTTTAGATTTATGTTCTTCAACGGCGTTTTTCTTTTCTAGAGCTATGATGCATTTCTCTAATGCTATTGCTTCCTTCATATTGTCAGCTAAAGTTGTTTTGTTAGCGCTATCAACGAAGATTGCTATGTTTGATGGTAAAGCAAAGATGTACCATTCACTTCGCACTTCTTCGCTAGGTTTAGAAGCAGTAGGAATTTTGTTCAATAGTTTATTAAAACGCGAGTTAAAATCTTTGATAGGTTCCTTTGACTCAACCCTAAGGTTAGACAGGTCATTGATTAATGTCGCAGTGGACCTGTCATCACCAAACTTAGTCAAGAATTGTTCTTGGAAGATATCCCAACTAGTAATAGACCCGGATGGTAATGAGAAATACCATGATCCAGCTACTCCTTGCAAAGTGTAAGGAAAAAGCCGAACGACAGCATCTTCATTAGTGACCCCATTGAGATTTATGGATAACATAAAGTTATTTATGTGTTCTTCTGCTAGCATGCCTGCTTCAAGATTAAAATTAAGTAGCCATTTTTCAGGATGGGTTAGTAATTGGCTCAAGGGCGCAAGCATTAAGACTGCCCCTGGGTTATTCCATGGCATTTGGGCCATCGTTGAACTGCTAACAGAGGAAAGTGCAGAAGATGATCCTTGCAGTTAAGAAGATGAGGATATTACAGTTCCAGATGTTTGAGAAGGAGATGTTGAAGTTCCAGTGATCTGGTGAACGATGATTTGAAGTGGAGGAGTGGATGGTTGACTTCGCGGTGGAGAAGTTGAGATGGATGATGATGACGAAAGAGTCTCACTATCAGACCCTTTAGGTGATTTCCTTGCTCTCTTCCTTGTAGGTAGAGGTAACTCGGTTGGCTCAATACCAAACTTTTCGTTCTTTAATCTCGTGAGAGGATGAGCAGGGTTATATTGCAAAGTCACACTGCCTTGAGATTTATCAGATTTTTGAGGAGATATTGAAAATAACTGAAGTTTATGAATCAAAGATTCAACTTCAGGAGTTTCAATAGTAGATTTGTCTGAAATGTCAGGGTTTGTGGCAGTGATTGTTGTTCTTTCGACTTCTTGCTCAAGATTTAAAGATTCTAAATGTGATGGAGAAGTCGGGGGAGATGGTGAGGGCGATTTACTCTCGGAATGGTATTTAGATTTAGACTTACTTTCCATTCACAGTTCAGGGCCCTCCTTCTAGTGCCAAATATGTTGAAGCCCCGAAAATCAATTCTACAACAAGGGGGATACCCACCCGGTCTGGACCTTGGTTAGTAGCTCCTTTTCCATTTGGTATAGTGGGTCCAACTGGGGATATGGGACCAGTTTCCCAATACATGTGTGTGTGTGTGTGTGTTGAGAATTGATATTTCTTTCCTAATGATTCCTAAGTAAAATGCTTTTTATTTTAAATCTAATCTAACGACATGCAATTGTATTCTAATAAACAGAAATATCTAATTCTAAACTAACCCGGGATGTAATCTTTCCGTTATGCGATCTAAAATGATTTCAAATAATCGTTGGCAATAAAGATCATTCAACTGCTATGAGAAAAGAGTTCAATAAAGATAAGCCATTTCATATAAAAAGTTAGATGAAATAGTTGTGAAAAACATATCGCATAATAAGCTATCATATATTAGGCATAAATAAATAGCTATCATAGTACAGAAGTGCCAAATGATAACTCAAGCATTCATATATAAATAACTGAACATGAATATCACCATAACACATAAGCAGAAATAGTTAAGAGATAAAAGTACAATTTATAACTAGTTCTACTCATGAGCTCCAGCAATAATGATCTATTTCTTCTTAATCCAACATCCACTAAGCGTACAAAAGTGCAACATCAGTAGTAGATATTAAACGTAGATATCAATAAATCCTATTCCATTCATTCATCAAAACCTCCTTAGAGGGTGCAAAAGTGCATGTTCTGAGGAAATTTTTTTGATAAATTTTTGGACCCCTCTCTAAATGCATGAGAAGGGTTTAAATACTACTAACTAATTCTAAAATTAATTTATTACAAAAATGTAGGATGCAGTTTAAATGACCGTCCTCATTTCAGGCAAAAATAAAGCAAAATTAAAACTAAAACTGAATCTAAAACTTAAAACTAATAACGAACTATCTATGTATCTATTCCTTGAAATCACAAGCATTCAGCATTTCTTTGAGGAGAGTTGGCTGGCCGAATTCCGACTTTAGCTGTCCTGCGACAACGGAATCAGTAAGAGCTGGCGCCATCTTCTCGGCAGAATTGATGATACATTTGAGAGTCATGCACTGGCTGTGTGGTTTTACCAAGTACACCCAGTAAGAATCCCAATTTAACTTGGTTAACCTTTGGATTGATTCTACCCTTTCTTAAGCCTTCTGTCTTCAGCTGGTTTGTAGATGTTGTACATTTGGTAGATATTTAAATACTTTTTTGAAGATAAATACCACTGGTTTTGAGTTTTAGTTTTACCTTCTATCTTTAGCACTTTTTCCTACAAATTTCTGAGCTTACAGGCAACTGAGCAATTTGAGGCTTTCCATCTCTAGGGGTTTCACTTGATCGTGCATCGGAAACTGCCTTCGTTTCATGATCTAGGCTTCCCTGGTGCAATTTTTGCCTCTTGCGCGCTTTTTGTTAAAGCTTAAATTTTGTGGAAAGAATGACTTATACGTTCTTGGTTTTGAGCTTTGAATTCTCTATATGTGATATCAACACTATCTAGTATCCATTTAACCATGTCCATATATGGGAGAATTTTGGGCCTCGCCGCTATCCTGTGCAAGAACGAACATGCTAGATCTGTAATAGACGCCTCAGAAGACCCGTGTGAGACTGTAGTAGCCGGTAACCTTCATTACCTTGGGATCTTCTTCCTTAAGTAAACTATACATGCCTTCCCAAGTAGTAATACCGACATCTTTGTTACAGGTGGTGTTTGTGTACAAGGGAGTCATCTCTTTATCTTCAGAACTGGGAGCTTTACCCTTCTTTCCCATAATATCTTAAACTCTCCTCTATATGCTTCTCTGCTCTTCGCTCCTGCAGTTTACAAATGAGGTGAGAACGATGATAAGAAAAAGGTGACGGGAAAGCTTTAAATGCGAAAACATATAAAATATACCACCTTACGTGAATTGGCTCCTTGATAAGTTCAAAACCATATTTTATTTATGATTACCAACTAACTCATTAATTAACATTAATGAGCATAACTAGGCCTTGGTTTTATGAAAAAGCTTTCTCGAACAACAGGCTCTACAGATCTACGATAAGGCGATTTTTCAATTTGCTTCGCAATATCGCAGATCGCAGTATTGCAAATCGCAGTATCACAAATCGCAGATCACAATATCGCAAATCGCAGATTGCAATTCCATTGTGTGTGGTAATCATCCGTCAATGTGTTTTCTGCGAAATACGATTCGCGAGATGCGCCATCGCATATCGGCGTTTTAAGGCATTTCAACAAAAGTGATGTTTGAGGCATGCGAAGCGATGAGGATCTTCTGATGCATGATTTCGCATCGCAATTTCGCACTTTTAGAATTCCACTTGTAGGAAGGAATCCATTACCCTTTTTGCGATGCGACGCGTTTTAAGGAGTGATTTTATTCTAACTTATCATAAAACTTAAGTCTTTTTAGGTTTTTTGAAGGTATTCTCCTAAGTTTATGATAGTAAGTTTTATTGAAAAAGGAAATACAAGCATTAATCAATTTTTTAAATTTTTGAATGAGGGTCCCCACTTATTTAGCATTGGTAATAAAACTAAATAAGAAGGGAGGTTGTTGCTGGCTACAACAGACCCATAACCATGGTTTTGTGAATGACCCATAACCATGGGATTGTGGATGACCCATTACCAAGAATTGTTGAAAACAAGGGTTTTATGTGGTTGACCCATAATTATGGGTTTGTGGATGACCCATAACCATGATGTACGAATATCTAAGGATATAGATACCCTGTAATGCTTGTGGGATGAGTGTGATGTTGACAACGTGTGAACTAACAAATGGACTTTGGTGTCAAGGGTTTTGTGTGGTGGACCCATAATCATGGGTTTGTGGGTGACCCATAACCATGATGAGATAGTCCGCTTGCTAACCTGTTTGGTAGAAATTTGGTGGCTTGTCTTGTAAATTCTCACTATCCAATGAGATTGTGTGCACTTCAATGTTGGTTTATTTGTCTTTTTAAATATTTGAATGTATTCATTTAAAGGGCTACAACATGAAGTATTTTTAGGAGGTGAGTCACTACGAACTTCAATGAACAATGATATATCTTCAAATGGCAAAGGAAAAATTTTATTAACCTTGCAAATGAACAAAAGTAGAAATGAAGTATTGGCCTTAACAAAGTTAAGTTGCTTTGCAAGCCCAACAAATACCACCCTTTTGCAATCATCCACAATGACTTGTTCTTTAGGTGATTCTAAGGAAACATTCTCTAAAAGTGAGCTTAAGTCTTGAACAACAACTTCAGCAATAATAGGTTAACAAATTAGCCTGCAACATTCCCTCGGATGATTAACAGTTGTGTATGCGTATAGCAATTTTCTTGTATTCATTGTTTTCTCAAAATCCACCAGAGTCTTTATGGGACAAGAACCCCTTGTAAGATTAGATGATTTTATCGACAATGAGAAATCAACACGATGAAAAATCATTCAACATCCCGCTTCAAATGCCATATGTCATGCCTCGGTTCTTCGATCTATCTCCCACACATCTCATTTCCTTCATGTAATCGCCAAAATTATTTTGACCTCATTATTATCATCTCACATACGAGTGCCTTAGGGGGCATTTTATAATAATTGAGTACAAGAAAGAATGAATTGAATTGAATCCAAGAAGATGTTATTGATGATAAGGGTATGGAGGATATAATGATATAGATGTGGTCAAACAGTTAGATAACTAGTACAGTGGTTACCATGAACAATGAGTCCCTCATATGTATGAGATCTAGAACTAGTTTGGGTGCAACTGAAGAAAAAAAAATCAATAAATAAAAAATGTTGTGGTTCATATTGGGGCTTTGGATCTTTATTGATTCAAAGTTTTTCTTTGATCCTTTGTATATGGTATCAGTTTTGGAGAGAAAGAATTTTTTGGAGATCAAAATATCTTGTTTCTTTCGGTGTGAAATGGGCTCATGGATTTTGATGTGTTGGCTAGTGTTTTAGGCCTCTTGGTAGCTAAATAGAGGTTGACAATGGATTGGAAAGGGAAAGCAGAGGCCCTTTTTTCAAGCGAAAAAAAGTAACAGTCCTTCATTACTGAAATGAAATATAGTTACATATACATAATTCTAAAAAATATCCAATTCCCTAATACCTGAGAGCTATTGCAAAAACTAGCCTATAAAATAAGAAAGACAAAGTGCCAAAAAGTACTACAAAGGAGAATCTATGTGCTAAAAAACAAAGCATGTAAAGAGACCACCACACAGCCAAGATCATATAGCCTTTTTATTTCCATTGAAGTCGAGCCATAGAGAAGTCTCCATGAACATAAGAAGTGGCAAAGCATGCACCTTAGTCCTAGAATTTTCCAGCCCACTAGAGTAGGAGGCAAAGTACCATTCATAAGCAGAAAGATCCCATGTTGTGAATGGTTCCATTGACCATAAATTCAAAACACATTAGCCCATCCTAGATAGAGGACCCTCTCTTAAACAAGGAGTTTGCCAAGGCATTCTACTCACTGTAAATGTGACAGAAGGTAATGGAGGAGAAAGAGGAAGACAATCCCTGGATGTGTTCCATCCAATGTGAAAGGGAGGGAATGGACAAAAAGGAGAGGCCATTAATATAATCGATAGTAGTCTTTGAGTTCCCTGCAATCATATCGAGTCAATGGCCAATCAATTGACCCAGAGCGCCCCCCATAATGCCAACACCTCAACTTGAATGTTAGAACCAATTCCACCAGACTAGTGACAATGATAGGCAATGTCTAGGCTAAGACAGATAATAGTCGCACAACCATATACCCCTTGAGATGCAACACCATCAAATTAACGAATAGAGTAAATATTCTCAAGGTTCCTATGTGACCATCTACGGATGTGTGGCACAGGGATCCAAGGGTCAATCTTTGAAAAATAGGCCACAATAGACAAGGTGGTTGACAACAAATCAACAAATTTGTTTTCAAATATGAGGGCATTCCTACAATGCTAAATGCCCTAGCAAATATATAGAGGAAAAGCCTAGAACACTCGATTATGGATGGACTAGTTAAGGATGCAATTAACAATGGAATGTCAGTCCATTAGTGAGATGTTCTTGAGAATTAGTGAAACCTCCCTCTAAACCAAAGCCAATAAAGGGCATTTTAAGAAAATATGTAGCGCCTCCTCATTAGTTGTTCTGCGCAATGGAGAAAAGCGAGGCCCTGAAAAACCTCTTTTTTAAATTCGCCCAGGTTAGAAATTTACTGTGTAAAACAAACCAAGTAAGACATTTAAGCTTCGCTGGTGTGTCCCATATCCAAATACTAGCTAACCACTTACTACCCGGGGACAATGGGGAGGGATTTTAGAGGAAAGAATAGGCCCCCTTAGAATATATGGAATTACCATTTGTGCTTCCATCCTAGGTGAGAGAGTCATCTTGATCCGATAAGAAAATACCAACCTAACACTGAAGAAGTCAATATCACTCCCATTCCAGTGATAAATTAGGGGGAATGTCCAACTCATCTATGTTTAGCAAGTGGGTAATTAAGACACCAACATCCAATGGGAAGTCAAAGTTAGCAAGGAAGAATATACCCCGCCCCCATAAAAATGGATCAAGGGAGGTGAAAGAAAGTGAGTTCCCTCCAATCCCAAAATGGCATCAAGCCCCACAAGGACAGATTTAAGCGGAGGGAAACAGAGGCCCTAGCTGTGTGAGACGATAAGGAAATAGCCGAGTGTTGAGTCAAGGTGCCATCAGGTGAATCAAGCATGGAATGGCTACTCATGGGGTTCTATCTGGTGGGTGTCAACTAGATTATATTGGGTTGGAGCTACCATGCAATTCTAGCCATGGGATGTAGAGATATGGATGCCACAAGGAATTGATATTAGAAGGGCCTCGACCAAGGGGGTTTGCTTGGTGCTTGTGTGGGCAATGGTGTCGTGATTTTACCAACTGCAGGGTATCAATGGCAATGAATTTGGAGGTCTTAAGTAGAAACCCTTGTTCACTAGTTAGTAAGCACATAATATTGGAAGTACTACAAAAGAGAATTGAAATAAACAGTCATTTCTAGTCCCTTCTCTAAATGCAAAGTGAAGGATTATGAGAAGATCTAAGAAATTCCATTCAAGATCCTTAAAACCCTAATTTCCATGGACTCATAACCCACTTTAATACTGTTGATCCAGATCTTGGGGGCTAAGATCTAGGAGCCATGAATGTTGAGAGAGGAGGGGAGGAACATATACATTTTCCAAGCAACGTATCCCAAAAACATTAAAAAAAGAAAGATACACAGACTGAATACAAAAAATAATTTTATTAAATGCAGAAGAAGCTCCTTTTACAACTACATTATGGAGGGCTTATCTCTCTTCTTGCAAGGTGAGGCCCATTATTTATAGCCTTCTTGAGTTACAATACCATGGGTAAATACCATTGTCAAATACCATGGGTGGATGCCATTTTCCATTCAGATAAGAAGGACACATACTAGGTGATGTGGAATCATATGAATAACCCTTGGGGTACATGTTTACAAAGGAAATTCCCTCTTCACTAGTTTATCACATCATGAAAAATATTTTTTGGGTTGATGTTGCACACCTCTAACCAACTATGTATCACAACCTGGATATATTTTCTATGTGACATATCATGCCAAAGAATTTTTTGGTGTGATACATCATGTCATCAAATTTCTATCCCCCAATATGGCTCCCTCTTTAGGTATACCCTTAGGAAAAAACTTCTCTGAATGCATTATTTATCACTACCAAAAACTTTTGTTTCACACCCATAGTTTTATCTTGTGTGAACATCGCACCATCAAAAATTTTCATCCCTATGATGTCTTATCACATCCTTCAAAACTTTCTATACCTCCAACACATCACATGAAGGTTGTCTTCATGCAATACATCACATCACACAAAATTTATTTTCCCTTGGTGAGGATTCCTTCTATTCTCTTTGTCTTTTCATTTATTATTTTTCTTCATCTTTTTCTTTGTTTCCTTCCTTCCTCTTCCATCTTCCCCCTTTTCCTTACCTCCCAAGAAGTTATTTTTCTCATGATATGTCATGTCTTCTAGTATATTTTGTTTCCACAAAAACTCTCCCCCCTCCTCCCTCATTGGATATTTGAAAATTTTCTTCAACATGACAAAAGGGTCTTCTCCCTCATCTCTCTTTTTCTTTTTCCCCCATTGCATCCTCAAACATTTTCCACCTTGCGAAATATTCTACTTATGAAATTTGTGGCACAATACAACATGGCCCTAAACATTTTCTTTGCATGATAGTATTTTGCTCCACCATGTCATAGATTGAAAATGTTTGAAGGTGCAATTTATCATACCGCAAATATTTTTGGTGCATTATGTCACGCCATGAGAACTTTCATTCTCTTGGGATATGCCAACACTTCTAAGCCCCATTTCCTGATCTTTGATGTTTCCACCATATCACAAAAAATTTTCTTTGTGCGATATGGGTTGTGTTGCATGGAAAATAATTTCATGCAACACAACTGAGAATGCCAAGTTATTCCTTAAAGAGTCCAATTTTTTTTTAATTTTTCTAAATATCTCACCTAAGGGAAAAACACTCTTATAAGTTTTCCATTAGACTTCTACAAGGTATCAAAATGGGTTCTAAGCCTTGGAACCACACTTACTCAAGCATGGGAGGAAGATAATAAGTTCATTCAAACGAAATTACACTCAAGAAGAGTGGTTGTATTTCCAAGTGTTTAATCCTACATAATCTGCACAAGAAATCCTAGAGGCCAAGGGTCCTAAGAGCCTAAGATTTACTTGGAATTTTATCCCTTCTTGATAAATTTACAATAGTTATTCCATTGAATATGGCCTCCCAACTTAAGGCTCTTTAAGTCTTTAAAACTAATAAATATCCAATTTTAAAGCTCAACAATGTTGAAAATTGGCAACAAGAAATTGCTAAAAATAGAAGTGTTAAATAGCAGTTTGGGCATCAGTGCTAGATTGGGCAACAGGGAATGAAAAATGGAAGTGCTAAAAATAGAAGTTCTATTTTTAGCAGTTCAAGTTGGATTCCTATTTTTAGACAGTCCCTGGTCTAAAATAGGAAGTAAAATTCGAATTGGGTCTTACCAGCAGTTTGAATATTAATTAATTAATTCTCCATGAGTTAATTAATTAAGAAAAATCAAACTTGAAGTCTTTGTGAGAACATGCAATAATTTCTCCACTGATTGGGGAATGTGTCCTTGATTTGCTCCACTGATTGAGGAATTAAGGATGAGTTCTATATTGACAGGATTAGTTGACTTAGTTTAACTTAGTCAAGTTCAATTAGATTAATTTAACAAGTTATTAAATTAATGAGATACAGTTTGTTAATGCTTGCATGCATGTGACAACTGTTATTTTCAGATAACTGAGTATTCTCTCATGGATAACTAATACATGGCAGTTCAGACAGAGACCCAGTTGAGATCAGAGAAGGGACAGTGTACTATCAGTTGGATGAATATTTTTCCTATAAAGGAAGCTCATCCATGATGAGGATTTATCTCCTTCAAGTCTCTGCAGTTAGATCTGAGGTTAGTGAGTGTGTGAAGAGGCCAATTCACACAGGTGGCAGCACTGGACCCCAAGGAAACTGCACAAGAAAATAGGAGGCTTGGAGGGCAGAGGAGAAGGTTTGTGAGAAGCCTTCAACTATCTATGAGCAGCAGAGGGATTGTACTGAGAGCTGGATAGCTTCCGAGCTAAGGCTTTGTGTAATCCGGACTATATTTCCACTTGTATGATAATATTGAGATGGGGTTTTAGGCAAGTGCTTTCCCTCGGTAAATTCTTTTGTGTTATTTGTGATTGATTCCTTCTTATCAGTTATATGTGTTCTTATTGATGTTGCTCATGGTTGATTAAGCTTCCGATAAATTGTTTATAGAAGTAGATCAACTGTTTTGCTTTAGTACATTGCATTACCAGGTTGATCTATAGGTTGGAAAGTTCTACATGGTATCAAAGCTAGCTGACTTGTAGGAAAAATTCTAGGAAAATTCTACATGGTATTAGAGCACAGGTGATCAAGGAGAGAACAGTATACTCAGAGGAGATTTCAAAGTTTTGAGTTTTGGGCCGAGAGTTTGTAGAGAAGATCTGAAAATTTCTGTATAAAATTTTCAGAAATAAATAGCATATTTGGATTCCTTGCAAAAAATGCCCAAAATCAAAAAAAAAAAAAAAAATCAGCTGAATTGGAGTTCGGATGAGGGAGATATCGCTGATTTAAAATCAGTGCTTTTTCTAGAAAATTTTGTGACGGCGGGAAAGTGGAAATAGATTGGTGTGCTAGCCAAGAACCTGTATGCACTTGAGGTACAAGATGCATGCAAAGCCTTGAGGAGCAAGGCAAAGGTTAGATACTTGGTGGTTGAGAGGGAGAGTAAATTACCCCTCAACATGCAATGCCAGAAGAAGTCTCAGAAGATTGTGGAGGAGCCACAATTGGTGAAGCAACTTCAAGAGGTTGTGGAGCAGCCACAACTGAGGAAGCCAAGAGGAGACAGAGTGGAGGCATCTGCTCATGTAGAGACCTCCAATAGGGGGAAACTTCGAGCCAGGTGGGCAGAGGGATCACATGCAGCCATACCTCCAGATAGGAGGTGGGGTGATATAGAGTGATCGTCCCAAGGAGGAGGGGTAGGATCCTTGAGGTACCCAACCTCTTGGATGAGACCTTGCTACGGGAGCCCCGAAGTGGAGTAGTAGGAACTAACTGATTGGGTAGAGATAGATGCGGATGGAGCGACAGAGAGAGCTACAATGTAGGGAATCCCAGGACAGTGCAGGGCATGTAGGTTGCAGCAATGTGAGAGGCACAAGTGTGTTGCACTGTGTAGGGTAGCGCAGAGAAGGGTGCAACGATGCGAGATGCATGGAGATGTTGCAGTAGTGCAGAGGTTAGAGAGGGAGCACTTGTCAGAAGCAGGTAGAGCTTCAACATCAGAGTATGTTTCTAGCCCAAAAGAGTGGTTAGTTGGGAGATTTTTTTGTTTCGAGAGTTGCTAGAGCAACCACACTTGGTAGACGTGTTGCATGCAAAACATTCCAAAGGTACAAGATCGAGTTCGAGTTGAAGCCTTTCTTGTTGAGAGGGAGTGTTGAAAATTGGCAACAATAAATTGCTAAAAATAGAAGTTCTAAAAATAGCACTGCTAAAAATAGCATTTTGGGCATCAGTGCTGGATTGGGCAACAGGGAATGAAAAATGGAAGTGCTAAAAATAGAAGTTCTATTTTTAGCAGTTCAAGTTGGATTCCTATTTTTAGACAGTCCCTAATCTAAAATAGGAAGTAAAATTTGAATTTGGTCTTACCAGCAGTTTGAATATTAATTAATTAATTCTCCATGAGTTAATTAGTTAAGGAAAATCAAACTTGAAGTCTTTGTGAGAACATGCAATAATTTCTCCACTGATTGGGGAATGTGTCCTTGATTTGCTCCACTGATTGAGGAATTAAGGATGAGTTCTATATTGAGAGGATCAGTTGACTTAGTTTAACTTATTCAAGTTCATTTAGATTAATTTAACAAGTTGTTAAATTAATGAGATATAGTTTGTTAATGCTTGCATGCATGTGACAACTGCTATTTTCAGATAACTAAGTATTCTCTTATGGATAACTGATGCATGGCAGTTCAGACAAAGACCCAGTTGAGATCAGAGAAGGACAATGTACTATCAGTTGGATGAATATTTTTCCTATAAAGGAAGCTCATCCATGATGAGGATTTATCTCCTTCAAGTTTGTGCAGTTACATCAGAGGTTAGTGAGTGTGTGAAGAGGCCAATTCACACAGGTGGCAGCACTGGACCCCAAGGAAACTGCACAAGGAAATAGGAGGCTTGGAGGGCAGAGGAGAAGGCTTGTGAGAAGCCTTTGACTGTCTATGAGCAACAAAGGGATTGTACTGAGAGCTGGATAGCTTCCGAGCTAAGGCTTTATGTAATCCAGACTATATTTCCACTTGTATGATAATACACAGATGGGGTTTTAGGCAGGTGCTTTCCTCAGGTAAATTCTTCTGTGTTATGTGTGATTGATTCCTTCTTATCAGTTATATGTGTTCTTATTGATGTTGCCCATGGTTGATTAAGCTTCCACTAAATTGTTTGTAGAAGTAGATCAAGTGTTTTGCTTTAGTACATTGCATTACCATGTTGATCTACAGGTGGGAAAGTTCTACATGTTGAAAATTGACAACAAGAATTGCTAAAAATAGCACTACTAAAAATAGCAGTTTGGGCATTAGTGCTGCATTGGGCAATAAGGAATTAAAAATGGAAGTGCTAAAAGTAGAAGTTCTATTTTTAGTAGTTCAAGTTGGATTCCTATTTTTAGATAGTCCCTGGTCTAAAATAGGAAGTAGAATTCAAATTTGGTCTTACCAGCAGTTTGAATATTAATTAATTAATTCTCCATGAGTTAATTAGTTAAGGAAAATCAAACTTGAAGTCTTTGTGAGAACATGCAATAATTTCTCCACTGATTGGGAATGTGTCCTTGATTTGCTCCACTAATTGAGGAATTAAGGATGAGTTCTATATTGAGAGGATCAGTTGACTTAGTTTAACTTAGTCAAGTTTAGTTAGATTAATTTAACAAGTTAAATTAATGAGATACAGTTTGTTGATGCTTGCATGCATGTGACAACTGTTATTTTTAGATAACTGAGTATTCTCTCATGGATAACTGATGCATGGTAGTTCAAACAAAGACCCAGTTGAGAATAAAGAAGGGACAATGTACTATATGTTGGATGAATATTTTTCCTATAAAGGAAGCTCATCCATGATGAGGATTTATCTCCTTCAAGTTTGTGCGGTTAGATCAGAGGTTAGTGAGTGTGTGAAGAGGCCAATTCACACAGGTAGCAGCACTGGACCCCAAGGAAACTACACAAGGAAATAGGAGGCTTGGAGGGCATAGGAGAAGGTTTATGAGAAGGCTTTGACTGTCTATGAGCAGCAGAGGGATTGTACCAAGAGCTAGATAGCTTCCGAGCTAAGGCTTTATGTAATCCGGACTATATTTCCACTTGTATGATAATACAGAGATGGGGTTTTAGGTAGGTGCTTTCCTCGGGTAAATTCTTCTGTGTTATGTGTGATTGATTCCTTCTTATCAGTTATATGTGTTCTTATTGATGTTACTCATGGTTGATTAAGCTTCCGCTAAATTGTTTGTAGAAGTAGATCAAGTGTTTTGCTTTAGTACATTGTATTACCAAGTTAATCTACAGGTGGGAAATTTCTACATGGTATCAAAGCTGGCTTATTTGTAGAAAAAGTTCTACATGGTATCAAAGCTAGTTGATTTGTAGAAAAAATTCTACAAAATTCTACATGGTATCGAAGCACTGGTTATCAAGGAAGAACAATATATTGAGAGGAGATTTCAAAGTTTTGAGTTTTGGGCTAAGAGTTTGCATTGAATATCTAAAAATTTCTATACAAAATTTTTAGAAACAAATAGCAAATTTGGATTCCATGCGGAAAAAATACCCCAAAAAAAAAAAAAATCGGCTGAATCGGAGTTCGGATGAGGGAGATATCGTTGATTTAAAATCAGCTCTTTTCTAGAAAATTTCGTGACGGCGGGAAAGTGGAAATAGATTGGTCTACTAGCCAAGAACCTATATGCACTTGAGGTACAAGATGCATGCAAAGCCTTGAGGAGCAAGGCAAAGGTTAGAGACTTGGTGGTTGAGAGGGAGAGTATATTACCTCTCAACATGCAGCGCCAGAAGAAGTCTCAGACAATTGTGTAGGAGCCATGATTGGTGCAGCAGCTTTAGGAGGTTGTGGAGCAGCCACAACAGGGGAAGCTGAGAGGAGATCGAGTAGAGACATCTACTCATGCAGAGACCTCCAGTAGGGGGAAACTTTGAGTTAGGTGGGCAGAAGGATCACATGTAGCCATACCTCCAGGTAGGAGGTGGGGTGATGTGGAGTGATCGTCCCATGGAGGAGGGGCAGGATCCTTGAGGTACCCAACCTCTTGGAAGAGACCTTGCTACGGGATCCCTGATGTGGCATTGTAGGAACTGACTGATTAGGTAGAGACAGATGTGGATGGAGCAGCAGAGAGAGCTACAGTGCAGGGAATCCCAGGACAACGCAAAGCATGCAGGCTGCAGCAATGCGAGAGGCACAAGTGTGTTGCACTGTGCAGGGTAGCACAGAGAAGGGTGAAATGGTTCCATTTGCATGGAGATGTTGCAGTAGCACAGAAGTCAGAGAGGGAGCATTTTTCAACAGGAGGTAGAGCTTCAGCATCAGAGTATGTTTCTAGCCAACAAAGTGGTCAGTTGGCAGTTTTTTTTGTTCCGAGAATTGCTGGAGCAACCACACTTGGTAGATGTGTTGCATGCAGAACATTCCAGAGGTACAGGATCGGGTTCGAGAGGAAGCCTTTCTTGTTGAGAGGGAGTGTTGAAAATTGGCAACAAGAATTACTAAAAATAGAAGTGCTAAAAATAGCACTGGTAAAAATCACAGTTTGGGCATCAATGCTAGATTGGGAAATAAGGAATGAAAAATGGAAGTGCTAAAAATAGAAGTTCTATTTTTAGCAGTTCAAGTTGGATTTCTATTTTTAGACAGTCCCTGATATAAAATAGGAAGTAAAATTCGAATTTGGTCTTACCAGTAGTTTGAACATTAATTAATTAATTCTCCATGAGTTAATTAGTTAAGGAAAATCAAACTTGAAGTCTTTGTGAGAACATGCAATAATTTCTCCACTTATTGGGGAATGTGTCTTTGATTTGCTCCACTGGTTGAGGAATTAAGGATGAGTTCTATATTGAGAGGATCAATTGACTTAGTTTAACTTAGTCAAGTTCAGTTATATTAATTTAACAAGTTGTTAAATTAATGAGATACAGTTTTTTGATGCTTGCATGCATGTGACAACTGTTATTTTCAGATAACTGAGTATTCTCTCATGGATAATTGATGCATGGTAGTTCAGACAAAGACCTAGTTGAGATCAGAGAAGGGGCAGTTTACTATCAGTTGGATGAATATTTTTCCTATAAAGGAATCTCATCCATGATGAGCATTTATCTCCTTCAAGTTTGTGCAGTTAGATCAGAGGTTAGTGAGTGTGTGAAGAGGCCAATTCACATAGGTGGCAGCACTGGACCCCAAGGAAACTACACAAGGAAATAGGAGGCTTGGAGGGCAGAGGAGAAGGTTTGTGAGAAGCCTTTGACTGTCTATGAGCAGTAGAGGATTGTACTGAGAGCTAGATAGCTTCCGAGCTAAGGCTTTGTGTAATCCAGACTATATTTCCACTTGTATGATAATACATAGATGGGGTTTTAGGCAGTTGCTTTCCCTGGGTAAATTATTTTGTGTTATGTGTGATTGATTCCTTCTTATCAGTTATATGTGTTCTTATTGATGTTTCTCATGGTTGATTAAGCTTCCGCTAAATTGTTTGTAGAAGTAGATCAAGTGTTTTGCTTTAGTACATTGCATTACCAGGTTGATCTATAGGTGGGAAATTTCTACATGGTATAAGAGCTAGCTGATTTGTAGAAAAAGTTCTACATGGCATCAAAGCTAGCTGATTTGTAGGAAAATTTCTACAAAATTCTACACTACATGGTATCAAAGCTAGCTGATTTGTAAGAAAAATTCTAGGAAAATTCTACAAATAGTTAATGAGTTTCACGAACCTTTTCCACCTAAAACTATTAGAGGGTTTACACAAGTGTTGTAACCCTCTTCCAATATAGCCTCTAACACTCTTTTTATAGGGGGTATGTGTCGAGAAGGATATATCTAATTAGGTAAAATACTACCCAATTCTTTTTTTTGGTCAAATAAGAGTGGAGCCTTCTATTAACCACAAGAAAGATTACATATGTTACATGGCTTTACAAATTAAAGATCAACAAGGCTAACCCTATGAAGGGTTACCAATTACATAACTCGAAACCATCTAAGATCTCATGAGATTTGACGATCATCGACACTCTCATCTTTGGCAACATGCGCCCCTTTTACCCTGTTCACAGACCCAAAATGATTGTGAGCCATTGGTTTATAAAAGTTTGGGTCCGTTTTGAAACTTAAGCTCGGATTACTTGTGGAGCCCAATGATTGATTTGATGGTCCTTCTCAATATCGGAGCGGAAACCTGCACAATCTATAATTTCCTTTTTGGACCCGATGAGGATTATAAACCATTAGACTAAAGAGCATCGGGTCCACTTTGGTGGTTAACCGTCGATTGCTTTTCCACCCGATGGCCATTAGATTACACAGGCTATCAAGATCTGTGGCCGACGACCCACGAAGAAACCTGTTGTTTACCCAGTGCCTCTCCCCTGTGGAAAGCTCTGTTTTAAGCATTTATCTTCTCCCTTTTTTCCTTTTCTTCTTTTTTTTGAATTTAACTGTTAAAAAGACTTACACTTCCGCTTTCTCCTGCTTCCACTGGTCTTCCTTCTTGTTCAGTCCTGATAGTTTGGAAGTTTTCCATGTCTTTGTCTGCCTGTCTTTGACAATCCTCACGTAATTTTCTCGAGGGTATCGATTCCCATGCATACTTGCTATAAGTTTCTTTTCAAATCACTCCTTCATTTGCCAGACGGTTAGCTAGCATATTGGCTTTTCTCTGCACATGAACGAAGCTGGTTGTTCTTAGGGTTTGTAGGTGGGAATGAATATGCTGAAAGACCTGCAAAAGTCTCCAATGTTTTGATACTTTTCCAGGTGCTTTCCCATTGCAGATCTTCTTGGCCACATTAATAACCAATTCTGAGTCTGCTTCAATGATGACATTATGAGAATTTGACTCAATTAGTATTTCCACTACTCTAAGGCCATGAGCTATGCCATGTTATTTGTGGTAGTTCCCAGATGACTATGAAAGATGTCCTTTATGCACCCTTGCTCATCTCTGATGACCCCACCAAAACCCGCCATCCCTGGGTTTCCTTTAGAGGCTCCATCTATGTTAATTTTCAAGAAACCATGAGGAGGAGGTTGCCAAAAGTCTTTACCAATGTTTATCCGGCTCACATCCTTGTGTGTGCTCTGGGGAACTATCGAATGGAGACCCAACTGTAGCAGTATACAAGTGTCCTGGGGCAGAGTCGGGTTCTCAGGAGGTCTCCCTAACATGGCACCAACAGTGTCTTTGAGTTGTCTTAATATCTGTGCAATAGTGTTCTAGGTTGAGCCAATTTTTCCCTTGAAAATCCTGCCATTGCATTCTTTCCAGATGTCCCAGATTAAGAAGCCTGGAACTAGAGTCCAAGCATTGTTGATGATCTCATTACCTGAGAAGTTCCTTCTCCAATTCCTCAAAGTGTTGGTAATATTGAGGCCATCCCTGTCAGTTTTCCTGAAGACTGAGGTCACCAAATCCCATAATGTTGAGGTGAAGGGGCGAAGGTTGAGTAAGTGTTCCATCGTCTCCTCTTATGTGCCACACATATAGCATTTGGATGGGCCAACAAAGCCTTTCTTCAGAAGATTTTCCCAAGTTAGAATTTTCTTTTGTTGAACTAACCACATGAACAACTTTATCTTCATCCAATGCAGGTGCTGCCAGAGGTTCTTCCATGCCTTATCAGGGTTTTGATGATCAAACCCTAGGGTTATTTGTTTGGATTCTTTTAGGTTAAAGTTACCTTCTGTGTTTCTTCCCCATCTTAGTTGGTCAGGTGAGGATGAAACCAAAATCTTCCTTTGTTCCAAGTCCATAGCAAGAGAGTTTGTCTGTGCTTTCAAAGGGCTCTCTTCCCTGTAGCCTAGATCCTTCCATATTCTCCATTTGTCGTTGTTCCTTACCTACTCCCAGAAGTCACTTACCATGCATAAACCTTTGTTGTCAGTGTCATTCTTGAGATCAGTTAGTTCTTCCCTAAACAGGTTTGGTTCTTGCTGCCAATTGTCCTCCCAGAATCTTGCCAGGTTCCCATCTCGGATCTCCCAGAAGTTGTGTTGCTGGACAATGCCTCTATTTTCCCAAGCAAGATTCCAAATGTGGGAGCCCTTGATAAGCCCAAACATTCGAATATGATCCGTTTCTTGCCAATTTCTTGCATATTTCTATTTCCAAAGCTTGGCCCATGGGGTTGCCGATTCCTTGAGCCACCTCCACCAAAGCTTTGCACCCGAAACTCTGCTGAGGGTTTCGGGGTCATGAAGCCCCAAACCTCCATGGGCCTTAGGTTTGCATAGCTCATCCCAAGCTACCAAAGCCCACTTCTTTTTCTCTTCCCCTTTGCCCCAAAGAAAATATCTTTGCATGTTCCTGATCTATTGTAAAACTCCTTTAGGAACAAGAAGAGCGAACATTATGAAAATGGGTATGGCCTACAGGATAGCTTTTGTGAGCACAAGGTGCCCTACTAAATTTAAATATCTGCATGTCCATTTCCTGACCTTATCCTGAAGTTTGTTAATGATCGACTCCCACACTCCCCTGCTTAGAGGTTTGTCTGTGAGGGGCACTCCCAGGTACTTAGAGGGTAGTTGATCCCTTTGGAACCCTAGAATTCTGATAAGGTTTCTCTGAATAGAAATGTCAGCGTTAAAAAATGAAAACTTTTGATTTTTCAAGGCTTACCTCTGTACCAGTGGCCATAGCAAAGTCATTCAAGATTTGTTTAAAAGCTTTGGCTTCCTTGACTGTGGGAATGCCCTGCAGCATAGTGTCATCTACAAATTGTTGGTGAGTTGAGGTCGCTCCATCTGTGGTGAGTTTCAAACCCTTGATTCTTCCCTCAGCACTTGCCATTTTTATCGCTCTGCCTAGCCCTTCCATCATGAGCACAAAGAGGAAGGGGGAGATCAGATCTCCTTGTCTTAGTCCCCTAGAAGGCATGAAGGTTCTTGAGGGTGAGCCATTAAGCAGGATTGAGAAACTGGTTGTGGATACAAGGGCCATAACCCATCTGATCCAATTGTGGTCAAAACCATAAGCTTTCAACACTGCCCTGATGTAAGACCAGCTTAGCTTGTCATAAGCTTTCGCTAGGTCAAGCTGTATGATCATACCAGCTTGCTTGTTGCTTTTCAGAGAGTGTACCATCTCATGAGCTTGTATGATATTGTTGAGAATCTGTCTTCCTTCCACATAACCAGTTTGCTCCTCTGATATGAGAGCTGGAAGAAGGGGCTTGAGTCTGTTAGAAATTACTTTTGAAATAATTTTGTACACCACATTACATAAAGCTATGGGTCTGAATCTGTCTGGTGTGATGGATTTCTCCTACTTTGGAATCAAAGCTATAAAAGAGGCATTGAGAGCCTTCAGGACTGATCTGGATCTTCTTGAGTCTTCCACCACCTCAAGGATGTCTTGTTTGATTGTTTTCCAGCATGCTTTGAAAAAGTCCACATTGAAACCATTTGGGCCAGGAGCTTTCCCATTTTGCATCTCATTGATAAATTCACTGACCTCATCTTCAAATACTAGCCTATTGAGATTATGATTGTCTTCTCTTGTGACAAGCTTGGGAATATACCTTGTGAATTTTTTAATGAACTGTGACCTATCTAAGAGAGGCTCCTTTGCAATGCTGAGGAAGTGTTGTACTAGGAAATATTCCATTTCTTTGTGGGTGACAAGCTCTTTCCCTTGAGAATATTTGAGTTTTAGAATTCTGTTGTGTGACCTGTGACTCAAAGTTGACTTGTGAAAAAACTTTGTGTTTCTTTCCCCTTCTTTAATCCACTGTACTCTCGATTTTTGTCTCCAGAAAATATCCTCTTACCTGCACCTGTCATCCCATTCCTTCTAAAGAATATTTTCTTGAGATTTACTTTCCTCATTAAAGCCCTCTGTGATCATAAGCTGATTAATCCCCTGAAGTTTTTGTTCAACTTCTTTTTTGGCTTCGAAAATGTTACCAAACTATTTTTTGTTCCAATCTTTGAGTTTAACTTTGATGTGTTTAAGTCTTTGTTGTAGCATGAACATTTTGGTGCCTTGAAAGGGCAACTCTTCCATCCACCATTTATCAGTATTGCTGGTGAAGTCAGGGTACGTGAGAAAGCCAGACATTCTCAAACCTGAAAGGTCTGTTCCTCGGTGTGCCCATAAAAGTAGCTTCAAGCTGGACTAGCCAGTGGTCTGAGCCTCCATAAGGAAGGATTGAAGCTGACATGTCAGGGCCTGTGAGAAATAAGTCCTCTATCATGAATCTATCTAGTTTGGAGGAAACGTGAGAAGCCCCTCCTCTCTTGTTGTTCCAGGTAAAGGTGCCATTTATTGTTTCAACATCCACTAATCTCATGTTATTTATGAAGTTCTAGAGGAAATGGAGTCTCTGCCTAGTGTTCTGGTACCCCGTTTTTTCTCTATAAGAGATTTGATCATATTGAAATCCCCTGCCATAATCCAAGGTATATCAGGATATCTCTCTTAGCTCCTCAAGGGAAGTGAGAAGCTTGAGTTTTTCTTCTAGTTTTTGAGGACCATAGACATTTGTAATCATGTAACTCTCATTATCACCCATAGGTTGTATTGCCAACGAAAGATAGTTCCTGGACGCTTTCAAGTCCAAGATTCCAAGTTTTTGGGGATCCTAGAGCGTAAGAATCCCTCCTGCTGAGATGTCTGCCTTAACCTCTAGATACTCATACCTGCTCAACCATTTTCTATGTATTTCTCTGATTTTATCCATCGAGCATTTTGTTTCCTGAATGAAAACCATGTCTAATTTTCCTTCTTTTATTCTACTGCTGAGATTTCTTTGTTTCCTTTTACTTCCTAGGCCCCTAATATTCCAAGTTGTGAACTTCATTAAGAAAGGTTTGTGAGAGAGTAACTAATGAGATCTTTCATCTTACCTAAGTTGATCATGAGTTTTCCACATTTTGTCAGCAGCTCATTCTGTCTTTTCCTTCCTCTTTTCCTACCCAAGTTCTTGGAAGAGTGCCCCGGTGTATCCTCCATTGTCTTCACCCCTCTATTTTCTTGGCTTTCATGGTTTCTTTTGACTCCAGAGCTTTTCGATTGGGATCTCCATAGGAAGAGTTGTTGAACCCTATCAAACTCCTCTTTTGGCAGGGAGTCAACTCCTTTGGTAATGCCCTGCTCCAGAAACTTTTCTAGATCCAAGTTTTCCTTCTCAAGAATCTCTTGTAGTTCATGATCCTTTGTTCCCGCCTCACTTGGGGTCATCTCATGGTCCCTGTTGAGCTCCACACTGCTCGGTAGATCATCCTGTTGCTAGTTGTTTTCTGGTATGTCCTTCATGCTAGTATCCCTATCCTCCTCGTTGGTTTTAGTCTTCAATTTATGGTTTTCCCTGTTGTTTCCAATTTCTTCTTCTAAGATTTTGAAACTATTATGGCTCAATGGTCCGTCCTCGTTGACTTTCTTTTGGTGCTGCTTTCCTCCTTTCCCCTTACCCCCCACCTTAGTGAAACCCTCGGGATCTTTGCTTGTGGTGGTTTTTTTGTTGCTTTCCAGTTTGTTTAATGGGCAGTCTCTGTATAGGTGCCCATGTTCATGGCACTTGCGACACCTAAATGGGACATGCTCATAGTCCACCACCTGCACCCATTCCTCATCATAAACTTCTAAAATGATCTCGTCTGGGAGTGCCCCAGATAGGTCCATTTCCACACAGATTCGGGCGAAGGAAGTGTATTTGCCTCTTAATGTTGCATCTGATATCTTTATAAAATGCCCTAGTTTATTGCCAATAGCCTTTAGAGACTCCGACAGCCAATAATCTAAAGGAAGGGAGTAAAGTCTTATCCATACTAGTACTGAAGTGAACGTTTCTTGTTCTGGGACAAATTTCATCACCCAAGGTCGCATGTACAGGCCTGCAGCAGCGTAAAAATAGGGTCCTCCCTCGAACACTCTGTCTTTATCTTCTAAGCTCGTGAACACCACCGTGAAGAAACCCTTGGATCCAAGGTGAAGGTTTATTTCTCCTTTTGGTTTCCAGTGGTACCTTATCCATGCATGTAAGGCCTTCTCCGTCGGCCAGGTCCCCATAAATTTGCATATGATTGCGTGTTTCGCCATGTGATCTCTGTGCACCTGTAGTGTTGGGTCACTTAAAACAACCCAGGGAGTGATAGTCAACTTGGGTTTGTAGCCCCCTGTCGCCCTCAAAGGTGCATCTTTCTGACTGCTACCCTCTTTCCTCTTCTCCCTGCTATCTTCCTCATGATTTGCTCTTTGTTCATGAGTTTTAATTTTTTCCGTGTTAGTGTCCTCAGTGATCCCCTCTGTTGGTTTCTTGAAGTGATGCAGATCAGTTTCCTTGTTTCTATTCATGACTATGTGATTGTAGGAGGGAGAAGAACTCCCTCCTCCACGACCCACCATGGTCACTAGCTTCCAACCTTGACTCAAACCCTAGATCAGAATGTCGCTCTAGTAGTCGGGAAAGAATCTCATCTGTCTAAAATACTACCCAATTCACTCATAAATATTGATATATTTATATGTATAACATGATTATTGAGGCAAGGTGAAAATCATTTTCTCACAAGGATTCTTAAGCATGAAAAACTAGAATGCTTTAACTTCTAATCTTCAACATTTACACTATAAAATTTCTTGTCAATAGTCATATATACATAATACCCAGGCGTGAGACCTATAAGGTAAAATCATGGTATACCAAGGTTTATTATGACAAGAAAATTGTCCATGTACCATCATGCATTACTCATATAGAAAGGAAAACAATACATGCATACCATAAAATACACGACCTTGTTTGCAATTAACAAACTTTAAGCCTCTAGTAGAGAATGATCTACCATACTCCATAGTACCATAAATAACACTACAATGGTAACCAAACTTATATGATGTTTAGAAGATCCTTCCAATATTTTAATAACACTTCAATTCATGACACTCATATTTCATTATACAAATGCAATAGTAATTTATTCCTACTAGGGATGTGGAACTATAAATTGAACCTAGCCCCAAATCAATAACACACTAATCATTCAAAAGGTAATTTTTTACCAAAAAGGTTGAACTTATAACTCTCATGGAACATTATATACTATTTTCCAAGACATCATTCCATGGAATGCAAAATTCAGAACCTACATTGAATTCATAATGTCATAAATAGAATGTGTTCCTTCAGGTATTAATTCTCAAGAATTTCCCCACAAGGATTTATCATTGACAATGAAGCTTCTTAATTAAACCATGCATGCATTTTATTATTTCACTTAGCATAAAACATATAACAAGAAAAGACAAGGCTTAACACTTATTTGAGTTTGATGGAAATTTAGCCAACTTATTGAGGTTGAGTGATTTTCCACCCAACCATAAGCATAGTTGCACTTGTCCTTATCTAAGTGGCCACCCCCTAGCTAGACCATGATATCTCAAGGGTGAATCTAAGCAACTCTTAGCAATTGTCGACTAATTGTATCACCTCAAGGAATAATATCACATGGAAACTCCTCTCGACTAAGCAAGAACCAATAAGGTACAAATATTTTTGACTAAGCAATGTAAGTTTTAACCCTGTACAATTAATTGCTGCAAAAATATTCTTGCTAAAAACATAAAACATACAATGACACAGACACACAAATTTACATAGAGATTTTAACTTGGAAACACAAAACTGGGAAAAACAACAAGCTTTCTTTCATTATATTTTTGTACAATAAATTACAGTAAAATATACATATTGTGGAATATGAATTGCCAATTGAACTATAGTTCCATAACCGAAACTACAAACCATGGGAAAACCCACTATGCGCCACAAAATTGTGTTCAACGAACTTTGGGCTGAAAAACACCAAAAAGCGAATGCAAAAGAACCACCAAAAAAATTATTTCGGGCCATTGCCCTAAACCTTGCACATGGGGGCTAATGCCCCCTTGCATACCCCGCAACTAAGGGGGCTTGCCAAGCCTCCCCTCAAATCCCCCTATGTTTGTGATGCACATAAGTAGTGCAAAGAATATAACACACACCCAACAAGCAACAAGATATATTCTCGACTAAGCAAAATAAGTACACTCTCTAATATAGTCTTATGGTATTTTCTCCTTTTACATACACTTTACTTGAAGTAAAAATGCATAAGATCATCACCAAATTCATATAAAATGCAGATGAAGAGGCCTCTAAGTCTTTATAATCACATTGTAGCTTTCTTAGGTAAATGAGTCTAAGGAAAGTATGGTGGGTAGAGTATTTTGGTAAGCCAATCGGGTTTGCATGAGAAACACCCTTGTCTTAACTACAATAATGTCAAAGCCTCAACTAATAATTTTAGAGCCTTTAAAGGGGCCACTAAGAAATTTAAGCCTTCAAAGTGACCACTAAGAAATTTAATTTTTAATTCTTATGAGTAACAAAATATAAAACACATGTGCTAAGGAATAAAGTCACATCACATGTCATTAAACCAATAAGAAATTCCATCTATAAAATTTTATAAACTAGAAAATGAATTTGATTTAAAAGTAAATAGAGTTAATGTAAAATTTTAACAAAACTATGCAATGAGAAGACGGTAGAATGTTATATTATTACTCGTAACAAAGGAATCCTCAATAGAGGGGCACTCATGAGTAAGTTGTGCTTTGGTAATAAAATAATGTGTTCTCATTTTTTGTAATGCAAACTTGTGATTTCATTTCTCAAGTTTTTCAAAATTTTGAGGTCGATGGAAAGATCGGGAACTAATTAATAATGAAGATTTTATAGAGATAATTGTTTGTTTGTTTGTTTGTTTTGTTTTTGTTTTTTTTGTTTAATTTGGGTTGAGTTTTTAGTCAAGCAGAAGCAATTTTAAAGCACACTTTAAACTTAATTAAATTGGAAAATTACGAAGCATTTTTCAAGAAAAAAATAAAAGCACTGGGTCAAAAACTTAATGCAATAAATAATTCACATTTTTTTTTTCCTTTCTGTTAATATAGAGGTAAAAGAAACAAGAACATGGGTAAGTATTCAGAATTGTTTTTTCAAGTGATATAAAAAAAAAAAAAAAAATATTTGTAAATTTTATTAACAAAATAAAATAAAATAATTAATATATATATATATATATATATATATATATATATATATATATTATTAAAAAAATAGTTAGTATTAAATATTCTATTAATTAAAGTAATGATCAATAAAAGATTTATCATTATATAATAAAACAATTTAATTAATAAGTGAGATGATTTTTGTTTCAAACATATTATACAATTTGTAATAAGATTGCGAATTTTTATTATTAAAAATATATTTTTGAATAATGGATTAAACTATTTAAACTTATAAATTTTAAAAATCTCCACAAAATTTTAAATAAAATTAATTAAAAAATAATACTCATAAAAATATCATTTCATTTCATTGGTTAACTAAATTATGTATTATATAATCTTTTAAAAATACATTCAATCAAACAATATATCCATGACTTTTCTCTAAATTAAAAATTTAATAAAACTATAAATATTCACAGATATAATAATATAATCTTACAAATTTAATAAAATTATAAATATTCACAAATATAATAATATAATCTCTAAATTAGAAATTTAATAAATCTATATAATAATATAATACATATGATAAATTTAATAAAAATACATGTGATATTCAATAGGGTTATTATAATCATTGGCCTTTTACCATGTTATTTAACCTAATTCAAGGAATTGGCTTATCATTGTTATTTGGTTCATTGTTATATAATTTACTTTTTGTGCTTAAATTTTCTCATGCCAAATTAGCTGAACTGTACCATTCCTTTCTTTAGTTGGAATATTGTTAGTCGTGGGTATGGAGAAAGAACAAACATTTTAAAGAATAAGAAATTAATTTAAGATTCCGACCAATAATTCAATCATTAAGCATTGTAGCATGAGGGCAAGGTAAAGTTCTCGATTTCTACTTTATGGTTTTGGAAATTTTTCCTCGAGAGAAAAAGAAAGTTTTGGAATTTTTTGATATTATAGTCCCTCACTATAAGAAGATAAGAATCTCAATTAAGCAAAGAGGTGCAACTTTATCCTCACGTGAAAGGTTCAATAGGTAAAAATGATAATAATAAAAAAAGTTAAGTATGGTTATTAATATTTATAAATAATCCATTTAAAACAAAGAAAAAGGGTGAATTTGTTCACCAATATAATGTATATTTATAAGTAGATTAGAAAATAAGATTACATTATAAATAAATTAGAAAATTTAGATTAGAAATTGCTCATGAAAATTATTAAATCACAAGATTTAAGTTATTTTACTTATTTGCAGAAGTTAATTTACAATCTAGAACACAAATTATAGACATGCAAAAGGAAACATCACACATGCACAAATATTTATCTAAGAGAAAGAAACTCATCAAAGCCTCTTCCTATATGTATTGCATTAATCAAAGAATAGTGATGAAATACATATGCTTGCTCAAGCCTGAGCACACCCTACAAGTGTATAGTCTATCTCTCTGCTTGACTGATTGACTATGGCCAACACTTAGCTAATTTTCAAGCCCTCCAAGCTCCTATCTCCTTGCGTTGTTCCTTTAGGGAAATGCCCCTATTATTTAGGAAATTCCCTCAATTGGATTGGGCAATTCCTCTAGGTCCTTCCTCTAGCTGCATGACCACCTGTACACATGGGAATAGTCTACAACTGATAGCACATTGCCTTGGAATCTCCATCTCAACTAGGTAACTCGAATTCTCTGCATGCATCAATTATTTTGGGCTGATTGATCAATTAACTTGTTGATCACTGCGTGTCGTTGAAGTTCCACTTCCACAACTTGACCTTCACTAGTTCGTCTAACAATTACAACTAGTTTAACTGACCATAACTCAATTTAACTGAAATAGATTGCTACAAATTAGCAATCAATCATACTGAACTAAACTCAAGCTTCCCCAACTCAAATTAACTAAGTTAATTGAGTGACAAGTTCCATGTCACCTCAGTTAAATACCTCCAAGGTTTATGCTGAAATGGAAATTCTATTTTTCTCTAGTTTGACCAAGGCAAAGTCAAAGTGAGATATTCTTGTTGCATTTTCAACAAAAAAATAAGATTTTGAAGAATAAGGTAATAGGAGTACATATAAGATTTTGATTATTACAATTATTTATAAATGAATTAGAAAAAAAGTAATAGTAGAAGCAAATATAATATGACTTATTTTACTATCAAATTTATATATATATGATATCACTTGTCGTTAACAAGGGTTGCAAGTAGCAAAGAGTCCCTGCTAGTACATAATATTGTTTTGACTTGTTTACTTCCTAAATGTGGTGTTTAAGCGATTTCTTGCCAATTTAATGCTTTATGGTTTTATGTAGGTGTCGTTATCCATTATGGAGAATGTCTGAACAAGACATTGTTGTTATCCATTGTGGAGAATGTCTGAACAAGCCATTGTACCTCTTGTTGGTGTTGTTGTCCATATCTTTTTTATATAGGAGAAAGTTTGTATCTTATTTATATAGGAGAAAATATCATGTTTTCTCATTATCAGCCTGCTTAATGAGATAATATATCTCACAGTATTGTTTTTATTTTTCACATTTCATTCACTTTAAATGGAAATTAATTTATTTCATTATAGTATTCAATATAACATGATTTTGCGAGAAAAAATAGTTGATAAACTTGATGCATTATAATATAATGCAAAATGACAAATGTAAACAACATTTCGACAAGTGTGACATACGTTGGCACCTCCATTCATTATTTTCCATTTTCCATGTAATTTTCACAAGTTGTTCTGACCAAATATCCTTATGGCATACTCAAGTGGGGATCAGAGCTCGCCTTTGTACACAGTAGTCAACACGGAATCAAACGACCATTTACAAATTGATTTGGCTTTATTCTGGAAATGAGGTGCTCAGTTTGAATTTGGCTTTATTCTAGAAATGAGGTGCTCGGGTTATGTTTCAGCCATGGAGATTTCGTCGGATGACATTTTGGCCATGAAAAATTAAGAGTATACCATTAATTAGCCACAATTGCTTGGGTGTTGGGCGCTGAAGAAAACCATGTCGTGCAAGGATGGGGTACGTAGTAGAACAGGTAATGTAGAACTGGTTACTGAGTATATTTGTAGCACTGGCCTACTTTCTAGACACTGACAGTGTCCATCCTATCAAATGTGCAATCTCTATAGTTAAACTGATTAGCCCATTCGATTGTCCCCATTGAATAAGCCAAGCCCATTTGATTATCCCATTTTAGGTAGAACTCCAGTTCCATAGGGGAAAGCTCTGTAGGGGTAGTTTGTGGTCCCCCTTCTATTGGCTGGCTGTAGTCTGCGGGCTAGCACAAGTATATGTTGGGTCATTAATAGGAACTGGATCAAATGTAACAGGTATTGTTTCCACCCCCACAAATAATGGCTATGGATTTGAATCTGAAACTTGGATCTTCAGTAGATGTTCTCCCATACGTCCTCCCTCTACAATATTCCTGGTCAAGCATCCACCCACCAATAGTAGAAGGAACCGGATGCACTAAAAAGGTGCATGGATTTTGCACAAGGAAACAACATAGAAGAAGGGGGACGACTACCAAAGAGGCACAACATAGAAGAGAGAAGTGGCTCGAATGTAGACTATCAAATTAAAACTCGACAACAATTGAGGATAAGGGATGCTCCATAGGTACCTAAGGATGAAGACATGCATTTTTCCAGAGCAGAGAATTTCGACCGTGGACCAGAACATCCCCTTCACCATTATGTGCTTAAGATCTCTCATGGGAGGATCTCCGACTCTCACTGTATACAACTCGCACAAACCCCCCGCATTCAACATCTAGAGCTCTATATTAAACCCAATATTATTGTTGGTCTACTACTCTATGTGGTGGCAATGGTGGCAATCTACATGCACAGTTGTTGGAGGTGGAAATCTACATACACAGAGTTTTTGTGGGTGGAAAAAAGTTGTGGCAATATTCTTGGTCACAGAAAATAAACTTTGGATAAAATCAGTTGTCCCAACATCTTTTTGGTCACAAAAAACAAACCTAGGATAAACTTAGTTGTCCCAACATTCCTACAACCCAACTTTGGATAAAAATAAATTGTCCCGACATTCCAACATTGGGATAAGCAAAACTTGCAATAAGAGGTTTATTTTTTTTCATCCAAAAACTTTGCTTAAAATTTCGATGGATAAAAATGGCAATATAAAACTTTGGCTAAACCATAATAAACCTAAAAAAAAATTATTCAACTATGAATCAATGGCTCATCAACGATCTTGCGATTGCTATAGTCCTGCAAAGGCAAGGACTAATAAGAGAGAAAAGCAATCTCAACAACATTAAAGAAAAAAAAATTAAGGAGATTTATTATCATTTTATAGTTAATATAATGTTTGTGAACAATATCGCCCAACAATTTAGATCACTTAGTATATATGTTAGTAACTGCTCAATACGAATCCTATAGATCAAGCCCAATAGTTTAGATTAACTAATTACTAACAACACCATTCACAAATATGGGAAAGTGTCACTAGAGTCTTTCTAAAAAAATTTAGGGAAAAAAAGTGCTTCACGTCAATATATCACAATCGTATTAAATAGGACAAATGAAGGTAGTTCCTTATAATTTTATTCATTCATTTATTTCAAAGCATCAAGCAGGTTACAACCATAGGAATCGTTCGGTGGCCTCAACCTGCCCAACAGAAAACCAGGTTTGTTGACCACCGAACCACATTATATGCCATTCAAAACTTAAATAGTGTGAGTCTATCTACCAAAGCCTTATAGGACTTATGGTTTGGAAACCATCTACAAACCATATAACTATAAACTAAGATGCTACCTAACATATACATAAAAACAAAATAAAAAAATATATCAGACAAGAACCTTCCACCATCTATTCATCTGACAACTCAACCGGAGTGGGGTCTTTTGCACTTGAGCCTGGTAGTTTTGATTGAGGCAAAGAATAAATGTGGCGCTCAATGCAGCCAAGGCAAGCATTCTACTGCTGGAGTTATATTTGAATCAGTTGTAATTCATTATGAATCTCATTGGTACCAGAATCTGTGTTCATAGAAATTACTAGAGAGGACGTCATGGCTTTTGCAACAATGTTTTTCATCGGCCAAAAAAGGTGCACAGATTGTTTGTATAGAGTGAGGCGTCCGCGGGTATGACCAGGCTCAGGGATCATACAACTCCATTCCTCCGTCAAGAGCTCCATCTCTGCCTTTTGATTTAATTTTGCCACCCAAGACAAGATCAATTGCTTCACTTGGGCTGGAGTCCCCTCGTGATAAGCCTGGACGGTGTTTTGTAGGATCTGGGCATTTGATTTTCTACTATGTTGTCTTGAAGGCTTTCCTGAAGTCGAGCCTCTTTCTTTTCTTTTACTGACCTGATTTTTACAGCCACGCCCTTCGTGCCCAGAGACTCAAACACCCGAAGGAGACTTAACCATGATGGACGAAAACACACTACCCTTCGTCAACTTACTCGAACGAACCCTTGCTCGAGACCCAACACACTACGCAGAGGCGGGAGGGAGAGACAATTTATGCAAACCTAGTGTAACAATAGGACATAAAAGAAACCGACAATCAAATTTATACTTAGACCTAAGAGAAGGACCGAAGAGCAGGGGAATCACCTTTCTGCACTACACCACACCATGAATCGACAACCTGAACCAATATACAAAGGAAAACATGAACCAACCAAGAGTGTGAGGCTCCCTTGTAGTTTTAACAACAATCCCCCTACACTCCTTGGCCTAGAATCCACAAACCCAGCTTAGCCAAAATTCCCTTACCCTTCCTTTCCACAGGGTTATCCATTTGAACTTACACCCAAAATTATGTAACTCACATGCAGTATTTAGAGTAATTAAGACCTAGAACCTACAAAACATTCCCATATGAGATAATAGAGTGTCATAAAAGATGGAGATCGACATAACATGGTCGAGAAAGCCAGTACATACTATCACAAAAACTTTCCAATTCACCATTGTTCCTTTTCCCCTCCACACGCAAGGCACATAACTAATGTCAACCCCCAACCCAGGGAAAAGGATAAGTATAAGAACATACCAGACCAATTGCGCCATCTGCTTGTTGAGACCAGCCGCAGTTGAGTTTCCTCCCCACTCTCCAGACTCCTCAAACCAAAACATTATAGTCTTAGACTTCCGAAGATTATTATAGACCTAAACTGAATACCGGGCAGATGGGTGCATGTATTCCCCAACTCCCACCACCTAGAGAATTAAGAGTCTGCCAAACCTCACGTCAGAGATCTAGTGGGGTCTACGACCATCCATTGAGTTGAGGTGATAATTCATGTGAGGGTGTGGGTGAGGCCACCCACCGGCCCCTGCATTAATGTGATTGAACATGTCTACGATCCCTATGCAGATCCCCAACTGGCTCACACCCTGATTAGGGGATATATATCAAATTTTGGAAATTGAACAAAATAATATTTAAAATATTAATATAAATAAGAGTTTGTTTATACAATGAATTTAAATATTAAATTTAGAAATTGGGAAAATTTATGTTTAAAATATTAATATTGTTAATAGCTTTATACACTTGTTTTATTTAGTATTCAATCTTTTCTTAAATAAATTTTATAGATTTTTAAAATAATAATAATAAATTAAAAATAGAGGTATCAAATTTTTATTTATGATATTTCATGAAAAAAAAAACTTTATGATTTAAATTTTTTTTATTAATTAAATATATTACTATTATAGAGATGGAAGTTAGTATAATTGTAAACTATGGTTATCTTTAATGGTTGGGCGAAATAATTATTATTTTTCTTACCGTAGGTTCAATCCTCATTAGTGACATGATGAACTTTTATACTTACATGAGTATTTTTGTAATAACTTCAACCTTTTAAGTGAGTATAACTATTGGTTGGCCTAGTACCAATAACCTCACTCTTCCAATTGTGAGGAATTCCAATGTCTCTCATTTGGGAAAATAATAATACTAATAATAATAAATATTTACTTGTTTCCTCATGGGGCAACCAAGTGGTTGGCACAATGGGATGTTATCCCCTCCACCCGGTTTCAAATCCCATGGGAGGGCATCAATGGGACGGTATCCACGAGGGGACATCTTTGGCCTGTTGTGATAAGGATTAAGGAGCAGGCTACCCCACCCTCATGGAGACTCGACTCTTGATAAGTTATAAATTCCTAGTTGGCTCAATTGGATGTTATCCCCTCCACTCTGTTTCAAATCCCATGTGGGGGACATCTTTGGTCATTGTGATAAAGATCAATGAGTAGGTTTCCCCACCCTCATGGAGTCTTGACTCTTGCTATGTCATGAATTTATGGTATATATGGCTTATAGACTGTTGGATATACACTTGGTGTTATACTGATAACTGTTAAGTTTGACTTTGGGCCTCGCCTAAATTAATCCAACAAGAATATCCTTGAGTGGTCACTCCCATTAGTTGAATGCTTTTTAGTTTCCTCTTAGTAGCATTTATTAGGCTTGATAACATGTTATTTAAATTATGAAAACTTGTTATTGTTCATATTATTGTTAAATATTAATATTAAATATGTTGGTTTTGAGCATGGTTTAGAAAAAAATTCCAAAAAGGTTTATAAATTGTCTTTTATAATGTAATGATTCATTGCTTGGTGAAATAGTTATGGATAATGATTCATTGCTTGATGAAATTGTTATGGATAATGATTCATTACGTGATGAAATTGTTATGGATATTTTTTTTAGTATATCAACTTGTATATGATAAAGTCAAAAGTCACCTCTTTTTGAGATTTTCATTGGTCAATTTCCCTTAAGGCCATCAAGTTCACCATTTGGTCTTGGGCTAAGGAAATATAGGAGTCACGAAGTGGCATTGTCCAACCACTTGAATCTTGAAACATGTTTTTTTTATTCACATTATACTTCCTTTGTGTGTAAATTTTCCATGAAAATAGTCTCATGGAACATGAGGGGCCTTAGTAGTAAAGGAAAAAAAAGACTCCTAAAATAAAAATGGTACACAAAGCACCCATCAATAATGTTGATACAAGAAACAACAATATTAAGTGAGGTTCTACCTCATATAATTAGCAAGTGGGGGAGGAATTTCCAACAAGTATTGATTGATGCTTAGAGATACTTGGGTGGAATGGCTATTATTTGGAATGACAGGACATCAACGTTACCAATATGTTTACCTCTTTTCACATTATGATAATACAATTTTAGTTAATTGACATCGAGGACTACTACCATGTATCCAATGTCTATGACTCCAATATCGAAAATGGAAAACCTCTATTTGTCAATTCTATTGCCAGCACAAGTAATTTATACTCCCCATATCCATGGATTATTGGGAGTGACTTCAATATTATCAAGTCTCTCGAGGAAAAGAAAGGACGAATCACAATGTTTACCAAGAGTTTTGTATGCGATACTGTTACACTAAAATATCGTCACCATGATTATTTACAGTCAGTATGGGTCTATCATCACTTGTACTGTCCTCCTAAGCAAGTCTAAGCAAGGATAATTTTAGGGGCGAATTTTCGCCCTTTGGCGAAATTAAGGGATTTTAAATTTTTAGTGGGCGAATATTTTGTATCATAGTACATTTTTACAAATCACCTCAAATAGCCCACCTTATTTTAAGGGAGAGGGTAAAAAAGGTAAATTTAGCCCTTGAAATTAGGACTTACAACCTTCCATTCGCCCATTTTCAAGAATAGGTTTTATTTAAGTGAATCCATTCGCCCATTTTCAAGAATAGGTTTTATTTAAGTGAATCCTATGAGCCAAATACCATATTTATAAAAGAGGTATGGTAAATTAATAAAAATATAAATAAATGAGAGGTATGGTAAATAAATAAAACATTTTTTATATTTACTCCATAAGTCACCTTACATACATGTAAGGGTGTAAACAAATAAAAATATAAGTAAAGTGGAGGTATGGTAAATAAATAAAATGTCTTTTTATACTTACTCAAAAGGTATGGTAAATAAATAAAAATATAAATAAACTAGACCTATCGTAAATAAATAAAACCTCTTTTTATATTTACTCCATAACCCTCATTCTATTTATGAAGGCTCAAGAAAGAGGTTTTATTTAAGTGAATCCTATGGGCCAAATACCATATTTGTAAAAAAGGTATGGTAAATTAATAAAAATATAAATAAACTAGAGGTATGGTAAACAAATAAAATATTTTTTTATATTTACTCCATAAGTCACCTTATATTTACGAACACTCAAAAAATGGGTTATATTTAGGTGAAACCTATGGCCAAAATACTATGGGACAAATACCATGGACTAGATTGTTATTAATACCATGCAAAAAACCATTATTAACCATAATATTAGAATTAATAAAAATAAAAATGGCACATGGTATTGACCCATGGTATTCACCAAAATGGCACATGGTATTGACCCATGGTATTCACCTGGAATGTAGCCTATTTAAATGGGGGAATTAAACGAGCATGTAGCCTATGCTAAGATTCACTAGGACTTTACAAATTTTTATTATTTAGTGAAAGACTCGCCAAGATCTTACAATATTTTATAATTGAGTAAAATATTCGCCATGCCTGGTGATAGATTCGCCAAAAAATTATATATACATATTATATTATTGATAAAATCGCCTTCCATTTTTCCTATATACCATGGAGATTCGCCCATTTATTATATTTATAAATTTAGAGGGGGTTCTTAAAATTTTCCCTGAGTCTAAGACCTCAGCTCTTCAAATCAAGCTTTGGAAGTGGGAGAAAGACATTAAAAATCAATGTAACTCTGGTTCCGCACTTTCTCTCATGGTCACCTGCGGTCCCGCACCTTCTGTGTACAAAAGCTGCGTACCTACCCGCTCTGTCCCTAACGGTGTAGGTGCGAACCCCTGTGAAAGTCAAAAGGTGCAAGTTTTATCTTAAAAAACTCACTTTGGGTTAATTCTAGAGTTTTCTAGAAGGAATTTTGACGTGGATTGTTTGCTCTGAGGTGGTTCATGCATCCCAAAAGAGAAGGAGCTAATCCCTTGACTAAAGGAGCTATCCCTTTGAAGGAGGGCTTTATCCCTTTGAAGGAGGACCTAGTAACTTCCCTCCATTGCACTATAAATACAGGCATTGGGGTGAGGACTAGGGAGGTTAGAAGCTGAACATTTTGAGGGTAAATGCTGGTGAAATTAAGACTCTTTGATTGAGCTTGAGAGGAGAGATCACATACCTCTTGGTTCCATTGGAGAGTGAGTGAAACTTGTCAAAGTAGAGGAGACATCTTGTTGGACCCTGGGAGGAGCTTGTACAGCGTCAAGGCAAAGGTTGTAAAGTTCTTCTTCTTTTGAATTAATACAATCAAACTCATTTTTCTCAACAAATATCTTATGTTATTTGTTTCATGGACTCCTTGACTTTCATGTTAAATATGTTTTATGCAATTGGTTTTTCAGGTGCTATTTAATTTGTTTGCCTTGTTTATGTTTGCAGATTCGCGAAAAGGAGCTCATTTGGATCAAAGGAGCGAGGGCATCCACAAGCTTGCGTTGGACCAAAGGTAGGCCCTAAAAACACTTGTTTGCTATTGTTTATTGAAGCATATTTAGAGAAAGATAGTGTCTGGTTGGTTTGCTTGTCATTAGGTCTTCTTTAGATTCTAGGAAGGTCTATCTTGTCCGCAAGATCGACTCATTTCGTGCGACAAAATGGCGACCATACTGGGGACTTGATTGTTTTCCTTGTCTATACTTTGACCTGAGAAATAGTATTTTTTGTTTCTGTTTTTGACTTGATGATTGTGGGATTGGGTGAATTTAGTTAATTTTGAGTCAGTTTTTATTTTTCATAGTTTTGGGAGAGGTACGCACCCTCTGAGTTAAGCACAGTGCGTACCTGTACGCACTTTTCCTTTGTGCACAGAGCGTGGACGCACCTGTGTAAACAGGTTGCCTGCGTACCCTGTCAAAAATTTGAAAATTTTTAAATTTTTTTATTTTTTATCAGTTTAGAATTTGTTTATAGGTTTTAGCCATTGCCCAGACCTGCTTGTTCACTGTCAAAAACTTTCCTTGGTTTAATTTCATTAGCATTAGGGTTTTAGGTGGAATTCCTAGGAATTTTGCTTGTTGGGTTTGTTTTTCGTTTTTGGTTGTGTAGTGGCTCTGAGCTTAGAAGCCGTAGGGACCTCAGATTACCTTGGTGTCTACCTGTCTTCTTATGAGTCTGACCATTTATGAAAACTCCCCTTGTTGAGGAATCCGCTTTGTGTTTTCTCATTTCAAAATTTTGAAAAAACTTGTATTTGAAAGTTTGGAATTTTCATTTTTAAAAAAGAAAACAAAAGATTGGTTGCTTTTTGACTAATTGTGATTCTGCATAAATTAGTCCTTAGCTCACATTTAGCTAAGTAAAACATCCTCAAAAAGACTTTTAGTAGGCTTTGACTTCAAGTAGCTTTTTATAGTTTGTAGCTCTCAAAGTTAGTCATTTTCATTAGTTTTGAGTGTTTTATTTACAAAATATATAAAAAAATCTCTTTTGAAAAAAGTTTGTTTTTGTAGTGATTGGGTGCTTTGAAAAGAAAAGGGAAATTTTTGTGAAATAACTAGATGTCGCGTGTTGAGTGCTTTGGAAAGGAAAAAGCTCTTCTTTAAATTTGTTTAATTGAGAAAGATTTGTCTTTACAAAGTATTTGCATTCTCAAACTCTTTCTTAGTATAGAAGTTCATCGAAGAGAAAAGATTGTTTAAATAATCTTAGGTGCATCTTTTTAGTGATTTCGAGTCGAGTCTTTACACCACGAGTTTCATCTCCGCCACCTCTTGACTTAAAAAACAACCACTAAAATTAACGCTTAAAGTAAAATTCACCTAGTAACATTTTATTTCTAGGGATCTGATACACCAACTTAGCTTAGGCTAGTGTCTTGGAGTAGGAGAGTAAGTAACTCTCCAAGACAGTAAAAACAAACAAGTAGTTGTATCTTGTGGTAGGAAGAAATCCAATTGTTGCATTTATGCTCTGGGAAAGCTCCTCTTAAAGGAGAAGCACGAGATCGTGTCTGAACCAGTGTGGGAATCAATCCTTCCTCATTGGGAACGACACCAGATATTCACGTATTAAAAATGCTAAACCTCGAATTAACCATTGTCGAGGAGCCTGGGGTCACTTGTTGGTAAACCTTGGATTATGTCAAGGAGCCTTCAAGGGGATTGAGCTTGCTACTCTGCCCTTGCGTGCGTATCGGATCTTAGACTGTTCCCCCAGGTGTATTTGTCTCAGTTGGTAACCTTAGTGGCCATATTCTTTATGATTCTTCCTAAGGTGACAGTGGTGGGAAGATCCCACTGTACCTGGAGCAGACATCGGCTAGACTCACTTGGATTTTCTGGGGGGTTCACTTCACTCGAGACGGTTAAGTGGAGGAACTTGGTCCAGTCTATTCATTAAGAAAGTTTCCGGGGTAACTGTTCCAACCGCCATTTCTGTACTGAAGTCTGCGACGTTGGATTTCATCACCAACTAGTATTTTCGGTCTGGAAAGTTACTGTTTGTATGTGTTTGATCTCTAGATTCTTTAGGCATGTGATTCAAATTTGTTTGGTTCTTTAGAGGCTTTAGGTGGTTTTCATTGAGATTTTACTTTGTTTGCGTGTGAAGTAGTTAAAAGTTTTTAACTGTGGCTGAATTACCAAGACAGTCCCATAGACTTCGGGGCCAGTCTCCTGAGTTTGTAACCGTGGCTGATTTATTGAGGAAGTCTCGTAGGCCAACCTCCTGAAGAAGTCCCGACCCAGCTTGAAGGCTTGAAAGTCCTCGTAACTCCTAGTGGTAGTAAAGTTGGGTCACCTGAAGAAGGAGAGTCTTCATTGGTTGTACATCCTGATTACCAAACTCTAGTAACAGGTTATAATCCTGAATCTATTTCGGTTTCCGAACTTGCTGGTAGCTTTTCATCTACTAGTGATATAGGTGAAGAACCTGAGATATCTGAACCTATTACTCCAACATCGGGGTTTGTCTCTCCAACTTCTAGTGGTCCTAATTCACCTAGGGTAGAAAGAGTAATCACCGAAAATCTTCCTGTCGTGGCGGAAAAAGTCGTTTGTGCGGACACAACTGACCTCCCTAGGAGTCTAAACTCTCTAGCGACAAACAAGACAAAATGGAGTGATCTTTCTCTAAATATACCTTTTAAAACATGAAAACTACAAGTGTTTAGGCTTACCTTATTCCAAAACGCGGTTGTTGTAGTCCGTCCTTGCCGATCCGGATGAGCTCCTCCTTCAAGTCAATTCCTGCAACCACAAACAATCAAACAATTACCAAGCACTTGCATTTCATATAATAAAACATATATTTAACATGCAGACCAAGGAACACATGAAATAACTCATTAACACAAGCTATTGAGAAAAATAAACCAGTTTGTATTAATAACGAAACAAAGAAACTCTTACAACCTGGCCTTGGTGTTGTGCAAGTTCCTCCCAGGGTCCATCAAGGGTTTTCCTCTACTTTGACAAACCTCACCCACTTCCAAGTAGAATCAAGCAAAGACAATCTCTCCTCACAAGGTTCTAAATGGGAGTCCTAATTCCTGCAGCATTTACCCAAAGAAAATGTATAGCTCCAACCTCTCCTCCCTCTGGCTCAATGTCTTTATTTATAGTGCTGTAAAGAGGTTATTCAGGTCCACCATCAATGGGATAATCCCCCTCTTTGGGTGGGATAGCTCCCTTATTGATGGGATAAGTTCCCCCTTAATAGAGATACATGAACCAACTAGAGGCGCATCCAATTCATCAAACCGACCTCTAGAAAGTTCTAGAAGTAACCACAAGTAACTTTTTTAAGATGAAACTCGCGCATTTTGCCTTTTACAGAAGGACACACCTGTCCCTTAACATACAGAGCGTCCAAGGACGCACCTTTTGTGAACATTGTGAGCGTCCCCGCAGGTAAGGCTAGAGAGAACCTGCGACCCCAGAGATAAACATATTTTTGACAAGACTTTCTCTCTTCTTTGAGTTTGAGATGGATAGCAGAGGCATAAGACTTGCCTAAGAGGGTAGCATGACTGTTGATTTGAGCCATACTAACTGTAAGTGGTCATGGTGACATTTTTTAGTGTAACAGATTGCCCCCTAAAGTGCGAAGCCTGGAATAGATTTAGGGTTTTGTAATTCTAGGAAGGGTGAAGCGCTTTATCATTTCAAGGATTGTCTTGTGGATGACCTGGTTGGAACCTGCAATTTTCAACACAAAATACATGTATAAGATTATATCATCACTGAGGTAGGCATTCCCATACTCAGATTCAAAACTTTAACTAATGGACTAACTATTCTGATACAGGAATGATCTTGCAGTACATCATTTTTATAGACTTTTGTAGACACAGTATGGACGCAGCCATCTGTTTATGATTAGTCTACATAGATAATGAATACAAAACTCCTCGCAGCCTGGATGGTAGAAACTAGATCCAGGGTCTTCACTTCTACTTCCCGAATTGGTACGATTCTAGCCATGTGATTAAATGATTCGATGTCGAACATGTTAGAAACCACTTGATTACCAGTCGATGATGCAAACTGTTAACAAGCGTGAGAGAAACCACCAGTAATGTCAATGGTTCTCAAAGTACCAAGCACAACCCGTGAAATGTGAATAGATGTTTTGATGTCGAACACTTCACGGAATCCTTTGATCGAAAGTCAATGATGTAAACTGACGTCAAAGGCGAGAAACCTGCCATTGATGCATGCAGACTTCAAGGTGCTGTCGATTCCTAAGTCATCTTTCTAGATAATGTGTCGATGTCGATAGAAAGCGACCCGTTGCAGGCAAGCCCGCAACACGAAATCATTGTTCAAGTTGAAGAAATGTTGCTGTAAGGACTGACTCAGGGATGGTCAAATGGATGACAAGTATTTTGCAGATGAAAGTTTTTGCTTGCAGACCTCTTGAACACATAACGACACGACAGATGGCTTGGTGACGAATAACTCAAAGTTAATCCCCGGAACCCGGTTAAAGACTTTCAAAGTGGTTTGGTCAACTGTGAGGTAAAAGATTTCCCAACCCAGGTGAATGAAAAGTGTCGTGTTCAAGAGTGGTAATAAAGTTTCTTTTGAGACAAAAGGTAACAAACAGGTTCATTCTTCTCTCTTTTCCCCCACCATTTCTGGCAAGTACCTCTTTATTTTTAACAAGCTTGAGGAGGATAACATATGCTTGATTATAAGCTCATCCTTCGGACAAGTCCAACCTAGTTTAAATTCGAACCCTAGGAAGGAGTGGTTCGTTCCTGTTTGTAATTGAACAGGTCCTTTACTGTAAAAGTTTAACGAGCCCAGTATAGGAGAAACTCGGCGTTTTTCATTTTTAGAGAGTCTAAAAAAACAAAAGGAGACTCCACGTTGAACTTTTTCGTATATTTGTGTCCCTCAAGCCCGAAAAAGTATAAAATAATACCTGGGGGAACCGCTTGATCTTGCGACCAAGGAGTACTTTCATAATAGTGTCGTTGACCTGAAAAGTAAAAAGCGATCAAGGACACGTCGTTTTATTTCCTTATCGAGTTCGAAACGACAAAAACCCGGCAATCTTTTCCTGATTTTGCGGTCAGAAAAGAGCTAAAAGGGGACCGTCTTTTAATTCCGTTTTAACGAGTGTAAAAGAAACGCTCGGCGATCTTTTCATGTTTTAGGAGTCAGAAAAGGGCTTAAAAGATGACTCTGATATTTTTGTTTGTGAAAAATTACAATTTCCCTCGAAACCCCTTTGTCCTGCACAAAAGCAACACATTACTCATACCTGTTTAAAATAGGCAAAAATACATCGAAAAACATCTTTTCATGGTAAAAAATGAACTAATTCATCCAAAAAACCTATAAAAAGACCTTTTACCATGTCATTTTTACCGTTTCACTGTTGAGGTTGAAAAAGGAGCTTTTGACAAGAAACTTCCCGTGGTCGCTGCGGAAAATCCGACCGTCGGAATCGAACGCCGTCTTATCCAGGTATTTTACACATCCTACTCTGCATTTCTATCCGTTTAGAATCAATTTTTAGGTCTTAGTTTCATTTTTTGGGGGGTTTTGGTTTTGGAATGCGCCTCTCGGCGGACGCGGGTGCCCTTCGGGTGACCCGCGTCCCCCGACTTTTTCTCATACGGGAAAAAGGTCGGAAGACGCGGCCCGCCTTTAGGCCAGCCGCGTCCGGGCGCCCTGTGCTACAAAGCCGGGGTGCGTCTTCCGAGAAGTGCGCATTTCAAAACCCCAACTCCCTCAAAAAACCACCAAAAATTCCCAAATCAATTTCTAATTGCTATTTTTGATGTGCAGGGTATTAACCATGTTAGATTGGAGAAAAGAGAGCATGTAGAGGATGATGAAGTTGCAATAAATCATCAACCTTCCCTGGATGCCCTAAGAGCATGCGGATTATACAAATATTGGACCATACCGGGCATGAGGGGCCAGGTAAGATTCTTGGAATGGCTGGTTGAGCGATGGAACGTTCAAGAACAATGCTTTTACATAGGAGGGCACCAGCTCGAGATAGAGCCCTCGGATGTATACTTTCTCACTGGCTTGCCGAACAGAGGTGAGCAACTCAGTCTTGCGGGGACTAGGCCGGGTGGCCAATCCCTTGATAGTCTCCGCGACGAGTGGTGCACACCTGGGGCTCACCATTCAAAAGGCATAGAGATAAAACACATCACTTTGCCGGAACTCAAAGTCATAGCGTTCACGGTTACCAGAATTTGCGGCGCGGCCGCTTTACACATTGCTTCCGGATCCCAAATGCGGATGGCAATTGACTGTTACCAAGGCACCATTTTCAACTGGTGTGAAGCTGTGTCGGCTCATATGAAGAGCCAACTGACCAAGGCAAAGAACGGACGACTAAAGACTTTTGGATATGGGCCTCTAGTCGTGAGCTTTGCCTTGGAGAGAGTTCCAATGCTGATCCCTCAGCAACTCACTGTTGATATCTTGGGTCCTCGGGAGCCAAAGCTGATACGATGGGTTGCGGTGATGGCCCGGCATCCTGACGAGGGTGCGACAGTGGTTCGATTCTCAGATAGTTATTTTCACTGGTTAGAGGACCAGGTTTTTTCGATACAGGACTTTCCGTATGCCGGAGTGGATTTTAGAGGTGATCCGGACATGGTTCTTCCACCGGGAGAACAATGGGATGACAGAGGTACTTTTATTTTCACAAGTTCTCTAATTATGTATTTTTTATTTTTCATATATATCGTCTCAAAACTAACAGTAAAATTTTCAAAATGCAGATGTTGGTCCACAGCGTCCAGCCAACCTCCGGCCTTTTGATAGACTACATCCAGCTGCACCGGTACCGGCCCCACAGGACGCGGCTGCGGAAGTACTAGCTGAGTTGGAGCATGATCTAGAGCGTCTCACGGCAGATATACCTGAGACTACTATGGATGACATTCCTACCGGCTTCAGCGCTTCGTAGTCGCGGTCCCTGGACCGTTTAGGAGATTTTTGCGTAAGGTAGCCCGCGCAGTGGTGTCATACAGAGAGCACCACCAGTGATTGACTAGTCACTTTTGTAGTCACATGTGACATTTTGACTTTTTGTACTATCATTTTGCCGATCATAAGGTGTTTTCAACCTATGATCGAAGACGATGTATATATTTTTTGACACACTTCTATCTATATATATCACTATTACCGGCTTATCTTGTTTAACATATGTGATGAAATGTTTTTAAATTTACTTGCATGATTATCGTAAATGTCTGTCCAACATTCGAGAAGCAATTGCATCTGCTAATGTATTCAAAGACCTTGGAATATGTTGATATTCAATGTAATCAAATTCACGTTCCAAGAGACGCACTCTCAAAAACAACCTTAATAACACAGGATTCCTAATGGCATAAACTCTATTAAGCTGTAATACAACAAGTTCAGAATCTAACCTCACTGTCAAACGTCGAATTCCAAATGAAATAGATTCGGATAATAATTCAATCACTGCACTGTATTCTGCAATGTTGTTCGTTGTTTGACCGAGGCTTACCCCATGCATAGAAACTAACTCGTCAGAGGGCGAATAGATAACCCAAGCTGCGGAAGAGATGTTCCGTGTACTACGACAAGCACCATCAGCAAATCCAATATATGTTTGGAGAGGCGTCGACATCTGCAATATCAAGAGTAAAACCAAGATAAGCCAGAATAACGACGAAAAACCACACTCTCTAAGCTAAGCACACTGACTAAACTAACACACTTGCTAGCTAGAAAGAAAATCTAACCTATCTAAAAATTTCTCCATTCCCCTCATTTAAGCATAATACCTCTTTAGGTAAAGTCCATTTCTGGGTTTACCCAAAGAGTCCCCATCAAAGTCAACTAGCTCATAAGCCCCTTTTGCTAGCTTTCGCTTTACAATGTAGGGCCCATGCCACATGGGAACGAATTTTCCGGCACCTAGCTTATCGTTAGCTTGATCATATAATAGTACTAGGTCTCCTTCCGAAAAACTTCGAGGGGTTACATTTCTATCATACTGAGCTTTCATTCGTTTCGCGTGAGTCTCGATTGCCAATGTAGCGTCACGTCGAGTCTCATCTAATTTAGCCAAGTACAATAAACGTGTCTCCTCTTCGGAAGTAGCTGGAAGTAATTCGACAGCCATTTGAAGTGATGGGATTTCGCATTCAATGGGTAACACAGCTTCTAAGCCATAAACTAGCTGGAAAGGAGTGAACCCTGTTGAATTTTTCACTGAGGTTCGGTATGCCCATAGCGCTGAAAATAACATGTTGTGCCAATTCGACCGATGAACACCAATGGTTCGTCGGATCATGATAACTAGAACTTTGTTGATAGACTCAACCAAACCGTTGGCTTGCGGATAATAAGGAGTAGAGCTATCGTGGCGCAAACCAAGCTGGCTTGTAAGCTCAGTCATCATGACATTTCGAAAATGGCTCCCATGGTCAGTAATGATTGCTTGTGGGACACCAAACCTAGTTATGATATGATTGAATACGAAAACTGCAGCTGTTTTGCCGCTTGCGTCGAATGTAGGCATCGCCTCGGCCCACTTAGTAAAATAATCAACCGCAAGGATGATATACGCATGCCCCCCGGCCGAGTGAGGGTTACAAGTAATAAAGTCGATACCCCATTTGGCGAATGGACCAACGGCAATTATAGGGTGGAGAGGAGCAGGTGGAGCGCGCATCTTGCGATCAAACACTTGACAGTTGTGGCACTTCCTGACTGCAATGATACAATCTTTAAACATAGACGGCCAGAAATAACCAGCGCGCAACACCTTCTGAGCTGTGGCATACCCAGACATATGACCGCCACATGCTCCAGAGTGACAATCATTCAAAACCCTCTCAGCCTCTTCGTGAGTTAAACAACGTCGAAAAACTAAGTCTGCCCCCCGGCGATAAAGTGTATCTCCAATAATTTTGTATGGCTGGGATTGAAACCGAATTTTTCGACGTTCCGCTTTGGAAGCTTCAGGCCGAAAGGTTTGGGTTTGGAGATAAATGATTATATCCCCGTACCACGGATCTACAGTACTGATAAGAAACAAAGATTCGTCCGCAATGGACTCCTCTGCCACAGTCTCTGTGTCAGCACTCGGGAAATCACACATCAATTCCGCAAAAACTAAGGATTTCTTAGACTTGGACTTCTCGAACTCCAAGTCGAACTCTTGCAGGATAACAATCCATTTAGAGTACTTGCCCCCTAGCAGTTGTTTTGTCAAAATATAAATCATAGGGTTGCAATCCGAAATAACTGTAGTTTTGCGGAGAAGAATGTAGTGACGGAAACGCTGGACAGCTTGAACGGCTGCCAGGGCCAATTTCTCCACATGCGAATATTTTAGCTCAGTTGGATTCAAGGTCCTACTAAGATAATATATCACATGCTCCGCTCCGAATTCATCTTCTTGAACTAACACCATTCCAATGGTGGAATGCGAAGCTGCGAGGTATAAGAAGTAGTCTTGGTTGTAGTTGGGAGGATGCAATAACGGTGCATGGGTCAACGCGTGTTTAAGTGCATCAAAAGATTGTTGGGCAATCTCGTCCCAAAAGAATTGTGCATTCTGTTTCAACAACCGTGTAAAACCTTTAGTGACCTCGGCGTAGTTTGGGATGAATCGGCGTAAAAAGTTCGCTTTCCCTTGCAAACTTTGGAGTTGGCGCAAACTCGAAGGAGGAGGCAATTTGATGATAGCCTCGACTTTCGAGGGATCGACGCGAATGCCGGCTTTTGAAACAACAAATCCCAGCAATCGACCTGTTTCTATACAGAAAACACACTTGTGGGGATTCAACCGAATTCGATAATGCCTACACCTCATAAAGATTGCTCGTAGGTGGACAAGGTGATCAGCTCGATGTAAAGAATGAGCAGGCAAATCATCGAGATAGGGTTGCACAATGTGCTTGATATCATGAAATGCATAAGACATCGCCCGTTGAAAAGTGGCCCCGGCATTCTTAAGCCCAAAAGGTAACTTGCAATAAGCAAATGTCCCCCATGGACAAATGAATGCCGTTTTTGGTTGGTCGGCAGGTAGAATATTGATTTGATTATAGCCCGAAAAACCATCCATGAAGGAAAACATTTCACTTCCGGCACAATCATCAATAATTTGATCGATATAAGGCGTAGGATAGTTGTCTTTTGGACAAGCTCGATTTATATCCCTATAGTCGATACAGATTCTTATTGTTCCTTGTTTCTTGTTGACCGGAACAATATTCGATACCCAATCCGTTAACGGGATCGGATAAATGAAACCTGCTTTCAACAGCTTTTCGACTTCTGCTTTAATCGCAGCCGCTTTTCGAGGGTGAATTTGACGCAACCGTTGCCGGACGGGTTTAGCATCCGGGTAGGTCTTTATTTCATGAATAACAATGGCAGGATCAATTCCCGGCATTTCCTCGTAAGACCAGGCAAACACGTCGCGGAATTCTTGGAATAGGGCCTTGTAAGTTTGGATTTCTTCTTCAGTACATGCGGCACCTATATGAATGTTTTCCTCGATTCCGGGCTTCACTGAAATATCAATGGGAATAGTACGAGAAATATTCCCTAAATTCAACTCTGAATCAGAATGTTTCGTTGGATCCTGAGCGTCTTTGACATATTCAGCGGTAAAGATAGATGAAAAATCATTTTCAAATGCATCATCCTTAGGTAAAAACGAAGATCTGTGATGGAGATCTTCCCATGGTAGATCGTCTACACTTAGGATTTCGCGAAGTTGTTCGTCAGATGACACGACTTCGGGAAACGTTATCCGTTCTAAGGGTGAGGTAAAAAGTGACTCTTCACTGACCACATTCATTTGGTCGACTTCGGTTGAATGAAAGTCAGTAAAAGACATGAGAGCTTCATAAGCAATTTCATATGGACTCAAAGGCATAACATCACCGAGTGAGTCTATCTCAGAGTCAGATGGGACGAACCAAGGATCATCATAAATAATGTTTTCTGATGTAATCATATGAATGGTTGCAAACGAAGGATCTGCGCTGAGTGGAGGGAGAGGAAAAGTTCCCAGTAAACCGGAATCCTTAACTAAACCTACACCAACATCCCTATAAGGGATTGTCGTTTTACCAACATGCTGGATACTCTCTGAAGAGGCTGGGTCGGATGAAAAGTATGTCAGCTGATCAATAGTCACGATCTTACCGTTATGTGGAAACTTAATTACTCTGAAGACCGATGAAACGACCGCTGTCATAGCATATGACCAACTTCGACCCAAAAGAAGGTTGTAGTCTAGAGGGGCATCAACCACTTCCACATCCAGACTAACGGTTTTACCTTCAACCCCTATAGGCAATTCTTGTAGAATACCAAACGGACGGAACCCACGGCCATCAAAGGCCTTAAGGATGGTGGGGGATTGGTTCAACGAAGGAGAACCAAGCGATCTCCAACATTGAATCGACATAATACACGTAGAAGCTCCCTCATCAATCACAGTCCGATGAATAGGCCTGTTTTTGACTATCACTGGAATTTGGAAAGCCATTTGATGGGGGAGACGTGGTGTACTATTTTCTAGATCAAAGATCATTAGGTTCGGGTCCTGAACATCGACAGCTCCGATAGCCGACAAAAGCAATTTCCGTTGTGCTGGGCATGATTGCAGCACTTCGAGTGCCGACATTGCTGAAGGTGAAACAGCTAAGTCCTCAACAATGTTGTAATTCTGGGCTGCTCTCGCATGTGGATTGAAAGCAGACCTTCGAAGTACACCCTTGGCGGGCGGCTTAATCACTAAGTCTGGGTTAGGTTTTTCGATCTGTAGTGGATCGGAACCAGGAGCTGAGGTTGATGGGTTAGAGTGAGAAGATTCTGCTTCCTTGCCATCAACAGGAGCCTTACTACCATAATCTTGCGATCGAGTCGCAATCCTCACATGAGACATCATCAAAATGGGTTCTTCACTGGCATTCGAAGAAGAACCTATCATCTTATTCTCCTGCTCTGGAAATGGATTCTTTAACACAGCAGGAGTGGGAGAACCTTTGACTATTTTTACAACCTCGGCCCGATGAGGGCAATCTCTCGTAAAATGATCCTCTTCACAAATAAGACAAGGATATCGAGGTTTGCGTTTTTCGTCATTGGTTTCCGACTTTTCAGTTTTCTCCTTTGGAGCCTTGTCTGCTTTAGCCTTCTTCTTTCCTTTCTTCTTTCCACCGTTTTTTGATTTGGCCGTAGATGACTCTACAGCGTGAATGTCGGCGGTAAGTTCAGGAGGAGAAGACTCTCCTGTCGGAGAATCAGGCAAAGTGATTATTGGAGTATTGGAGGCCTTGGAAGACTTCTTCTTACTCTTCGTAGTCACGATACCAATCATACCATCAGCGGCATGAGATCCCGAAGGAGCAGCAGCGATTTGATTCGACTTTGGAAGATCCGGAATCTTCTCGTGTAACGTACCCGACTGAGTGTAAACTAAGTCAAGGTATTGTGCCTGAGCAATGACTTGCTCCTCAGTAACTACTCCGGCCTTAGCGACATCTTCAGTAATCTTCGGTAATAATGATTTGACAAACCATTCAGCTAAGATTTGGTCCGGGATAAAAACTTTCACTAATCGCCTTCGACGTCTCCACTCATGAATGTGATCAGAAATATACGTGGACGTCGATTGTTTTAGTGAAGTTAATAACTCCGTGCCGTTATCGTATCTGACCGGCAACTGAAAGTGAGTTAAGAACGAGGTAGCTAACTGGCTAAAGTTGTAAAAAGAGGCCCGTGGTAACTCAATGTACCACTTGGCCGCGAGACCAATGAGTGTACGCTGGAAAAGACGTAAGCGGATGGAATCATCTGAGATAGAATTCGAAGCACACCAGAGGTGGTAAGTCATCACATGATTGGACGGATCCTCTCCAGACTTACCTTCGAACTTGGGTATATCACTGGGCAACTTATTTGGCATTGGCGGCCAGAACTGAAGATATTGAATTGGATCGTTCGTTAGGCGCGTCAAGTCGGGTAAATCTAAAGTTGCAATAAACGGTAACTGCCGGTTAGGATCTCTAAAACTCTGGGTCACAATACCAGCCCCAGGAGGAGGATATCCAGGATAACTAGGAACAGGAGTCGCATTTGGGATATTATATCCTCCTGGAAAACCAGGATTAACCGGACCGTACTGGGGTTGTTGAGGTTGTTGATAAGTGTACCCAGGATACGGTTGATACTGGTAAACCGGTTGTTGGACAGCTTGCCCAGGTTGGTACTGTCCCTGGTACGGAGGTTGAACAAATTGAGGTTGAGTAGTCACAACCGTACTTATACCAGGCTGACCTACAGGCATCTGGACCGTGGTTTGAATCGTAGATCCAGACAACGGTAAAGATGTCTGAGGTGTGGTAACAGGGATAGTAGAAACTGGAGCCGTCGATACTCCAGAAGTAAGTATGGTAGATGTAGCGATAGTTGCAGCAGCCGTTTGAGATGGAGTACTAGGTGCAATTGACGGCTGAGTAACTACCGAAGCTACAGAAGTTTGAACATTTGGCTGGACAGGTTGCGGTTGCTGGGTTGGACCAGAAACTACGGGTTGTCCAGCTTGAGGAACCATCTGTACACTTGGCTGCAACACCTGTTGACCCTGTGAGGGATCCCACACTAACATTCCAGGGTACTGACCCGTAACAGGTTGAGGGTACTGAGATCCATAACCAGATTGAGGGTAGGATTGATAATTGTAAGGTGCAGTTCCCATACTTGGAACATATGACTGACCTTGAGGCGGTTGATAACCTTGACTTGAGTATTGACCTTGAGGTTGATAACCTTGAGGTAAATACTGATACTGGGGTTGACCTTGACCTTGAGGTTGGTACCCTTGAGGTTGATAACTTTGGGGTTGATACCCTTGAGGTTGCCATCCTTGAGGTTGATATTGATACTGAGGTTGACCTTGGGGTACATATTGAGGCTGAGGTTGACCTTGAGGTAAGTATTGCACCATAGGTACATACTGACTTTGAGGTTGCCCCCCAGACACGATTTGTGTACCTTGAGGTTGCCCCCCAGGCGTTAACTGCGGTTGCCCCCCAGGCGGTAATTGGCCACCTTGAGGTTGGGAAACGGGAACTGAACCTGACATCATGTAAATGTCTCCTACACCCAATGGTATATTACCACTGTTTCCAGCAAATAACCCATGATCAATGGGTTGAGGAGATGCCCCCGCAAAGGTACCAGAAAGTGACTGATACCCAGTGGGAACAGAAGGACCGCCGTGTAAAAAAGATTCAGGACTTTGTGTAAACACGGACGACTGACCAGACATATTTACAGGAGTATGAATACCTCCAGGTGGAAAAGGAGTACGAGGTGTGGAAAAACCGACTGAGTTGTCTAAAAAATTGGTTAACGCAAGGTACCAAGAAGTACTTCTAGGAGGACTGTAAAAGATGGATTCACGCTCCCTTAGATCAATAGTAAGTTGACCTTCAAGGTGAGAGACACCTATATCTTCTTCTGGAGCAAGTTCTTCTATAGCAATCAAACCAGAAGGTAGATTTTCGGTGATAATTCTTTCTATTCTCGGTGAATCAGGGACACTAGAAGTTGGAGTAACAGGTTCGGAAATTTCAGGTTCTTCGCCTGTTTCACTGGCAGATGAAAAACTACCAGCAAGCTCGGAAACTGTAACAGTTTCGGGATTGTAACCTGTTTCTAAACTTTGGTAATCTGGATGGACTACCAAGGAAGATTCTCCTTCTTCAGGTGAACCTACTCTACTGTCACTAGGAGGAGTTACAAGGACCTTTAACCCTTCTAAATTACCCGGGTCGTCTCGAGGAGGGGATCCCCTAAGTCTACGGGATCTTCTCAACAATTCGGCCACAGAAACAACTTTAGGAGACTGGCCCCGAAGTCTACGGGACTGTCTCGGTAATTCCGCCACAATTAAAGATTTTTAACTACAACACACGAAAACAAAGTAAAAATTTCAAATCAAACCACCTAAAGTCTTCTAAAGAAGCAAACAAATTTGAAGCACACGCCTAAATAATCTAGAGCGTCAAACCACACACAAACAGTAGTCTTCCGGACCAAAAGCGCTAGTTGGTGATTAGGCCCAACCTCGCAGGATTCAGTACAGAAATGGCGGGTGGAACAGTTACCCCGGCAACCTGCTTAATGAATAGACCGGCACAAGTTCCTCCACTTTAACCGTCTCGAAGTGAAGTGAACCCCCCGGAAAATCCAAGTGAGTATAACCGACGTCTGCTCCAGGTACAGTGGGACCTTCCCTCCACCGTCACCTCGGTAGAACCCTAAAGATTATGGTCACTAAAGTTACCAATCACAACAATTACACCTGGGGGAACAGTCTAAACTCCGACAGCACGCAAGGGCAGAGTAACAAGCTCAATCCCCTTACCGGCTCCTTGACAATAATCCAAGGTTTACCGATAAGTGACCCCTGGCTCCTCGACAATGGTTAATCCGAGGTTTACCGTTTGTAATACGTACTGTCTGGCGTCGTTCCCAACGAGGGAGGAATGATCCCCTCACTGGTTTGGACACGAGCTCGTGCTTCTCCTTTAAGAGGAGCTTTCCCAGAGTATAACTGAAACAATTGGATTTAATCTACTCAAGATAAACTATCTGTTTGGTTTTGTAGTCTTGGAGAGTTAAGTACTCACCTACTCCAAGACCCTAGCCTAAGCTATGTTGGTGTTTCAGAGCCCTAGAAAAATAAAAATTACTAGATTGATTTTAATTTAAGCGTTACTTTTAAGGTTGTTTCTTAAGTCAAAAGGTGATGGAAGTGAAACCAGTGGTGTGTTGACTCGACTCGAAACCACTACAAAATGCACCTAGGATGATTTACCCACTACTTTACTTTTTCGATGAATTGCTTAACTAAAAAGTTGAGAGAATGCAATCTTTATAAAAGCAACTTCTTAATTGAAGACAATCAAAGAAACAATTCGTTTGTCTTTTCCAAGCATAAAAAACATGACCGCTCTTTACATGCACGAAAAAACTCTTTTTCTCTTTCAAAAACAAAAAGCTACTTGAAACAAGACTTTTAAAGAAGATGTTTTTGTATTTTTCTTTTAATAAAGCAAATAAATCTAATATAACCAAAAATCAATCTTAACAACTATTAAAATCTATGAAAATGCACTCATAAGCAAACTAAAAGGTAAATTTACTCTAAGCAATCTTAACGAGGCCAAAACCAACAATGATTATTCTAAGGTGTTTTACTTGATCACAATCAAATCAAGGACTAGCTTATTGCAGAACCAAAAACTAGTCAAAACAAAACTCCAATCTTTTTGTTCTTTTGTAAAATGGAAATCAACACTTTATAAACAAGTAATTCGAAATTTGACCCAAAACAACTTAAATGGCAAGCTGCTCACACAAGGAGACTTTACGACAGGCCCGACTTCTAAGAAGGCTGACTAACCAGAGAGATCTAAGGCTGGACAACTTTCTACCGTCAAAGTCACTACAGGACCTATTGAAAAATCAAACCCTAGGCCTAAACTTCGTTGAAATCCACTAAAACACTCAAAGCTCACAAAACAAGTTCGGGTGAAAATTCTTGACAGGGTACTAAAGGATCTGGGTAGAAAACACTAAGAAAAATCAAAATCTAAAAGCAATTAAAGCAAAAAATGGAATTTTCCTAAATTTTACAGGAAGACGCAGGCAACCCGTTATAACAGGTGCGGGCCCGCTCTGTGCAAACGGCAACAGCGCGTCCAAAGACGCACTGTGCAGTACTCAGAGGGTGCGTCCTTTTGGAAAAGTTGAGAAAAACCAAATCTAACTAAATCTAAAGCTAAGCCACCCAAATACTAATTCTCACAGTCAAAAACCAGAAAATAAAAGTGATTTTCACAGAGAAAAGTTCACACAAAGGAAAAGACTCTCTCATTAATGGATTCCCCAGCGGAGTCGCCAATTTGTCGTGGCGGAAAAAGTCGTTTGTGCGGACACAACTGACCTCCCTAGGAGTCTAAACTCTCTAGCGACAAACAAGACAAAATGGAGTGATCTTTCTCTAAATATACCTTTTAAAACATGAAAACTACAAGTGTTTAGGCTTACCTTATTCCAAAACGCGGTTGTTGTAGTCCGTCCTTGCCGATCCGGATGAGCTCCTCCTTCAAGTCAATTCCTGCAACCACAAACAATCAAACAATTACCAAGCACTTGCATTTCATATAATAAAACATATATTTAACATGCAGACCAAGGAACACATGAAATAACTCATTAACACAAGCTATTGAGAAAAATAAACCAGTTTGTATTAATAACGAAACAAAGAAACTCTTACAACCTGGCCTTGGTGTTGTGCAAGTTCCTCCCAGGGTCCAACAAGACTTTCTCTCTTCTTTGAGTTTGAGATGGATAGCAGAGGCATAAGACTTGCCTAAGAGGGTAGCATGACTGTTGATTTGAGCCATACTAACTGTAAGTGGTCATGGTGACATTTTTTAGTGTAACACTTCCTTCTGGTTTGATAGCTATTGAAGAACTTGCTCCGGAAGAAGAAGTAGGCATCCCTATCCCTGAAAATCAACCTGTTATTGATCTAAGGGAGCGTGAATCAACTTTTTACAGTCCACCTAGAAGTACTACTTGGTATCTTTCTTTGACTAATTATTTGGAAAACCTAGCGTTAAGTTTTTCACCACCTCGTGCTCCTTATCATCCTAGAGGTTTTTATACTCCCGTAAATATGTCAGGTCAGTCGTCCATGTTTACTCAATCACCTGAATCGTTTTTGTACGGCGGTCCTTCGGTTCCCTCTGGGTATCAGTCACTTTCTGGTACTTTTTCGGGAGCATCTCCTCAACCCATTGAACAAGGGTTATTCACTGGAAGCAATGGTGAAAAGTCGTTGAGCGTAGAAGACATTCTTATGATGTCAGGTTCTATTCCCAATTCTCAAACTCAAGGTGGCCAGTTACCGCCTGGGGGGCAGCCTCAATTAACGCCTGGGGGGCAACCTCAAGGACAGTACGTACCTACGGTACAATACGTTCCTCAAGGTCAACCCCAGACTCAATATGTACCCCAAGGTCAACCCCAGTATCAATTTATACCTCAAGGTCAACCCCAATATCAATACGTGCCTCAGGGGTATCTACCCCAAGGTCAATACTCGAACCAAGGTTTCCAACCACCCCAAGGTCAATCTTATGTTCAAGGAACGGGAAATGTACCTTTCAATTATCAATCCTACCCTCAACCCGGTTATGGTCCTCAATATTCTCAACCTGTTATGGGTCAGTACCTCGGAATGAACATAGTGTGGGATCCAATGCAAACTCAACAGGTGTTGCAGCCAAGTGTACAGTTGTCATCTCAAACTGGACAACCCTTAGTTTCTGGTTCACTCCAGCAACCAGTCCAGTGTAACATTCAAACTTCTGTACCTTCGATAGTTTCTCAGTCTAGGCCTACTGCACCTCGTACTCCATCTCAAATGGCTGCTGCAACTACCGCAACGTCTGTTCAATCTACCCCACCTACTTCTGGAGTATCGACAGCTCCGGTTTCTACTGCTCCTGTATCTACTCCTCAGACATCTTTACCACCGTCTGGATCCACGATTCAAACTACAGTTCAGATGCCTGTAGGACAACCTGGTTTAAGTACGGTTGTCACAAGTCAACCTCAATTCACCTATCAACCGTACCAGGGACAGTACCAATTCGGTCCTGCTGTCCAGCAGCCAGTTTATCAGTATCAACCGTATCCTAGGTACACTTATCAACAACCTCAACAACCCCAGTACGGTCCGGTTAATCCTGGTTTTCCGGGAGGATACAATATCCCGAACGTGATTCCTATTCCTAGTTATCCCGGATATCCTCCTCCTGGGGTTGGTCTCATGACCCAGAGTTTTAGGGATCCTAATCGGCAGTTACCGTTTATCGCAACTTTGGACTTACCTGATTTGTCGTGCCTAACGAACGATCCGATTAATTATCTTTTGTTTTGGCCGCCAATGCCGAATAAGTTGCCCAGTGACATTCCCAAGTTCGAATGTAAATCTGGAGAGGACCCGTCGAACCATGTGATGACTTACCACCTCTGGTGTGCGTCTAACTCCATCACAGATGATTCGATCCGTCTTAGACTTTTCTAGCGCACTCTAATTGGTCTCGCGGCCAAGTGGTACATTGAGTTACCGCGAGGCACTTTTTATAATTTTAGTCAGTTAGCTACCTCGTTTTTAACTCATTTTCAGTTGCCAGTCAGATATGACAATGGCACGAAATTTTTAACTTCGCTAAAACAATCGACATCCACGTACATTTCAGATCATATTCATGAGTGGAGACGTCGACGACGTTTAGTGAAGGTATTTATTCCGGATCAAATCTTTGCTGAGTGGTTTGTAAAATCTTTGTTGCCAAGGATCACTGAAGATGTTGCTAAAGCCGGAGTTGTTACTGAGGAGCAAGTGATTGCTCAAGCACAGTACCTTGACTTGGTCTATACTCAGTCAGGTACGTTACACGAAAAGATCCCTGATCTTCCCAAGTCAAATCAAATCACTGCAGCTCCTTCGGGATCTCATGCCGCTGACGGTATGATTGGTACAGTTAACACTAAAAGTAAGAAGAAGTCTTCCAAGAATTCTTCTCCTATCATAACCTTGCCTGATTCCCCGACAGGAGATTCTTTTGCAGAGGTTTCCGCCGATATTCACGTTGTAGAGTCATCTACAGCTAAATCAAAATCCGGTGGGAAGAAGAAAGGAAAGAAGAAGAATAAAACAGACAAAAGTTCAAAAGAGAAATCTGAAAAGGCGGAATCCAATGATGAAAAGCGCAAACCTCGTTATCCATGTCTCATTTGTGACGAAGAACATTTTACAAGAGACTGCCCTCATCGAGCAGAGGTTGCGAAGATCGTCAAAGGTTCCCAAACTCCTGTTGTTTTGAAGGATCCATTTCCAAGTCAAGATAGCAAGATGATAGGTTCTTCCTCGAGTGCCAATGAAGAACCCATATTGATGATGTCCCATGTAAGGATTGCGACTCGATCGCAAGATTATGGCAGTAAAAGTCCTATTGATGGTAAAGAAGCACAATCTTCTCATTCTAATCCATCAACCTCAGCTCCCGGTTCCGATCCACTACAGATCGAGAAACCTAATCCAGACTTAGTAATTAAACCGCCCGCCAAGGGTATACTTCGAAAGTCAGCTTTCAATCCACATGCGAGAGCGGCTCAGAATTATAACATTGTTGAGGATTTAGCTATTCCACCCTCAGCAATGTCGGCTTTGGAAGTGCTGCAATCATGTCCAGCACAGTGTAAATTACTTTTGTCGGCTATAGGAGCTGTTGATGTTCAGGACCCGAACCTAATAATTTTTGATCTAGAAAATAGTACACCGCGTTTGCCTCATCAAATGGCTTTCTAGATCCCAGTGATAGTCAAAAACAGGCCTATTCATCGGACTGTAATTGATGAGGGAGCCTCAACGTGTATTATGTCGATACAGTGTTGGAGATCGCTTGGTTCTCCTTCACTAAATCAATCCCCGACAATTCTTAAGGCCTTTGATGGCCGTGGGTTTCATCCTTTTGGCATTCTACAGGATTTGCCTATAGGGGTTGAAGGAAAAACCGTTAGTCTAGATGTGGAGGTGGTTGATGCCCCTCTAGACTACAACCTTCTCTTGGGTCGAAGTTGGTCTTACGCTATGACAGCGGTCGTTTCATCGGTCTTTCGAGTAATAAAGTTTCCACATAATGGAAAGATCATAACAATAGACCAGCTGGCTTACTTTTCATCCGACCCAGCCTCTTCGGAGAGTATTCAGCATGTCGGTAAATCGACTATCCCATATAAGGATGTTGGAGTAGGATTAGTTAAAGATGCCGGTTTACCGGGAACTTTTCCTTTTCCTCCAATCAACGCATCATCTTCATTTGCAACCATTCATATGATTACATCAAACACCATTTCTTATGACGATCCTTGGATCGTTCCTTCTGAATTTGAAATAGACTCATTTGGTAATTCCATGCCTTTGAGTCCATATGAAATTGCCTATGAAGCCGTGCAGTCTTTTGCCGACCCGTGTTCAACCGAAAATGACTTAATGAATGTGGTCCGTGAGGAATCACTTTTCACAGCAACCTCGGATTTAACTACGTTTTCTGAACTTGTTCACTCTGATGAGCAAATTCGTGAAATCCTATGTGTAGATGAGTTACCATGGGAAGATCTCCATCACAGATCTTCGTTACCTGAGGATGATCGTTTTGAAAATGATTTCTCATCAATCTTTACGACTGAATATGTCAAGGAACCTCAGAATCCAATGAAACATCCCGATTCAGAGTTAAATTTGGGAAACATCTCTCGAACTATCCCATTGACATTTCGGTTAAGCTCGGAATTGTTGAGAACATTCATATAGGTGCCTCGTGTACAGATGACGAAATTCAATTATATAAGGCCCTATTTCAAGAATTCCACGACGTGTTTGCCTGGTCCTATGAGGAAATGCCAGGAATTGATCCCGCGATTGTTGTTCATGAGATCAAGACTTACCCAGACGCTAAACCCGTCCGGCAACGTTTGCGTCAGATTCACCCACGAAAAACTGCTGCAATTAAAGCAGAAGTTGAGAAACTGTTGAAAGCAGGTTTAATTTATCCGATCCCGTTAACGGATTGGGTATCGAATATTGTTCTGGTTAACAAAAAACAGGGGACAATAAGAATATGCATCGACTATAGGGACATTAATCGATCCTGTCCAAAGGACAACTACCCAACTCCCTATATCGATCAAATCATTGATGATTGTGCCGGCAACGAAATATTTTCCTTTATGGACGGTTTTTCCGGATACAATCAAATCAATATTCTACCTGCCGATCAACCAAAAACGGCTTTCATTTGTCCATGGGGGACATTTTCTTATTGCAAATTACCTTTTGGGCTTAAGAATGCTGGAGAAACTTTTCAGAGGGCGATGTCTTATGCGTTTCATGACATCAAGCACATTGTGCAACCCTATCTCAATGACTTGCCGGCTCATTCATTACATCGAGCTGATCACCTTGTCCATTTACGAGCAATATTTATGAGGTGTAGGCATTATCGTATTCGGTTGAACCCACACAAAAGTGTCTTCTGTATAGAAACAGGTCGATTGCTGGGATTTGTAGTTTCAAAAGCCGACATTCGCGTTGATCCCTCCAAGGTCGAAGCTATTATCAATTTGCCTCCTCCTTCGAGTCTTCGCCAACTCCAAAGTTTGCAGGGGAAAGCAAACTTTTTACGACGATTCATTCCTAACTACGCCAAGGTTACAAAGGGTTTTACACGGTTGTTGAAACAAAATACACAATTCTCTTGGGATGAGATAGCTCAGAAATCTTTTGATGCACTCAAACATGCGTTGACCCATGCACCATTGTTGCATCCTCCCAACTACAACCAGGATTACTTCTTGTATCTCGCCGCCTCCCATTCCACCATTGGAATGGTCTTAGTTCAGGAAGATGAATTCGGAACGGAACATGTGATATATTACCTTAGTCGAATGTTAAATCCAACTGAGCTAAAATACTCACATGTGGAGAAATTGGCATTGGCAGCCGTTCAAGCTGTCCAACGTTTTCGTCACTACATTTTACTACGTAAAACTACGGTAATTTCGGATTGCAACCCTATGATCTACATTTTGACCAAACAATTGTTAGGGGGAAAGTACTCTAAATGGATCGTTATCCTGCAGGAGTTCGACTTGGAGTTTGAGAAATTTAAGTCTAAGAAATCTTTAGTTTTTGCAGAATTAATGTGTGACTTCCCGCGCGCTGACACGGAAACTGTGGCAGAGGAGCCCATTGCGGACGAATCTTTGTTTCTAATCAGAACTTTAGATCCGTGGTATGGGGATATCATCATCTATCTCCAGACCCAATCCTTTCGGCCAGAAATTTCAAGGTCGGAACGTCGGAAAATTCGATTCCAGTCCCAACAATTCAAAATTATTGGAGATACTCTTTATCGCTGTGGGGCAGACTCTATTTTTCGACGTTGCTTAACTCACGAAGAGGCTGAGAGGGTTCTAAATGAATGTCACTCTGGAGCGTGTGGCGGTCATATGTCTGGGTATGCCACAGCCCAAAAGATATTGCGCGCTGGCTATTTCTGGCCGTCCTTGTTTAAAGATTGTATTACGGCGGTCCGAAAATGCCACAACTGCCAGATTTTTTATCGTAAGATGCACGCTCCACCTGCTCCTCTCCACCTTATAATTGTCGTTGGTCCTTTTGCCAAATGGGGTATCGATTTTATTACATGTAACCCTCACTCGGCTGGGGGGCATGCGTATATCATCATTACGGTAGATTATTTTACTAAGTGGGCCGAGGCGATGCCTACATTCAAGGAAGACGGCAAGACAGCTGCAATTTTCATGTTCAATCATATAATTGCTAGGTTTGGTGTCCCACAAGCGATAATCACTAATCATGGGCGTCATTTTCGAAACGTTATGATGACCGAACTTACAGGCCAGCTTGGTTTATGTCACGATAGTTCAACTCCTTATTATCCACAAGCGAATGGTCTGGTTGAATCCATCAACAAATTTTTAGTTATCATGATCCGATGAATCATTGGGATTCATCGGTCAAATTGGCACAACATGCTATTTTCAGCGCTTTGGGCGTACCGAACTTCAGTGAAAACATCAACAGGGTTCACTCCTTTCCAACTAGTCTATGGTTTGGAAGCTGTGTTACCCATTGAGTGTGAAATCCCGTCACTGCAAATGGTCATCGAGTTACTTCCAGCTACTTCCGAAGAGGAAAAGCGTTTGTTATACTTAGCTCAATTAGATGAGAATCGACGTGATGCTGCATTGGCGATCGAGACTCACGCAAAACGTATGAAAGCTCAGTATGATCGGAATGTGACCCCTCAAAATTTTTCGGAAGGAGACCTAGTGTTATTGTATGATCAAGCTAATGATAAATTAGGCGCTGGGAAATTCGTTCCTATGTGGCATGGTCCCTATATTGTTAAGCGAAAGCTAGCAAAAGGGGCCTATGAATTGGTAGAATTTGATGGGGACTCTTTGGGTAAACCCAGAAATGGCCTTTACTTGAAGAGGTACTATGCTTAAAAGAATGGGGTATGGAGATTTTTAGTTAGGATAGTTTTTCTTTCTAGCTGGTGTGTTTTAGTTTAAAAAAAAAGTGTGCTTAGCTTAGAGAGTGTTTTTCCGTCATTATTCCTGCTTATCTTGGTTTTACTCTTGATATTGCAGATGTCGATGCCTCTCCAAACATACATTGGATTTGTTGATGGTGCTTGTCGTAATACACGGAACATCTCTTCCGCAGCTTGGGTTATCTATTCGCCCTCTGACGAGTTAGTTTCTATGCATGGGGTAAGCCTCGGTCAAACAACAAACAACATTGCAGAGTACAGTGCAGTGATTGAGTTATTGTCTGAATCTATTTCATTTGGGATTCGGAGTTTGATAGTGAGGTTAGATCCTGAACTCGTTGTGTTACAGCTTAATAGAGTGTATGCCATTATAAATCCAATGTTATTAAGATTATTTTTGAGAGTGCATCTCTTGGAACGTGAGTTTGATTATATTGAATATCAGCATATTCCAAGGTCTTTAAATACATTAGCAGATGCAATTGCTTCTCGAATGTTAAATAGACATTTGCAATAATCATACATGTAAATTTAAAACCGTTCCATAACATGATTTACAAGATAAGCCGGTAATAGTGATATATATATAGGAGTGTGTCAAAAAATACATCGTCTTCGATCATAGGTTGAAAAACACCTTATGATCGGCAAAAATGATAAGTACAAAAAACAAAAATGTCACATGTGCCCACAAAAGGCGATCATCCTATCACTGGTAATGATCTCTATAAGAAACCACTGCCCGGGCCACCTTGCAAAGGAACCTCCTAAAAGGCCCTGGGACTCCAATCACATAGCGCTGAAGTCGACGAGGAATGTCGTCTATAGTGGTCTAAGGAATATCCCTTGTCAAGCGCTCAAGATGACCCTCCAACTCGGCCAAAACCTCTGTTGATTCATCCTGTGGGGCTGGCGCAGGTGCAACTGGTTGCCTCCTCTCGAAAGGCCGGAGAGCGGCTGGTCACTGTGGACCCACATCTGCATTTGAAATTTTTACTATCAGTTTTGAGACGATGGAAAAATAAAAAAAATTAAAATAGGAAAAGTTGAAAAGGATTTTACCTGACTCGTCCCACTGCTCTCCTGGTGGAAGAGCCATGTCTGGGTCACCATGGAAATCTATCCCAGCATAAGGGAAGTCCTAAATGGAAAAGACCTGACTTTCCAAACATTGGAAATACTCAGGTTTGAACCTGCAACTTCTGTCCTCTCGTCCGGGTGACGGGCCATGACTGCGACCCATCGCATCAGTTTGGGCTCTCGAGGAAGCCCAGCTCCAACAGTAAGGTGTTGTGGGATCAGCATAGGAACCCTCTCCAGGCCAAAACTCACGACCAAAGCCCCATAACCAAAGGTCTTTAGTCGTCCGCTCTTGGCCCTGGTTAGTTGGCCTTTCACATTGGCCAGCACAACATTGCACCAGTTGAAGATGGTGCCTCGAAAGCAATCAACTGCCATACGCATCTGGGATCCGGTGGCAATATGTAATGCGGCAGCTCCGCAAAGTCTGGTGATAGTAAACGCAATCACCATGAGCTCAGGACGGGATATGGTCTTTATGTCTATCCCTTTGTCTTTAGCCTGGCTGTTGCAGTACTCTAGCCGGAGGCTATCGACAGACTGGCCACCTGGCCTAGTCCCGTATAGAGTCAAGTCTTCGCCTCTCTTAGGCAAACCAGTCAAGAAATAAATGTCCGCCGGCTCGATTTCGAGCCGGTGCCCGCCAATGAAAAAACACTGGTCCTGTATGCTCCATCTGTCAACCAGCCACTGTAAGAAATCCACCTGAGCCCTCATGCCAGGAATGGTCCAGAATTTGTACAGTCCGCATGCCCTCAAAGCATCAAGTGAAGGCTGATGATTCCATGCGGCGGTATCCACATCCTCATGCTCTCGTTCACGCCAATCTAGCATGATATACTCTCTGCATCAAGTATAAAGATTAATTAAATTGCTAGAAAACATTTTGATTGGTCCATTTTTGAGAATTTTTGGGTTCAAAACCCTTGCGGCAGGGTACGCACCCTCCGAGTTAGACACAGTGCGTGGGTCCACACTTTGTCTACACGGAAGGTGCGGACCCCGAGCTTTTTCCCAATGGAGAAAAACTCGGGGTCCGCGGGTCCGCAATGGTAAACCTGCGGACCCCCGCGCGCGGGTTTTGCGCCTAAAAACCCTCCCAAAAAATGAAATGAAGGACTAAATCAAAAAAATAAACGGTTGAAAATGAAGAGTAGGATGATGTGGATTACCTGGAGAAGACGACGCTCGATTCCGACGGTTGGATTTTCCACAATCTTCACGGGAAGTTTTCTAAGCAAAAGCACTATTTTCTCACCCAAACTCGAACGGTAAAAATGAATTGACAAAGGCCCTTTTTATAAGTTTTTGAGTAAATAAATCGTAAATTTGTTTATGTTTCACTTTGAAAAGGTATTTTGCAACGCTTTTATCCATTTCAAACATGTATGAGTAATGTTTGTGTTTTTGTGCAGAATAAAGGATTATTCAGGCGAAATCTATCATTTTCAACGAAAAAACAAGTAGAGTCATCTTTAAGCCCTTTTCTGACTCCTAAAATATGAAAAGATTGCTGAGCATTTCTTTTACACTCGTTAAAACAGAATTAAAAGACGGTCCACTTACAGCTCTTTTCCGACCGTAAAAATACGAAAAGATTGCCGGATTTTTGTCGTTTCAAATTCGATATTGGTTATAAAACGACGTGTCGTTGATCGCTTTTTTACTTTTTCGGATCAGTGACACTAATAACGAAAAGTACTCCTTGGTCGTAAAAGATCAAGCGGTTCTCTCAAGTATTATTTTATACTTTTTCGGGCTTGGGAGACACAAATTTACGAAAAAGGTCAACCCTGGAGTCTTCTTAAGTTTTTTCAGACTCTTTAAAATTGAAAAACGCCGAGTTTCTCCTGTACTGGACTCGTTAAAATTTCACAGTAAAGGACCTGTTCAATTACAAACAGGAACGAACCACTCCTTCTTATGGTTCGAATTTAAACTAAGTTGGACTCATCCGAAGGATTAGCTTATAATCAAGCAAATGTTATCCTCCTCAAGCTTGTCAAAAATAAAGAGGTACTTGCCAGAAATGGTGGGGGAAAAGAGAGGAAAATGAGTCTGTTTGTCATACTTTGTAACCACTCTTGAACACGACACTTTTATTCACCTGGGTTGGGAAATCCTTTGCCTAACAGTTGATCAAACCACATTGAAAGTCTTCAGCCGGTTTCTGGGTATTAACTTTGGGTCAATTGTCACCAAGCCATCTGTCGTGTCGTTATGTGTTCAAGAGGTCACTGCCAATAAGCCATTCATATGTAAAAATATCTGTCATCCATCTTGACCATCCCTGAGTCAGTCCTTGCAACTAAATTTCTTCAACTTGATCTATGATTTCGTGTTGTGGGCTTGCCTACGACGGATCGCTTTCTATCGACATCAGCTCATTATCTAGAAAGATGATCTAGGAATCGTCAGTACCTTGAGATCTACATGCCTCAATGGCAGGTTTCTCACCTTTGACGACAGTTTACATCATTGACTTTCAATCAAAGGATTCCGTGATATGTTCGACATCAACACATTTACTCACATCTCATGGATTGTACTGGGTACTTTGAGAGCCATTGACATCACTGGTGGTTTCTCTCACACTTGTTAACAGTTTAGATCATTGACTGGTAATCAAGTGGTTTCTACCATGTTCGACATCAACACATTTATTCGCATGGATAGAATCGTACTTTTTCGGGAAGTAGAAATGAAGACCCTGGATCTAGTTTCTACCATCCAAGCTGCGAGGAATTTTGTATTCATTGTATTGTGGACTATTTATAAACAGATGGCTGCGTCCATACTGTGTTCACACGAGTCTATACTTGTGATGTTTTACAAGATCATTCCTATATCAGAGCAGTAGATAGTTTTCTAGTTAGTTTTGATCTGAGTATGGGAATGCCTACCTCAGCGATGATATGATCTCATATATATATCTTGCATTGAATGTTTTTACAGGTTCCGACCGGGCTCTCCACAAGATGATCCTCGAAATGATAAAGTACTTCACTCTTCCTATATGATAAATGAAATCCTCATCTACTACAGACTTCGCACTTTAGGGGGCAATCTGTTACACTAAAATATCGTCACCATGATTATTTACAGTCAGTATGGGTCTATCATCACTTGTATTGTCCTCCTAAGCAAGTCTAAGACCTCAGCTCTTCAAATCAAGCTTTGGAAGTGGGAGAAAGACATTAAAAATCAATGTAACTCTGGTTCCGCACTTTCTCTCATGGTCACCTGCGGTCCCGCACCTTCTGTGTACAAAAGCTGCGTACCTACCCGCTCTGTCCCTAACGGTGTAGGTGCGAACCCCTGTGAAAGTCAAAAGGCGCAAGTTTTATCTTAAAAAACTCACTTTGGGTTAATTCTAGAGTTTTCTAGAAGGAATTTTGACGTGGATTGTTCGCTCTGAGGTGGTTCATGCATCCCAAAAGAGAAGGAGCTAATCCCTTGACTAAAGGAGCTATCCCTTTGAAGGAGGGCTTTATCCCTTTGAAGGAGGACATAGTAACTTCCCTCCATTGCACTATAAATACAGGAATTGGGGTGAGGACTAGGGAGGTTAGAAGCTGAACATTTTGAGGGTAAATGCTGGTGAAATTAAGACTCTTTGGTTGAGATTGAGAGGAGAGATCACATACCTCTTGGTTCCATTGGAGAGTGAGTGAAACTTGTCAAAGTAGAGGAGACATCTTGTTGGACCCTGGGAGGAGCTTGTACAGTGTCAAGGCAAAGGTTGTAAAGTTCTTCTTCTTTTGAATTAATACAATCAAACTCATTTTTCTCAACAAGTATCTTATGTTATTTGTTTCATGGACTCCTTGACTTTCATGTTAAATATGTTTTATGCAATTGGTTTTTCAGGTGCTATTTAATTTGTTTGCCTTGTTTGTGTTTGCAGATTCGCGAAAAGGAGCTCATTTGGATCAAAGGAGCGAGGGCATCCACAAGCTTGCGTTGGACCAAAGGTAGGCCCTAAAAACACTTGTTTGCTATTGTTTATTGAAGCATATTTAGAGAAAGATAGTGTCTGGTTGGTTTGCTTGTCATTAGGTCTTCTTTAGATTCTAGGAAGGTCTATCTTGTCTGCAAGATCGACTCATTCCGTGCGACAGGTACCATCAAATCCATAAAGTCATATCTATTAAAGTGCTCAAGCAATGAGTCTCCAACCCACACATGTGGATCAATGAGATGTAATACATGTGTATGTGATGACTAACTTAATACACTATTCTAATAACTTCACAAACTTAAGTATTTCACTCCATCACATAAATTGACCGTAGTGTAGCATAAGTAAACCAATAGTAGACATGAAACCCTTAGGTAGCAAGCATTCCCTAGATCCTCAATTAGGTGCTTAAATGATGAAGTGAAAATGCAAGGGTAAAAGAGGACTTCATGATTTAATAATAAATATTTATTTGTTTCCTCATGGGGTGTCCGAGTGGTGGCACAATGGGATGTTATCCCCTCCACCCAGTTTGGACATCAATGGGATGGTATCTGCGAGGGGACATATTTGGCCTGTTGTGATAAGGCTTAAGGGGCAGGCTACCCCACCCTCATGGAGACTCGACTCTTGCTAAGCTATAAATTCCTAGTTGGCTCAATTGGATGTTATCTGCTCCACTCAATTTCAAATCCCATGTGGGGGACATCTTTGGTCATTGTGATAAAGATCAAGGAGTAGGTTTCCCCACCCTCATGGAGTTTCGACTCTTGCTAAGTCATGAATTTATGGTATATATGGCTTATAGACTATTGGATATACTCTTAGTGTTATATTGATAACTGCTAAATTTGACCTTGGGCCTCACCTATATTAATCCAATAAGACACTACAACAAAACAAGAAATTTACACCAGATTTAGCACCCAGTTTTAATGCATTTTTCTCTCAATTGGGATGAGTAGTCTGGCACTAAATCTGGCTCTATTGTACAATTTTTAAAGTGTCTTTTTTTGTGCCAAATTTTGCATCTTTTTTTACGCCAAATTTTGCATCTTTTTTTACGCCAAATTTTGCATCATATTTTGCACTAAGATTTGCATTTGGTTTTACAACAGGTTTTTCTTCTAGTTTTGTGCCATTTTTTGCATCTATTTTTGCATCATTTTTTGCTTCCTGTTTTGTGCCCTTCTTTGATTCTAGTTTTGTGTCATAATTTGCCTCAAGTTTTACATCATCTTTTGCATTTGATCTAGTGCATTTTTTGCATCCAATTTGTGCCAATTTTTGCATCCAGTTTGCAGTGCCAATTTTTGCATCTAGTCTTATACCATTTTTTGCTTCTAATTTTGAACCTACTTTTATATCTATTTTTGCGCCAGTTTTTTTACCTTTTTTTGCCCCATTCTTTGCATCCAATTTTGCACCATATGTTGAATATGATTTAGCGCCAAATTTTTCATCCATTTTTGCACCATTTTTTGCATCCACTTTTGCATTTGATTTGTCTCCCTTTTTTGCATCCTATTTTGCACCATATTTTGCATCTAATTTTGCATCATTTGTTGCATCCAATTTAGCATCATTTTTAACAACATTTCTTGCATCCAATTTTTCATCCTTTTGAGCATCCAAATTTGCATCTAAATTTTCATCCTAAGTTGAACCATGTGTTACGTCCACCTTTGTATCCCATTTTGTATCTAATGTTACATTCAATTTTGAGTCATTTTTCATCTACTTTTGCATTTATTTTTCCACCAAGTTTTGCATCATTTTTTGCAACTCATTTTGCATCCAATGTTCCATCTCAATTTACATCCAAATTTGAACCATTTTTATGTCCAATTTTGCACCATTGTTTATGTCCAATTTTGCATCCTTTTTGGCATCCAAATTTGCATCCTTTTTTCTACCACATTTTGTGTCTACATTTCAATTTCATTTTGCACCTAGATTTGAGTTTGAATTTGCATCTAGTTATGCATCCAATATGCATCCTTGGTTTCACCCATTTTTAGTCTCATTTTGATTCTTGTTTTGTGTATTTTCTTACATCCTTTCTTGACATTCCCAATTTTGCATCCTAATTTTACACCATTCTTTGCATCCTCATTTTGGTGTCCATTTTTGCATCCTGTTTGCGCCAAATTTGGTATCCTTTTGTATGCACTATTTTGTTCCCTTCTTTGTGTCTAGTGTTGCACCCTTTTTAATTCTACTTTAAAACTCTTTTGTGTCATTGTTTGCATCTTGTTTTGATAGCTAGTTTAACATCCAATTATAGTCCCAATTTTTCATCCATGGTTACATCCACTTTTGGCTTCTTGTTTAGAGTTGTACTTTTCTTTCCATTTATGACCTCATTTATGGGTTCATTTTACTAATTTCAATTACATAGTGAAATATATTACAGTTTCTAAATACCATTTAAGAAGATATCACAATTCAAATTGATAACTTAATGTGTGTAAACAAATTTAAGGATAATTGACAACATTCATTAAAAAAAATAGCAGTAAAAATCACTGAAATTTTTCAATATACTTATATGGCTACTAAATCAACACCTATCGCAGATATCATTATTCCAAGATAAATTTACAACTTTACATCCAAAAATATTAATATCATCATACATAATGATTCTCCATAAAAAATCATTGACAATTTTCAACACATATATAAAGTAACAAGATAATACTAATAATATCCTCATCATCTTTAATAAAATAAACTAATATTCAAATGTGTGATTATCATATCAAAATCTTTCGTGAATATCATTATTCTAAGGTAAATTCACAACATCCATCTAAAGATAGTAATATCATCATACATAATAATTCTCCATCAAAATAATGTTGATAATTTTCAATATATACATAAAATAACAAGATAATAATGATAATATCATCATCATATTTAATCAAATCAACTAAAAGTCAATGTATGATTACCAAATCAAAATTTTTCATAGATATCATTATTCTAAGGTAAATTCACAACATCCATAAAAAAAATAGGAATCTCAGCATACACAATAACTACTCATAAAAAAATGTAAACAATTTTCAACATATTCATAAGGTAACAAGATAGTACTAATAGTATCATCATTATTATTCGAATCAACTAAAATTCAAATGTATGATTACCATATTAAGACATCCCAACTAAATATAAAAAATAATGCATGCCTAGCTAGCACCACAAAAATCATAGTCAAGATAATCCTCATGATCATTTCCATGATCATCATCCTGACCATTTTGATAATCTCATCCACATCATCATCACCAATGACATTTCCATCCTCATCATCATCGTCTCTGATATCTGATGTAATCTCAACATAGTATGTATTGTCATCTTCACGGTAATTACCTGTGGCGGTCAAGAAAAAAATCAATATTACATGTTAGTATTGATTCCATAGCACAATGCATATTTGTGCTACAATGCTAACCAGAAAATGAGGTAGGACATAATAACATTTAATAGTACTAAAAATAAAATAAAAATATGGCTTAAGATATATTGGAGATACAACTAAGATTACACTTGTAATTCACATTAAGTAGTAATAGCATTTTTAAATGCGTATGAAGTAGGTACCCATTTATTCTTCATATTCTATTGTAAATGTTTCTTATGATGTCCATGCACGATTGGTAAATTAAGAGTTACTGGAAGCTTTAGTTCAAATTACAATTGTAATTTGCATACAATATGAATGTCATATGAAATATTGAGTTGTTTTTAATGCATGTACTTTTCTCTATGATATAATGGATCCTAATGTTCATTCAAGAACAAATGCTCACAAATAATTACTTCATTTTATCCATTATCACACTAAATCCATTATACCTAGTGACGACAATGATTCCATTCAAATTGTTTTGAACTCCCTAAATTATAATGTAAAAGAGAAATAAAATCTTGATTTCAATTTAGCTCTAAATCCAATTGATTTTGAACTTCCTAGACCATAAATTTTTTAAAAATAGTTTGATATTATTATGAGTTTAGCACTAAATACAATGTATGTAGTGATGTAAGCAAGGCTCTTTCAACCAGATTAGATTTAGGTGGAGTGAAAGGTAAGGTAAGGTGGGCATTCTACAAAACTTTCTTTGGAAGGAAAAATATCCCTTATCTACTAGTGGTGGTTAGGATTTAAAAACATGGAAACAGAGTTTGAAAGGTGCCAACAAGAATTAAAAATGCTCAAGTTCATTACCTCTAGAGAGTGGGTTCATATTATATCTTAGATTATTGTGGTCTAGCTGAAAATTGGGTAAGATGGAATTTTTAGAATTGTAATATGAACAAGAATGTTAAAAAAAATGATTTCTAGAGTTATTGGGTTTGTTAGCTTTGCCAAAAGAGTGTGAAATAACACTTAGCTCTATTTTATGAAATAGCTCGAGTGAGTGGAATATATGGCTAGGGAAAGGAAGATTTTTGGTCCATCCTTATTTCTATTATTATTTTTTCTTTTTAGAATGGAGGGAAGTGTTTAAAAAATTTATAAAAAATTATTTTTAATTAAAAAAATAATTATTTGCTTATGTTTTAGTTTTTTTTTTCTTTAATATATATTTAGTTTCAGTATTTTTTTTATTTTCTAAAAAAATATGTTTAGTTTTTGGTATTTTTTTTTATAACAAAAATTATATTTTGCTTTTATAAAAATGGATTTTAAACCTTCCATTCATGCTAGTTTGTGACTTTATGATAAAATTTAAACTATATATAGACAAGTGTAATATACAACAAGGTTGTTTAGTACCTACCTCTTATGCAAAAAGTAATTAATAATTTTAAATATAAATGTTTAATTAAACATCCACAATGTATACAAATTGAAAAATAATAAATTTGTTGCAATCCCTATAACTTAATAGTAAATAAAATGTATAATTTAATATATTCAAAATTAATTGACTACATCAAAATTATATATATATAATGAACTACATTATAAAGATGTGCAAAACATACTTTTACAAATCTAATTGTTTCAACAATGCAAACATAAATAACATAAATTATCAAGTTGTGCAAAAGATTAATTTTAAAGTTTTAACTACCCATCTTTTTGCATTGTACTATGGGAGAAAACATAAAAGTTGTCTGCAACCATTTTATAAAATGTATGTGAAACTAATCTTTATATCACAAATATAACAAGTCCAAATAAAAAAAGAATTTGTAGAGTACACAATCCGCAGGTTTTCCTCAATCTTGAATTGCATTTAGTGTGGTTCAATTGAATTGCATTTAGAGTACCCACTTTTGAACATCATGGTTGAAGCTTTAGTGTGGTTCAACTTTTTGGAACTCTCGTTGGATGTGACAGAACCTACAGGTTACTATGAGTGCATGGAGACTTCACATATGATACTTACATCCAGTGTATTCAAGTAATATTGACATTAGACATTTGTATTGTATCCTTGTTTCTTTCTTGGTCTTCCCATCAATTTTTCATATTGGATCTATCCTAAGATAAATTAATTGCAACCAACATTTTTCAAATAGTTGAATCAATGGTTTGTCTATATGCTACTGATCATGTTAGCCATCTAATCAATATAATGAATCCAAGTCAAAATATGGTACAAAAAGACATGATTTCTTTTCTCTATAAAATGTGTTACAAAAACTCACAACAATAGCTAAAATCCACCATGGAGTCACTAACGAAGAGTATTTATGCAGTTGCTTTTAATGGCTAAACTAGATTTCAATTAGGCGTGGTCATGGTAAATTGCATATTGGACACCAACAGTTTGACCAAATTCCTAAAAGGAATGTCATCTCATGGAGTGCAATGATTGTTGGATACAGAATGCATGGCAACAGGCCAATGAAACTAGCAACAATGGAATCCAAATAATTCCATTAATGCGTCGGGAATGGGCAAACCATAATGAAAAGCAACAATAGTCACTCAAAATTCCAATAAACCACCTTAAGAAAAAACCAAAAGCTTACCTTCGGAATCAGGAAATGGAAATTCATGCAAGCAAGAAAGTTGAAGGTTGTTATGCCAACGCTGCAAATAAGAACAAGGAAATTATTGTTATTTCCCATTGGCAAGTACATCAGGGCTTGTAATTAACACTCTGATAACTACATTACCAATCTATGTGACGTAAAGGAGGCGAAGCTGCAAATGATTTATGTGAAATCTAAACCAGGCGAAGCTGCAAATGCCTATTGTGAAATCCAAACCAGAATGAGAGAATGAAAAGTTTGCATAGCTTTGAAGTCCTAAGAAATTGTATAATTTGGAAACATAGGAGCTCATGGGTAGCAAAGGAAACATTGTTGATTTTTATGTTTTTGCAAAAGGCCCAAAGATAATGGAAACTTGTGCTAGGTGTCATTATAAAATCTAGATTTTATAATAATTATATTTATAGATAATTATTTATTAAAAATCTACCCAATTATATTTACACATAAAATTATTGAATGCTTTTAATAATAATAAAAACAAATCCATTCAATAATAAAAATCACTAAGGGAAAAATTAGTGTAATATGGAGTGTTGTTGCTTTTGCTTTTTAAATGGGCATTGTCCATGGTTAGTAAAAACCCAAAAAGTAATGTCAACTTTTTTGTTCTTTTAGAAAATAAAATATATATTATGGAAAAATCCATAAATAAGGAAAAGAAAAAATTGATAACTAATTTATGTTGGTGATTAGAGTTTTTTTTTTAAGAATTTTTAATTCTAAATTGATTTTAAACCACATAAAATTAGTCATCCGCCAATTAAAAATTAGAAATTCAAATTTTAAAAATTCAAAAAATAATTTTCAATTTCCAAACAAATGGATTTAATATTTAATTTTCCCAAAACTTTAATAAACTTTACGAATAGTTGCTAAACATTTACAAATTAATTCAAAGTCAAAGTAAGTTGACTCAAACTGATTACAATATACTCTTCCTTCAGCAAGTATAAAAAAAACTTAATGCCATGTGTTGTAGATGGGTATTATACATCTCTTGCTAAGTTATAGAATGTGCTTGGGTTTTCTTAATGCAATAAAATTCATTTTGCTCTATCTTGAGATGTTCAACTTGCACCTAATAAAACAATAAAGTTAAAATAGGTTTGCCTTTGTCCTTTGTAGATATTTGTCCCCATTAATATTGGTCTTAATAGATTAATTGTCTTATGGTGGCCTTGAGTGGTCACTCCCATTAGTTGCATGCTTTTTAGTTTCCTTTTAGTAACATTTCTTAGGCTTGATAACATGTTATTTAAACTATGAAAAATTGTTATTGTTCATATTATTGTTAAATATTAATATTAAATATGTTGGTTTTGAGCATGGTTTAGCAAAAAGTTCCAAAAAGGTTTATAGATTGTCTTTTATAATGTAATGATTCACTGCTTGATGAAATTGTTATGGATAATGATTCATTGCTTGATGAAATTGTTATGGATATTTTTTTTAGTATATTAACTTGTATGTAATAAATTCAAAAGTCACATCTTTTTTAGATTTTCATTGGTCAATTTCCCTTAAGGCCATCAAGTTCACCATTTGGTCTTGGGTTAAGGAAATATATGAGTCACGAAGTGGCATTGTCCAACCACTTAAATCTTGAAACATGTTTTTTTTTATTCACATTATACTTCCTTTGTGTGTAAATTCTCCATGAAAATAGTCTCATGGAACATGAGGGGCCTCAATAGTAAAGGAAAACAAAGACTCCTAAAAGAAAAATGGTACGCAAAGCACCCATCAATAATGTTGATACAAGAAACAAAAATATTAAGTGAGGTTCTACCTCATATAATTAGAAAATGAAGGAGGAATTTCCAAGTAGTAGTGATTGATGCTTAGAGATACTTGGGTGGAATGGATATTATTTGCGATGATTAGGACATCAAGGTTACCAATATGTTTACCTCTTTTCACATTATGACAATACAATTTTAGTTAATTGACATCGAGGACTACTACCATGTATCCAATGTCTATGACTCCAAAATCGAAAATGGAAAACCTCTATTTGTCAATTATATTGCTAGCACAACTAATTTATACTCCCCATATCCATGGATTATTGGGAGTGACTTCAATATTATCAAGTCTCTCAAGGAAAATAAAGGATGAATCACAATGTTTACCAAGAGCTTTGTAAGCTATACCATCAAATCCCTAAAGTAGTCTCCATTAAAGTGCTCAAGCAATGAGTCTCCAACCCACACATGTGGATCAATGAGATGTAATACATGTGTGTGTGGTGACTAACTTAATACACTATTCTAATAACTCTACAAACTTAAGTATTTCACTCCATCACATAAATTGACCATAGTGTGACATAAGTAAACCAAGAGTAGACATGAAACCCTTAGGCAACAAGCATTCCCTAGATCCTCAATTATGTGCTTAAATGATGAAGTGAAAATGTAAGGGGAAAAGGGGACTTCATGATTTAACCATCATAAACATGTGATCAAGTGTGACCAGGAGTGTATATATTCATATGTTTGCCAACGAGGGGGTGAATACATGAGTTACCATTCATTGGGCCTTAATTTTCTTGTTTTGCTTTTTATTATATATAGGACTTAGCAAATGAGGTTTTCATAAGTTTGGAACAACTCATAGATATAATATTTACATGAATTTTCACTTCAAACTTAGAGTTTAGACTTAGATACATCATTCTAGTGTATCTTTAATGATTTTGGCTTTCACTTTCTGATTTTATTTCATCATAAATGACAAAAGGGGAAATATTTTGCCACAAATCTATGAATTCTTAATCATAAAGGTGCCATGTGATGAAAACGAATTAATGATGTTATTCTCTATGAAAAGGATGGGTATTATTGAGAAAATATTATGCTTATGGATGCCTCCTCCCTGGTTGAGAGGGAGTGAGGGTGGACACCATATTCTCCATGTGGCATCTACTATGGCCAGGACTAACAATCATAAGCCTAGTAAAGACACCAATAGGGAGAATGGCGGATTGGATAAACATCTGGGACCATTATTCTTTGATAATTTGTACTTTGACTAGGACTAATCGCCATAAGTCAAGTACATTAATCCAAGATAAGAATAGTCATGAGGATCGACATTTTTCTGGTGCCAAGTATTATGACAATGGATTAGGAAATGGTCATGTGAGGATATACCCCGTGAACATCCTGGTAGGCTCAGTTCCTATAGAGGCAGTGGTGTCCAAATTTATGCCTCCCAACATTATGTTATGATCTAATGGAGAGATAGAACTTGTTAGTTAAGGCCTTACTATTTTGACAATGTTAGCTATGATGATGTAAATCATAATTGATGCTTATCAATCCAGATCCTTTCTTATATGAATATTTCAACTTGAGAGTACTTGTTTATGTCATTATGAATACCTCCCTAGTTAAATTAGAGGGAGTGTTGAAAAATGTATCTAGTGTCGGTCTTCATAATGCAATAAAATGTAATTTTTATCATTGATATTTATTATTATTTCATTTTGGTCAAAACATGTTCTTCATGCTTATAGAGTCAAAAAAAAGATTTGAGTCAAGAGAAATGTATTTGAGTCAAGTCCCATTTGGATTTTTGAAAGAAAAAGAAAAGGAATTTTTATTTTGAGTCAAAGAATCAACACAAGACCAAGTTGGTCTGAGAGGTAGCTATTTGACCCTCTTGGATAGGTATATATATCATTCAACTCGATCACTTGGAAGAACAATCACTTATCATCACAAAACATCATTTCTTGTGCCAAACAAGAATAAAAGACAACCGAAATTAAAGGAGAGATAAACTATGATTTTTTCAGCCTATTTTTGTGCACACGTGTGAAGGTTTTGTGGCTTCTCTATGAAAATTACAAGTTTTAACTTCATCCTTCATTGTAGGTCCAAAAATTCTGTGATTTGACCATATTTTAGAGTGTTTGATCAACATTGATTTTCATTGACTTTGACTTGGTTGGAGGAGACTTGGAGGAGGGTTGACTTGGATATTTGTGGCAATATTGGTCTTGGTCTTGGGTCTTGTATATCTCATTTTGATCTAATTTTATAAGAGAAGGATTTTTGGGTTTCCCCCTTATGGGGTTTTTCCCTGGCTTGGAACCTAATTCTTGGTGTTTTTTGTTTCCTTGTGATCTTTATATTTTGCATTTTTATGTAATTACTTGATGAAGAAGACAATCTAAGTAATAAGAAGCCAAAAATCATTCACAAGTAATTATCAAGTTAAGATAAATCAATCATTTTCTTCTAACACTTGGTTTCTCAACATGAAGTAGGGTAATAGGTCCTATGACATCCAACCTGTGATTTATAATGGTAAATCCTCAATAGTCTCTCTGACGAAAGATACCCCGTTGAGGGGGTCAAGAAGAGGTATGAAGCATCACCAATTTTATAGTTGAATAAGTTTGAATCTTGGTTTGTCAATTTTGACCCTATGTAGGAAAGAAAACATGGAAGGAGGTGATCCCCTTGGAAGAGTTCAAAAGGGGAAGGCCACATAAGGCCTTATATAAAGATCTAAATCCAAGGACCTCCCTCATAAATAGAGTTAGACATGTATTGAAAGAGAGTAAAAAATGATCCATCCAAATCTTGATAAAGACAATAAAACATCCCTTGAATCTCATAATAAATGGGGCATCTACAGATGAGGTGACCCTCTAACTCTATCTCATGTATATGGAAAAGCTAATAGATATTATTGAGAAGAGGAAAATATCCCAAGAGAGACAGAAAATGTAAAAAGTCTAATAGTAATACATATGCAGAAGATGATCTTGAAACTAGTAAGTTCATGAATCCATGACTGTAAGGTCATTGGCATCATCATAATCATTGTCATCATCTTCATTATCATCATCATCATCATTATTGCCATCATTACATTATCATCATACTCACCACTCATGTCATCATCATCATCATCATCATCATGATTATGGACATTGTCATCAATTGTTCATAATTATAGGTGTCGTAAGAAATATCATCAACCCAAAAAAAGCTATGAGTAGTAGAAAAGGGTTGCTAGGACACATGATATACACAAGAGAAAAACAACTCTATTTTTGAGAGACGATCGATCATCATCATCATCATCACTAACATTATCATCCTCATTATCATTTCCATCATCTCCATCATCATCATTAATGTAATTTATATCATCATTCTTGTCACCATCATCATGGACATCATCATCATTGGCGTCGTCATCATCATTCATGCCATTATTGTTGTTGATGATGACCTAGATGAAAATAATGATAACGATGAATAGATGATGATGACTTGGAAGATGACGCTAAAGATAATGATTATGATTATGACCATGAAAAGATTTAAAAAATAGGAAGATTGGCCAAGGTCATTAGCATCACCATCATCACAATTACTTTCATCATCATCATCACCATTGCCATTGTAACTGTTGGCATTATGATGCATATGTTGTACTTGATGGCAACACTCTCATAGAAGATCATCTCACTTATATACATTCAGATGAATCTACAGAAGAGATATCAGATGTGACAGCTCAAAGGAATCAAATGGCAAGCTCTTTGTAAGTAGAGGTTCAAATATTGTTGAAATTATGAAGGACGCAGGTACACCTTACAGAAAGTGCGTCCCCGCAGGTATACCATGCAGAACCCGCGTCCAAGGACGCAGGCCAGCCGTTCAGGGGGTGCGTCCACCCTGTGCACACATTTCAAGGCAGAGAAAAGCACGTGGGGGTTTCTTGTGTGGTATCTAGCCGACGATTTTGTGTTTCTATGGTGTCGGCTCGTGGTATTGTTCCATGTTTTGGGGAAGAGCTTGCCTATATAAAGCAAAGGAGTTCATTTGGATTTTGCATCATCTTTGTTGAATATATTTTGGTGAGATCTAGTCCAGATCTATGAAGGCGAATCTTCTAATGGACTATGATCGCTATGGCGCACGACCAGATCTGTAGATCTGACTGTTTGGGTTAGTCTTGAAGTCTTAATATCTTTCATATCTAAAGAGACGCAGGTACAGTAAGGGTTCAGGTGCGTCCGGGACGCAGGAGCGAACCGGTTCAGGTGCGCCGGACGCAGGTGCAGAAGGGTTCAGGTGCGTCGAGACGCAGGCAGTTCAAAAGACTCAGAGCGAGGGACGCAGGCTATCAGTTGAGCAGAGTGCGTCCGGGACGCGGGCTAGCAGTTGAACAGGGTGCGTCCAGGGACTCAGGCCAGCAGTTGAGCAGGGTGAGTCCGGGACTCAGGCTAGCAGTTGAGCAGGGTGAGTCCGGACTCAGGCTAGCAGTTGAGCAGGGTGCTTCCTTCTCTTAAAATCTTTGTTTATCATTGTTGCATCCTGGGTTTGGTCCTATTATTGTTGATCTAGTTACTACAGTTGATTGGGTGTTTCAGAAGGTTGTTTGAGCTTCAATGTTGTTGTTGGGTCCAGTATGAAAATTGGATGAAATGTGGCCTTTCAAGATTATGAGTTGTGCCTCAATGTATCCAGTATGAAAATTGATGAAACGTGGTACTTAGAGGGAGAAGATTGTAGGCCAGTGCCTACGTACTAGTATCTAAGCTAGTACAAGAGCTAAAGGAAATCTTTGGAGCATTGTAGCAGGTAGTAGCCTGCGTACTAGTAAATGGATCGGCTAGTACAAGAGCAAAGGGGGTTGTAGCTCCCGTACTGGTATGAGGCTGCACCAGTACAAATATTGTAAAAGGATTTTCTTATTAAGAAGAAGATTGAGATGACTTGCAGCAGGTGGTTTTCTCCCGCATTGGGTTTCCACCTTATATCATTGTGTTCATGTGTGTGCCTTATGTGTGATGATCTACTTTATGTTACTGCATCTATTAACTGATAATATGGTTGATAATGTCCTAATGCACTCATTGAAGATCGATTAACTTAATCTTAAGAAGTTGTGGAAGTAGCATATATAAATCTGATTATGGAATTGAAAAAGTTTTATTAATGTGATAATACTGATTCACCCCCCCCTCTCAGTATTATTTCCAACAATTGGTATCAGAGCCGGTCCTTTGATAGAAGCTTGATCGCTTGAAGGAGATCCGTGGAATAATGGGAAAGAAGCTTAAGAAGAAAGCTAATAAGAAAAGGAAGTCATCTCAGAAGAACTATGACAGTGGAAGAATCGATTGGGGATTAGGCATAAGAAGCTCTTCAGATTCAGAATCAGATTCAGAGTCATTATCAGGTATGAATGTGTTATCCTCTGATGTTCCAGCTATATTTCCTTGTGAAAGAGATGAAAGTGATAGCGAAACTACTGAATTTGCTCTTATGGGTGAACAAGAAAGATATCAAATAGAGGCAGAATTTAAAAGGTTGACAGACAAAATTAGAGATCAACAAGATCTATTAAACAAAAAGGAATGTGACTTCAAAGAAGAAGCTACCAAACTAAGGGCACAACTAGAAGAAGGAAACAAGGTAAGAAAGCTACTCAAGGACAAGGAAGACCAATGTCAAAAATTGCAGCATGAAGTGACATCATTAAGAAAAGAAGTCAACGAAAGAAGCACAACCATCAAGAAACTCAAAGATAGATCCAGCTACTATGAAAATCTTGAAGCTACAATCCTCTCACTAAAAGGAGATCTTGAAGAATCAAAGAAGCAGAATACAGATCTACTCCAAGCTGTTGCAAAACAAGAAAACGAAGTCACCAGCTTAAAATCTCAACTGGAATGTGCCTTCCGAGTTCATCAAATGCAGCAGGATCTGTATGAAGAACAAGAAAAAGAAATTCTCAAACTAAGGGAACAAATGGAAGAAGGAAGGAAAGCTGAAGAAGTTTTGAAAAAGAAATCTCTTGAAAAGGAAGAACAGCTTCAGATTGAGGTAAATATCTTGAAAGGTAAACTAGAAGAAAAGGATAAGCTTTTACGATTTCAAGATAGCTCTAAAGTATTGGATGATATTCTTAGTAGTCAAAGGTCCCCTGCTATAAAGACTGGTCTTGGTTTCCATGAATCTGTTGAAGGTGAATCTAGTTCACAAGGTGAGGCAAGAAACTCTAAAAGGAAATCTAAAGTGATCAACGAAGAAGTGAAAGATCAATCTCATCATCAACCAAGGAAAGAGATTCCTCAAAGAAAATCCTTTACTCCTCCTATGAATAATGTTGAATGTTATGTATGTCATAATCTTGGACATGTTGCAGCTAGATGTAGAAGAAGAAGAGTTCAAGACCATTATGCAGAAAGGTCATCTCAATCAAGGTACTTTTATGGATATTGCTTTGCTTGCAATATGTTTGGTCACAAAGCTACTGATTGTTACAGGAGGAATATGAAACATGTAAGATGTTATGCATGTAACAAGCTTGGACATATAGCCAAGGAATGCAGGAACAAAGTTTGGGCACCATATCAAAAGGAGAAAATGTCATCATCACGCTTGAAGATATGGAGGAAAAAGGAAGTACAGTCAGAAAAGGATGGCATAGTACAATGTACAGACATACCAGAATCAGAGGAAGCTGAAAGTACAGGACGCAGTGCAGTAACAGGAGACCTGCGTGCGGACGCAGGCCAAACCAAGTCCAGGTGCGTCCAGGACGCAGCTCAGTAACTGAAGATGTGCGTGGGGACGCAGAGCGACTGAGGATAAGGTGCGTCCCTGAAGCAAAAGGACGCGGCGCGATAGTAATTTTGGGTGCGTCCCTGAGTAAAAGTACGCGGCGCGATAGTGTTTTTGGGTGCGTCCCTGCAGCAACAGGACGCAGCGCAGCAGAAGATGAAGTGCGTACCTGTCTCAAAGCATTTATTGGCTGATTCTTCTTGATATGCATGATCAGATTTAACAGATGGCACTGGTTCAGGGGGAGCATATGTCCTGAATGCATTGTTGGCATTATGGTCCTTGGTGACAATGCTTATGATTCATCTTGCTATGGTTATGAGTTGATCACATGATCAGATTTATGGTTGATTCTCTAATGATGCTTGCATGGAGTCTTTATTTTCCTTGGCACATACATAGATGAGGTTGGCTGATTTCATGGATGATTATTCAAAGTCGCATTGTTGAAGACATGACGATGATGAGTCACTCATATGCAGCTGTTGACATGTGCATGATGCATGATTTCTTTCTTGGCACAAATGGATGAGGATTGTTGGCTAGATACAGGGATGATTATTCATACATATGTTGATTGATGTTGATACTCTCATTTGATGACACTTGATTCATATAGATCTGGATGGTTGTGAGTTGATGTTGACAGATACTATGGAGCAGATTATACAGTTTTGTTGATGATGTTTGTCATTTGAAAGGTCATAGCAAAACTCATGTTGTAATGGTCTATTGTAGTCATCTCTTCAGGTCATGTAACGGCCTTTGTCCCCCCCACTATGCATGGGATGAAGATGTAATGTATTTGGTTTTCATATTTCTGATGTATTCCCACTTGGTTGGATGGATGATCCTTATTGTGATGGGTGATGGATGTATGTATTGAGTCTTTTGGTGATAGGAAGGTCATTTATGATATATAGAGTCATGTTCTTCTTGTAGAACATCTTTTTGCAGACCTTGCTTATAGTCAGGGGGAGTTTGAGCATGAACAAGCACTATACAGCAGAGCAGACATCTCAGCTTGTTCTCAGAAAGACCATTATCAGATTGGAGCACCATGACATATACAAAGGGGGAGCTCATTTAGAGACTTCAGCAGATCTGGTTCATAGTCAAAGGGAGCATGTTCTTAGGGGGAGCATACCCCTTTGCCCTTGATGTCAAAGGGGGAGAGTGATTCGGTGTTGTTGCCATCAAGTCCAAAGGGGGAGATTGTTGGCATTATGATGCATATGTTGTACTTGATGGCACCACTCTCATAGAAGATCATCTCACTTATATACATTCAGATGAATCTACAGAAGAGATATCAGATGTGACAGCTCAAAGGAATCAAATGGCAAGCTCTTTGTAAGTAGAGGTTCAAATATTGTTGAAATTATGAAGGACGCAGGTACACCTTACAGAAAGTGCGTCCCCGCAGGTATACCATGCAGAACCCGCGTCCAAGGACGCAGGCCAGCCGTTCAGGGGGTGCGTCCACCCTGTGCACACATTTCAAGGCAGAGAAAAGCACGTGGGGGTTTCTTGTGTGGTATCTAGCCGACGATTTTGTGTTTCTATGGTGTCGGCTCGTGGTATTGTTCCATGTTTTGGGGAAGAGCTTGCCTATATAAAGCAAAGGAGTTCATTTGGATTTTGCATCATCTTTGTTGAATATCTTTTGGTGAGATCTAGTCCAGATCTATGAAGGCGAATCTTCTAATGGACTATGATCGCTATGGCGCACGATCAGATCTGTAGATCTGACTGTTTGGGTTAGTCTTGAAGTCTTAATATCTTTCATATCTAAAGAGACGCAGGTACAGTAAGGGTTCAGGTGCGTCCGGGACGCAGGAGCGAACCGGTTCAGGTGCGCCGGACGCAGGCGCAGAAGGGTTCAGGTGCGTCGAGACGCAGGCAGTTCAAAAGACTCAGAGCGAGGGACGCAGGCTATCAGTTGAGCAGAGTGCGTCCGGGACGCGGGCTAGCAGTTGAACAGGGTGCGTCCAGGGACTCAGGCCAGCAGTTGAGCAGGGTGAGTCCGGGACTCAGGCTAGCAGTTGAGCAGGGTGAGTCCGGACTCAGGCTAGCAGTTGAGCAGGGTGCTTCCTTCTCTTAAAATCTTTGTTTATCATTGTTGCATCCTGGGTTTGGTCCTATTATTGTTGATCTAGTTACTACAGTTGATTGGGTGTTTCAGAAGGTTGTTTGAGCTTCAATGTTGTTGTTGGGTCCAGTATGAAAATTGGATGAAATGTGGCCTTTCAAGATTATGAGTTGTGCCTCAATGTATCCAGTATGAAAATTGATGAAACGTGGTACTTAGAGGGAGAAGATTGTAGGCCAGTGCCTACGTACTAGTATCTAAGCTAGTACAAGAGCTAAAGGAAATCTTTGGAGCATTGTAGCAGGTAGTAGCCTGCGTACTAGTAAATGGATCGGCTAGTACAAGAGCAAAGGGGGTTGTAGCTCCCGTACTGGTATGAGGCTGCACCAGTACAAATATTGTAAAAGGATTTTCTTATTAAGAAGAAGATTGAGATGACTTGCAGCAGGTGGTTTTCTCCCGCATTGGGTTTCCACCTTATATCATTGTGTTCATGTGTGTGCCTTATGTGTGATGATCTACTTTATGTTACTGCATCTATTAACTGATAATATGGTTGATAATGTCCTAATGCACTCATTGAAGATCGATTAACTTAATCTTAAGAAGTTGTGGAAGTAGCATATATAAATCTGATTATGGAATTGAAAAAGTTTTATTAATGTGATAATACTGATTCACCCCCCCCTCTCAGTATTATTTCCAACAGTAACCACATCGTCTTTATCATCATTATCATTATCATCATGATCATAATTCATGTCATCGTCATCATCTTCATTATCATCATCATCATAATTATTGGCATTGTCATCAGTTGTTCATAATTTTCAATGTCATAAGAAATATCATCAATGCAGAAAATATGATGATTTTTCGAAAATGGATGAAAATGTGAACAAAAAAAATGGGGGCAACAATAATAGTAAAATTGGATGAAAAGTGGACGCGACATAAGTAGATGCAAAACAAGACAGAAAAAGTGATACAAAAGTGGATGAAAAAGTAGATGCAATATTTGATGCAAACTTGGACACGAAATAGGATGCAAACGCGGATGAAAAAGTGGAAGAAAACATGGGTGCAATAGTAGGCATAAAACTTAGCATGAATTGTGGTGAAACAAATGTGGATGCAACAACAGACGCAAAAAAATGAAAACATGCATGCAAAAATGAGGAAAACTTGGATGCAAAAAGGGATGTAAACATGGACCAAGCATGGGTGCAATAGTGGACACAAAATTAGATGCAAAAGTGGACGCATCAGAAGTGGATGTAAAAGTAGATGAAAAATGAGATGAAAAAAACATAAACAATATTCGATGCAAACTTAGACACAAAAGATGATGCAAATGTGGGTTGCAACATTAGGCACAAGATATGGCACAAATTGTGGCACAACAAAAGTTCATGAAAAAGTGGATGTAACAAAAAACACAAAAAAAATATTCAAAAGTAGATGCATGAAAAGACGCAATAAGGGATGTAAAAGTGGATGCAAACATGGGTGCAACAAGAGAAACAAAATTGGATGCAAAATATGGATGCAATGGAAGTATATGAAAAAAGAAGATGCAAAACCCAATGCATAAACCCAACATAAAAGTGGATGCAAAAAGAGATGCAATATTTGATGCAAATATTGGATGCAAAAGAGGATGCGAACATGGATGCAAAATTGGAAGCAAACATGGGTACAATAGTAAGTGAAAAACATGGCACAAATTGTGGCACAACAAAAGTGGATGTAATGATAGATGCAAAAAAATAAGCAAATGAATATGCAAACGAAGATACAAAAATGGATGCAAAAGTGGATGTAAACATGGGTGCAACAATGGATGCAAAAGTTGATGCAACAAAATTCGATGCAAAACTAGATGAAAAATGAGACACAAAACCCGATGCAAATCCTAATGCAAAAGTGGATACAAAAAGAGATGCAAAAATAGATGTAAAAGTTGATGAAAACCTAGATGTATATGAGGATGCAATCATGGATGCAAAATTAGAAGCAAAAATGGGTGCAAAGGGAGGTGCCAAACTAGGTGCAAATTATGGCACAAGAATTTTGGATGCAATAGTGGACACAATAATGGATGCAAAAGAGGATGTAAATATGGATGCAAAACAAGATGCAAAAGTGGATGCAACAAAACAAGATGCAAAATTATATGAAAAACTAGACATAAACCTTGATGAAAAACTTGGCACAAAGGGGATGCAAAAAATGATGCAAAAATGGATGCAAAAAATGATGCAAAAGAGGATGCAAGAGATGGTGCAAAAATTGATGCAAGTGTAGGCACAAAGAGTTGATAATAGAGGATGCGAAAGAAGGTGAAACAAATTAGGTGCCAAACTTGATGCAAAACATGGTGCAAAGGATGGCACAAAACTTCGCATAAAACCTGGCGTAAAACCTGGTGTAAAACCTAGTGCAAAACCTATTACAATACATGGTGCTAGACTTGGTGTAAGACTTGGTGCAAATTGAGTGCAAATTTTGCATCAAGTTTTGCACCATATTTGATAAATGGACACAAATAGCACCAAAAATGGGCTCTAAACGCAAAAAAGGAAGCAAAATGGACACTAATCACAGGGTTTTGTTGTAGTGAATTCATTCACCATGATAAAATATAAATTAATTAAATATTTACTTAAAATACATTTGAATTGAAAGGGAAGTAAATTTATTTCATTCAATAATAATAATAATATATTAAAGTATGCATTGTTGAAAAATGGAAACAAGAAATTCCAGTTTAATTTGTCCTTGAATTAAATTGTGAATTAAAATCGAATTCTATTCTCATAGCAACTTGTAAATAGTTAATTAAGTTTAATTGACTTAATTAACTTAGGAATTTTGAGTTGGAAGTCTTTTTGTAGTCATGTATGTGTGATCCCTAAATTTTAGGGGTCTAGGATGAGTTTATTTGAGTTGTAATTAGATAACTTAGTTTGACTGAGTTATGGTCAGTTAAACTAGTTCTAACTATTGGAGGAACTAGTAGAGGTCTAGTAGTGAGTTGGTGCACTAGTGCATCCTCAGTGCTACTCCAGCTAACTAGAGATTCACTCAAGAGAAACTCATGCATGTCAATTCAGAGAAAGACCCAGTTGAGTCTAGAGTGCAGGGACAGTGTACTATCAGTTGTATGATTTTCTGAGTTGTACAGATCATGCATGCAATCAGTTATGGACCTAAGTTTGGATTGCGTAGTTTTGGAAGAAGGATTTCCCAATTAAATATAGGTTGATCCTCTTAGGAATTGCGCAAGGAAATAGGGGCTTGGCAAGCAGAAAAATTGGCTAAGTGTTGGCTAGAGCAGGCTTGTGAGGTAGAGAGTTGATTATACTTATGTAGGGATTGTTCTAGTGAGAACAAGCATTGTATTTTCTTCTTGGATTTCTGATTAATGCAATATAGATAGTCGGGTTATTGAGCAGTTTCTTTCCTAGAGAAATATTGTGTTATGTGCGATTGATATTCTTCCTCTTGCTGATTATTGTTTTCATTAATCAATATTGGTTTTTGTTGTTGATAGTCGAGTAGATTATTGTCTTGTGTTTTAGAAAATTACATGAGTTGTTGAATCTACAGAAAAATCTACATGGTATCGGAGTTGAAGACAATATAGAAGAGGAGATTTTGAGTTTGGGGTTACAGGTGAAATTTGAATTTGAAATTCATACTTCAAGATCAACATATGGCTTTCTACGGTTTGAAACTCGAGTATGCCTTGGAAGGTAGCTCGATTTACATAGCCTTGAAGGACATGATGGAGGCAGTGTTGGAGGACAATGGCCTCAAGGAATTTATTGATCAAGACATTCCTAATCCACCAACATCGAATGCTCAGAATCTAGCCGAATGGAAGAAGTGTGTGGCGAAGGCGAGGTGGATAATCCTAGAGGGAGTGTGAGACCTCATTGTCTCGAGTCTTCGTGGCAAGGAAACTCTGTATGCTATGTGGAATGCATTGACGGACCCATTTCAGAATAACAGTGACCATAGGAAATTGGCACTAAAGGAAAAACTCTGAAAGATCAAGATGGAGAAGGGCGACTCAATTCTGAAATACTTTACCAAGTTCACTCATTGTCGAGATGAGCTTGGAAGTGTTGGGATTACTATTTTCGAGGATGATATGGTGATCCTAGCTCTTTTAGGACTCCCCAAAAGTTGGAAAAGTTATCAAGACTATGTCAATGAGAGGGACAAGCTGCCATATTGGGAATGATTTTGGTCAGATTTGGTACAGGAAGAGATTCAAAGGAGCACCAGGGACGGTTCCTCATCAAAGGATGATGATGAGGAAAATTGTGCCTTAGTGGGTAAGGCAAAGAAAGGGAAAGGGAAGGCGTCCCATTCCAAATCAGATTCTTATCATAGAGGCAAGAAGAAATACATATCAAAAGTCAAGTGCTTTCATTGTCACGATCTGAGACATTTTTCTACAAATTTTTCACTCAAGAAGTCCAAGAAGAAGTCCTCGAGAGGAGTGGCGGGTGAGGTTATTTCCTCTCAATTAGAATTGGACTTTTCCCTCATTGCATGCATGGTGTCATCAATGGTGGGTAGTGAGATAGTGGAGCTTCATTCCACATGAATGGAAGCAAGGAGCTCTTCAGTGACTTGGAGGAGAAGGATCTCCAAATGCATATCGAGATGGGTGGCAACGAGAGGTATAGTGTTATTGGATTGGGTATGGTTACCTTTCAGAGGGAGTCAGATTACCCTCTCACCTTGAGTGATGTTATGTATGTTCCCAAGTTGAAGAATAACTTGGTATTTGTTGCCATACTAGAGGATAGAGACTATGATGTTGTATTTATCAAAGGAAAGGCATTCCTTTGACACATAGTCATGTGTTAGGTAAAGAAGATAGGGATTTTAGTTAAGAATCTCTATAAGTTGGAGATATAAGATTGTGTTGCCTTGAGCACGAAAAAAGAGATGGTGTAGAGTCGAGATGTTGGTGAATTGTGGCATAGGCAGTTGGGTCACTTGCATCATGGGGCTTTGAAAATCATGCAGCAGATTTCTATCGGTCTTCCCAAAGGTACGCTAGTTCAAGTTGATACATGCAAGGGGTGTACTTTTAGAAAATTCACCAAAGCTTCCTTTCAAGAAAGAGACGGTCGAACACAGGCGATTCTAGAGTGAGTTCATTCAGATGTGTGTGGACCATTATCGACATCATCCACGACCAAACATAGGAATTATGTTATATTTGTTGATGATTTTTCTCATAAATGTTGGATCTTTTTCATGCAGAAGAAGGATCAAACTTTCGCAAAATTTTTGTGAATTTAAAGCATTGGAAGAGAAAGAGTCTGGAAAGAAGGTTAAAGCTCTGAGGATTGATAACGGTGGTGAGTATGTCTCAAATGAGTTTAAGAACTTTTGTGCGATAGAAGGGATTAAACGGGAGTTGCTGACACCCATGACCCACAGAAAAATGGGGTGGATGAAAGGAAGAATAGAAGAATTTTAGGGGCAACACGGGTGATGTTGCATGATCAGGGCCTACCACTACACTTATGGGTTGAGGCATGCAACACAACTATTTATTTGCAGAACAAAATCCCACATCGAATTCTTGGGATGAGTACACTAGAGGAGGATTTCTCAGGGAAGAGGCCATATGTGGGTCACTTCAGGATTTTGGGGTCATTGATATATTTCCATGTGACCAAAAATGCATGGAAGAATCTTGAGCTAACAACATAGTTGGGGATATTTGTGGGGTACGCTGATACACCTCACAACTATCAAGTGTACCTGTCGACTAGCAGGATGACAGTGGTTCGTGGGGATGTCAAATTCGATGAGGAGAAGGCCATGCAATGTTCCTTTGAGAGGGAGCTTTAGCTACATGCGGTTGAGGAGATTTTACCTCCAAAGGTTGAGGATCCTTAGATTAATGTGGAGCAACCACATGCAAAGGATCCAAGATTGGAGGCATCCACCCAAGCAGAGTCTTCCAGAGATGGGAGAAATCACACCAAAGAGGCTGACAAGTTATTGCATGACGTGAGAGAGAATGTGGGAGCACCCACATCAGAGCGTAGGAAGAGGAGGTCACCTGAGATGTACACTAGATATATGGCCCTTATGAGAGGATGTGTGGTGGGCTCCAGTATTTCAGAAATGATGTTGCAACTCCTGGGACTCCCTTCTTTACTTTTATCAACCCGGTAGTTCGTAACAAACTTGGAAGCAACGGTGCTGTATGCACAAGTACTAGCTCTTGTCGCAAGCTGTCACTTGATCAACTGGCACAAGTTCGCTAGGAGCGTAAGCCAACTTCTATGAGCTCTTAGAAGAAGCTTTTAACTGTGATGGATGAAAGCTAACTCAATAGAGGCTAATCTACTTGAAAAAAGAAGCTGAAAGCTAAAAGGAAATGCAAACCCTAGTTTTACCAACTAACCCTACTAGTGCAAGAAAAGAGATGAAAGTTGTTGAGATGGATGCCATTGACTCTTGGAAAGGTAAAATTCATGTTTCTAAGCTACCTCTAAAGGAAAATATGGAAAAAGCATCTTTTTGTATTTTTGAGTAATTTTGCAGAATTATTATGCATGTGTTTTAACTATTTTTTACTATGCAGAGGTTGATTGGCGAAAGGAAATGAAGTGGGTGCTTGCAGGAGGTTGGGAAGGTGAGAAGAGGGCGTAAGGGGTCCCTAGCACCCTTCTAGAGAATTCCATAATGTTCATATCTCGAAAAACTGCTCACGTGAATTTCTACAGGAAGTCTGCAGGGGTTCTACAAGAAGTTCTATAGGAAGTCCTACAGGAACAGCCGAAAGAGGATTTTAGAGCGTTGATGGTGGAAAAGCAGTGGGAAAGTGGAAATGAAGGATGGATAAGGATGTTAAGGGGTCTATGACCTGGTAAATGAAGCTAAGGGGTGATGAAGATGGTTGGATTTGTTCAAGGATGGAGAGAGAAATGCTGCACAAAGATGTAGAAATTAGGGCAAATTAGGAAAGTGTGGCAAATGAAGGGAAGGAATCTTGGATTAGGGGCTGGAACAGGTTGTATGGTGGAGGAAGGGTAGGTAGGGATGTATTACAGGTGCTCTGCACACTATTTTCCAAAACTTATCAAACAAAGACTGAAAAAACAGAGATCTATCTTTTTTGACCTAATCTGACCTAAAAACCAGAAACATGATGAACAGAAGTGTATAGACAGGAAATCATGCAAGATAACCGTGGAAACTAAGCAGGAAAATATCTAAACATGCAAGCACAACTGATATCAAATTTTCCAACTTAAAATCTAACACTAGCAATTGCATTGAAAGGAAAACATAGTGTTTTTGTGGTAGCAAGTATGCCTTGGTCTCAGCTCATGGTCCCAAGGAGGGAGAGATGAGATCGAGGACTACTTGATGGCACTTTTTGCAGATATTTTCTGTCACCAAACTATCAAATCAACCTGAAGCATAAAACTATCTTAATCATCAAAAACAATCTAAGTAACAAAGTAAGATTTTAACGTAAATAACATAAATTATTTTATAAATGCAAGAAAAACACATAAAAGTACACAAAGGAGGTACTAGAACTTGGGGTTGGGCCCAACCCCAAGAGCTACAGCCTCCTAAGAAAGCTCAAAGCTGGTGCAAAGCGAGATTCATCTTCATTAATCCAAAATAATAGTCATGTCACAAAATTGTTTATGGCAGGAGCTTGAAAATGAGGTGAAATACAGAGCTGCACTAAAGTGCAAAAACAAACTGTTCAATAGCTAAACTAACAAGGCTTGAAGCCTTCCTACTTATGCAACACGAGGACCCCCAACAGTCCTCCTTAACTTTAGGAGCTTGGCTACTTAAAACTGCAGTTAATCAACCACTTCACAAAACCTTCTCGGTTGCCGCTTGAAATCATCTTTGGTGGGTTGTTGAAATCAGAGCTGATGGTGGAGAACTCAAGGAAGGGGTCATTTAATGCAGGAGACACCCTTCCTACAAATCCTCAGCCTTGTTCCTTCGTATTTGGCTGCCAAATTTCTCATAAATGCTTGACCTTGGTCCAAAAGATGTCCAAAAATTTGCAATAAGCACGTATTAGACTTTGTGGTCAAGTGACTATTCTCATTCATTCAATTAACATAAATATATTCAGAAGCATACATAAAACTATGAAGAATGGTGGATTAATCGAGAATAAATGGCAAAATGAGCCCATAAAGTTACCCATTTTTGGGGTTCATCATCACCCCCCTACTGAATGTGTTGCTGATCCTCTGAGCAACTAATCCAATTCATCATCTTTGATTGCTTTGACTACCTCTCTGACATCCCAGGCTTCCAAGGTGATGTCCTCTTCTCGGTCATGAAACCCTACCTTTCTTTCTACCTCCTCCCATTGCCTGTGTTCTTCTTCTGTTTTACCCTCTACTTGAATGTCATGTGCTCCCTCATCCTTATCCTTCTGAATTTCTTCAGTTTGCTCCCCCTCCTCACTACTATATGGGGTGATGTTCTCAGCCAAAGTTCTAATGCTATCATCCCTGGACATATTTCTGAAGGTTTCCCAATATATGGAGACAATATAGGTGTGTAAAGCATCTTCCACCAACAATTTGATGAGCCCATGGTGGGCCAACTGATCCGGGATCCCTTCATTTAGCTTTGTACCACATTCAATTAAGGACTGAAGAAGAAAATATGGGATGCTCAGTTTCTTGGCTGGAGGCAAGTCCATCCCGTACCTTAATTCATGCAACAACCTGAAATCGTATCCATAAATGATGTTGAACCTCCCTTCACATGTGATATAATTCATTATTTGATAACTAACTTCGCTCCAGAGAGGTGGCAAGCTTGTCCTTCTAACCCCATTTTTGTCTTCTACAGGATGCTCCTCAAGCAGAAAAAATGTTTTCTTAGCAACTTGTCCCAATGATCTCTCCTCCTTGCTCCAAAGGAGCCCCAATGGTAGATCAGTAATTCTACTGATGAGCTCAGGGGTAAGTTCTAGGGTCAAACCCCTAAAACTAACTGTGGCATGTGTCTTTGAATGTGGTCTCAGGGACATCAAAAACTCTTCAGTTATCTCTTCATCATAACCCTGAATTTTTTCAAAGAAGGATATCCAATTTTCCCGGGTGAAAAGGTCCACCACCTCAGGGTGCTTGTGCAACTTGCTAGAGTCTGAGGGTTCTTTCCTTATGAATCCTCCTGGCATGGTGTTGAGTGCTCTTTTTATGTTTCAATCAGAAGAGAAAATGCTCAGGTGGAAAAAACAGTCAATCACTGAAATAGAGGATAGCTGAATTCGATTTCTTCTGAACCCAAGAAGGAATTTCTCATGTGTTCCTTACAATATAATGTAGCAATAATTCCCTTGTTTTAAAACTACTGTCACCCAGAATTTGACTGTTTGTTTATGAAAAGAAGATTTTTTACAAAACAAAGTATAAGGACACACGTTCTTTTCTCATCACATAGATAGATATGTAAATTCAGGTTTTTTCACACACACACACAGGCTGGCCTCTACTGCTACATGTATCTTCCTTACAGGAGAATTTAAAAATGATGAAGAGATTTCGAATGCAAAGAAAGAACTGGGTAAACTCAGTGAAATATCCAGGCATACTTTCACTTTTTTCTCAATGCACAGGCAGACTTTTACTCTCATTTTTCAATCTAATGCCATGTTCAATTCACCGCCTTGCACAAACAAATCATGCACAGAGGAGTTTTCCCGAGCCTACCTCGTTTTGAGCTTGAATTCTGATGAAAAATCTGAATTTCCTCTCCGCAGAGTTGTTCTCTGCCTTTCCTGTAGAACCCTTCCTGTAGAAATCTCCCGGCTCCTGTAGAATAGAACTGTGCTTCCGGTAGAGCCCGATAGGCGGGAGATTTTCGAAAACAGGCAGAAAAACTAGTGGAGGACGACTAGTTAACTGCTCTGGAAGTAGTGGATGCGTACTCCAGTCGAGAATGTCGTGAGTGTAGAATGAACAGAGGGTGGTGCATGTTTCAACTGAGCGGTCTTTTAACTGCGACGTGATTCGTGGTGAGGGGATGAGGTGGCTGGACCGGACCGTTGATCCAACGTCACAACCATAATGTTTCTGCATGTCGTCTGACCGCCATCACCTCCTTTCTCCCGTTATCCGCTGCCACTACTACCAATCCCGATGATTTCTTCCTGAATGGACACTCCACACGTGCTGGCTGCACATCGAATCGGCAGTTTTGAATGTAACGGGGCTCGTTTGGATTCCACGAGGATGTGTGACTGGATGAGGGTGGACAGTTGACTGGCCACTAATTTCACTCAACCCAAACCATTCCCATAGTAATGCAGCCTTGAAATATGATTTATGCAATTGAAGAACGAGTTTAGGCACTTACCTGCATAGTCACGGCCGTGTTATGCAGATTTCAGATTTTGTAACCCATTTCTTCGTTTGTTGTTGTTGCATGCACACTGCATGCTCGGCCTCGACTGTTGCTGATGTTCACACATCCAAGCAAAGCTCCATGCATGTTTCATATGCCATATTCTGTCGTCCCTATCTCTGGAGCAGGTCTTTTAGAGGGATCAGCTGCTACAGGAATCCTGTAGGATGTCCTGTAGCTGCTTCTCCTCCTAGAATGCAAGCTAGAATGAGCAGGGCTATACTATTGATGAGGGTCTCGACTGATGAGGAGTCTAGATGGAGGGTATCAGGTATGGTGAGTGAAAAATTGTTGCTTAGATTTGTCATTAAAAATTTTCGCTGGCAGCATGAAGGAAATAGGATTTCTGTGTGTGACTGTGCAGGGACATAAAAATGAGTGTAATGGAGGTGTACAGAGATGGAAAAAGGGTGACATATGGCGATGGATGGAAACAGGGAGGTTTATAGACCTCATAGACAGATTCCCAACCTTCGGGTCCCCTTCTGAGATTGATTTTGGCTTGTTTGTAGGTTCTACAGGATCTTCTTCTAGAAGACACAAAACTTCCTGTAGAAGGTGAAATCTTAGCCCGAATGAGACCAAATATTAGGAAAGGGTAATGGTCATGGAGGAATGGATTGTGAGGGATGCTTGCAGCCTGGTGCTAACCTCTGCCTTTGTCTTGATCAATCCTCCTAAACTTGTAATGACCTTCCTGCGACCTTCAATTTATTCAACAGAAATTAGGTTTTTTTTCTTTTTTTCTTTTTTTCTTTTTTTCTTTTTCTGAGATAGCTAGGGCGGCTCCAGGAGGTTTTCACCCTCACTGTCTGCCCTGGGTGCTTCCAAGAGGTTTTCACCCAAGGATATTTTTTTTTCTTTTTTTTTAGTGTGTTCAAGGTGTGGGTGGAGTGGAGACAGGGGCTTGTTCCACTACCAACACTGATTTATCCAGAGTTTCAATGAACTCCTATTTAGAAAGGGGTTTCCTGTAGATTTTCAATTGATGCCCATTGACGAGCATGGGGATGGCTTGTTCATCAATGGTCCTAATAAGGACTGAACCATTGCCGTTGCATTTCTCCACGGTATATTGTCCCAGCCATCTTGTCCTCAGCCTTCCTTTGAAATCCTTGTATCTTGAATCATATAACAGCGCCCAATCTCCTGGTTGAAATTGCTTTTCCTTAAGGTGTCGGTCATGCTATATCTTTCTTTGAAGTTGGACTACCTCTGAGTGGAGAAGGGCCTGCATTCTCTATTCATCTAATCCATTCAGCTGAAGTAATATTTCCTATTTTGCATGGCTGAGATCTAGGTCCAGCTAAGCTGCCAACCTCAATGTGTTATATTCAAATTCTATGGACAGCAAAGCCTTCTTCTCGTAGACTAGCTCATAAGGTGTGAAACCTATTGTAGTTTTCCAAGTAGTGTTGTAGGCCCGGGTGGCCTCAACCAAGTGATCTGCCCAATCTTTTCTATTGCTGCTCACCACTTTAGTCAAAATCTCTTCCAAAGCTCTGTTAGTGACTTCCACCTGTCCATTTTCTTGCGGATGATAAGGGGTGGAAGTTTTGTGCTTAATCTTGTGATGAGCGAGCAGGTCTTCAATCAGGTGAGAGGTAAACTGACTTCCTTGATCTGTGACTAATTCTCTTGGGTAGCCAAACTTGTAGAAGATATTTTCCCTCAAAAACTCAGCTACTTTTTCTTTTGTTGCTGCCTTGATTGCCTTTGTTTCTGCCCACTTTGTCAGGTAGTCCGTGCACACAATGATGTAAGACTTTTGTTTTGAAGGAGGGTTGATAGGACCCACAAAGTCCATGCCCCACTTCTCAAATGGCTCGAAAGTCACTTGAGGTTGGAGGGGCATCTCATCCCTTGGAGTCGGTTTCCCCATCCTTTGACATCGGTCACATTGGCTGATGTATCTCCTGACATCTTGATGAAGAGTGGGCCAATAGTAGCCTGCCTATAGAATTTTGAAGGCGGTTCTTTTTGTTACAAAGTGGCCTCCACAGGGCCCAACATGACAGGTTAAGAGGATGTCAAAAACTTCCTCCTCCCTGACACAATGCCTCAAAATCTGATCTGGACCAATTTTAAACAGGTTGCCTCCAATCCAAGTGAATGGAGCACTTTTCCTCACGATCTTGCTCTTCTCTTTTGAGGATAAGTGTGGCGGAAACTATGCTGAAACCAAGTAATTTTCTTTTTTAGCAAACCATGGAGAGAGTACTGATAGCAAAAAGGTGTTCATATGGCATTTGATCATCCACCATCCCTTCTTCACCTGCAGGCAAATCTAGTCTAGACAGAAAATCAGCAACAACATTTTCCTTACCTGGCTTATCAACAATGGTCAAATCAAATTGCTGCAATAAAAGTAACCATCTAATGATACGAGCATTTACATCAGGTTTATTCATCAAATACCTAATTGCAGCATGATCAGTGTGTACGAATGTTTGATAACTAGTGATGTAGTGTCTGAACTTGTTTAGGGAATGGACTACAACTAGGAGCTCTTTCTCAGTTACGGTATAGTTTAACTCTGCCTTGGATAGGTTTTTACTGACAAAATATATGGCATATGGTAGCTTCTCTTCAACTTGTCCTAAGGCTACTCCTATGGCTTTGTTCGAGGCATCTGTGTGAATGTGGAAAGGTAGGGCCCAGTTTGGACCTCTCAAGATTGGAGCAGTTATCAGCTTACCTTTCAACGCATCCAGAGCCTCTTGATAGTTGCCAATCCATATAAACTCAACATCTTTCCCCAAAAGACCAAACAATGGAGGCTAGTTTACTGAAATCTTTAATGAATATTCTATAATATCCTGCTAAGCCTAGAAAACTTTGAACATCTCTTACCTTTTGAGGAGGTGGGACCCATTGGATGATAGCAATCTTGTTGGGATCCACCTGTAATCCTTGCTGAGAAATTGTATGACCTAGCACGGTCCCTTCAGTCATTAGGAATTCACATTTTTCAGGACTGAGGGACAGGTTCATTTCAATACATTTGGTTAAAACTTTTCCCAGGTTAGTCAATGCTTCTTGGAAGTTAGAACCATAAGGGGTAAAGTCATCCATATAGATTTCCACTGAATCATGAACCAGCTCAGTGAATATACTCAGTACTGCTCTCTGGAAAGTGGCAGGAGCGTTGCATAACCCAAAGGGAAGGACCCAATAGGCAAAGGTACCCCATGGACAAGTGAAAGTGGTCTTATCTTGGTCTTCCGAGCTGATTTGGATCTGATTATACCCGCTAAACCCATCTAGGAAGGAAAAGAACTTCTTCCCTGCAAGACCATCTAACACTTGATCTATGAAAGGCAAAGGGGAATGGTCCTTCTTGGTAGCTTTGTTAAGTTCTCGATAGTCTACATAGATTCTCCACTTCTCGTTTTTCTTGGGCACAAGCACCAAAGGAGAAACCCAATCGCTGTCAAAGATGGGGTAGATGAATCCTACATCCAGTAACTTTTGCAGTTCTCCTTTGACAATGTCCTTAAGGGCTAGATTCATTCTCCTTTGAGGCTGCCTGACTAGTTTACAATCCTCTTTAATGTAAATGTGATGGGTACAGACTGAGGGGTGGACTCCTTTCATCTCCTTATAGCTCCAAGCAAAAGCATCCAAATGGTTGTTCAATAAGCTACACAGCTCCTTCTCCTGAGAGGGAGATAGGGATGTGTTGATCTTCAAGGTTCTTTCATGGCCGAATTCCACATTCTTAACTTGGGGAGAGGTCGAATTAGCCACACAGAGATCCACTAAAGCACTGGCTTGGGTGTCTTCTGATGAGCCCCAAATTTGGTAACATTTAAGGCTCATTTGGCCTAACTACCCTTGCTCAACCCTTCATTTTTCATGACTGATGCATCATTTTCTTAGTATATTTATGTCATTTGTACAAATGAGGGCAGTCACTATTCCTAGGTGGCTAACACGTGTTTATTTCAGGTTTTTTGACAATTAATGGAGCAAAACCATGCAGATGTGGGCTAGGAGACATCCAAGATGGGATTGAGATTTTGTAGGAAGGTTGTCCACAGCATTGAATGGCCTTCCTCGTGATCTTCACCCCCAACTCCGAGCTCCAACAGCCACCACCACCGAGTTAGAAGGCAGCCAAACGGATTTTGAGGAAGCAGCAGTTCACTCCTAGTTTGGTCAGCCAAATCCCACTGATTTAGGAGGCCAGCTTGGGACCTCATAATGTATAAATGATGAGGCTGTAGCCTTCGAAAAGGACTTTTGAAACCTTGTTGCACATTCTGGATTACGAGCTGTTAGCTCTATTTTGCTCTTTTGTAAGCCATTTTTGGCATGTTATTTGACTTATGATTATTATCTTTTAATGGAAAGCAGGCAGATTTGAGTTCAGTTCTGAGTTCTTAAAGGAGCCATAGCTCTCGGGGTTGGGCCCAACCTGAGAGCCTAAGGCCTCCTTCCTTTGTATTGTTATCTTTCTTTCAGCATCGTGTTTTTGTTCTTTTCCTTTACATGCATTTGGAAACGTAGTTTGCTGAGCTAGATTCCTTGGTGTGGTTAAGTAGGTTAGTTTTATGAGACAGAGTTGCTTCAGCAGTTTTAGAATAGAGTAAAGAGATTGGAGGTAATAAGAGTTCCAAAAAAGGGTTGATTGCACACTCATTTTCACCTTTGTTTAGGGGCTGGAATTGCAGACAGTGCCACCCACCAAAAACATTGTTTTACATGTTCATGCAATCTTTGATGCAATATTTTCGTTTGTAGAAGTGTCCATGCGTTCAGATCTTGTGGAATGATTCTTTGCTTCAGCACCATGCATGATTTTCCTTAGAAATAACGTTGTTGTTCTTTGGTTTTATTAAACAGTTAGAATAGGTTAATGATATTTCGGTTATGTGCAGGACGTGGATGATTTGTTTCGTTTACACTATGCAGTACTACTCCCTCACTCTCTTATCCTTCTAAGCCATGCCCAGACCAACTACTCATCTCCCAATTAGACCCCTATCTCTCAACCATTCTATCACCCTCGTTATTCTACCTTTTTCGACCTTCCATTCCTACTACCCTCTTTAAGACAACCTAGTTTAGCACACCCCCTCTTCATCTCATCCCTCTGTCACTGAGTCACTACAAACTCCTCCCTTACCTCCCTATCCATCCATGCAACCTCTTCCAGTCACCCATCACCCAGAAATCCGAGTATAGGACATCCTGTAGGAATTACTGAACTTCCTGTAGAAATTCTGAACATCCTGTAGAACCCCTGCAGACTTCCTGTAGAAGCTCATACACTCAGTCGCTTGGCATCCAAACTTTGTGAAACTCTCTGAAAGGATGTTAGGGACCCCTTAGACCCTCTCTGAGCCTTCCTGACCTCTTCCAAGCATTTCTCCCCTTGACCTACCCTTGCACAGTAAAGACCCAATTAGAAGCACATGCATAATAATTCCAACAACTTGAACAAAAATACAAAAATATATTCTCTTCAGATAAAAGTAGTCTAGACACATGCATCTCACCTTCATAGAAGTAATGGCATCACTTTCAGTAGTTTGCATTCTCACCGTTGCATCAGTAGGACTAGCTGGTAGAATTAGGGTTTGCTAGGGTTTTCATTTCTTGTTGGCTTTCAGTTCATTTCTGCAAAGTAGGTTAATTTCCTTTGAGTCAGCTTTCATTCATCGGTTAAAAATCTTCTTCTAAGAGCTCATAGAAGTTGGCTTGAGCCCCTAGCGGACTTGTGCCAACTGATCAAGTGACAGCTGCGGCAAGAGCTAGTACTTGTGCATACAGCACCGTCGCTTCCAAGTTTGTTACGAACTACCGGGTTGATAAAATTAGAGAAGGAAGCTCCAGGAGTTGTAGCATTATTGCTACAATACTGGAGCCCACCATCTTTTTGGCGTCGTTGCCGGGGAAGCGTCAGAGTATTAGTGATTGTTGCTTTCCTTCTATTTTCCTACTCTCGCCTTCTGCTAAGTAGTTTATTTCATTTCCATTCTGCAAAAGTAGCATAGGCATTTCCTGCTTTCATAGATTAACATTTCAATTCCACAATTTCATTTTTGCAAGCGTAGATTAACATTTCAATTCCTGCAATTTCATTTGAGCAAAATAGATTAGTCCTTTCCTGCTTTCATTTCAATTCTGCATTTTCATTTCAGCAAGATAGTTAGTTGTAGTTCAATCTGTTTCAGTTTTTGCAGGTACCAGAGAAAAAAAAACAAAAGCAATCAAAAGTCTTTCCATTTCATGCCTCGTAGGAATCGAGATAAAACAGGAAATTTCATACCCAACACCCCCACCACATCACTAAGTCACCCTTCTCTCTTCTTTGGTGACAGTGATCCAGAAGAACTTATAGGCGAACCTCCTGAGAGATACGAAGATCCTATAGCAGAAGAAGAGTTAGAGAACACTCCATCTGAAGCCATGGCTGACCATAGGGGAGAAGATGAGAGAATAGAAGGTGCCTTCCCCATCCGAGAGACCAATGGAGACATGAAAATGAAGAACATAAGCCCTTCTGCTTTACCTCACTTCCATGGACTGACTACTGAGGACCCTGATACCTTCCTGTTTGAGTTTGCTGTCCTTTGTCGAACCTATGACTATACTGAAGATGAGCAGAAACTGAAACTCTTCCCCTCAACCCTTAAGGATGCAGCATTACGCTGGTTCATGGGCTTACCTGGGAACAATATCACTACTTGGGCTCAGATGCAGCAAGCTTTCAATACCAAATACTGGGACTACTGTAGGTCCAAGGAAACCAAGGGAGAAATCTTTCGGATGACCATGGGGAATGATGAGTCCTTAGAGGATTACGAGGAAAGGTTCCAACTTAGCTATAAACGGGCCAGGTGCACACTTGACCCTGAATCCCTCAAGTTGGTTCTGCTCCGAGGAGTCCCTAAAGACATCTTAGATACCCTTCACATGCTAGCTGGAGGAGATATTTACCAACTACCTTATGAGGACATAAAGACTGTGTTTAGAAACCACTCTAGGGCAGCCCGGAAAAGAGGTAGAGGAAACCTCCTCTCAGCTGGTATTCCTTTCTCCAAACATGAGTTTGCAAATCAATTAGAGGACCTCAAAAGTGAGGTGAGACAGACCATTGCCATGCAACTTGATACATTCCGAATCCAGCAGAAGAAAGAAGAAGCTGAGAGGGCCTTGGCTATCTTCTGCCCTAGGTGTACGAGGAAACATCCCAAGAACGAATGCCCATTACATTCGGTTGAAGTATGTTTTGTTTGTGAGGAGGACCACCCCACAAACCAATGTCCAACCTTACCTGGGCTTAAAGCCATGTATCAAGGGACAGAAGCACCCACTGAACCTCTCTATTTCCTCAACCAAAGGAGGCCACAAGGACCTAGACCTTACCAACAGGGGATGCAAGGGACACCCCAAGCTTATTACAACCCCAACCAATCTGCTCCTATGCCTTCCTGGGGACCCCCTGTTCATTCTTCCTGGTCTATACCTCCTCCATGGTCTTACCCACCTCAGTACCATACTCAGCCCACTACTCATTCGTTCCACTCACATGCCCAGCCACAGCCTCAGTGGAATGCACCTCAATCGGGGTGGAGGCCCTAGTACAATACTCCTCCCGCCATTTTGCCTCCACCACCAGCTCAACCACAACCATTGCCTCCTACTCCTCCAAGGCAACATCAAATGCCTGCTCAACCGAACTCGAACCCCAACAACAGACAGGCCCAGCAGGTATATACTGGGGAAACATCATGCCCTACCTATGTTGTGGAGATCCAGGAGATCAATCTGTGATCTGGAAAGACTCTTCCGGATCGCCAACCTCCTCCCCCAGAGGACGAGGAAGATAAACAGGAAAGTGAACCAAAGGCCATTCCACCCTTTCCAGAGAGACTAACAGCTACCACACAACCCAACCTAGAGGAGGATGAGCTTCTGGGAGAGCTCAAACAGTTGTGTGTGAAAATACCACGTCTCCAAGCCATCAAAGATGTACCGATATACAAAAAACTGGTTAAGGAAAAGTGTTTTAGACACCCAGGCAGGCGAAAGAGAGATGCTTCGACCATTAATGTCATAGGACAACTGTCTGATCTTATGTTGGGACAAGTCATCTGCCCAAAGTATTTGGATCCTGGGAGTCCTGTAGTTGATGTCCACATCAATGGCACCATCATACCTCACACATTGATTGATCTGGGGGCTGCCATTAATGTGATGACCAGGGATACCATGCTCAAACTCAACCTTCAGGGTTCCTTGAGAAAGACCTCGACAGTCCTACAACTAGCAGATCGCTCCACCGTGACTCCTGAAGGGATTGTAGAGGATGTCTTGGTCTCTGTTGACTCTTGGGAATACCCTGCAGATTTCTTGGTTCTGCAACCAAAGGCAAAGCTTACTGGATACCCTCTTATTTTGGGAAGGCCTTGGTTAGCCACTACCGATGCTTACATAAGCTGCCGTGCAGGAAACATGACCATCAAAAATGGTCCTATGTCCAAGCAGCTAGTCCTGTACCCTCCTGCCCAACCCTCATTAGAGCATGACTTACCACTTTGGTTGGAGGAAGGAGAAGAGGATGAGGTGTACTCAGCACCTTTGTGCACCCTAGACACCACTAGGGGAGACCCCCCAACCGAGGATGATTTGATTGAGACCTTGATCCAGAATCCACCTCCCAGTGCACTGTCCTTAGAGGAATTGGTGGAGGATGCCCAAGCCAACACCTTAGTGGACCTTTGTGTGACCAACCCTGTCACTCCCAGAGTCAAAAGTGTGGAGTTCGGCCCTGAGAGAACGTTAAAGATCAGCTCCTCCCTATCTCCTTCCCAGGAAAAGGAGCTGTGTAGTCTGTTGGCCAGTCATCTAGATGCTTTTGCTTGGAGCTATAAGGAGATGAAAGGAGTCCATCCTTCGGTCTATACCCATAACATCTCCATCAAAGAGGATTGTAAACCAGTTAGGCAACCCCAGAGGAGAATGAATCCAGCCCTTAAGGACATCGTCAAGGAAGAATTGCAGAAACTATTGGATGTCGGATTCATTTACCCCATCTCAGATAGCGAATGGGTGTCCCCCCTGGTGTTGGTTCCCGAGAAAAATGGGAAGTGGAGAATCTGTGTGGACTACCGAGAACTAAACAAAGCTACCAAGAAAGACCATTTTCCTCTACCTTTCATAGATCAAGTGTTGGATGGACTGGCAGGAAAGAAGTTTTTCTCTTTCTTAGATGGGTTTAGCGGGTACAACCAGATCCAAATCAGCCCGGGAGACCAAGATAAGACCACCTTCACTTTTCCTTGGGGTACCTTTGCTTACCGAGTTCTTCCCTTTGGACTATGCAATGCTCCTGCCACCTTCCAGAGAGCCATCTTGAGCATCTTTTCTGAGCTGGTCCATGATTCGGTGGAAATCTATATGGATGACTTCACTCCTTATGGGTCCAACTTCCAGGAAGCATTGTCCAATCTGGGAAAAGTCCTAACCAAGTGCATTGAGATGAACCTGTCCCTTAGTCCTGAAAAGTGTGAATTCTTGATGACTGAAGGGACCGTGCTAGGCCATACCATTTCTTGCCAAGGGTTACAAGTGGATCCTAACAAAATTGCTCTTATCAAGAAGGTTCCACCTCCTCAGAAGGTAAGAGATGTTCGGCGTTTCTTAGGATTAGCAGGGTATTATCAGAGATTCATTAAAGACTTCAGCAAGCTAGCCTCACCATTGTTTGGCCTCTTGGAAAAAGATGTTGAGTTTCAGTGGACTGACGATTGTCAGAAGGCTCTGAATGAGTTAAAAGACAAGTTGGTGTCTGCCCCAATCTTGATAGGTCCAAACTGGGCCCTACCTTTCCACATCCACACTGATGCTTCGAACAAAGCCATAGGGGCAGCCTTAGGACAAGTTGAACAAAAACTTCCATATGCCATCTACTTTGTCAGCAAAAACTTATCCAAGGCAGAACTGAACTACACTGTAACTGAGAAAGAATTCTTGGCCGTGGTCCATGCACTGAACAAGTTCCGACATTATATCACTGGCTATCAAACGTTTGTACATACTGATCATGCTACAATTAGATATTTAATGAATAAACCAGATGTGAATGCTCGTATTATTAGATGGTTACTTTTGTTGCAGCGGTTTGATTTGACTATCGTTGACAAACCAGGTAAAGAAATGGTTGTTGCTGACTTTTTGTCTAGATTGGATTTATCTGCAGATGAGGATGGAACAGTGGATGACCAGATGCCTGACGAACATCTGTTTGCTATTTCAGTACTCTCTCCATGGTTTGCTGATATAGCAAAATACCTTGTTTCAGCACAGTTCCCTCCGCACCTATCCTCAAGAGAGAAGAGCATAATCGTCAGAAAGAGTGCCTCATTCACTTGGATCGGGGGCAACTTGTTCAAGCTTGGCCCTGATCAGATCTTAAGGAGTTGTTTAAGGGAGGAGGAAGTCTTTGATATCCTCCTCACCTGTCATGATGGGCCTTGTGGAGGACATTTTGCAGCAAAGAAGACTGCCTTCAAAATCCTACAGGCAGGCTACTATTGGCCCACGCTTCATCAAGATGTCAGAAGGTATATCAGCCAATGTGACCAATGCCAAAGGATGGGGAAACCGACTCCAAGGGATGAAATGCCTCTCCAACCTCAAGTGACTCTTGAGCCATTTGAGAAGTGGGGTATGGACTTTGTGGGTCCAATCAATCCTCCTTCGAGGCAAAGATCTTACATCATTGTGTGCACAGACTACCTGACAAAGTGGGCAGAAACCAAGGCAATCAAAGCAGCGACAGAAGAAAAGGTGGCTGAGTTCTTAAGAGAAAACATTTTCTACAAGTTTGGCTACCCAAGAGAGCTAGTCACCAATCAAGGAAGCCAGTTCACCTCCAACTTAATTGAAGACCTACTCGCTCATCACAAAATCAAGCATAGGACTTCCACCCCCTATCATCCTCAAGCAAATGGGCAGGTGGAAGTCACCAATAGAGCATTGGAAGGGATCTTGACTAAGGTGGTGAGCAGCAGCAGGAAAGATTGGGCAGATCGCCTGGTTGAGGCCACATGGGCTTACAACACCACTTGGAAGACCACAATCGGCTTCACACCTTATGAGCTGGTATATGGGAAGAGAGCTTTGCTGTCAATTGAATTCGAGTACAACACCTTGAGGATGGCAGCTCAGCTAGACCTAGATCATATCCATGCCCAACAAAAAAGGTTATTGCAGCTGAATGGATTGGACGAGCACCGAATGCAGGCCCTTCTTCACTCAGAAGTGGTTCAACTTCAGAGGAAGGTGTGGCATGACCAACACCTCAATGACAAGAAATTTCAGCCGGGAGATTGGGCATTGTTGTATGATTCCAGGCATAAAGATTTCAAGGGAAAGCTGAGAACCAGATGGCTGGGACCATATGCAGTGGAAAAATGTAATGACAATGGATCTGTACTTATTCGGACCATTGATGAGGAGGCCATCCCTATGCTTGTCAATGGGCATCGGTTGAAGATCTACAGAAAGCCTCTGTCAAGGCAAGAATTCATCAAAACTGTGGAAAAATCAGTGCTGGTCATAGAGAAGGGTTCTGCCTCTGTTTTGGGCATACCCTGAGTTCAAAAAAAAAAAAAAAATAATAATAATAATAATAAAGATCCTTGGGTGAAAACCTTTCTGAGGCGCTCAAGGCAGATGGTAAGGGTGAAAACCTCATTGAGGCGCCCCTGCTGTCTTTCAAAAAAAAAAAAAAGAGGAGAGAAAAATAAAGATCCTTGGGTGAAAACCTCTCTGAGGCGCTCAAGGCAGATGGTAAGGGTGAAAACCTCATTGAGGCGCCCCTGCTGTCTTTCAAAAAAAAAAAAACAATAAACAAAAAGAAAAAACAGGTAAGCAAGTTCACAATGTGGCAATGTATGCAGGTTGCAGGTATTCCATGCAGGAAAAGAGGCCCACAATTCAAAGACAAGGGTCCCTACTATGTTACCAGGTGACCTCACCATCACTCCCTCCAGAAACACTCATCTCTTCCAAGATCTGGGCACAATTTGATCACAGATTAGCCTCCTACAGGAAGCTACAGGACGTTCTACAGGAAGTCCTGTATTTCTACAGGAAACTTCCTGTAGAAGCTTGGGACGGCCCAGAACTGACTGTGTGAGGAGATCTAACGCCCGAGGTCAGGCATGGAGGCATGCAAGCTACTCTTTTCGCCATCACGCACTGCTGTCACCTCCTTCTACCACCCCAGTTGCCATGCAATGGAAAACACCTGCACAGTCAAATCAGAACACTGAATTATCAGAGGAAGCGATTCTCAATGGAAAAAAGATGCAGAGATACCATGCAATACTCATCACAGCTATCCAAGGGCCCTGCGATCATGATCGTAATGCCACCGGTTTCACCGTTCAGCATGCACCCGAGGAGGAAAAACTGCTACAGGACATCCTACAGGAATCCCGTAGCAGTTCAGCCAGCTGGAGTGTACACTATCAAAACGCCTGCAGAACATAGAGCGGGCACATGCACCATCCGCAGCTAGGTAATAAGCTCCGTAGCCAGCAGCAGTCTGCGAGGAAGAACCCCCGTGCCTGTGCACGACGCAGCAACCAGCAAATCCATTCACCATCGTCCTGAAACCTGGAAATCATGTCGCGGCCGCACAGGTAAGTGCCTCACCCTTCTTTCGTTCGAATTACATGAATAATACTATGAAATGTTTGCAAGTGTGGGAATGAACGGGTTGAGCAGTCGAATGGCCATTCCACTGACCACGACGACCAGTCGGATTTGGTAAGTGGCGGTCGTGGCAAGCAAATCGGGTAATAGACACGTGAGAAGTGTCCAGTCGGGGAGAAGCGGCGTTTTAACAGAAATGACGGCGGCGGATCTGCGGAGAATGATGCGGCAGTCAGGGAAACTTGCAGTGGAATGATTAGGTGACGTCGTCCAACGGTCCGGCAGGGACAACTCACCCCCGCGCCACGAATTCCGCCGGGATTCAAATCCATCGGCTAGATCGCCACCCCACGCATTTATCATCAGCCGTTTTGAAGTCGAGTGAGCGTCCGAATTTATCTGAAGCTCGTTACTCCAAGTCTTCGGCTTGTTCGAGCGTCTGGTAGCGGCACAGAAGGAGCAGAACCACTGCAGTGCTCTCCAGAACCCGTGCGCTGTTTCTACAGGAAAGCTACGCTACAGGAAGCTCACTGCCACGAGGAAAATCGGGCTCTTCACGCCAAAGGTGGCGAATTGGAAAAGGTAAGCCTGAACTTGTTCCTCCCATGCAATTGGTTTCGAGGGTGGCGGAGTCGACGTTCTCAAGAACGTAAAACTACAGTCTGGTCATAAAATTGTAAGCGTCGTCGTCGAAGTATATGTGGGATTTTCTACAGGATGTGATTTTTAAGGCTCATCTGTAGATAGTCTTCGCGAATTGTGTGCGTGGCAGAGGCGTAGTTCTACGCTCTGTCCCAAAAGGCTAGTTTTTGATACGCACCCGCCACCTCCAGCTAACATAGCAGGTTTTCACCATGCCGGGTGGATTCATCAGAAAAGAACCGACCGACTCAAAGAAACTAAGGGAGAACCCTGAGGTGGTAGAGCTGTTCACTCGTGCGCAATGGATGTCGTTCTGCGACAAACTTCAAGGATATGATGATGAGGTGGCAGAGGAGTTCTTGCAGGCTCTGAAGCCAAAATCAAAAACGCTGGCCACTGTCAATTTCAGGGGTTTGAGTCTCAGACTCACCCCACAATTCATCAGCTGAGTCACTGAGCTCCCAATGGGGGTACCGTGGGACAAGGAGGAGAGGAAATTAGGCCAGAAGGCTAAAAAGGAGTTCTTTCCACCAGAGGAGCAATTCTCAGAGGACAAGAACGGGGTTCACAGAACTAGCTTACTGCCACTTTGGAGCGAGGTCAGCCTCCAAATAATGAAATACATAACGTGCGAGGGACGGTTCAGCATTGTATATGGGTACCATTTCCGACTACTCACAGAATTAAGGCATCAGATGGACCTACCTGCAGAAAACAAACTAAGTATTCCCTACTTCCTCCTGCAGTCTATGACTGAATGTGCCACCAAATTACGAGAGGGCACACCAGACCAGGTAGCTCATCACGGGCTCATTAAGCTCCTCGTGGAGGATGCACTCCACACATTCAAAGTCCCTCTCTCGTGGGAAGCCTTCCGAAATCTGACTAAGGATGGCGATATAAAAATGTTGACCGAAGAGCCTGGTTCCTCCAGCAGCGAGGAGAAGGAGTCAGTACCCACAGAGAAGAAAGGAAAAGGCCAAGAACCCACGGCCAAAGCACCGAAGAAAGAACAAAAGGAGAAACAAGAGAAAAAGGCTGCCAAAGAGAAGGATGACAAATCCATATTAACGCCCAGAGAGAAAAGATTACAAAGTAGGGTGGACAGGACTGAGCCAGTCCACGTCAGTAAAGGCACCTCGACAGCAGCCTCGACCAAGTCAAAAAGCAAAACACACTCAGCAAAACAGGCTAAAACGGTGCCACCTGTTTCTACAGGAAAACCAAAAACGGCTTCTACAGGAAGCCAGAAATCAGCTGAAACAGGGCCTTCTACAGGAAGCCCTGAGAAAGGGAAACCAAAGGAAAAGAGAGTTGAAATCCTTGAAAGGGAGGCAGCCGCTGTGCTGGCCACCCTTAGTACACCTCCTAAGCCGAAGGAAAAGAGAAAGAGGGAGATCCCTCTGTATTTTAAAGCCCGGAGAAGTGTAAGAATAAAAATGGGCAGGCCACAACCTCCGTCCAGCAGCCCAATTACTATAGAGGATACCCCTACTTCGCCCAAGGAGAGGTCCCCCTCAAAGATATCAGTCACCTATGAGAGGGGGAGCCCGAAAACAACTACGTGGAAAGAGAGAATGGACAGGTTGGCTTCAGAAGCCCGGCTATAGGATGCTGAGGCTGCTCTATAGGAAACCTTAGCCCGGCTTAAGGAGACAGAGAGGATGGAGGGAGAAGCACCCTCATCACCACCGAGGGAAGATGAAGTAGAGCCACCAAGAGAAGAAGAGAAAGAGCATATTCCGGAGCCTAGTCCCCCGCCAAGTTTGAGCTCATATTATAATTTCTTAGAAGCTGGAAAGATTATACCATAGAAATTCATTGTGCCACTTTTCTTTGCATTGGAGGAAGAAAGAGTGAGAACGCACACGTGGATGAAAATAGCTAAGTCAAAAGGCGTGGCAGATATAGGCCCCTTGGAGGAAAAACTCAAGGAGGCACGAAAGGAGTTAGCTATGGCCAAACACGTGGCAAATTGCCAGCGGGTGTTCCTACAGGAAGAGAATGAAAAATTGAGACTGCAGCTATAGGAACTGAAGAAAGGAAAGGGCACATCCTCAGGGGACATCACAGCAGAACAACAAGGCATAGAAGGACTGCAAGTCGGTCTTGGGGAGCCAACCACGCATCTACAGGAAGGGGCGCTGCAAGCACAAATCGAGGTACAAGCTCTCAAACAATAGTTGCAGCAAAAAGAGGCACAATTGGCCTGCATGGCCAGTTGGGCCATGGATTCTATACAATGCAGACAATCGGCCAAATCCTATGGCCTGTACCTGAGAGACCAATGGCTACAATTTCAGATTAATGCATTAGCACAAAGGGGTATCTCTCAGCTCCAAGACCCGCAACAGTTCACTGAATTATGCAATACCAGTTCATCAGAAGATAAGGCCAAACTATCGGAGTTATACCTCCATAATTTGGCCCTTCCTAATGTGACTTCATGGGATCCCAACACGGTCTTAGGGGATATGCAGTTAATGGCATTTGCCTCATGGTTGAACCATGAAGACAAAAGAGCAGCAGAAGTCAAAGCGGTCATGAACCGAGAGCTGAATGAGCCATTACTAATTAGAGCAGAGCCAGGGGATCCAACTGCATTAATATCGGCACACCAACACTTATCCACCGACCCTCAAGCTTTATTGAAATATATGGATCAGCAGGCCCAGGCCATAGCGCATTTCGAGGATATGGAGAGACTGTTAGGGGACAACTGTGTTCAAGCTTGCACCCGCCGATGGAACACATTGGCCCACAGTCTAAAAATCAGAGAATATCACACTCCAACTCGAATGAGGGAAGCTCTAGTACGGGTGCCCCTCTATAAGAAATCCATGCAGAACCTCCAGGCCAGCTGGATTGGCCTCAAGCTAAGCCCACCTCTGCTGTTAGGATTGATGGAAGGCAGCACAGACAAAGATGAGCATGAACAGTGGGAAGAGGTGGAAAGAAAGGCTGGGTTCCATATCAGTGAAGAGGACACTACTGCAGAAGCCTGGGATGTGAGGGTGGCAGTGAAGGCAATGAAGGACGAGGAGCTGGATTAGTTGCTCAAGGATGAGCAATCATTTTAGCTGGGGGGTGATGATGAGCCCCAAATTTGGTAACATTTTGGGCTCATTTGGCCTAACTACCCTTGCTCAACCCTTCATTTTTCATGACTGATGCATCATTTTCTTAGTATATTTATGTCATTTGTACGAATGAGGGCAGTCACTATTCCTAGGTGGCTAACACGTGTTTATTTCAGGTTTTTTGACAATTAATGGAGCAAAACCACGCAGATGTGGGCTAGGAGACAGCCAAGATGGGATTGAGATTTTGTAGGAAGGTTGTCCACAGCATTGAATGGCCTTCCTCGTGATCTTCACCCCCAACTCCGAGCTCCAACAGCCACCACCACCGAGTTAGAAGGCAGCCAAACGGATTTTGAGGAAGCAGCAGTTCACTCCTAGTTTGGTCAGCCAAATCCCACTGATTTAGGAGGCCAGCTTGGGACCTCGTAATGTATAAATGATGAGGCTGTAGCCTTCGAAAAGGACTTTTGAAACCTTGTTGCACATTCTGGATTACGAGCTGTTAGCTCTGCTTTGCTCTTTTGTAAGCCATTTTTGGCATGTTATTTGACTTATGATTATTATCTTTTAATGGAAAGCAGGCAGATTTGAGTTCAGTTCTGAGTTCTTAAAGGAGCCATAGCTCTCGGGGTTGGGCCCAACCTGAGAGCCTAAGGCCTCCTTCCTTTGTATTGTTATCTTTCTTTCAGCATCGTGTTTTTGTTCTTTTCCTTTACATGCATTTGGAAACGTAGTTTGCTGAGCTAGATTCCTTGGTGTGGTTAAGTAGGTTAGTTTTATGAGACAGAGTTGCTTCAGTAGTTTTAGAATAGAGTAAAGAGATTGGAGGTAATAAGAGTTCCAAAAAAGGGTTGATTGCACACTCATTTTCACCTTTGTTTAGGGGCTGGAATTGCAGACAGTGCCACCCACCAAAAACATTGTTCTACATGTTCATGCAATCTTTGATGCAATATTTCCGTTTGTAGAAGTTTCCATGTGTTCAGATCTTGTGGAATGATTCTTTGCTTCAGCACCATCCATGATTTTCCTTAGAAATAACGTTGTTGTTCTTTGGTTTTATTAAACAGTTAGAATAGGTTAATGATATTTCGGTTATGTGCAGGACGTGGATGATTTGTTTCGTTTACACTGTGCAGTACTACTCCCTCACTCTCTTATCCTTCTAAGCCGTGCCCAGACCAACTACTCATCTCCCAATTAGACCCCTATCTCTCAACCATTCTATCACCCTCGTTATTCTACCTTTTTCGACCTTCCATTCCTACTACCCTCTTTAAGACAACCTAGTTTAGCACACCCCCTCTTCATCTCATCCCTCTGTCACTGAGTCACTACAAACTCCTCCCTTACCTCCCTATCCATCCATGCAGCCTCTTCCACTCACCCATCACCCAAAAATCCGAGTATAGGACATCCTGTAGGAATTACTGAACTTCCTGTAGAAATTCTGAACATCCTGTAGAACCCCTGCAGACTTCCTGTAGAAGCTCATACACTCGGTTGCTTGGCATCCAAACTTTGTGAAACTCTCTGAAAGGATGTTAGGGACCCCTTAGACCCTCTCTGAGCCTTCCTGACCTCTTCCAAGCATTTCTCCCCTTGACCTACCCCTGCACAGTAAAGACCCAGTTAGAAGCACATGCATAATAATTCCAACAACTTGAACAAAAATACAAAAATATATTCTCTTCAGATAAAAGTAGTTTAGACACATGCATCTCACCTTCATAGAAGTAATGGCATCACTTTCAGTAGTTTGCATTCTCACCGTTGCATCAGTAGGACTAGCTGGTAGAATTAGGGTTTGCTAGGGTTTTCATTTCTTGTTGGCTTTCAGTTCATTTCTGCAAAGTAGGTTAATTTCCTTTGAGTTAGCTTTCGTTCATCGGTTAAAAAGCTTCTTCTAAGAGCTCATAGAAGTTGGCTTGAGCCCCTAGCGGACTTGTGCCAGCTGACCAAGTGACAGCTGCGGCAAGAGCTAGTACTTGTGCATACAACACCGTCGCTTCCAAGTTTGTTACGAACTACCGGGTTGATAAAATTAGAGAAGGAAGCTCCAGGAGTTGTAGCATTATTGCTACAATACTGGAGCCCACCATCTTCTACCAACTCTTCTAATGGCAGCACACTGGGAGGTGGATTTTGAATCAAATTCTCAATAAGGTCATCCTCATTTTGAGGACCTCCCCTGGTGGCTTCCACTGTGCACAATGGTGCAGAGTAGACTTCATCCTCATCTTCCTCCTCTAGCGAGAGAGGTAAGTCATGTTCTAGTAGAGGTTGGGCAGGAGGATATAGGACTAGTTGTTTGGACATAGGCCCATTCTTAATGGTCATGCTCCCAGCTCGACACCTGATGTAAGCATATGCAGTAGTTAACCAAGGCCTTCCCAAAATGACGGGGTATCTAGTTAGTTTTTCCTTTGGCTGAAGGACCAAGAAGTCTGCAGGGTACTCCCAAGAATCAACGGATACCATGACATCTTCCACAATCCCCTCAGGGGTCACGGTGGAGTGGTCTGCTAACTACAGTACTGTCGAGGTCTTTCTTAGGGAACTCTGAAGGTTGAGTTTGAGCATAGTGTCCCTGGTCATCATATTAATGGAAGCTCCTAGATCAGTCAGGGTGTGGGGGATTATGGTGCCATTGATGTGGACGTCGACTACAGGACTCCGAGGGTCCAGATATTTTGGACAGATTACTTGTCCCAACATTAGGTCGGACAGTTGTCCTATGACATTGATAGTTGGGGCATCTCTCTTGTGCCTAACTGGGTGCCTGAAACACTTCTCTTTGATCAATTTGTTGTAGATTGGTACATCTTTATGGCCTGGAGAAGTGGTATTTTTACACATAACTCTTTAAGTTCTCCCAGAAGTTCAGTCTCTTCTGGGTTTGGTTGCGTGGTTCCAATTAGTCTCTCAGGAAAGGGTGGAATGGATTTGGGTTCACTTTCTTGTTTTTCTTCCTCATCCTCCTTAGGAGGAGGTTGGCTATCTGGGAGGACCTTCCCAGATCGTAGGTTGATCTCCTAAATCTACACAGCATAGGTAGGGCATGTTGTCTCTCCAATATATACCTGTTGGGCCTGTCTGTTATTGGGGTTCGAGTTCATTTGAGCAGGCATCTGGGGTTATCTTGGAGGAGCAGGAGGTAATGGTTGTGGTTGAGCAGGTGGTGGAGGCAAAATAGCGGGAGGAGAGTTGTACTAGGGCCTCCACCCCTGTTGAGGTGCATTCCACTGAGGTTGTGGCTGAACATGAGAATGAAACGAATGAGCAGCAGGTTGAGTATGGTATTGAGATGGATATGACCAAGGAGGGGGTGCAGACCAGGAAGGATGAGCAGGGGGACCCCAAGAAGGTATGTGAGTGGATTGGTTGGGTTGTAATAATTCTAGGATGTCCCTTGCATCCCCTGCTGGTATGGTCTGGGTCCATGTGGCCTCCTTTGGTTTAGGAAGTAGAGTGGTTTAGTGGCTCCTTCAGCCCCTTGGTACATAGCTTTAAGTCCGAGTAAGGTTGGGCATTGGTTTGTAGGGTGGTCTGCCTCACAAATGAAACATACCTCTACGGAGTGCAATGGACACTCGTTCCTAGGATGCTTCCTTGTACATCTCAGACAAAATATGGCCAAAGCCCTCTCAGCTTCCTCTTTCTTCTGTTGGATTCGAAAGGTATCCATTTGCATGGCAATGGTCTGTCTCACCTCACTTTTAAGGTCTTCCATCTGATTTGCAAACTCATGTTTGGATAAGGTGGCACTGGCTGAAAGTTGACTCCCCCTACCTTTTTTCTGGGCTGCCCTAGAATGGTTTCTAAACACAGTATTTATGTCATCATAAGGTAGCTAGTAGATGTCTCCCCTAGCCAGCAAATGGAGGGTATCTAGAATGTATTTAGGGACTCCTCGGAGCAGAACTAGCTTCAGAGATTCGGGGTCAAGTGTACACCTGGCCCTTTTATAACTGATTTGGAACCTTTCTTCATAGTCTTCCAAAGATTCATCACTTCCCATGGTCATCTGAAAGATTTCTCTCTTTGTTTCCTTTGACCTACAGTAATCTCGGTATTTTTTGTTAAAGGCTTGTTGCATCTGAGCCCAAGTTGTGATATTGTTTCCAGGTAACCCCATGAACCAGCGTAGTGCTGCATCCTTGAGGGTAGAGGGAAAGAGTTTCAACTTTTGCTTGTCTTCTGCATAGTCATAAGTTTGACAAAGGACAGAAAACTCAAACAAGAAGGTATCAGGGTCTTCAATGGTCAATCCATGGAAGTGAGGTAAGGTTGAGGGACTTATGTTTTTCATTTTTGTGTCCCCATTGGTCTCTCGGATGGGAAAGGCACCTTCTATTCTCTCCTCATTTCCTATACCGTTTCTATGTTCAACCATGGTCTCAAGAGGAATGTTTTCTTTCTCTTCTTTTGTTATAGGATCTTTGTATATCTCTGGAGGTTCACCTATAGGTTCTTCTGGATCACTGCCACCAAAGAAGAGAGAAGGGTGACTCAGTGATGTGGTGGGGGTGTTGGGTAGGAATTTTCTTGAATTGTCTCTGTTCCTACGAGGCATGAAAGGAAATATTTTTGGTTGATTTTTGTGTTTTTCTCTGCTTGTACCTGTAAAACTGAAATTGATTGAACAACAAATTGCAACTAACTAAAATAAACCTTGCTGGAATGAAAATTGCAGAATTGAAATGAAAGCAGGAAATGACTAATCTATGCTGCAGAAATGAAATTGCATAATTGAGACGCTAATTTACACCTGGAGAATTGAAATTGCGAAATTGAAATGCTAATCTATGAAAGTAGGAAATGTCTAATCTACTTTTGTGGAAATGAAATTTCAGAATGGAAATGAAACAACTACTCTACTCTTGCTGAAATAAACTACTTAGCAGAAGGTTGCAATAGAAAATAGAAGAAAAGCAAAAATCACAAATACTTTGACGCTTCCCCGGAAATGGCGCCAAAAGGATGGTGGGCTTCAGTATTGCAGCAATGATACTGCAACTCCTGGGACTCCCTTCTTTACTTTTATCAACCCGGTAGTTCGTAACAAACTTGGAAGCGACGGTGCTATATGCACAAGTACTAGCTCTTGCCATAGGCTGTCACTTGATCAGCTAGCACAAGTCCGCTAGGAGCTTAAGCCAACTTCTATGAGCTCTTAGAAGAGGCTTTTAACTGTGATGGACGAAATCTAACTCAAGAGAGGCTAATCTACTTCCAGAAAGAAGCTGAAAGCTGAAAGGAAATGCAAACCCTAGAAAACCCTAGTTTTACCGACTAACCCTACTAGTGTAAGAAAAGAGATGAAAGTTGCTGAGATGGATGCCATTGACTCTTGGAAAGGTAAAATGCATGTGTCTAAGCTACCTCTGAAGGAAAATATGGAAAAAGCATCTTTTTGTGTTTTTGAGTCATTTTGCATAATTATTATGCATGCGTTTTAACTATTTTTAACTGTGCAGAGGTTGATTGGCGAAACGAAATGGAGTGGCCACTTGCAGGAGGTTGGGAAGGTGAGAAGAGGGCCTAAGGGGTCCCTAGCACCCTTCTAGAGAATTCCACAGTGATCATATCTTGAAAAACTGCTCGTGTGAACTTCTACAGGAAGTTTGCAGGGGTTCTACAGGAAGTTCTACAGGAAGTCCTACAGGAACAGCCGAAAGAGGATTTTAGAGGGTTGATGGTGGAAAAGCGATGGGAAAGTGGAAATGAAGGATGGATAAGGATGTTAAGGGGTCTAGGACCTGGTAAATGAAGCTAAGGAGTGATGAAGGTGGTTGGATTTGTTCAAGGATGGAGAGAGCAATGTTGCACAAAGATGTAGAAATTAGGGCAAATTGGGAAAGTGTGGCAAATGAAGGGAAGGAATCTTGGATTAGGGGCTGGAACAAGTTGTATGGTGGAGGAAGGGTAGGTAAGGATGCATTACAAGTGCTCTACACACTATTTTCCAAAACTAATCAAACAAAGACTGAAAAAAACAGAGATCTATCTATTTTGACCTAATATGAGCTAAAAACCAGAAACATGATGAACAGAAGTGTATAGACAGGAAATCATGCAAGATAGCTATGGAAACTAAGCAAGAATAGATCTAAACATGCAAGCACAATTGATATCAAACTTTCCAACTTAAAATCTAACACTAGCAATTGCATTGAAAGGCAAATACAGTGTCTTTGTGGCAGCAAGTATGCCTTGATCTCAGCTCATGGTTCTGTTGTGCTCTACAACAACCCCCCATTTCATATCATTTTTATTCACAAAAACTATCATATGAAATGGGTCCCTTTTAGTTTTGATTGGTATCAACATTGTATTATTCAAAAAAGGTCCGAAAACAAAATGAAAACATTATAAAAAACCTTTTGGACAAACCAATTTTGGTCTTATAATATAAATAATCAATCTTTTATCATTGCGATAAAGCGATCGCAAGATCGCATATCGCAATGACATAGGAGGCATACTTTAAAGGCCCATTGGTTTTCTCCGATGCGATAAAGTTCCTTTCGCTCCGATGCGATGCGATATCGCTATCGGCGATCGGCGATATACCATCCATGCTTTCTTAAAGTGCCCATACTCCCAATGCGATGCGATGCGATATCGCTATCGGCGATCGGGGATTTCAAAATGTGTCAATATAATGATTTAAGTTTTCCCCGACGCCCGATTGCGATAAAGCCAAAAGCGAAAACTTCAAAAAAGCCATTAAAACAGAGGGATATTACGATTAATTCATATTAAAGGCCTTATCTTTCGAACAATGATTTACCTGCGCTCAACCACCAAAACATCCAAGGCACGCTTAAACAAATCATTCGCACGATTAATGATATGATGGGCATTTAAAGGATTGGCAGGTTTTAACGGCCATTTAATGTAATAGTAAGTCTTAAAATCTTCTCATAGATTGTATCCGCAGCCACTTTAAAGTTAATCCCTCATCAGGAATTGATCAATATATCTCGCTCGTATTTGGTTTTCACTACCAATTCTCTGTGTTACGCTTATTTTCACTCCTGTGCAGAATTCTTCCGAAGCAGAAAATTCAAGCAGAATGGGGAAGAAGTCTAAGAAAACTACAATCGCTTCCACTGCGCCAGCCACAGGACAAGTCGTCGCTGATCCAGCAAATAAAAAGAAAGGATTGATATCTGATACTACATGTTCAGGTCTCGGCAAAACTACTTGGCAAAGTACCTATAATTTGATTGAGGCCGAAGAACCTGAGGTGACAACAGTACAAGCCACGACAGATGCGACTCGGAAATCTGATGGTACTTTAAAGGACTTAGCCGACTCCTTCCTTCATCGGATAGCAGCTCGGGAACAAATTCTCCCATATACGGATGTAGTGAGGTGGGCAATTGAGGAAATCCCAATCACAGACAGAACTTTCTGCACCAGAGATGGGAGAATCTTCGGTTCATTTCAGGCCAATGATTTGAGGCAAATGTATCATTTTCCTGAGCCAGAGAAGAAGTACAACAAGGCATTTTTGGAGAAATTCCGAAAAGAGAAAGAAATTGAATCCGAACCCATCCGGGATTGGAGACAAAATCCAGCAAAACAAAAGCATGAATCTTCTGGTAAGTACTCTGTTGATTCCCTATGTTCTCCTTATTGTTATGATGGGATAATGATGTGTAGATTGTGGGGGTTGCACGATTCCGCTAATTTCACTATAGAAATGGTTCCCTTGATGGAAGCGGCATGTAATAATGAAATAATGGATTGGGCAACTATACTGTCAAATAAGCTAGCAACAGTTGTTCTTGATTTTAGAAACAAGACCCGCGTTACTGAAAGGTTAATTCCCCCATTCTACTACAGTGCTTATATACTAGACACCCTGTGTTTTAATTCTGAATTTCCCGTGCTCGGCTGGAGGTGGACATCACAAGACCCCATGCCTATTCACATATACCATCAGAAATTGTGGAAAACTTCCTATAAGCACCATTTATACCAAGTCTGCAATGGCTTTATGTTACCCATTCATTACTCTATTTTTGATAAACCTGCTCCCAAGATTTCCTACCAAGCAGGGATTGATTTAACATCAATAGGAAGATGGTTCGAAGAGGAGAAGTTTACTTATATAAGAATTTTCGGCAGCCAAGCCGAACCTCATGTCCTTCCTTTGTACATACCTGACAAACTGCTGGCAAGGGAGATAGCCTATCAGATCATTGCCGAGGGAGTTACACAGACTCTCAAGAAAAATAAGAAGCAGGTCTGGCCCTCTTTTCCTTTGAGATGTGGTGTCTACACGTTGCATGATTTCAAACATGCAGATAAAGAAGCTACAAAGATAAAATCATTAACTCTAGCAACTCTCCCTAATAGGCGATTTGATCCCAACAAAGTCGCCTATAATGCACTTGAACAGGCCAAATTGACAAAGTTTGATCATAAAGAAGATATGTTCGATGACCTGTTCTCCTCAACCGAGTCAATATTTCAGGTTAAATCACTAGCCAGAATGAAATATCAGGACGAAGGGTTAGTTGAATTCAACAGACTTAGAGAACAGAGGTTGCAAACTCTGCCTCTAGATCTGTTAGCAACAACCCCAGCAGCAAAACCAAGCGAGCCTGAACAGCAACATTCAAAGGAACCTCTGGTTACAACAAAAGAAAAAGAGAAAGCGCAGGAGGAAACCCAGACTAAAGAGCAGGAGAAAGTGCGGGAGGAGACCCAGACTAAAGAGTAGAAACAAAGCAACATAGAAGTAAATGTGGATACTCATATTGATCCAAAACTTCTCCAGGAATGGCAGCAATTTGATTCTATTATCAGTAGTCTGGAATGTTCAAAGGACACCGAAACTTCAAAAGCAACAGACACATAGGAAACCACTTCACAACAGGTTCCAAGTGGAACCAGCGACCTACCCAGTTCAAAGGAAGTAGAAATAATACCAAAGGACCCCTCTGATCAAATCATTTTGCAGGTAGAAGAGATTCCTCCCTTGGATGTCTTTTATAGCCCAAGGCATAAAGCTATAGTAAAACGACAGAGGAAGAGAAGAAGGACTGATCAACCTTCCCTTTTCCCAGAACAGACGATCACGGGCAATGTGGTTTGGAAGGAGGAATTTGACCCCTCTGATGACCTAACAAAACTATCACAATATGTTGGAGCCTATTCGGCAGCAACAATAGACAAAGCATCAAAGCTGAGTATTTTATTAAAAACAAAAGACCAGGAAATCTTTTTATTGCAGGCACAGCTAACAGAAGCACAGCAGAAAGCGGAGCAGGCAGAACAGCAATTGTTAACACAACAGCAAATAAATAATCAATTAACTCAACAATTGCAAGCAGAGAAACAAAGGATTGATCACAGTGCAATCCAGAAGCAGAAATAATTGTCTGAAGCCTTGGCACAACTGAGGGCAACAAATGAACAAATGCTGAAAACAAAAGATGAGCAGATTGCTCAACTATCAGCACAGCTTGAGAAGACAAAGGGCGTTCCATAGATAACTGAATTCAGAGTAGAGGCATTACAGATAAATAAGGCGTTAATAGCACATATTAAGCTTTTATGTCAACAAATCGCCCAGGTGGAATCACTATGCGAATTGACGGCATCAATAAGTGAAAAAATAGAAAAGGCTAGAACAGAATTAGATCAAGCTGAAGAAACGATAGCTCAATTTCTTGACTGGCAAGATACTGATCAGGGACAAGCGGCGAATTTACCAATAATTTTAGAGTCGCATAAAGATATATTGTTTACAGAATGGCAGTCCCAGTTAATGAAAGCAGAGAGGGCAATTTCAAGGTGCAAATCAACTACAAGTAATTTGGTTGAATTGGTTAATAATACTCTCTACTTGTCAAACATGATTTCCCAATGCACTCCAGGTAAATTGACAGCGATGAAAACATTGGAGTAGTCATGTTATCCAGATCTAGAGGAAAAGGGGAGATTAATTGCTGGAATTAACAGTTTAACATGGGACACCTATTGGTTCTTCTTGGTAAAACCACACAGTCAAAGAGCCGCCCTCAAATGCCTTACAGATGCAATCGGGTATATTATCCCCGATATTCAGGATGCCACCTATGCCGCCCAGCTTAACTCTCGCCTCAACAGACCGCCCGAAGTGGAGCCGATGCTTGCGATAAGTCAGCTCAGGTTTAAAGGCAAACAGCCTACTTGATGATTCATGCCGCCGACTGCCAGGTTGCTGAGAAGAATATGTTCAAAATCAATTGATACCAATTAAGTAGGATTTCAGTTTCATAGATAGTTAGCTTAATTAAGTATTTATAGACCCTTTCATTGTTTTAGAAAGGGTCGTAAAGTTTTGTACTTGACTTAAAACCTGAAGTTGCACTACTGTACTTCAGGCATATTCTTTTATAAAACTGGACCAATCATTCTGATTTTGGCAAAGAAGCTTTTATGCAAATGTGCACTATTGTCTTTGTTTGAAAGTATTTCTGCGTTAGAGGAAGAATTTTGAATAGCGATTGATATTGGAGAGTGACTCGCAGCTCATATGGTACTATTATCTATGTCTGAATCCATTCTTTTTATATGAATTGTTATTTGATCGCCTTTGCTATTATCGAATATATGTATGTGTTTTGAAAGCATTTCTTTATTCCCTCCACTATTGGATGTTTATGGGATGCTTTTCTTTTGATCATATATGTATCGATGATATATAAGTGTAGCAATATTGCGCTAATCACTTTGTTTAACGATTTAAGCAAAGTAATCCTTGAATGAATAAAAGTCCATGTTTATTAAATAGAGTCATCTACATGCCTGTTTATAAACATAGATCATCAAGCGCTACACTTCAAAGTACAATAGTTCCCGGGATTAGTAGTAGTTCTTTTTATTTCGCTGATAAATTAAGTTATTCGCCTATCATTAGATTAGTCAATCAATCATTCATTCATCCCGTTTACTCATTGCTGGGAAACTGGTCCCATTATCCCCAGTCGGAGCCACCATTCCAAACGGAAAAGGAGTTGTATTAAGGTCTGGACCGGGTGGTTATCCCCCAATGTTGATACAACGATTTTCGGGGCATAAACAGGTCCCAAGGAGGGAGAGATGAGATCGAGGACTGCTTGATGGCCTCTTTTGCAGATATTTTCTGTCACCAAATTGTCAAATCAACCTGAAGCATAAAACTATCTTAATTATCAAAAACAACCTAAGTAACAAAGCAAGATTTTAATCTAAATAAAAAAAAATATTCTGTGAATGCAAGAAAAACACATAAAAGTACACAGAGGTACTGGCACTTGGGTTGGGCCCAACCCCAAGAGCTACAGCCTCCTAAGAAAGCTCAGATCTAGTGCAAAGTGAGATTCATCTTCATTAATCCAAAATAATAGTCATGTCACAAAATTGTTTACAGCAGGAGCTTGAAAATGAGCTTAAATGCAGAGCTGCACTAAAGTGAAAAAACAAACTGTTCAATAGCTAAACTACCAAGGCTTGAAGCCTTCCTACTTATGCAACACGAGGACCCCCAACAGTCCTCCTTAACTTTAGGAGCTTGGCTGCTCAAAACTACAGTTAATCAGCCACTTCACAAAACCTGCTCAGCTGCCCCTTGAAATCATCTTTGGTGGGTTGTTGAACTCCGAGCTGATGGTGGAGAACTCGAGGAAGGGGTCATTTAGTGCAGGAGACACCCTTCCTACAAATCCTCAGCCTTGTTCCTTCGTATTTGGCTGCCAACTTGCTCATAAATGCTTGACTTTGGTCCAAAAGATGTCCAAAAATCTGCAATAAGCACGTATTATACTTTGTGGTCAAATGACTATTCTCATTCATTCAATTAACATAAATATATTCAAAAGCATGCATAAAACTATGAAGAATGGTGGATTAATCAAGAATAATAGGCAAAATGAGCCCATAAATTTACCCATTCTTGGGGCTCATCAATGTGTTGAGACATAGCCATCTTACTTTGAGGAGGTAATGCAGCAACCCATTTGGGTTGATGCCATGGTGGAGGAGTATGACTCCATCGTTCGTAACAATGTTTCGGATGTGGTCCTAAGACCGACATACAAGTCAGTGGTGAGCTCCTGGTGGCTTTACAAGGTAATGCAAGCAGTGGATGGTATTGTGGAGAAACATAAGGCCAGGTTTGTGGCCTGAGGATTTTATCAGATAGAGGGGATTGATTACAATTAGAACTTTTCTCCTAATGCAAGGTACTCATCAATCATATCCATTTTGAAACTATCAACGCAGATGGGTTGGAAGATACATCATATGGATGTAAAGATAGCCTTCCTTAATGACAAGATTGAGGAAGAGGTGTACATTGAGAAGCCTGGAGGTTTTGAGACCTTTGACTGTGAATCGCATGTGTGCCGACTCAGGCAAGCGTTGTATGGTTTGAAGCAAGCACCCCATGCTTGGTACACCAGGATCGATAGCTACTTCACCGGGTTGGGTTTCACCAAAAGTGAAGCAGATGCGAACCTATACCATATTGTGGTGGAAGGTAAATTGTTGATTATATATCAACATTTTGATTATGACAGGTGATGATAAGATGATCAAGTCTTGCAAGGAGGATCTTGCAAGAGAGTTCAAAATGAAGGATTTGGGGCTCATGCACTACTTTCTGGGCATGGAAGTATGGCAAGGTGATGGGGAACTTTTTGTCTCTCAGGGAAAGTATGCCAAAGAGATACTGAAAAGGTTCCATATGGAGAGTATTAAAACCCGTGGAGACTCCTCTAGCATGTAACTGGAGGAACAAGGATGCTACTTTGGGTGAAGTAGTGGAAGCTACCATTTACAAGCAGCTTATGGGTTCACTAATGTATTTGGTGAGCACACGACCCGACATGTGTTGTGCAGTTAACCAGCTTAGTCAAGCGAAGGTTAGGCCTACCAAGATGTATTGGAAGGCGACTAAGCATGTGTTGAGATACCTCAAAGGCACTACTCAGTATGGATTGTGGTACAGACGAACAAAGGGAGTGAAGCTTCAAGTCTTCACCAATGCAAATTGGGTAGGGATTTCATTCGAAAGGAAGAGCACATCAAAAGGGATCTTCAGTATTGGGTCAGTAGTTGTTTCTTGGTACAACATGAAATAGATATCGGTTGCACTCAGTTTGGTAGAGGCAGAGTACAAGGTCGCAATTCAAGTAACATGTGAGGCCATTTGGATGAGGAAGATTCTGGTTGGTTTGTTTGGTCAGCATATGGATCCAATTGTGATTTACTGTGACAATCAGAGTTGTATCAAACTCTCTGAAAATGCAGTTTCTCATGATAGATCCAAGCATATTGATATTTGGTATCATCATCTTCGAGATTGTGTACAGAGGCAGATTATGTTGTTGGAGTACATTCTCATTGAGGAGTAGGATGCTTGATCCTAATTTAAACACGAACACAACAAATTACAGATATAACCATAAATACAAAGATGCAGCAGAAATAACACTTCATTTCATTAATATCAAATACTAAAATATGCTTACAAACAGAATCGAAATAAGACTAGCTCGGGCGACTGTAGCTTATCTCTGTGAAGAGATGTGGTTGCTACATGCCTCTGAACTGTGTTAATATGAGGCTCAGAGGCCTATTTATTATTGAAAAACAATGGAAAACCCTAAACATCTAAAAAACTAACCCTAGGAGATGAAGTACCAAAACTATGGGCCCCATTTGGGTAAATTGGTGCATCAACTTCCCAAGGTCGTAACTTTGGCATACGATCTTCATTTGACATGCACAATACCTCATTAAAAATATTTATCCAATAAATACAACTTATGACTGGACAACACAAGTCAAAGTCCATTTTTGACCCTGTTTTCCTAAAAAACATCGTTTAGGACCTCCAAATGGCTCTAGAAGTTCAAGACCCTAAAAACTACCAAAAATAGTAAATTGTGCTACAATTAAGGAAACTAAAAGAGATAGTGGTGGGGGTCCCATTGGAATAGTCGGGTGGCCACCAACATCCACCTGTATCAGTCCTCCCCCCTTAGGAAGCAATGGTCCCCATTACGTTGAGTGCCTCCATGAGATGGGGAAACTTTTGTTGAACTTGGTCCCTGGTGAGCCACTTACCTTAGTGCAGGAGTTGGCCAGCTTTGACAAACCAATATAGCTGGATCTTCTGCTGGCGAGTGTTCTTGACTTCTATGTCCATAATCTGATCAGTTGTAGCCTGTTCCATGCAGTCTATGTTTAACTTTGTTGGTGTCAACTGTTCTGCAATGTCTAATGTGTCCAGCAATGGTGGGAAGTATGGTCGAAGACGGTCCACATTGAACACTAGGTGCAGGCCAAGGAATATGGGAATGTTGAGCTTAAAATAATTGTCTCCCATAGCCTTGGTAATGGTGTAAGGACCTGTTGTGCTCTACAACAACCCCCCATTTCATATCATTTTTATTCACAAAAACTATCATATGAAATGGGTCCCTTTTAGTTTTGATTGGTATCAACATTGTATTATTCAAAAAAGGTCCGAAAACAAAATGAAAACATTATAAAAAACCTTTTGGACAAACCAATTTTGGTCTTATAATATAAATAATCAATCTTTTATCATTGCGATAAAGCGATCGCAAGATCACATATCGCAATGACATAGGAGGCATACTTTAAAGGCCCATTGGTTTTCTCCGATGCGATAAAGTTCCTTTCGCTCCGATGCGATGCGATATCGCTATCGGCGATCGGCGATATACCATGCATGCTTTTTTTAAAGCACCCCAGTTAATACACCCGATGCGATGCGATATCGCTATCGGTGATCGGCGATATACCATCCATGCTTTCTTAAAGTGCCCATACTCCCAATGCGATGCGATGCGATATCGCTATCGGCGATCGGGGATTTCAAAAGGTGTCAATATAATGATTTAAGTTTTCCCCGACGCCCGATTGCGATAAAGCCAAAAGCGCAAACTTCAAAAAAGCCGTTAAAACAGAGGGATATTACGATTAATTCATATTAAAGGCCTTATCTTTCGAACAGTGATTTACCTGCGCTCAACCGCCAAAACATCCAAGGCACGCTTAAACAAATCATTCGGCCGATTAATGATATGATGGGCATTTAAAGGATTGGCAGGTTTTAACGGCCATTTAATGTAATAGTAAGTCTTAAAATCTTCTCATAGATTGTATCCGCGGCCACTTTAAAGTTAATCCCTCATCAGGCATTGATCAATATATCTCGCTCGTATTTGGTTTTCACTACCAATTCTCTGTGTTACGCTTATTTTCACTCCTGTGCAGAATTCTTCTGAAGCAGAAAATTCAAGCAGAATGGGGAAGAAGTCTAAGAAAACTGCAATCGCTTCCACTGCGCCAGCCACAGGACAAGCCGTCGCTGATCCAGCAAATAAAAAGAAAGGATTGATATCTGATACTACATGTTCAGGTCTCGGCAAAACTACTTGGCAAAGTACCTATAATTTGATTGAGGCCGAAGAACCTGAGGTGACAATAGTACAAGCCACGGCAGATGCGACTCGGAAATCTGATGGTACTTTAAAGGACTTAGCCGACTCCTTCCTTCATCGGATAGCAGCTCGGGAACAAATTCTCCCATATACGGATGTAGTGAGGTGGGAAATTGAGGAAATCCCAATCACAGACAGAACTTTCTGCACCAGAGATGGGAGAATCTTCGGTTCATTTCAGGCCAATGATTTGAGGCAAATGTATCATTTGCCTGAGCCAGAGAAGAAGTACAACAAGGCATTTTTGGAGAAATTCCGAAAAGAGAACGAAATTGAATCTGAACCCATCCGGGATTGGAGACAAAATCCAGCAAAACACAAGCATGAATCTTCTGGTAAGTACTCTGTTGATTCCCTATGTTCTCCTTATTGTTATGCTGGGATAATGATGTGTAGATTGTGGGGGTTGCACGATTCCGCTAATTTCACTATAGAAATGGTTCCCTTGATGGAAGCGGCGTGTAACAGTGAAATAATGGATTGGGCAACTATACTGTCAGATAAGCTAGCAACAGCTGTTCTTGATTTTAGAAACAAGACCCGCGTTACTGAAAGGTTAATTCCCCCATTCTACTACAATGCTTATATACTAGACACCCTGTGTTTTAATTCTGAATTTCCCGTGCTCGGCTGGAGGTGGACATCACAAGACCCCATGCCTATTCACATATACCATCAGAAATTGTGGAAAACTTCCTATAAGCACCATTTATACCAAGTCTGCAATGGCTTTATGTTACCCATTCATTACTCTATTTTTGATAAACCTGCTCCCAAGATTTCCTACCAAGCAGGGATTGATTTAACATCAATAGGAAGATGGTTCGGAGAGGAGAAGTTTACTTATATAAGAATTTTCGGCAGCCAAGCCGAACCTCATGTCCTTCCTTTGTACATACCTGACAAACTGCTGGCAAGGGAGATAGCCTATCAGATCATTGCCGAGGGAGTTACACAGACTCTCAAGAAAAATAAGAAGCAGGTCTGGCCCTCTTTTCCTTTGAGATGTGGTGTCTACACGTTGCATGATTTCAAACATGCAGAGAAAGAAGCTACAAAGATAAAATCATTAACTCTAGCAACTCTCCCTAATAGGCGATTTGATCCCAACAAAGTCGCCTATAATGCACTTGAACAGGCCAAATTGACAAAGTTTGATCATAAAGAAGATATGTTCGATGACCTGTTCTCCTCAGCCGAGTCAATATTTCAGGTTAAATCACTAGCCAGAATGAAATATCAGGATGAAGGGTTAGTTGAATTCAACAGACTTAGAGAACAGAGGTTGCAAACTCTGCCTCTAGATCTGTTAGCAACAACCCCAGCAACAAAACCAAGCGAGCCTGAACAGCAACATTCAAAGGAACCTCCAGTTACAACAAAAGAACAAGAGAAAGCGCAGGAGGAAACCCAGACTAAAGAGCAGGAGAAAGTGCGGGAGGAGACCCAGACTAAAGAGCAGAAACAGAGCAACATAGAAGTAAATGTGGATACTCATATTGATCCAAAACTGCTCCAGGAATGGCAGCAATTTGATTCTATTATCAGTAGTCTGGAATGTTCAAAGGACACCGAAACTTCAAAAGCAGCAGACACACAGGAAACCACTTCACAACAGGTTCCAAGTGGAACCAGCGGCCTACCCAGTTCAAAGGAAGTAGAAATAATACCAAAGGACCCCTCCGATCAAATCATTTTGCAGGTAGAAGAGATTCCTCCCTTGGATGTCTTCTATAGCCCAAGGCATAAAGCTGTAGTAAAACGACAGAGGAAGAGAGGAAGGACTGATCAACCTTCCCTTTTCCCAGAACAGACGGTCACAGGAAATGTGGTTTGGAAGGAGGAATTTGACCCCTCTGATGACCTAACAAAACTATCACAATATGTTGGAGCCTATTCGGCAACAACAATAGACAAAGCATCAGAGGTGAGTCTTTTATTAAAAACAAAAGACCATTATTGCAGGCACAACTAACAGAAGCACAGCAGAAAGCGGAGCAAGCAGAACAGCAATTGTTAACACAACAACAAATAAATAATCAATTAACTCAACAATTGTAGGCAGAGAAACAAAGGATTGATCATAGTGCAATCCAGAAGCAAAAAGAATTGTCTGAAGCCTTGGCACAACTGAGGGCAGCAAATGAACAAATGCTAAAAACAAAAGATGAGCAGATTGCTCAACTATCAGCACAGCTTGAGAAGACAAAGGGCGTTCCACAGATAATTGAATTCAGAGTAGAGGCATTACAGATAAATAAGGCGTTAATAGCACAGATTAAGCTTTTATGTCAACAAATCGCCCAGGCGGAACCACTATGCGAATTGACGGCATCAATAAGTGAAAAAACAGAAAAGGCTAGAACAGAATTAGATCAAGCTGAAGAAACGATAGCTCAATTTCTTGACTGGCAAGATACTGATCAGGGACAAGCGGCGAATTTACCAAGAATTTTAGAGTCGCATAAAGATATATTGTTTACAGAATGGCAGTCCCAGTTAATGAAAGCAGAGAGGGCAATTTCAAGGTGCAAATCAACTACAAGTAATTTGGTTGAATTGGTTAATAATACTCTCTACTTGTCAAACATGATTTCCCAATGCACTCCAGGTAAATTGACAGCGATGAAAACATTGGAGCAGTCATGTTATCCAGATCTAGAGGAAAAGGGGAGATTAATTGCTGGAATTAACAGTTTAACATGGGACACCTATTGGTTCTTCTTGGTAAAACCACACAGTCAAAGAGCCGCCCTCAAATGCCTTACAGATGCAATCGGGTATATTATCCCCGATATTCAGGATGTCACCTATGCCGCCCAGCTTAACTCTCGCCTCAACAGACCGCCCGAAGTGGAGCTGATGCTTGCGATAAGTCAGCTCAGGTTTAAAGGCAAACAGCCTACTTGATGATTCATGCCGCCGACTGCCAGGTTGCTGAGAAGAATATGTTCAAAATCAATTGATACCAATTAAGTAGGATTTCAGTTTCATAGATAGTTAGCTTAATTAAGTATTTGTAGACCCTTTCATTGTTTTGGAAAGGGTTGTAAAGTTTTGTACTTGACTTAAAACCTGAAGTTGCACTACTGTACTTCAGGCATATTCTTTTATAAAACTGGACCAATCATTCTGATTTTGGCAAAGAAGCTTTTATGCAAATGTGCACTACTGTCTTTGTTTGAAAGTATTTCTGCGTTAGAGGAAGAATTTTGAATAGCGATTGATATTGGAGAGTGACTCGTAGCTCATATGGTACTATTATCTATGTCTGAATCCATTCTTTTTATATGAATTGTTATTTGATCGCCTTTGCTATTATCGAATATATGTATGTGTTTTAACAGCATTTCTTTATTCCCTCCACTATTGGATGTTTATGGGATGCTTTTCTTTTGATCATATATGTATCGATGATATATAAGTGTAGCAATATTGCGCTAATCACTTTGTTTAACGATTTAAGCAAAGTAATCCTTGAATGAATAAAAGTCCATGTTTATTAAATAGAGTCATCTACATGCCTGTTTATAAACATAGATCATCAAGTGCTACACTTCAAAGTACAATAGTTCCCGGGATTAGTAGTAGTTCTTTTTATTTCGCTGATAAATTAAGTTATTCACCTATCATTAGATTAGTCAATCAATCATTCATTCATCCCGTTTACTCATTGCTGGGAAACTGGTCCCATTATCCCCAGTCAGAGCCACCATTCCAAACTGAAAAGGAGCTGTATTAAGGTCCGGACCGGGTGGTTATCCCCCAATGTTGATACAATGATTTTCGGGGCATCAACAGGACCATATCAGAGTGGTCTAAGCTTCCAATGGGCTCTGGTAAGGCGTTCTTTCTCCAAATGTAACCAGAATTTGTCGCCCACCTGAAACTTTTGTGGCACCCGATGTTGATCATGTTGTTGCTTGTACTTGGAATTTGACTTCTCCAGGATGTTGTGAACCTGCTGGTAGATGTGTTGGATGCGTTTAATAAATTCGATCACTTTATCAACCTCAGATAGTACATGTGTGGATTATATCTGCGTAGTCGCATGAGGCATGGCAACATCAATCGGACACAATGGTTGAAATCCTAAACCCACTTGAAAGGGACTGTGACCAGTTGAGCTATAGAGGGATCTATTATAACTATGTTGCACATATGGAAGACTCACATTCCATGTTTGAGGATGCTTGGAGTTGTACATGCGAAGTATGTGCACTATCATCCTATTGACGACCTCCTTCTAGCCATCAATCTAGGGATGGAAGGCAGTCAATTTGGTGAGCTTGGTGTCCAACAATGTCTAGTGGCTTGACCAGAATGTGCTCAGGAACCTGCTATCCCAATTTGATATAATGGTCTACAGGATCCCAAAATGTACCCATACTTGTTCAAAGAAGAGTTTGTCAGTGTCCTTTATTATGATACTCTTCTTACAGGCTACCAATATAGTCATCTTAGGAAATCTATCTACGGCCACAAATACATAGTCATTACCATGCTTGGTAGAAGGGAGGCCAGACATATAGTCCATGGAGATGGATTCCCACAGCTGGTTAGGAGTAGGCAGAGGAGTGTACAAGACTTGCTTCTTGATGGTTGGCTTGGTGATGGCACAGGCAGTGTAGGATATAATATATTTCCCAACTTCCAGTCAGAATCTGGGCCAATAAAAGTACTTTTGTAGTACAACCACAATTTTCTCCACACCAAAGTGTCCTGTGACTCAAATGTAGTGCGCCTCTAAAATCATCTTGGCACACTCACTTGAAGGAACACAAATGTGGCCCAGGTAGCATAATAATGCATCCTGGGGGTGGAAATCAAGAACTTGCTTGCCAGCTACTAGCATTTGGTATTTAGAGGCAAACTTTGGATCATTTTTGTATAGTTGCAGCCATCCAAAGGTCTCGTGACCACAAGAGTTGATCCAGGTGGATGTTGGTCGCCACCCACCTATCCCACTTGGACCCCCACAACTGTCTCTTTCAGTTTTTCATTTTCCGTAACTGTAGCACAATTTACTATTTTTAGTAGTTTTTTGGGTCCTGAACTTCCGGAACCGTTTTGAGGCCCTAAACGACGTTTTTTTGGAAAAATGGGAGCAACATGGGGCATAGACCAATGTTTTTCTTCCCAAAGTTGTATTCCTCAGATAGATCTTTCTAATGAGATATTGTATGTGTCAAACAGAGATTGTATGCCAAAGTTACGACCCCGGGAAGTTGATGTATCAATTTACCCAAATGGGACTCACAATTTGGCGTTTCATCTTCTAGGGTTAGGTTTTTGGATGTTTAGGGTTTTCCATTGTTTCTCAACAATAAATAGGCCTTTGAGCCTCATTGTAACACAGTTTAGAGGCATGTAGCCACCACATCTCTTCTCAGAGATAGGCTACCATCGCCCCAGCTGGTTTATTTCCATTTCCGTTTGTAAGCATATTTCAGTATTTTACAGTAATAAAACGAAGTATAATTTCTGCTTCATCTCTGTGTTTATGGCTATCTTTGTAATTTGTTGCGTTCTTATTTAAATCCGGATCAAGAGTTGAGAATAGTAATCAGTGTTGAAACTAGGGGTCAGCTGAGGCAGTTTGCAACATGGTTGGTGCTACCATTTTTGTATTTAATGTTCAAGTGGAATTTTTGTGGATATGTATAACACTTCTAGTGGCGATCATTCTAAAACTTCCCTTATGTCTGTATAAATTGAAGAGGTCAGTGATCGGTGTGGATGACCGTCTCCTTCCCCATAATGTAGCGCTTTTGTTGTCGACAAGCCTGCACGATGGAATGCATATCTTTATCATAAGTGGGGTACTTACAAATTGTATCGGAAAATGTCTCACTATGATAGGCCACTGGATGCCTGTGTTGGGTGAGGACTGCACTAATAACATAATCTGAGGTTTTTGTCTTGATTTCAAATGGTTATTGCAGGTCTGCAGTCTGAGTATCAATGCAGGGCAGATGTAGTGCTTCAACTCAATGAACACCTTCTGTTGGGACTCATACCACGAAGAATTTTCTTTCACCCTGCCCTTAGTAATCTTACTCAAAGGCCAAGTGATATGGGATAATCCCAACACCAACCTCCGATAGAAATTTGCAAGGCCCAAAAAGTTTCGAAGCTCCGATAGAGTGGTCGAGGTTGGCCAGTCTTGAATGACTTGGATCTTGGCTAGGTCCACATGCATGCCATGCTCATCTATGATGTAACCCAAGTATTGGACTTGGCTCATGCCAAAGGTGCATTTCTCCAAGTTAGCACATAGTTTGTGATGTCAAAGGGTTTGAAGGACTTGTCGAATGTGCTGCAAGTGTTCTTCCCAACTCTTGTTGAAGATGAGGATTTCATCCAGATAAACCACCACAAACGAGTTAGTGAAGGATTGCAATATGTCATCCATTAACCTCACAAAAGTAGCAAGGGAATTTGTCAACCCGAAGGGCATAACCAACCATTCAAAAAGGTCTTCCTTGGATTTAAAGGCAGTATTCCATACATATATGGGCTCTATTGGAACCTGGTGATAACCAAACTTCAAACCGATCTTGCTGAAATACTTAACCCCCTTGAGTTGGTCTAACAGGTCATCAATCTGTGGGATTAGATACGTTCTTGAAAGTGATTTTGTTTAGTTCCAGATAATCAATGTAGAGCCTCCAGGTCCCATCCTTCTTCTATATAAGTACAATCGGGCTCCCACAAGGTGAGGAACTTGTTCAGATGTGCCCTTTCTACAACAACTCCTAGATTTGCTACTTGATCTCTTCATTTTCCATAATGGAGCAGCGATATATCAGCCTATTGTGTAGAGGTGTTCCAGGAGTTAGATTGATTGAATGCTTGACCTGACAATGCAAGGGTACCCCTGTGGGTGAGGAGAATATGTCCCTGTATTCTTCCACGACCATATTCGCCTGCTTCTACTACTTGGGGGAACCCTTCTCGAGGGCCATGGCTATGGCTATGACCTTCCCAGGTCATCCTGGGTCACCTCGCCTTGGCTTTGCCCTTTGCTCTGCGATTTGGGGGTGCCTAATTCGCAAATCCAAAGTCTTGCTTTTTCTGTTTAAGCTTCTGCTTGATCTTGACAGTGTATCAGTACGTCGTGTCGAGCAAGGAGATGTCCAGGAACTCCATCTCATCCTAGATGTACATGTGTAGGTAGTCGTGATACTTGAGTACCAAATGTTTCTCAGAATCCTTAATACCCAACTTCATGCAAAGGGTATGAAAAACGTCGGTAAAATCTGGCACATCTTGTTCCCTTCCCTGTCGCAGTGTGGTCCACTTTATGTATTTATCCTCATAGCTCCTGACAGGGTAGTACTGCTCCTTGATGGCATCCCAAAACAAATCCCAAGTGGGTGCAGCCAAAAATAGGCAGCGCATACTTTCATCCTTCTACTCAGAGTAGGTTTCCCACCAGTCCTTGACGTGGGGGGTGGATTTGGGAAGAGCAAAAGTAATATTTTCCTGGCTAGAAAAATCATGAACATAAAAATATCCTCCTAGAAGATTTAACCTTTTATCTATGATGTCCGCATCTATCTAACCCTCAAATAAAGGAATGTCAAAGTTGACTTGTACCTTAAAGGGTGTGGCGCTTCCAGAGTAGCTTCTAGAAGTAGATGTGTTGCCCTTGGGTAGCCGCTGAAGGATCTGGGCAAATTTGTCCATCATCGCATTCCTCTATCACTCAAGGGCTTCTTCGAGCAAGATTTTGGAAGGATCTCCTGCCCCCTTGTCTTTCTTTTCTTCCCCCATGGGAGGTTGTAGGGATTTGCGAGGTTGGTCTTGCAAAGGTTCAACCAATTCAAGCCCTAACTCCTTATACCCTGACCTCATTAGGGACATGCAAAGAAAAATAGAGAAAGAGAAGACTGCTTTGATGACACTGATATGAATTTAAACAGGAATGCCACAAATTACAGATATAACCATAAATACAAAGATGCAATAGAAATAACACTTGATTTCATTAATATCAAATACTAAAATATGCTTACAAACATAATGGAAATAATACTAGCTCGGGCGATGGTAGCTTATCTCTGAGAAGAGATGTGGCAACTACATGCCTCTAAACTATGTTAAAATGAGGCTCGAAGACCTATTTATTATTGAGAAATAATGGAAAACCCTAAACATCCAAAAACCTAACCCTAGGAGATGAAGCGCCAAAACTATGGGCCCTGTTTGGGTAAATTGGTACATCAACTTCCCAGGGTCGCAACTTATGCATACGATCTCCGTTTGACACGCACAATACCTCATTAGAAAGATCTATCCAAGGAATACAACTTTTGAGTGGCCAACACTATTTTAAATTCATTGTTGGCCTTGGTTTTCCCAAAAGACGTCATTTAAGGCCTCAAAACGGATCCAGAAGTTTAGGACCTGAAAATATGCCAAAAATAGTAAATTGTTTTAAAATTAAGGAAACTAAAAAACTGAAAGACACAGTGGGGGGGGGTCCCAGTGGAATAGGTGGGTGGCCACCAAAATCCACCTGGATCAATGTTGACATTTTGACAAAGGCATTGTCAAGATATAATTCGAGTTTCACAGGGACAAGATCGGGGTAGTTGATAATCCCTTTCTTGTTGAGAGGGAGTGTTGAGAAATGGAAACAAGAAATTCCAGTTTAAATTGTCCTTGAATTAAATTGTGAATTAAAATCGAATTCTATTCTCATAGCAACTTGTAAATAGTTAATTAAGTTTAATTGACTTAATTAACTTATGAATTTCGAGTTGGAAGTCTTTCTATAGTCATGTATGTGTGATCCCTAAATATTAGGGGTCCAAGATGAGTTTATTTGAGTTGGAATTAGATAACTTAGTTTGATTGAGTTATGGTTACTTAAACTAGTTCTAACTGTTGGAGGAACTAGTAGAGGTCTAGTAGTGATTTGGGGCACTGGTGCATCCTCAGTGCTACTCCAGCTAACTAGAGATTCACTCAAGAGAAATTCATGCATGTCAATTTAGAGAAAGACCCAGTTGAGTCTAGAGTGCGGGGACAATGTACTATTAGTTGTATGATTTTCCGAGTTGTACAGATCATGCATGAAATTAGTTATGGACCTAAGTTTGGATTGCATAGTTTTGGAAGAAGGATTTCCCAATTAAATATGGGTTGATCCTCTTAGGAATTGCATAAGGAAATAGGGGTTTGGCAAGTAGAAAAATTAGCTAAGTGTTGGCTAAAGCGGGCTTGTGAGGCAGAAAGTTGATTATACTTGTGCAGGGATTGTTCTAGTGAGAAAAAGCATTGTATTTTCTTCTTGGATTTCTGATTAATGCAATATAGATAGTCGAGGTTTTGAGCAGTTTCTTTCCCCAGAGAAATATTGTGTTATATGCGATTGATATTCTTCCTCTTAATGGTTATTGTTTTCATCAGTCATTATTGGTGTCTGTTGCTAACAATAGAGTATATTCTTGTCCTATGTTTTATAAAATTACATGAGATGTTGAATCTATAGAAAACTCTACATGCATATTTTAAAGTATGATAAAGAAAATACTAGCTTTAATCAATATTAGTGTTTATAAGAGAAATGTACTAAAAAGTTTGTAAATGATTCTTAAATAATTAATAGAAGATCAATTGAATATGTTTTAAATAAGTTGTTGAGTATCCTTATTTTTAGAAACATAATGATATAAGGGAGAGTCCCCCCACCAACCTTCATCGTTTGCCCATAGCTAATCCAATGATCACACATACCGTCAAATATGATTGGATTACACACTTCCTTATAATAATACATCGCATCATTTGTATCCATCTTGAATATTTGATTCATCTACCACCAGTGGTTCACTGCATAATCCATGAATTTTTCCACATCTAAGAGTCTATAGAACCGTAACAACTCTTCTTCTATTGGCTTAGACTTCTACTGGATAGGATTTCTCAACCCTGCCCCCATTGATTTCCTTTCCTCTGTCCCTTTGTGAAGAACCACTATTTCATTCTAGTCACTTAGAAAAGTGACCACAGTAGCTCATTGACATTGATGGTGTCAAATACATAATGTACAGGAAGAATATTTCCCCATAACGCCAAAGATAAAGTTAATGTTGTAGTTTGGTTGTTTATTTGGTTGTAAAATTCGTAAAATCCTCCATTTCAACTCTATCCTGCAAAACAAATAGAAATTCAAGAACCCTATCGGTAACCATAATAATAAAATTAAATGAATTAATTAATATCAATTAATATAAATAGCATAGATAACTTGTCAGAGAAGCCCAATATCTAGAAAGTTTGCAGCAAGCATCCTGCAATTTTCTTCGGCTCTTCTGATGAGATAAGGCATCACAGTCTCAATTGACCCAAACAAAAGATATTTTCTCACCTTAAATATTTCTTTGACCAATCCCTGAGATAAATTGTTCGTCGTGCCCTTCAATTGAGTGAACTGTAACTCACCCTTCCCTCTTTTCATAATTACCAATTCTTCGGCCTTACCAATTACCAATTTTGTTGATAAATCATTACCATTACCAATAATAAATCAAACCCTATAATTGAATATTCTGATATCAACACAATAATAATGAAATTATGAGAATGAGCTTACTAGACTCGAAATTATGTGTAGCTATGTTGTAGCTGCTACAACCCCCCTCCAAAAATTTTCCCATGCCTTGATTTTGGAGCCTACCTTCTGTCCACAAGGACCCATCTTTCACTGTCGTCAATTATTATGTCTATGTTGAAGACTTATCTATGCATGCAGCACTTGTGATGAGTTTTTTTTTTACCTTAATTAAGCATTTCCAAACACAATCCATCTCATGTCGTGACCTTGTGCTTGTTGTGTGCCTTCCCTCTTAGAACCACGTAGTCCATTGTTTCTGGAAACTGCGTTAAGCTTTTAGGATCACAATTGTGCAATATTGGAAGGCAGGTAATCAATGAGATCAGAAATTACGCTAAGCCTCCTCCTCCTACTAGAAACTATGAAATGCACTAAGGAAAGGAATTGTGCAATCCTTTCTGCTAGTGTGAACAGGCATTTTCCTAGAAAAGTTTGAGTTGTCATCCCTAGAAAATATGGATTGCCTAATTAATGTTTGGTAAGTGGCACTAAGTTGCTAATTTTGATCTTAAGATAAGTAAAACTTTTTCCTTGATTTTAAGCATGTGTGTCATAAACCCTAACCCGACTACATCTATATAATAAATTGCCTCTAGAGCTCATTTCTACATTTGATCTTGGAGCTCTAGCCTTCCCAATGAGATCAAGGAACTTTCCCAAGAATATCTGCACAATCTTGGCCAACAATTTCCCATCACAACTGTGAAATTCACATTCTCAAGGCACAAGCTTCGTACTTGGCCTCTAGGATTGTGCAATTCATAGTCACTGGCTTTCCCAACTGTGCATTATGTAGTTCTAGGCCTCAACCCTCAGTCCCAGCCACTCAGACGACACAATTCATAGTCTCTTCCTTTAGCCTGTGCATCTGAGATTGTGCATTGCACAATCTCAAGATTCTAGTTGTTACCTTGTCTATTGAGACTACACAATGCGCAAATCATGAGCCCAGTCTCTCACCCTCAGTTTAGAAACTGCACAATATTTCCCTTTAGTCTCTAAGTTGTTGCCTTGATCTTGTTGAACAGACTATTTTTCTTGAGATAGTTTGCATTTTTCCATGAGTGCATCTTATCATACATGTACTACAACTTTTTGAGCTCATATCTTTCCTATCAGTTGTTGCCATCATGGCACCAAAGAGATCTTCCTCCAAAGACACCACATAGAGCATCACTAGTGAAGTAGTTGAGAGTACTCTTGTTACCATGCCAATTATTTCAAAAATTCCATTGTTCATTTAGAAAGTTTCATATATAACATGGCCCTCAGTGAAGGATGTATTCACAACAACTAGTTACAAAGCAGATCTTGAAGACATACAAGTTTATATCAATGTCCAGAAGTCAGGATTGCATAAGATTGCATGCAGGAATCTGGTCTTCCATTGCGTAGACATTATCAAGCAGATCCTATCACACATAGATGAAAAGAGCATGATCCTTGGTAGTATGAGTGGACAAATTCTTGCCTCATTCATGGAACATGATTTTCATATTATGTATCATTTTCCCTTGCCACAAGTTTACATGGATTCTCACTTCTACGCAGTCACTATTTACCTGAGAGCTAAAGATGTCATCATATTTTGGGTGAAAGAGTCATCCAACTTCCACCAAACACCTAGCAACACTTATAAGACTAAATCTCTTAAGAAAGTGTTCTAGTACCTAATAGTTCTATGTTGATGGATCTATGGTCAAAAGAGTATTGAGACCCTTCCTGAAGGCTGGGCATTCTTGCTACATCAAGTTATGAATGAAGGGAAAGCATTCAATTGGTCAGATTTGTTGGCTCAGCAATTAAAAATCCATGTGAATAATGCCAAGAACCCTCCTAAGGGTAAGCAAGCTAGGTTCTATATGTCTACTTACTTACTGGATCGGATATGTGCTAATAACTCTTTTCCTGGCATGAATTGGACTTGGTCACCGAAGGAATCTACTGTCCACATTTACTACAAGTTTCTTTTAGAATGCAGTTATAGGTAAGTGATGGATAAGTTGATCGATAACTTCCTCATGGTGTTGTACAAGATGATATTTGATAAATAGCTACCTTGGATGTTCCATGAGGCGATGGAAGCGGTATCAGAAATTTTTGATTGGTTTGCCTCACTAGATGGCACTTACCTCAGGGTGTTTGGTGGTCAGAATTCTTCACATCTTCTACAGAGTTATGCCACTAAAAAATGGGTCTTGTAGGAAGTATCTCATCATCATTCCACAGGTTTATTAGAAATCTTGTTATAGAATATTTTGTTACATCTGGTCAATAGGCCTTCAACTGGATCAATCAACATCCTTTGACCTCATTTTCATCATCCTTTCACAAATCCCTAAGAATGAATCATTATAATCCTTGATTTTATGCCTAAAAACACCTTGTTTCAATCATTTTAAGGACCAATGATCCCTGGCCTCTTATTGGACAGTTTTGACTACCATTTTGGTCCACTCTGCACTTGTGATGATCAACAAAAGGTTGCTCCGTGTTGGGGGTGCATTGATTTAATTTGGGAAAAAGAGATAGAATCCTGAAGCCTCTTCTTCCATAAGCTTACAGGATATGTTGTAGCCAGTTACCTCAGTCAAAAGTCTCGAATCCTATCTTATCCTACCTTGGATTTTTCATCCCTTATCCCTTGAGCTCATCCTCCCATCAAGAGTGGATCTCAAGCCTATATTGGTAAAAGGATAAGAATTCATGAACTACCTCCTTCACCTATATATTTACTGCCATCCATTGACAAGGGGTTGGATTTTGGAGAGTGGTTCTACCCTTATGCTGTTGTTGTGAGAAATATATTTCCATGCATTACGGTGATTAGAGGTGCACTTTGTGACAAGGAAAGGACAAGTCAACTTGGAGAAGCTCTTTTACAGGATCGACACCTAGTTTTTGTTATAACTCACTCCATTTCTATTAATGCAAATATTTCTTTGTTTTCCTATATATGATGTTATGGTTTCATATATTTCAATACCATGTTTATATATTGAATAAAGTGATTAGATGATGCTACATATATTTTGTGGACCATTGGCTTGTGTTATCTAACTGTGCAGGTTCTAATAATAGCGATCAGAGCTAGGATTAGAGCATTCAAGCCAAGGAAGGATCGAAGCATGTGATAGATTACTAGTAGGCTTCATCCCGTTATCTATACTTTAAGGAAAAAATTATTCCCTTTGTCTTTCTGTTGTTTTAGGTCAGTCCACCAGGCCTAGGGAAGATACTTATGTCTGTAGTCGTAGATTCCACATAACAAATTGGTGACTCCTTATTCTGTAGTAAATTGTTTTACTAAATGGGTCGAGGTGATCCCTACATTTAACAACAATGGGAAAACGTTTGCATATTTATTTTTCAATCACGTTATCACACGGTTTGGTGTTCCACAATCCATAGTTACAGACCAAAAAAAGCATTTCCATAATCATATGATGACTGAACTAAATGCTAAGCTAGAAATTTCCCATGAAATTTCCACTCCCTACTATCCTTAGGCTAATGGACAGGTTGAGGTTATCAATAAATTTCTCAAAACTATGCTTCAATGTATGGTAGTGTTGGGTCCCTATAATAATAGTGATTACCCCATTACTATTGTAGTTATACCCCTTATTTATATTGTTGTGCCCCTATTACCCCCATGTTGTTATTTCTGTGCCCCATAGAATCCCTCTATTGTTATTTTTGTGGCTTTATATTATTATTGTTAGGTCGACTAGATTATATTGTGACTCCTTCGACTCCTATATATAGAAAGGAGGTTTTGTCATTTGTATCATCCAAGAATTGTTCATTTATGTAATGTAAAGGAGGTTGCCCCCTCGAAGAGGCTGAATTCTAAGGCGTTGATCTATCTTTTCTATCTTTTCTTGAGCTGGTTTCATAACATTTGATATCAGAGCTTTGGATTCTAGGGTTTCACTGCTCCAAACAGGTCATCGTGGCATTTTCACTATAAATTTTTTTCTGTGACGTTTCAGAAGTCAAAAAAAAAACCCATTTGAGAAGAAATCGCGTTGAACCTTGGGTCTGAATTTCAGAGCTTTTTGTGCGATATTTGCGGAGATATGATTTGAGGAAGATGGTCTTTTTGCATACTCCTGAATTACATTCAAAACAGGTGACCTGGGGAAAATCATCATAACTTTCTCTCTGGGGATTGGATTGAAATTTCGTAAGAAGGTACAGAAAGAGGACGGGCTGCAGTTTCTTGTATGCATGTTTTAGATCCAAAGTTTGAAACAGTGACTCGTGGCACGTCGTACAAGTTCGCTCTACTGAACTAGTCTAAAAGCAAGTCACTGTGGGAGATTTCACATAACTCTTCCTTGGAGAATCCAATTTGGATCAGACTTGTGGCATTGGAAATAGGACACAGAAGGCTACTACAGAACGCAGTTTTAGAACTGGATGATCTGAAATTACAGAGATACATCAGATTCAATATCAGGCTTCTATAAAGTGAAAAAAGGTGTGTAGTTTTTTTAAAATTTTTGTGTAAGCTTGGTTTAACGAAATTCAAAGGGCATAGTAAAGCATTATTATCGGTAACTGATGCCCCGAGGAAAGAAAATGAAAACACCTAGTAAGGAACCTGAAATCTCTAGCATGACTCATGAAGAAGAGGAAGAAATGCTACATGATATATCAAAATTACAAGAACAAGTGCAACAAATGTCACGCTCACAAAAGCTAACAGAAGCTAAGATAAATGGCGTGGAATCTAAGATAAATGGCGTGGAATATAAGATAAAGGGAATGGAAGCTAAGATGGATGATTCGAAGACAGATTTGAAGAGAGACATGGCAGATTTGAAGACAGATTTGAAGACAGACATGGCAGATTTGAAGACAGATTTGACAAATTTTCTACAAGAAATACTTACTAATGGTGAAAAGGTTGTAAAGGAAACTCATGATGTGAACAAAAGTAATGTTAATCATGATTCCATAGACTCTAATGTTGGATCGAATACCCACCATATTCCAAAAATCGATATGAGGAAGTTTGATGGCAAGGATCCCGCCACATGGATACTACAAATGGAGCAGTTCTTCGATCTCAATAATGTGCAAAACACACAAAAGGTACGTATGGAAACTGTATATTTGGAACCAAATCAGTTTGTATGGTATCAATGGCTTTACTCTCGTAAAAAATTTATCACTTGGGAAATTTTTACGGAAGAATTGATAGCACATTATGAAGATACAAAAAGCAACACTTTTTTTAGCCAATTGATAAGTCTCAAACAAAAGGGTTCAGTAATGGAGCACATTGAGGAGTTCCAAAAATTGAACATAAGGGTAAAAGATATTCCAGAGGAGCATAGGGTTGATGTGTTCATAGGGTCTTTAAAGGATAATATCCAACATGATGTTCGCCTTTGGGAACCTGATTCATTAGAGAAAGCATTCAGGTTAGCAAGAAAAATGGAAAGAAAAATTATGGCAACTAGGAAGCATACCACTCACAACTATAAAGACGGAAGTGTTGTTGCCCCTAGTCTTCCACAACCTATAAGGTTGACACCACAACAATTGGAAGAAAAAAGAGCAAAAGGGTTTTGTTACAGTTGTGATAGCAAATACACTAAAGTTCATAAGTGTGCTGAGAAGAAATTATTCTACATAGATTGTGAAGAGGAAGAAGAAAAGGAGAAAGAAAGGTCAAAAGAAGAAGATATACTCCAGGAACAAAGCCTAGATGAAGAAAAAATAAATCCGACCATATCTTGCAATGCATTGGCGGGAATTACCACTCCTCAAACCATCAAGATAGAAGGACAAATCAAGAAGAAAAAGGTAATAGTGTTGATTGATTCAGGAAGCACCCACAATTTTATTCATTGTAGGGTAGCAAAAGAATTGAATTACTTCCTATATCCAGCACCAAATGTCAAGTGATGATTGCAAATGGAGGAACAATACAAATCCCTTGTAGACTCACTAACTCGCCATTTGGAGCAAATATATCCCACGTTGCAGAGGATAGGTTTCAATAAAGGAGGGTTTTGATAAAGAGGAACCTGGGCACCAAAATAAGGAGGATTCTGGTAACTAGCATATGCGTAACCTTGTTGACCAATTCCACGATAACCCTGTAAAGGCTGGAATGGTTGGGTTTGGATATGTTGTCCTTGAAAATTAACTTGAGGACCACCCTAGTAAGGTTTATATTGTTTCCCTACGGGATTTTGCATCATCTCAACATAAGGTGGGTTCGATTGGGGTTGTGTCATACTATACACATTATGTCCTATCAAAATATGAGGAGTACCTTTCCCAAGTGGTTGAGACTGTAAGGAACCTTGTAAAGGTTGGGTAAGTGGAACCTGAGGGGTACCAGATACCAACAAAATTGGTTAATATTCAAAAACAACATGCAAAGGTTGACTTACATGTTTTTGAACTTGTTGAGGTACATATGGATGGGTAGGAATTTGAGATGAAGACGACACAGGTTAAGGATTCAAAAATCGGTCCTAAAATGAACTAGTTTAGACGGGAACAGTAGGTTGCGAAACACTAGAAGCCATCCTAGGATAAGGATGATTATAATAAGCATGGTTACCAATTTGAGGTATACCAACAACAGGTTTCCCCCCTTCCATAGGAGGAGGGGATTATGGAGGCAAATGCAATCCAAATGGAGGGAACTCAACATAAGGAGAGTTAGGTTGTTAAAGATAACCTTGCCCACTAACATAAGGTCCAGACTATTGTTCAACTATATGTGTAGTCGGAGGAGAAGTAGTAGGTTGTGTAGCGTACATAAGAGAAGTACCAAATGGAATTCCAAAAAAGGATGACATGGGAGAGGTCCAAAGAATGGAAGTTGTACCAGATAAGGTACCATATAAAGACTGATAGCCAGGTGGGACAGACAGGCCACCATACAGATGTGCCTCTGGTGATGTTGCAAACATAGATGAGGAAGCAACTTTTTATGTCTCAACCATGGTGATGGACATGGTTTGGGAGGTCAAATTAGATCCATTCATGATTAACAATCCCAATTAAGATTTCCGCAAGAAATCTACATGTGAGTCCAAAGAATCAGGTAAAGGAGTTTGTGTTGGAGTCTGAAGAGGAGGAATAGGACTAGTTTGATAAAAAAGGAGTCCACTCCAATGAACAAGAGTAGAGGGACAGGTCTCCTCTTGTAGGATCTCTTCAATACTCACAAGTCTATATGAAATAGGTTCATCATTGGGTCCAAGATATACGATTGGAGGTTTTGTCTATGACAAAGGAAAAGAAGGGGAAGGACCTTAAGGAATAGGTGAGGGTCGATGATATTCCTTGGGTTCTACAACCTCAAGAAGTAAAGTATCTAAATCAATAAATTTAGGTTCAATAACATCAAGAAATAAGGTTTCAGGGGCTTCTATTTTGACTGTGTCAGATTCGTTGTCAAAAGTAGATGTGATATCGGACTTAGTAGTCAAAGGAAAATATGATTCTGGTTGATCAGATTCAAGAGGAGGACAAGCAATAGTTCCCACATTTCCTGATTCAGTAGTTTACATCTTCTTATGCTTCTAGCGACAAATAGGAATAGCCTCTAGTGGAAGTGGAGACTTATTTCCATATGATCACCTTTCCTCATAAAGGAGGGATTGTGGTCATTGACCAACTCACCTTTTTTCCTCCAATTATCATGTTATTGGAAGTGTCCCACTTGTAGGGGAAACTCTGCATTCTTATCAGCATGTCAAGGTTAGACTCTTAAAGGATTCCTCGCTCATGAGAACCTTTTCACTTCCTCCTCCTCCTATTCCTGATAGCTTATCTTCAGTTGCTTATATCAATATGATATCATCTTCTACTATCCCGACTGATTCATGGATTATACTAGATGAAGCTAGCATCCATATTTTTGGCGACCGAATGTCACTTAGTCCTATTGAACTTGATTGAGAAGCTATTTATTTTGCTTGTGTGGATCGTACATTCTTTGTTAGGTGTGGAGCATGATTATTTAGAGGTCTTTGTTTCAGCCGGATGTATACCCTAGGAATATTGCACACCCTTCCACGTCGGGGGGTGCGGGGGGGACTTTTCCCCCCCGCAGGGGTCCAAGGGGGCCCATCGCCCCTGGCTGGGGGGTTCAGGGGCCAGCGGTCCCCCAGCGGGGGTTCAAGGGCAGCACCCCAGAAGCTAAAAACAGATGTAAAATTGCCTTGTAAAAGTATAGTAATTTCTAGTCAATCTGGGCCGTTTATTAGGCAGATGATCTGACGGTAGAATTTATGTCTAGTTTAGGGTTTTTTTCCCTAGAAGGCAACCCCTCTCTTTGTATGAGGGAATTTTATTGAGGCTGTGTGATAGATGTGTATTCTCAGAGCGAGAAACATAGAGGTGAGACTGTGAGAGAAAACAAAGGATATTACAACGGATCTGTTGTAGGTTGTGTCTCTTCATTTTGCTGGATAATAGAAAGGAAGGACTGGCTCTTCGGTGTGGACGTAGCCTAAACTGGGTGAACCATGTACATATGTGTCTCTCTGGTTTTATGTGTTTGTGTTTTTCCACATATTATATGTCTTGCATTTCTCTGTCATATATATAATTTTTCTAACATTCTCTGGATCATACCTTCTCTTCGATCAATTGGGTTGATTAATCATTATATTATGGCACATCTTCTAATGCATTCTCTCATGTATTCCCTACCGATGAAAGCATCATGGAGATCATGATGCTAGATGATACGTAGTGGGATGATCATCACCATCGTTCCTCCTTACCAGATTCCATTGAGGATAATCTCAGTGATGTGTATCTACCCAATGTCGTTGAGTCTTTTACGATTTTGTTCTATCCATGAAGTCGATTCTAAGAAGAATCTATCGAATATCTAAGAGACAATACCCCTTGATATCTCTATTAAACTGGGTATTGTCAAAAATATACACATTGGTGCGTCTTGTTCTCCATCCGAGATTGATACCTATAAAGCCCTATTTCAAGAGTTTTATGATGTCTTTTCCTGGACCTATGAGGAAATGTCAGGTATTGACTCAAATATAGTAGTGCATGAGATTAAAACGTATCTTGATGCTAAACCAGTTTGGAAATGCCTCCATTCGGCCCATCCAAAGAAGGTTGATGTGATAGATAGTGAAGTTTAAAAACTCCTTCATGCAAGTTTCATCTACACCATTCCTCTTACTGATTTTATGTCAAATATTGTCCTTGTCATGAAGAAACAGGGGACAATCCATGTATGCATCGATTATCAGGATGTGAATCACGCTTTTCCCAAGGAAAATTACCTAAACCTGTTCATCAACCAGATTGTTGATGACTGTGCCGGTTGTTAAATATATTCATTCATGGATGGTTTATCGGGATATAATAAAATCAGCATTATCCCAACGGATCAACCTAAGACTGCATTTATTTGCCCCTAAGGTAAATTTTCCTATCGGAAACTCCCATTTGGTCTAAATAATGTTGGGGCCACGTTTCAACGGGAAATGGATTACGCTTTTCATGATATTAAACACATTGTGCAACCTTATTTGGACGATCTCCCTGCTCATTCTAAGTATCGGGTTGATCACCTAATGCATCTTAGGGCCATTTTCTTACAGTGTAGACACTATAATATTCAACTGAATCCACACAAATGTGTGTTTTGTGTTAGTTATGGTTGACTTCTTGGTTTTTTTATTTCAAAACATGGAATTTGTATCAATCCTCTAAAAGTACAAGCAATCACCGACCTACCTACACCTTCTTTACGTGTTCAGCTTCAACGACTTCAAGGGAAAGCTAACTTCCTATGACGATTCGTCCCTAATTACGCTGATTTGACCAAAGGATTCACTTTCCTACAAGAAAGGGGTTCCCTTCCATTAGGATAATGTGGCTCAAAAAGCATTTCATGCCCTGAAAGATGTACTAGTTCTGGCATCTCTACTATATCCCCCTGATTACTAGTGTGACTATTTCTTGTATCTTGTTGTTGCCATTTCTACTATAGCAATGGTATTGGTCCAAGAAGATGTTGTAGGGAAAGAACACCCCATATATTATCTAAATCAAAATCTCAATGATACCGAGATCAAGTATACCCACGTATAAAAGTTGGCTTTGGCGGTCGTTCAAGCCATCCAAAGGTTTCGCCATTACATCATGCTCCATAAAACTACGGTTGTTTCAGATTGCAACCCTATGACATAAATTTTGTCAATTCAATTGTTGGGGGGAAATACTCTAAATGGATTTTTATCCAAAAGAGTTCGACCTAGAAATCATCAAATCCAAGCCGAAGAAATCCTTGGTTTTTTTTGAGCTTATGTGTGACCTTCCTTCCCCTGATTCTGAATTGACATCTGGAGATTTTATGAATGACAAGATTTGGTCATCTAACCCATGGTATGGAGACATACTTATTTATCTCCATACCTAGACTTTCTGGTCTGATACCTCTTCCTCTGAGCAGCGACGTATTTGATACCAAGCCAATAATTACATCATCATTGGTGACACTCTTTATCAACACAGTATTGATACGATTTTATGAAGGTGCCTCATGCATGAGGAGGCTAATAAATTCCTTAATGAATGCCACTTGGGGGCATGTGGTGATCATTTATCTAGCTATTCTACTACGTAGAAGATCTTACACGTTGGTTACTTTTGGCCTACCATTTTTCAAGACTATATTCTCGATGTCCAGAAGTGTCATGCATGCCAAAATTATGATCATAAGACCCTTGCTTCGCCTTCTCTATTGCATCGCGTTATCACCGTCATACCATTTGCAAAGTGGGATATCGACTTCATGACATGTAACCCTCACTTGGCCTGGGGGCATGGTTATATCATTGTCACAGTAGATTATTTTACTAAATGGGCTGAGGCGATGCCTACTTTTAACAATAATGGCGAAACGGATGCATATTTATTTTTCAATCATATTATAGCATAGTTTGGTGATCCGCAAGACATAGTTACGAATCACGGAAAGCATTTCCAGAATCATATGATGACCGAACTAACTGCTAAGATGGAACTTTCCCATGAAAGTTCCACTCCCTACCATCCTCAGGCTAATGGACAGGTTGAGGCTATCAATAAAGTTCTCAACATTATTCTTCAACGTATGGTAGGGGTCCATAAATTGGATTGGAATTTTCTCCTTTATGATGCCTTGTGGGCATACCGAACCTCAGTGAGGAATGCTACCGGATTTACACCCTTTTAGTTGGTTTATGGTCTGGAAGCAATCATGCCATTCGAATATGAGATTCTGTCACTGAATCTAGTTGTTGAATTGCTTCTTTCTACTTATGTAGAAGAGGAACATTTTTTACACGTGTCTCAATTGGATGAGACACAACGCGATGCCACTATAGCTAATGAAGCTCCTAAAATAGATATCAGGGTGTCGTACGACAAAAGTGTCAAGCCTCGTGTCTTCTCAAAAGGAGAACTTGTTATTTTATATGACCAAGAATCTGATAAGTTAGGATCGGATAAGTTCCAACCTATGTGGTTAGGTCCATATATTATTAAGTGTGTCCTTGCAAAAGCGGCCTATGAGTTAGTGGATGTTCATGGAATTCCACTGGTGCAACCTAGGAATGTTTTGTACCTAAAAAAATACTATGCTTGATATCATGTGTAGTAACATTGTGTACATATTGTTTATATGTGTGTTGAGTGTGTTTACGGTGTGTCTCTTTAGAGTTTCCTAAGTTTTTTGTTGATTCCTTTTATGTTTGGTTTGCAGATGTCAGCATCCCTTGAACCATATTTTGGTTATGCTGACGGTGCTAGTCGTAGTACTTAGAACCTATCCTCCGCAGTGTGGGTTGTATTTTCTTCAAATGGTGAGTTAGTAAGTCTACAAGGGATTTGTATTGGTCGCTCTACCAACAACATCACTGAGTATAGCGCAGTAATTGTGCTACTGTCTGGTGCTATTTCACATGGTATTCATCGTTTAGTCATCAGACTTGACTCACAACTCATGGAACTACAACTTGATAATGTTTATTCAGTTAGAAGTCCCACCATCTTACCTATCTTTTTAAGGGTTTGCCTTCTAGAAAGACATTTTGATTTCATACAATATGAACAATTTTCTAGAAATATAAATACATTGACATATGTGCTTGCTAATCGTGTTTTAGATAGAAATTTGTAATGAATGTAAATAAATTTCAATACACATCACATCATTTAAAACACAATAGGAACACGGAAACATTGAAGATAGATGTATATATGAAGTTTGGTTTTACAAAATTTGTGCCCAAGACACATATGACCACACAACGCATACAAATCTACATGCAAATATCTAAGTAGACTAATAAATGTGCTCATGATAACAAGCCATTGCACGAGCTATCTTGCACAGTAGCTGACCAATACTGCTAGGCACTCCGGTGGTGTGTTCTTGAAGCTGCATTGAAATCTAGTCAATCATGGCCTCATTTATCCCGTGTGTCAACCCCTCCATGTGGTACTCCACCTATGTTAGTATCGCATTTACATTTAGATCCCATAATGCATCTCGTCCTATTGCAACAATCTATGTTCGTTCTACTATTACTTGTGGTTTTTCTCCTACACGACAAAGATATGAAGCACATATCAGTCAAACAGGCCCAATATCTACATGAAATATCAATCGTTTAAGTCTTGGAAACATCAAAAACACAACAATAAAAAATTGTAAAACTTACAAAAATTGAAATGGTCCAAATATCTTACCTATAAATCCCATTGTTCACCTTCAAGAAGCACGAGTTCAGGGTAGTCGTGGAAATCCATCATTGTTTACGGATAATCATTGATTGTAATGAACTGTCTGTGTGGCCATCCAAATAAGGTTGATGAGAAACTGATCGTTGATGGACCTTCATGTTAAGACATATGATATATCCACCTCCTCATCCGTGGTACCCTCGGATCAATAGGCTCGAGTGTAATTTGTTGAGGCTGAAATAATGGAATCCTCTCTAGGGAAAAGGAGATCAAGATGAAACTGTATCCAAAGTTTTATAACTTTCTCTCTCTTGCTTTAGATAGATGTTCTTTCATATTGACCAATGCTACCTCACTCCAATTGAAGACTATTGGCTCCAAACACTCCACACTATATTGAATGTATGATCTTCTAACTACATGAAGTGTTGAGCTACTCGCCGATCTGGCGTTAATTAACAAGATCATTCTTAAGGTTAAATTGGTTACATATTTTATGCTTATCTTTCCATCTCTAGTTGGCTTGGATTGAGGTCTACATTAAGTAGTGATATAATCTTTCATCGTTTCTCCATCCATTCTCCCACCTAGGAGAGAGATGGGGGAACCACTCCTAGATAAACCGGTCAGAAAATATAGATGTTCCCCAAACCTAAATGCCTATGCTTTCATATCCCATGCATGAACAAGATATGCTAGTAGCTCCATCTGTTGCCTCATACCAGGAAGCCAGAAGAATTTCAACAATCCATAATATTTTAGGGCCTGGATGGTAGTAGGATCATTAGTTGCATTTAAATCATGTTCTTCATGTTCTCTTTGTCTTCAAATAAAGGCCATTTTATGCTACTAAATACCTGAGACATCAAAAGGGAACTCGTTAGGATCCTTTACATGAAACAAAACTCAAAAAAATTGAAGGGAAACTGGAAAAAAAATTGAATTTGCACCCAACACACCCCCAAGAAGAGAGACAGTGTATTTCACCCCTCCCTGCAGTGTGCCCTCACTTAGGTGCAATGCGATTTTTGATTGCCTAGGCATGTGTTGGTCCTAGGGTGATTTTTTTTAACCTTAGGGCTCTAAAAAATGCCTAAAACTTGCATAAAATCATAAAATGGGACCATGAATTGAAAGAGAGAAGTCTTAGCTCCTACCTGGAAGTGATGACACTTGAATTGATCCACCAGATTGAGCACAATCACCTACAGAAGATCGAGGGAAAAAACTACTCAGATCTCTCACTATTGAAGGTAAATGTGAAATGGTAAATACAAATAATCATTTTGGATATTTATGGATGATTCTTCCATTAGAACTCGTATTGAATGTTTTGACCTAGTTTCAACCCATTTTTACCATGAAACAAGTATTTTTTAATCCTTGATGTGATGTTCTGAGTAGGTTGAAAGTTATTTAATGGATTTTGTCAAGTTTTGAACAAATTATTTTGACCAAGGATCACAATTTTATCACTTTTTCGGAGTCTATAAAATTACAAAAAAGGAACCCCCTGGAGTTCTCTTTTAGCTCTTTTCAGACTCCCAAAATATGAAAATATTGTCAAGCACTTGTCTTTTTGAACTCGTTAAAGTAAATGAAAAGACGTCTACTCAGGATAAGTTTAACCCTTTTCTAGACTAAGATAGACTAACTATGAAAAAGGAATACCTTAGTCGAAAATGGCATAGGGGTTCTCTTGGCTATTGTTTTTTTCCTTTTAAGACCTAAGGGACTATCTACGAAGAGGAACATCTGGAATTTTCTTTTCCACCTCTTTTTCAAACTCTCTAAACATGAAAAATATGTCGAATTATACCTTCATCGGGCTCGTTAAAGAATCAAACAGCGATGGACTCATCATTCATGACGAGACCGAACCACTCCTTCTCTAGGTCCATTAGATATTCTCAGAGGGATTCATCTAAAGGATGGACTTACAGATCAAGCATATGTTATCCTCTTCAAGCTTGTTAAAAAATAAAGAGGTATTGACCAGTATGGTTGGGGAGATTGGGAAAATAAGGCACTTCAATTTTCTAATGGCAACGAGTCTCTCTTGAACATGACACTCTTCCACTTCATCTTCATGGTTGTTGGGTTGGGAAATCTACTTGTCTTTTTGTTTATCATACCATTTCAAAGCCTCCACTTTTGGTTTTGGGTCAATGCTTCCAACTCCATTCAGTGTCACTGTTGTGTTCAAGAGAAGTCATTCAGTTAATATCTTCTACAATACTCTTAAGCCTTCATTCCATGTCTTCCTTTCCTGATCCAGTTTCATATCAGCATCATTCTTATCATTCTGTCTCAAATCATCATACTCGTTTTGTGTCGTTGATGGGGGATACATTAAGACCCTCCTACGACGGGTCACTTCCTATCGAGATCAGCTCATTATCCAGGAATTTGTCTTAGAAACACTTGGTACCTTGGTCCTTTCATACATCAATGATAAGTTTCCTCGGTCTCGGGAGACAGGTTTACATCATTTACCTTTGACCGAATGATTCTTTGTGGTGTTCAACATCAACTCTTTTATCCACACCGTACGAATTGTACTAGTGTACCTTGAGAACCATTAACATCATCAATGGTTTCTCTCATGTTTGTTAGCGGCTTACATCATTGGTCGATAATTATATGGTGTCTACCATGTTTGATCTTAGCTCATTTATTCACATGGTTAGACTCATACATTGGTTGATCGCGTGAACGAGATAGAAGACTTGAGATCTAGTTTCATCCATCTGTTCTGCGATTTCAAGAGTAATACAAGATCGCAATGTATCATGGCTATGATCAAACATACATTCATCTAGTCATGGGTCCACTCTTAGTCATCAGTGGATGTGTATTTTGATCATTGTACATGTAATGTTAGCTTATGTGTCGAGTATGGGTATGCCTCCCTGAGCAAAGATATCATGATGTAAATGTATTGTAATAGATGAAGATCTCACCAGTTTTTCTTGATCCTGACTTGTCACAAGGTAAAGCACTTCAATGATTAGCTATCATTTTTTACTTTGCGCTTTAAGGGGAAATATGTTATAGGAAATTTTGTCACATATGGTCAATAGGCCTTCAATTGGATCAATCAACATCCTTTGACCTCCTTTTCATCATACTTGCATAAAGACCTAAGCATGACTCATTCTAATCCCTTAGTCTCTATGAAAAACCCTTTTTCCAGTGATTTTACTCGACAGCATTGACTACCAAGTTGATCCACTTTGCACCTGTGCTGATCACCAGCAGATTTCTCAATGTTGGGGGTGCGTTGATTCTAGAAATTTGGGAAAAGGAGAGAGAATATCGAAGCCTCTTCGTCTAGAAGTTTCCAGCATCTTGTAACCATTACCTCAGATAAAAGTCTTGAATCTTATCTTATCCTACCTTGGAATTTTCATCCCCTATCCCTTGAGCTCATCCTCCCATTAAGAGTGGATCTCAAGCCCATATTGATAAAAGGATAAGAATTCATGAATGACCTCCTTCACCTATATATTTATTGCCATCCATAGGCAAGGGGTTGGATTTTGGAGAGTGATTATACCCTTATGTTGTTGTTGTGAGACATATTTCCATGAATTAGTGTGATTAGAAGTGAACTTTGTGACAAGCAAAGGACAATTCAACTTCGAGGATCTCTTTTATAGGACTGACACCTATTTTTGGTTGTAACTTGCTCCATTTATATTAATGCCAAGAGTTATTTTTTTTCCTATATATGATGTTATGGTTTCATATATTTCAATACCATGTTGATCTATTGAATAAAATGATTAGATGATGCTACATATATTTTGTGGATCGTTGGCTTTTGTTATCTGACTGTGCAGGTTCTAATAATAGTGATCAGAGCTAGGATTGGAGCATTCAAGCCAAGTAAGGAGCGAAGCATGTGACAGATTCTAGGTAGGCTTCATCCTGTTATCTATTTACTTTAAGGAAAACATTAGTCCCTTTGTCTTTATGTTATTCTAGGTCAATCCATCAAGCCTAGGGAAGATACTTTTGTCCGCGGTCGTAGATTCTATATAACAAGTCTTCCAGGGGAAGAGGAAAGCACCTTGGCCGACTCTTCCTTTGCAAATTGGACCGTACGAGATCAAGAAACTGAAGGCTACGGATTCTGAGGGGAAATAGTTAGATAAATTAGTGTTCGGTATTATGGAATATCATTTGTACGATCCCAAGAGTGTTTGCAAGTAACATTGTGCAAAGATACATTTCAATTGGACAAGTAGGACTTATTCCATACCCGAAGAGGAAAAGATAAAGAACTGTTATAATGCCTCTAAGCCCCACGCACCAGTCAACTTTGCAGGTACATCACAGATCACTCCTCAATAAGAATCCACTCTAGAAGTAGAACCATCAGAGAAGTGCAACCCAGTGCACGAAAAGGGTAAAAGGAAGGTTATGCACATTCCATTGGAAGAGCAGAGACACAAATTCAAAGTAGATCCAATCATCTTGAAAGTGTCTATAGCAGAAGAAGTAGGAGGAAGAATTAAGGCAGAAGGAAGAACAAGAACAAAAAGAATAAGAAGAGAGGCAGAATCAAGAATAATAAAGGAAGAATAAGGAAGAGGAAGAAACAACATTGAAGAACGTCGAAGAAGAAGAGCATAATCGACTACTTGAAGAAGACAGCAAGTAGCTGTAGGAAAAAGAACTTGCCCAGGAAATCGAAGACTTGATAGTGATCCATGATATGGAGGTAGAGTTAGAGCAGTAGAATCAGGATGTTGATCTCATGCCTTGCACACAACAAATCACCACTCATTCTCCCCCTACTCCTACAAAAGGGCAAGCTCTAGGTGAGGAAGAGGAAATTTCTCCTCTTGATGAAGGTTCGATGATGGATATATACAGTTTACCTTTTGATGATCTACAGAAGAAGGTTGTACAGGAAATAAAGAAGCACTTCTTGAATGACCTCACACATCTTGCTTTCATCAAAGAGAAGGTGATCATTAAGGACACTAGGAAGAGTCCAAAAGTTATTTCCGCAACCAACTTGGCCTTCGCAGGAGCCACCAAGGCAAATACAAAATATTTGATTGTTGAGAACAAATAGATGGAAAAGAACATAAAGGCTGCAAGGAAAAATATTGAAAAACTTCAAGAAGAGGTTTAGAAAGTAGCTCCTACACAGGTGTATTTAAAGAACTAAAGGCAGCCATACCTGGTGAAGTATCAGCATTGGAAGAAACCGTGAGGAACCTCTATGAGGAGATAGTCACTGTGCACAAAGAATTTGTCCACTTGCATGACATGCAATACAAATTTAGAGAGAATGCTAATTCTCTCAAGTTTTTTAACATAGCCATCGTTGTTGTGAATGAGTGGGGAATGTAGTATAGAGGTGCACCTCCTGAATTGATAAAGAAGACAAGGAAACAAGCTGAGTTGGAGAAAGCTGAAGTTTAGATGATTATTCAAAGTAACAAACAACTTGGCTCTTTCATCCATACCTCTTATGCATGGTTGTATAATAGTGTGGATTTCATGGTGAAGTCACACAATATCCCTTCAGTCGACACACTCACTGAAGCTAAAGTCAAAAAACAGGTCAAACAGAGAGTTGATGAATACTTGGACTAGTTCAAGAAAATTTCTACCAAGGGAGATCTAGAGGTTAACAGACATGATATGCAAAAGTATATTGGTGGCCCTACCAAGCTCAACACCGTGTTGTTCCTATTGAAGAAGGAAAATCATACTAACTCCAAGACCATGTACCCAGATGCAATGGAGGCTAGAGTGTGCTTCCAGCCTGATCCCATCACAAAGTTTGGGGAATTCATTGCATAATGTAAATCTTGGCATCGCTATGTGACCGAAAAGCTACAAGTTGAAGTGGCTAAGCTATAGTTTCCCCAAAATCAAGCTTGACATGTTGTTTTTCCTATTATGCGTGTTTGGTTGAGTCTACCCAATTTTGTCTTATATGGGTATTTGTAATATTGTATTTAAAATATTTGTAAGTGGAAGTCTAAGCATCAATTTTGGAATATAAAATGTCATTATGTAAAAGAAGTCAAAGTGTCGTGAGCAAATAAAAAGAGTCATAAAGGAATATGGATAGTCATCTCATATCTTATAAATAGATCCTCAAAACTTGTGGAAGGGGCTTTTGGCTGGTTTTTTGGCTTAGGATTGAAATCTTGGGAGTATTGTGAGAGTCTTGGCTTCTCCTTTAGCATAGAAGGATTATATTTCTTTGGAGAAACAAGTGTTGGCTTCATGTTCCACTATTGGGGCTAGTGGTTTGTCAATTGTATATGTATGTCTGGAACTTTCATTTAAATAAAATATCAGAGTTGAGAGGCCATCATGCATATGTCGTGGATTTAGTAAGATTATTCTTGTTATGTTTGTGATATGTGTTATTTCATTTACACTAATTCTTATGAACTATTTCGTTTTCCTTAGTATGAATCTTGTTGAATGCGTGTTGTTATGTTATTTCGATCATGGTTATCTTGTGAACTATTTTGTAGGTTAACTTATGATTATTTTGTCGCTTGTGAGTCCCTTTTAAGCTAAGTACTATTACAGACTTCCAAGGGGCCCACTCTCTCTTGCTTCGGTGTGGTAGAACTTCTCATGCATTGCACTTGACAATTCACAAAGGCCATACACTTGTTTCCGCCAAAGTTACATATACATCATTCTATGTGGTTATTGCAGCCAAGGCACACCCTTAAAACCATTTACTTTGGGAATTGACCATATTCTGATTGGGACTCATACTCGAAACAATGTAGGGTTTAATTGGGACTTCACATCAGGGAGACTCCCTACACTTGTTGGCGGCTTCCAACATTGTCAACAGGTTTTGGCATTAGAAGGAGGGCCATATTACAAGTTGAGCCCATGAAGTCTATTTGAAACTTCCTTATCCTTCAAATGGCTTCTTCCCAAATCTTAACCCCGACATGTTTTTCCATAACTGCAAAGTTGAAAGGGCCCTTGAGGACAATTCAAGACTTGTCAAAATTGAAGTTTGATGGTGGGGTGGAACAACCATTCTCGAGAACACCACTTTCTTTCATGAATTTTGCACTTATTACAAAATTCATTGTGAGGATAGTACTTACAGGTTGTTCATCCTTACATTTGAAGCACATGTTAAAGAGTCGGTTACACATTACCAATTGCTTCCATTCACTCTTTCGAACATCTTGTCAAGGAGATTCATCATGCCTTTGACAAGTATGACTATGAATATGTTTATAAGAAAATAATTTGTCTTAGAAAAGAACATGATGAATCACTTGAATATTTTCATGATCATTTTATTTATTTCTATTAATAGTTCTTTGAGGATGACATTGGTTAGAATTTTATGAAAGAGAAGTTTGAGTATCTTGTTCACATTGTAGAAATTTCTACAAATCTAGCTCTAATACCATGTAGAAATTCCTTGTAGATTCAAACTACTAATTGTAATATGCTAAAACAATAGACTTTAATCTACTCTACTCATAAATGGAAACAATTAAACAATCGTGAAATCACGAAGCATATAAGATAAAAAAAAAAAACAATCAACGCATAACACAATGATTACTTGGGAAAATCCACAGTAAAAAACCTTTGTTATCTATATATTGCATTAGTCTCAAAATATGAGAAGATTCCAACGCTTTTCTCAAGCCTGAGCAACCTCTACACTATCTCTATCTGTCTCACTGCTTCCTGGGCTAACTTTGGCCAACACTTAGCCAATTTCCTAGCCTTCCAATCTCCTACTTCATTGCCTCATTCAATGAGGAATTAGGCCCTTATTTACTAGGAATTTTCCTCCATTGGATTGTGCAGTTAATTTAGGCTCTTCCTCTGACTGCATGCACCATATGTACAATTCAGATAATTACACAACTGATAGTACACTACACTTGAACTTCGATCTCAACTGGGTCTTTCTCTGATCTAACATGCATGAGTTAATTATTTTTGAATCTTCTATTTACTGGTTGATCACTGCAGGTAGCACCACACTTCACTTTAGGCAGCACCACACTACACTTCAGGAAAAACCACATTGCACTTCAGGCAAAACCACATTTCACTTTAGGCAACACCACACTGCACTTCGGGCAACACCACACTCAACTGTAGGCAACACCACACTATTAGACCTCCTACTAGTTCCTCCAACAGTTGGAACTAGTTTAACTGACTTTAACTCAGTTAGACTGAATTAATTAATTACAACTCAAAATAAACTCAACCAGGTCTCTTATAATGTAGGAGACACTCTGCATGACTCTAGTTAGACCCTCAACTCGAATTAACTGAGCCAACTAAGTCAAATTAACTTAGTTAACTAATGGAAGTTGTCATGAGATGTGGAATTACAATTTTATTCCCAATTTAATTAAAGGACAAAATTAAATCAAGACTTTATTGATGCTATTTTTAACATTTCCTATTGCAATTTTCAACACCCCCTCTCAACAAGAAATGGATTCAGATCAATCCCAATCCAGTACATTTGGAATGTTCTGCATGCAAATATTGTCATTGTTGTTGTTGTTATTGCAACATCTGCAACCAAAAAAGCATCCAAACAAAATAAATTTAATCAACTATGTATGCAACTGTTTACTGGGAAAATTTTGTTGTTTTTTACTTTGCTACTAAGCCTCCTACTCTATTGTCAACACTACTCTGCACTCCTCAATATATGACTGAAACTGATCCTCCTACTACTGAATACCGTGGGCCCCCGTAACAAGGTAATGATCCATGAGACGAAAAACACCTCAATGGATCATGCCCAGGTTTATGCACTCTTGGGAATATTGCTTCACATTGCCCCACCTCTCACCTGGAGGTATGGTTGCATGTGCTCCCTCTACCCACTTGCTCGAAATTTCCCCCTACTGGAGGTCTCTACTTGCGTGGATGCATCCACTCAACCTCCTGTCTTCTTCTCCAATTGTGGCTATTCCACAACTTGTTAAGGTTAATTTTGAGGTTTCATGTTGAGAGGTCTAACATGCTCCCTCTCAACCACCAAATATATAGTCTTTTCCTTGATCCTAAAGGATTTTCATGCATGAGGCTAAATCTGATATACTCATATTGTTTTTGCTACTACTCTGCTGCTCCTTCCACACTGGTTCTACAACCACTGCAATCATGAGTCTGATCTCCCCAGATCATGGAGTACTAGCTTCTGTAGGGTTGCTCCCTCTGAATCTAGACTCCCTCTGAGTCTCGATCTCCTTATGGTAAATCTCTCTACTCCTCATTATTCCAATATAAATGATCACAACTCCTCTTTGTGTCACTAAATATTCACTCACTGATATGCCCACTTGTATCCTTCTAGCTCCATTAAGAATTATGCACATAGGGTCTTCTAGATCTGCCCTGAACTAGGGCTTCATAACTCTGCCTCCTAACAACTCATTATTTCTTCAATGACCATTGTACATGATGGCTTCAAGGACTATTTCTAATGTGATTTCGGGGCCGATACCATGTAGAAATTTCTACAAATCTAGCTCTGATACCATGTAGAAATTTCTACATATCTAGATTTGATACCATGTAGAAATTTTTATAAATCTAGCTCTAATACCATGTATAAATTTCTACAAATATAGCTCTAATACCATGTAGAAATTTCTACAAATTTACCTCTAATACCATGTAGAAATTTCTACAAATCTAGCTATGTTACCATGTAATATGCTAAAACAATAGACTTGAATCTACTCTAATCATCAACGGAAATAACTAAATGATCGTGAAATCACGAAGCATATAAGAGAAATAATTCAATCAACACAACACAATTATTTCTTGGGGAAAGCCACAACTAAAAACCCATGCTATCTGTATATTGTATTAGTCACAAAATATTAGAAGATTACAATGCTTTTCTAAAGCCTGAACAACCTCTGCACTATCTCTATATGTCTCATTGCTTCCTAGGTTGACTTTGGCCAAAACTTAGCCAAATTCCTAACCTTCCAAGCTCCTACTTCCTTGCCCTTCTCAATGAGAAATTAGGCCCTTATTTAATAGGAATTTTCCTCCAATGGATTGTGCAATTCCTTTAGGCTCTTCCTTTGACTGCATGCACCATTTATACGATTTGGATAATTATACAACTAATAATACACTTCCCTACTGCAGAAAGCACCAAACTCCACTTCAAGCAACACCACACTCCACTTCAAGTAGCACCACACTGCACTTTAGGCAGAACCACATTGCACTTCAGATAACACTACACTACACTTCAGACAACACCACACTACACTTCAGGCAACACCACACTCAATTGTAGGTAGTACCACACTACTAGACCTTCCATTAGTTCCTCCAACATTTAGAATTAGCTTAATTGACTTTAACTCAGTTAGACTGAATTAATTAATTACAACTCAAAATAAAATCAATTAGGGATCCTATAATGTAGGAGACACTCTACATGACTCTAGTTAGACCCTCAAATCGAATTAACAAATCCAACTAAGTTAAATTAACTTAGTTAACTAAGACAAGTTGTCATGAGATGTGGAATTACAATTTTATTCCCAATTTAATTCAAGGAAAAAATTCCATCATGACTTTCTTAATGTTATTTTTAACATTTCTTATTGCAATTTTCAACGCACATCTCAATGAATTCAACAAAACATGAATCTTTAGAAAGTATCCCAACATATACCGATTATGGAGCTATTAAATTTGTGACAGAAGAAGTTGTTATTCCAAGTGGTTGTTCATGTTCTTCTATTCAAACAACTCCATGTACGTGGGTTGAGGTTGGAGAACTTGAAGAGTCCATTTGTCAATCTATCACCATCTTCTCCCACCTCACATGTTCAAAACTCAAACGCAATTTTCCATTGTGAATCTGATTCTATCAATGACATTATTTATTCTCATCCTTCGTCTATTGGCTCCTTTGATCCTCCTAATCTTGAGTTGTTACATCCACCAGTTGTAGTCGTGTCTTTTGGTTCCCATGAAGATCAAGTTTAGAATGGAGACAATGTTAAGCAAGAAACTTGTGATATCATTCATAATGATTATGTGTGGGACTTAGATTCAGAACAATTATTTGTGAGGAATGATGATCTTTCTTCTCTCTCACCTCTCCCTCATCACCTTGACATTTTCCATGAACTTGTCGCAACTGACACATGTTTCAATGGGCTCCTCTTTGAGAATGTTGATGTTGATCATAGTTAGGAATGGTGGAGTGTCAGTTTTACATCAGAACAAGGTGAGGAAAAATCTTTTCTTTGAGATATCTCTCATCCATCATTTGATCAGTTTGAAGAAACATAGAATGAAATTATTCGTGTTCAATCACCCCCTCTCTATGATTCATTAGATTGTGAGGATTTCTTTCTTTCGGATGAAGAAATATCTGATCATGGATGTCATGATTTATTCATTGACTTGTCTAGTAATGACTCTGTGTTTTCCACTGTCAATTATTCTAAGCCATCAATCTTCGATGATCTACCTTCTGATGTCTTGGAGCTACCTCAAGCTGTCGAGGCACTTCAACCTGCACTGGTGGTTATGTCAGGTTCTCCATGTCTTGATGTTATTCCCAAGCATGATCAAGGTAGTATTCTTTCTTTCAAGAATCCTCATCAATTGACCATGAAAGTTGAAAATCAATCTATCTCACAATCTTCACATCCTTCACTTGTTTTTCATGATCCTATTGCTCAATCATTGGAGGAATCATACCTGGAAAGCCCATTTGTGAAACACAAGTTTTTAATTTTCTTTATCTTTTCCAAGTTTTAAAGTTTGGAAGAATGTTTTAGCATGAAAACTTGTTGTGATGTGTACAAACACCATAATGCATTAGTAGAATGTTTTGCATGTGCTTTCTTGTTATATATTGTTGTGTGTGTTTTTGGTCTTCAGGTGTTGGAGTATTTTGTGTTCTATCCTTTTTGTCAATTGTTATTCTTAATGTTCTTTCTTGTTGTTGATGCCCTCACCCATACAGGTCAGATAACACTTCAATCATTACATTGGAAGTTCCATTTTACATGAGCATGTCCTATCTTTGATTATTTTACGAGTAGGGTTAGTTGTTTTTAGTTGTTTTTCTTTTTCTTTTCTTTTGTCTCGCCCTTTATTTCCTTTCCATTGTAATAAAATTCTGCATGAGATTGTACTAGCGTCTGAAGAGAGCATCTTGAAGTTTAAGGGAACATTTTACAACTTTCAATGCTTGGATTTCTATTTATTCCTTCTCTTTGCATGGGTGTTACACCTTTTAGTCGATGATACCCTTATGGAAAATATTTTCTTTTTCGAAGAGATCCTTAGTGGAATTGTGATGCTTAAAACTATAACTAGTACCTTCTTCTCTAACTAGTTTCTTATGTTTGGTCAGTTTTTTCTTGTCAACTAAATTTAGTAGAGTAAGGAGGGGAGGAAACTTAAACAAGTGAAATGTATTTTATAGGTGTAAATATATTCCTTCTCTGAAGAGACAAACTCTTATGCTCTCAATAAGTCAAGATCCCTCTTCTGCCCCATGAAATCAATAAGTTCTAATGCCCAATTTTGTGAATAAAATGTAAGAAATAAATAAAGGGTGAAAGAAGAGAAAGGCTTCCTATGCATGGAGGTGAAGAAAGCAACTCTGCCGGGGCACTCTCCAGGCTTTCTGGAAGTAGAGCAATGTTTGTGCTCCTAAAGTGACTCCGTTGGGGTACTGTCTAGGCCTACTGGTAGCGAAGCAACACCAGAGATGAAAACCAAGACTCTGATAATCCTTTTCTACTTGTGTCTCTATATACTCCTCAATCCCAATCGAAACAACTAAGTTTGACTTTATTTTTTTAGTGTGCTTCAAATGAAGAGAATGATGGGACTATATATGTAACTCAAGCTAAGTAAAGAAGTTATGGAAATCAATTAAATGAACAATACTCCCTAAAGAGTTTGACCTAGTTTACAAGAGTTATGACCCATATAGAGAGTTGGAGTTCTACTAGTGTGTTGCCAAGTTTTGTAGCCGCTATAACCCCCCTCCAAAAGTTTTCCCATGCCTTGATTTTGGAGCCTACCTTCTGTCCAAAAGGGCCCATCGTTCACTATTGTCAAGCATTTTGTCTATGTTGAAGAGTTATCTGTGCATGTAGTGTTTGTGATGAGTTGTTTAACCTTAACTAAGCATTTCCAAACACAAACCATCTCCTGTCTTGATCTTGCACTTGTTTCCTGCCTTCCCTCTTGGAACGACACAGTTCACTATTTCTGGAAACTGCGCTAGGCATTAAAGATCAAAATTGTGCAATATTGGAAGGCACGTAATCACTAAGCTCATAAACTTCACTAAGCCTCCTCTTCCTACTAGAAAATGGGAAATTCATTGCACGGGGACCTCACTCAATGAACCTCTGACATATCACGTGCGTTCGTGGCATATTAAACAATACCCTTAATTTGTCTACATATTGGAAAATACCTCTAAAAATCACATTATTTAACCCCCTACCAATACGAGCCCAATATACCTTCCCAATCTAAAAACCCCTAATTTCACTAGATATTGTAGGTATCCATTTTTTCATTAACATTTTTTATACCCCTTTATATTTTTTCATTAACTTTGGGCTCCATTTTTTATACCTTCCAATATAAAAACCCTATACCCCCTATATATCCCCCAATATATTATGTCATTTTTTTCCTCAATAAATATCCCCCAATATGAACCCACGTGGTATGGTATTGCTCCACCAGTGAAGCCCCCATGAAGCATTGAGGCAAGGAATTGTGTAATCCATTGATTGCATAATTCTTTTTGCCAGTGTGTATGGGAAGTTTCTCGTAAAAAGCTGATTTTTTATCCCTCAAAAATAGGATTTCCCAATTAATGTCCAGTAAATGGCACTAAGTTTCTAATTTTGATCTTAAGACAAATGGCACTTTTTCCTTAATTTTAGGCATGTGCGTCATAAACCATAACCCGACTAGATCTATATAATAGATGCCTCTAGATCTCATTTCCATATTATACCTTGGAGCTCCCACCTTCCCAACAAGATCAAGGAACTTTTGGCTAATTTTGCGGCGCTTTTTCGAGTAAGTTTTGCATGTGTCGCTTTTTGTTGCTTTTTCTATCACTTTTGTCGCTTTTCATATGAGTGCTATTTTGCCCATTTATTTTCATAGTATATTGAATTTAAACTATTATTAGCTTGTAAAAGTGTTGGTTCAGTCCATCGTTCACATTTTCTAATTGTCACATCAACTTCTTGTTTTGTTCCCACCAACAGTTACCGCTACTGGGTCATTTTATGCATGTTTTTTTTTTCATTTGCATGCTTGTTATTGGCACTTAGTTTTTACTAATCTAGATTACCCTCATACCAATGTACATTCCTTCCTACCCCAACACTCATATCTATCACTTGTCTCTCTCCTTCCTGGGTAGATCTACGCAATCTTGGCCAGCAATTGCCCATCACAATTACGCAATTCACATTTTCAAGGCACTAGCTTCATGCTTGGCCTCTCAGACTACACAATGCACAATCATTGGATTTCGCAACTACGGGTTGTATAGTTCCAGGCCTCAACTCTCAGCCCTGGTCACTGAGACTATGAAATGCACATTCTCTTCCTTCAGCCTTCCCAGCTAAGACGGCACATTATGCAGTCCCAAGCTTCTATTTGTCACCTTATCTGTTGAGACTGTGCAATGCAAAAATCATGAGCCCAATCTCTCACCTTCAATCAAGAAATTGCATAATATTTCCCTTTAGTCTCTAATTTGTTGCCTTTATCTTGGTGAATAGAATATTTCACTTCAACTAATTTGTGTTTTCCATGAGTGCATATTGTCATATAGGTACTGCAATTTTTTTGAGCTCATCTCTTTCCTATCATTTGTTGTCATCATCGAACCAAAGAGATTCATCTCCAAAGACACCACAAAGAGAAACACCGATGAAGTAGTTGAGAGTACTCATGTTACCTTGCCAGTTCTTTCAGACAATCAGCTACTCATTGAGAAATATCTAGATATAACATGGCACTCAATGAAGGATGCATTCACGACAACTAGTTACAAAGAATATCTTGAAGACAAACAAATTTATATCAATGTCCAGAAGTCGGGATTGCATAATATTGCATGCAAGTATTCGGTCTTCCCTTGTGCAAACATTATCAAGTGGGTCCTGTCACACACAGATGCAAAGAGCATGATCCTCAGCAGTGTCAGTGTACAAAGGTTTTCCTCACCAGAAATTTACATGGATTCTCACTTCTATGTAGTCACCAATTACTTGAGCACTAAATACGTCATCAAAGGTTGGGTGAAAGAGCCATCAAAATTCTACCAGACACCCAACAACACTTATAAGACTAAATCTCTCAGAAAAGCTTTCCAGTACCTAATAGTTCTATGTTGTCGGATCTATGGTCAAAAGAGTACTGAGACCTTTCTTGAAGGTTTGGAACTATTGTTGCATCAGGTTGTGAATGAAGGGAAATAATTCAACTTGTTGAATTTGTTGGCTCAACAGTTAAAGATCCATGTGACTAATGCCAAGAACCCTCCTAAGGGTAAACAATCTAGGTTCTATATGTTTTCTTAATTTTTGGATATGATATGTGCTCAAAACTCTTTTCCTGGCATGAATTTGACTTTGTCACCGAAGGAATCTTTTGTCCACATTTACTGCAAACTTCTTTCAGAGTGCAGCTATAGGGGAGTCATGGAGAAGTTGACCGATAATTTCCTTATGGTGTTTTACAGGATGATCTTTGAAGAAAAGCCACCTAGCATGTTCTGCAAAGCAATGGAAGCAATAGTAGAACTTGTCAATTGGTTTGCCTCATCGGATGGCACTTACCTCAGGGTGTTTGGTGGTTAGAATTCTTCACATCTTCTACCGAGATATGCACCCAAAAAATTGGTCATGTAAGAAGTAGCTTATCATCTTTTCACATGTTTATCAGTCGTTTTGCAGAGGAAGAAGAAATAACCTTAGCCCACTCTTCCTTTGCAAAATAGATCGTACAAGATCAAGAACTTGAAGGTTGTAGAGTCCGAGGGGAAAGAGTTAGAAAAATTTGGGTTCGATCTTATGGAATATCATCTGTACAATCCTAGGAGTGTTTGCAAGAAACATTGTGAAAAGATACATTTCAATTAGCCAAGCAGGACTTATTCCAGACCTGAAGAGGAAAAGATAAAGAATTGTTATAATGCCTCTAAGCCTCACGCACTAGTCAGCTTTGTAGGTACATCACAGGTCACACCTTAGCAAGAAGCCACTACGGAAGCAGAACAATCAAAGAAGCACAACTCGGTGCGCAAAATGGTAAAAGGAAGGTTGTGAACAATCTAGGAGAAGAGAAGAGAAGCAAATTCAAAGAATATACAATCATCCTAAAAGCAGTAGAAATAAAGAGGAAGGAGAAGAATCAGGAGGAATAATTAAGGCAGAAGGAAGAACAAGAACAAAATAACAAGAAGAGGTAGAAACAAGAAGAAGAAAGGAAGAAGAAAGAAGAGGAAGAAACAACACTGGATCAAGTTGAATAAGAAGGACATAATCGACTACTTGAAGAAGAAATCAAGTAAATGCAGGACAAAGAACTAGCCCAGGAAATCAAAGACTTGATAGTGATCCAAAATATGGAGGTAGAGCTAGATAAGTGAAATCAGGATGTTGATCTCATGCCTTGCACGTAGCAGATCACCAATCAGTCTCCCCTTCCTCCTACAGAAGGGAAATCTCTAGGTGAGGAAGAGGAAATTGCTCCTCTTGATGAAGTTCCAATGATGGATATCTAAAATTTAAGTTTTGATGAGCTGCAGAAGAAGATTGTACAGGAAATAAAGAAACACTTCCCGGATGAGCTCACGCATCTTGCTTTTATCAAAGAGAAGGTGATTTTGATGGACACCAGGAAGAATCCAGATGCTATTATCACGGCCAACTTGGCCTTCATAGGATCCTCCAAGTCAAATATAGAATATTTGATGGTTGAGAACAAAAAAATGGAAAATAACTTGGAGGATGCAAGGTAACACATTAAATATCTCCAAGAAGAGGTTCAGAAAGTAGCTCCTGCATAGGTCTATTTAGAATAAATGAAGGCAATGATACTTTGTGAAGTATTAGCATTGGGAAAAACCATGAGGAATCTCTATGAGGAGTTAGTCATCTTGCACAAAGCAGTTGTCCACTTGCATGACACGCAACAAAAACGTAGAGAGAATGCTAAATCTATCAAGGTTTTGCATGCAGAAAATGTTGCTATGCATGAGTGGGGAATGAAATATATAGGTGCACCTCCCAAGTTGGTAAAGAAGATAAGGGAACAAGTTGAGTTCGAGAAAGATACAGTTTAGATACTTATTCAAAGCAACAAACAACTTGACTATTCTGTCACCAACATTCAGACCTCTTATGAAAAGTTGTATAATAGTGTTGATTTTATGGTGAATTCACACAAGATCCCATTAGTCAGCACACTCACCAAAGATAAAGGCATAAACTAGGTCAGACGGGAAGTTGATGAATACTTGGACTAGTTCAGGAAGATTGCTACCAAGGGAGATCCAGATGTTAACAGACATGATATGCATAGGTATATTGGTGTCCCTACCAATATCAACACCGTGTTGTTCTTTTTGAAGAAGGAAACTCATATTGGCTCCAAGACCATGTACCCAGATGCAATGGAGGCTAGAGTCCGCTTCCATCCTAATCCCATCACAAATTTTGGGGAAGTCATCACACAGTATAAAGCTTAGCATCGCTATGTGGTTGAAAATATACAATTTGAAGTGGTTGAGCTAGAATTTCCCCAAACTCAAGCTTCACATGTTGTTTCTCTTATTAGGCTTGTTTAGTTGTCTCTAACCAATTTTGTCTTATATGGATATTTGTAACATTGTATTTAAAATATTTTGTAAGTGGAAGTCCAAGCGTCAAATTTGGAATATGACAGGTCATTATGTAAAATAATTCAAAGAGTTATGAGGGAAGTCAAAGAGTCACAAAGGAAGATAGGTAATCATCTCATATGCTATAAATAGACCCTCATAACTCATGGAAGGGGATTTTGGCTGATATTTTGGCTTAGGATTGAAAGCTTGGGAGTATTGTGAGAATCTTGGCTTCTACTTTAGCATAGAAGGATTAACTTTATTTGGAGAAACAATGGCTTCATGTTACACTAATGGGGCTAGAGGTTTTTCAATTGTATATGTATGTCTGGAACTTTCACTTTAATAAATGCTCGGATCCGACACGTCTTCATGCATATGTTGTGGATGTAGTAAGACTATTATTGTTATGTTTTTGTTATGTGTTATTTTATTTATGCTCATGCTTATCCACTATTTTGTTTGCCTTAGTATGAATCTTGTTGAATGTGTGTTGTTATGTTATTTCGATCATGGTTATCTTTTGAAATATTTTGCAAGTTATCTTATGATTCTTTTTCTGCTCGTGAGTCTCTTCTAAGCTAAGTACTATTGTAGGCTTCCAAGGGGCCCACTCTCTCTACCTTTAGTGTGATATAACTTCTCATTCATTACACTTGACAATTCACAAAGACCATTGACTTGTTTCCGCCAAAGTTATGTATACATCATTATATGTGTTTATTACAGCCAAGGCACACCCTTAAAACCCTTTACTTCGGCAACCAGACATATTCTGGTTGGGGCTCCTACACCAAATGGTTTGGGGTCTAATTAAGACCTCACATTGGGGATACCCCCTGCACCCATTGGCGGCTTCCGACACCGTCAACAAGCTAATAGCAGTGATGCTTCACCTCTAAAAACCTTCTCCAATAGCAATGAAATGCATACATTATAACAACAAGTGGGGACATTTTGTTTCCATTAAATAATTATGTAAGCTCAAGGTTTTAAAACTCTTCCACCTGTAGATTTATCATATACTATAAAATTTCATGCATGCAATTATAAAACGAGGATTAGTAAGGGGCACTAAATCTTCTTTAATCTTAAAATTTACTTTATTCATAGTCTTGGTTGTTGTCTTTGTCTCGTTGAGTCAAATACCTCAAGCAAATATTGGAAAGAAATCTCCATGAACTTCATGGTCAAATAAGGTTTTGGAAGAGAACATAAACACCTTAACATAAATTTTATATATATAATCACTCTGGAAGCTACTAATCACACATTCAAACTTGAGGCCTATTGAATCTACTCAATTTTATTTTACATGGTTAAAAGCATATGGACACTATATAAATATGAAGGTGGAAGTGGATACTTTTGTAATATCCCTAGAGCCTAAACATGCATGTTAACTTTGAAGCCTCACTAAGTGTTTGGAATTTAAGATAAATAACATGGAAAATATTATTAGATTAAGAATAAATGCATGGATGCACTAATATTTTGTGAATAAATGTAAACCAAGAAAGGATAAATATAAACCAAGTAAAGGTAAATATAGGCCAAGAATTAACAACCTAATTGATTAATAGTAATTGATTGGTAATGCATATGGATTACCCAATATTCTATTATAAGGCAAGCAGGAGTCGTATTATTTTTTCATGTATACAAAGGAGAGGCCAAGGATATTCATAGATGAATCAAAACAAATTTCAAATTTGTAGGAAATCTTGGGTGTCTTAGCAGATTCATGGTATTGAAAATTGTTTTGATTCACTACAAAAAAATAGGCAATTAGTGTCGAAAATAGTGCCAAAATCCATTGTTTTTGAGCTTGTGAATTAGTTTCAATTGGTGTTGTTAAATTCGACGCAATCTAGAATCTTCACTTGGGTGTCAGGAATAGCGTTGAGAATTGTTTCCTCCATTCTTGCTATTGTTGTTTCGTCCATTTGTACTTCTAGTTTTGCTCCCAATTTTGCTTCCTGTTTTGCTTCTACTATCACATCGAAAATAACTTATTTTTTGGTTTCCTAATTAATGCCAATTTATGCTTCCATTATAATGTCCTTTGTTGCGTCAAGTTTTGCTTCCAATATGGAATCACTTGTTTCATCTAGCTTTGCTTCCATTATGACATCTTCTTTAGCTTCTAATATGGCTTCCATTATAGTGTCTTTTGTTGCTTCTAATATTTCTTCCATTATTACTTTTTGCTTTGCTACTTGAATGGCTTCTTTTTTTTCTTCTTATGGAATGCCATGTTTGTCTTATAATATTTCTTCCATTATTACTTTGTTTTTTTCTACCTGAATTGCTTTTGTTTTTGCTTCTTAGGTAATGCCAAGTTTGACTGTTATTATTTCTTCCACTATACTTTTTGGTTTGCTACCTGAATGGCTTATTTGTTTGCTTCTTAGGCAATGCCAAGTTTGGATTCTAATATTTCTTTCGTTATTACCTCTCTTTTTTCTACCTGAATTGTTTCTATTTTTGCTTCTCAGTTAACACCAAATTTGGCTACTAGTATTTCTTCCATTATTACTTCTTTGTTTGCTATCTAAATTACTTATTTTTTTTTGCTTCTTAGGTAACTCCATGTTTTGCGTCAAATATTCCTTCTCGCGTGCTTCTAGTTTGGCTTCCTTTTTTCCTTCCAGAATTGATTCCTTGTTAACCTCATGGTTTTCTTCCATTTATTTGGAAGGTTTTCTTCCTATTTAGTGTTGGTATTTGCTTCCTTTTAGTGTTGGGATTTTCTTCCTTTTAGTATAGGGTTTGCTTCCTTTTAGTGTTGGGATTTTCTTCTTAATTAGGCTCCAATTTTACTTCTTGCTAAGCAAACAATTTAGCTTCCTATTTAGATCTAGTAATAGCTCCAAGTATGGCTTCCAATTTAATGTCAAATTTTACTTCCATTTTAGAACTACATTTCGCTTCCATTTTAGAAACTCATGATGCTTCCTTTCTAACTTCCATTTATTAATTTCATATTTTTATTTCAATTAAATTACTTAAGTATATCATACCTCTTAAATAACTTATGTCATTATAGAGTAAGTCATATTTCATTTGAAATATTTTATAGCATACCATTTATAAAGAATTTTTAGGGAAATGGACATCCATACAAACTAACAACATTTTTTTTAAACTATAACTGATATTTTTATATTATTAATAAACAAAATAGTTGGTCATGACTAGATACACATAATGCATGCCCAAATTCACATCATAGATATTTCTAAAGTAGAGTTCTTTCAGGTTTCTTATAAGTACAGACCACACCACAACATTGGAATAAAATAACAAGATATTTTTTTTAACTATAACTGGTATTTTTATATTATTAATAAACAAAATTGTTGTTACATGACTAGCTACAAATAATGTAGGCCCAGATAAAACATGTCCAAATGATATAATTCAAAATGATACATGTCAAAATTTTAGAACTCAATATGGTACTACAGGTGAAAATGATATATATGATAATAAACATGAAAATAGGCATCATAACGATTTATCAACAATGATCCATAATGGAGTCTATATGATCAATGTCACTGTATACTACCAAAAAATGTCTCATCATCATCAACATCATGTATATCATGATCATCAACATCATGATCATCATCAATGCCATCATCATCGTCGTCCGCCTTAGTGTCCTCTCCATCTACCTCATCATCATTGTCTTGAATGTCTGAACCAAGCCCAACATAATCTAGATTGATCTTAGGATCAACTCGATCTTCTAGAAGACCCTTGTTCTACCAAAAAAAAACATTAAAAATGAAAAGTTATTATTTATTTCATGCAATTTTTCATATTTTTGTTATATTTCTAATATTACAACATATGAAATGGAACCATAATCATATTACATCATATCAAAATTCACATATATACCATAATAAAGTTTCAATTAATTTACAACTAAGATGCCATTCCAATGACGTTAAACATGCAACAATTCTAATAAATGTTAGTAAATTGTGGAGAAGGCTAGAGGATTGAAATCTAGCCACCGCTTGCCAAAGGAAGGCGCGGGTGTAGCAACAATAAAGGGACAAGGGTCAGGCACAAACATATAACTCGGCCTTGGAGAAATAGTGATGGTAAGGATTATTTTTCTGAGCATGTCATTTTGGAGAGGGGGGATGTGGCACTCCCCTCCTAGGATATTTTAAGAGCTCTAGAGCAACCAACCTTCCTGATCGCCCCTACAATTGTTGTACCAGAGGATTGAAGACAACCTCGATAAGGACAAAGGTTACTAGATCCATGGGGATAGAAGGAGTATTGTGTGGGTTGAGGATGAGCCACATTTTTGTGTTGGGTGCCTATTGGAGCCCATAACTTTTTTTGAAAACTTTTTTTGAAACAGTTAGGATTTTCTATTGATAATTATTGTAATTTGGAAAAGTTGTTACAACTTTGTCCTAACCTTGGAAATAATTATCAAATTATTAATATTTATTCTCGAATTAGATCACATGTGAACTAGGATATTCTCATGATGATCTTATCATTGTAATATGAAATTATAAAGAGGTGTGCTTTTTGCCTGCATGAAATAAACAATGATAGAGGGGGAGAGAACCAACATTATAATCCTGTATGTTTCATTAAATATCAACCATTTGTGGTGCCATACATTTCTCTTGACTAGAATGTGCGTTGTGAAGCATACCACCCCGTGCTAGGAAGGAAGGGCCCTCCTTATTAGCAGGGATCATTGGTTAGGAAGGTATTGTAGTTGTTTGATTTATTTCCTCTTAGTTATAATTCATGTGTGATTTTTGTTACTATTATTATTAGTCTTGTTCATGCTTTAATGATTATATAAATCGATCTAACCTTTGCGTTCTGTAACAACATAGGTCTTGGACCAGCCCCTTTGTTAGTGTGATAATTATTTAATTCTTGTTACAATTTGATGGTGTGTTCATTTCATTTGAATGTGTGTTTCATCATTTGTTCAAAGAATAGTTTCCAAGAGTGTTGTTCTTTTCTGAATAAGAGTGACAGTGTAACAGAGTGATTTTATTTTGCATTGTGTGTTTATTTCTTGAGAGTGTGAACAAGGTTTGAGAGTGTAATAACTAAAGTGTTGAATTGCTTAGAGTGTGATTACATCAATTGAGTTTGAGATTCATTAGCACTAGTCATCATTTTTCCCTTCATATATTTTGCATAATATCCATGCAATAAAAAATGTACCTAGATTGACAATTAATGTGAAGAATTGGAACTATTTCTCTGAATTAGAAGGACAATTGTTCTACCAAACAACAAGTTGAAGAAAAACCTATACACAACTTTCACATAATGCAAGTTGAAGAAAAACTTGGAATGTTGTATGAATATGAAGTAAAATTATTTGAAGGTCAAATTAAGCATATAATAATTCAAAAGTTTTTAAAATTATTAAATAAATAGTCTACAATTTGAATCAATCAGATTGGCCAATAAATGAAGTGTAGGTGTGCATTTTAGTGAAGCAAGGCAATTTTGGCTTGCTTCATAAAAAATCATGCCCAACCTTCATTTCAAGGCCAAATTTAATGATTTAACTTGGAGAGTATTTTTTTTCTCACAATTAACATTAACTTTGCACATATAAATTTATGTTGTGCAAAAATATGCCAAATTGGATCGATTTCGTAGGGTTAAAGTCAAGGTTTGTGTGCCTCAAATAAATGCACACCAGGACTTGTACTTAATTGATTGTGTGATAATGAACATTCCAACCTAAATATAAAACCATTTTGTGCAACATACCATAGTCATTTTCATGAATTAAATGTTATACAGTAAAATCCAAGTTTGCCTGAATAACAGTTAATCATATCTACCAATGATCGCAATCGAAACAAATATGCACTCCCAGGCCAAACCAATTACACTCTTGGTAATGAAATTTGAAATGGGACATTATTGAGTAATTCCTAACCTTAGGATATAACCTTGAATCATGTCTGACAAATATCCTACATAACTATGTTTCCCACTTATACACAACTTTCACATAAGACAAGTTGAAGCAAAACTTAGAATGTTGTATGAAATCTGAATTATATTTATTTAAGCTTAAATTAAAAATATAACAATGTAAAAGTGCATAAAATCATTAAATAAACAATCTATAATTTTAATCAATCATATTGGCCAATAAATGAAGCATGAGCGTGCATTTTAGTGAAGAAAGGAAATTTTGGCCTGCTTCACAAAAATGAATGCCCAACCTTCATTTCAAGGCCAATCTTTATTCCTATGAGGATATTTTCTCTTGAATTGATAAGAGTCTCAATATTGACCAAGTACATTTCGTTCCTACATGAAAAAGGTATATTTTCAAGCTAGAGAGGATTGTAGGGCCATTTATTTTAAACAACAAACAATCCCTTACACAAGTGATGAAGGAGTTTGGTTTTGAGAAAGGAGAATAATGACAATATGACCCTCACCGTATAATTTATAATAAAAGGGTGGAAATTATTTTTGCACACTATATTCATGAAAGCAGACCATAAATTGAGAAAATGGAAAATCAAGAAACTTGGTCATGTGGTTGGGTGCAACAAAGAATGGATGTTGAAACCCCTATGGTAAAAGATAAGAGTTTGAAGAGGACTGCTCCTAAACAGATAGATTTTGAGATGGAGGATTCCCATTCACAGAAGAGGACTAAAATTCAAACAAAGGATTAAGAATACATACAAATCAAATTAACAGAAGGACCTTCATATGAGCCTAGTTTTCCAATTCAGTTGGGAAATCTAGGGCACACTACTTCCTCTTTTATATCCACTTATTTGGAAATATTCACAATAGAAGAGAATCCTTCTTCATTTGAAACTTTGTAGAAGAATTATCAACAAATTAAAGAAAGGAGTTATAAAATGAGAATTAGTATGGAAACACTAACAACTCAAGCAACCTCAAGCTATCAAACATGGCTTCTCTCTGTTATGGACTTAAAGAGAAATCAATTAAATCTTTCTCTTACACTTCCCGCTACTCAGTCTATTCCTTCAAGACTAGATTTCAGAATGTTGTATTTATCTATTGATGTGGTTGATATTCCCCTGTCTGACAAGATAAATTTGCACATACAATCAATGGAAACTATCTATAGTGACCTGAGAAAAAGTTCTTTAATGGTGAGAAAAGCAAAAAATATTTTGGAGAAAGTTTCCAATCAGCTGAAACAAGAAAAGAAAATTCTAGAGCATAGCATATCCAAAATGAAGAGTACAAGAAATTAACCATTAAATTGGGAGTGGATCCAAATGACAGGGGATCCATCAAGACCCTATTACGGAACACAAAAGATAAGGTGAAATAATTAAGGAAGAAGTTAAAAACTCCGGGGGCATGCTCAAACAACTGAGTTGGCTCAAGTTGAAAAATAAAAAGAGTTATTAATAGGAGAATTAGTTAATAGAAATAAAGAGATTGTTATTTTGCAGGAACAAGTGTAGGGCTTACAATAGCCAATTAAAAATCATGTTTGGACCATTGTGGTTCCAGCTAAATTAGATAAATCCTTAGAGAAATTGACAAAGGTCATGGCAGATCTCATAATTTCAGAAGTTGAACTAAAGAAAACCAAGATGATTTGGCCATGGTAAGGGAAAAATTGAATGTAAAGGAGAGATAGTAAAACATATAAAATGAAAATAAAAATAAACTTACCAGTAAGTATAAGGCATCTCAAGATGAAATCAAAGAGTTTAAAAGCAAGTTGAAACGTAATATTTATTTAATTGAGGCTAGAAAATTGTTTGGGATGACATTGTTAAAAAAGTTTGTTCTAAGCCCACGGGGCTTTGGATTGACGGTGAATGGGTGTACTGTTAAGGCACTCCTTGCAATAGGTCACTGGTTCAAATCCCTCATGGGGCTTACCTACCAAAAAAAAAAAAATAAAAGGTTTGTTCTATATGGGAATATATTCATGTAATTGCACAATAGAAGATTATGATAAGAGGATAAAAAGTGAACATTTATCTATGCAATAAAAAAGCACAAAAAGAATCACTCAAGGACAAGAAGATAATTAAATATTTGAATGAAAAATCTTCAATAAAATTAAGGGTGGGGATCACAATATTTTGGATTAGGCACATTGATGATGACTTAATTTAACATGTGAAGGCTTATAAACTTAGGTGAAGGTTAGGACTGCGTGATGGAGTTGCACCAAACTATTCATTCCCTGCATCATAATCTTTATTGAAACAAAAGAAAGTGGTTGGGTGAATTGTTGAATCATTTTTTTGTTGCAGAATAGAGCATGTGAGTTTTCAAATTAAATCATGGAATTCCAAGGCAATGAACACTAGTGAGGCCAATACTGCGGTAAAAAAGATCAAATAAGTTGAGACTAGTTGGGGAAAGACAAGTAGAACTTGTGAACCATCGTATTAATTTGATCTAAAGGAAGATTGTAAACTAGGTTTGTGTAGACTTAGAGTGATTCAGATCAGAAAACCATAATGGCAGAGTCAAGGTCACAAGCAGTCATGATAAAGGAGTGGGAAGTGTGAAACACTATAGAGTACCACCCAAGGGATGATTGAGGAACGAAATAATTAGCGAAAGGAACTCTTTGAGTAATAGAGGAATAGAGGAGACAGGGGAAGTTTAATTTGGAACCATGAGAAGGAGTGCAAGAGTGGTGCCAAACTGAAGGAGTATGAGGGAGCTCATAGAGGGAGTTGAAGGATAATTAAAAGAGATGGACAAAATGATGAGAGAAGGGGCCTTAGGGAGTGGCCATGGTAAGGTGATGTAGTTATGGAAGAAGATACTACATTAGAAGAGTCGAAAGCAACAAATACATAAAAGGAGATTTTGTCCATGGGAGGTGGTGAATTTGTGATGGATGGCCAGGGCTAGGGAGGGCCCCCTCTGCTCACAGAGATGGTTTTCATTTCATGCTGCAGTCTCACCAGTAACTATACCCTGACACCCCTTGAAGGATGGATTTGCAATTCAATATGGAATAATGGTGTCGTGACAGTTCCCACTCTAGGAGGTTTAGCAGTAGGAAGATATTTCCCCCCCTTAATCAGTGGCAGGACAGGGAGACCTTACCCCTAACCGTTACTTGAAATCAGGTAGAATCCATGTTCTGGATGGTAGAAGGAGATGGAATCACTTTGAAAAAATTGGATAGATAGTTGAAAAAATTTTAGCCACCCCATACGAGTGACCCTCAAAGTATCTTGAAGAAGGTAAGAAGAAAAAATCCTTGCCACTACCCACCAAAAGATGGAGCAGGTACAACAGGGAGAAGAGAGAAGTGGTCAAGGATATGCATGGGACCTGAACCTAGAGCAATAGTGGTGGTCATGTTTCTATTTCTGAAAGCACTAGCATGGGGAAGGAGGATGTAGATAATCCATCCTAGTCTATTCAAATAGCTCTAAGGAAACCAGGTTCCATGTTTACCCTTGCACCTGTTGTACTAGGAGCAAGAAGATGAACTCAATAAGGACAAAGGTTTCAGATCCATGGGGATAGAATAAGGACTAAGTGGATCGAGGACGAGCCACATTTTTTTGTTGTGGTGTACAACAACCTAATGGGCCTCAATCTTATGGTGTAACAATTCCCTAATGGGACTCATTCTTATGGTGTAAAAGCACCATAATGGGCCTAATTCTTGTTGTGTAACAACACCCTAATGGGCCTTAGTTTTTGGGTATGAAAATGGCCTCTTTGGGCCTTCCTATTTGTGGTATGAGAAAATATTATGACATAGATATGAAAGAGATATGTTGAGCCCTATGACAAAGATATCATGATAGACCTATGATTGTTCCATTGCATTGTTATTGCTAATGTTCCCTCTACATAATTGCTTATGATCATATGGCATTTATGCAATGTGAAAATGTTTTAAAATACAATTATCTACAATAGAGACTTCTAGCCCTAAGAAAATTAACAATGTTAGTATTCAACTAGTTAATGGTTAATGATGAATATGCTTGAGAAAATGTTGAAAAGTGAAATAAATTATATGGTTTTCAAATCTAGTCCATAAAATTAAACATATATGTGGGGAGAGAGGTAAAATTATAAGTCACCTATGGATGGTAATGAATCTATTTTCCCTATTGAAAATATGGATAGGTTTGTAATTTTAATTTTTTGTTTCTATTTGGATTTTAAAGTGATTTTTTAGTTGAGGTGTTGTGAAATACTCAAAAAGGATTTGTCCCTCCAATCCTCTTATTGTTTTCTTTTTTCTGTGTGGTGGTGGTCTTAATTCTGGCAATACTTAGAGTCTTGGATTTTGGAAATTCCAAGATAGAATCATGCCATGGCTAGCTATCCAGAGGGTCTTATAGTGACAATATGCATGAGATAAGGAAGGAGGTGAGACACCTAGCCAGTCAATTTGAAGGCTTGCATAAGGCCATGGTCTACATTAGTACCTAGATGGAATCCGAAATGAAGAAGAATGAAGATATGGAATTAGGGTTAAGAATTCAAGGACCCCATTTATTTGATGCAAGGTATGGTGGGAAACATTTAAGCCATATATTACCCTAGGAGGATGCCATTTATCCTATCATGTTCCAACCATATTCCAACCAATTTTATAATTAGAATGTACAATGTTTTCCATTGGCTAAATATGGAAAATAAGGGTATGTTGCCTCTAATCTATGTTGCAAAATAAAAAATATGTATAAAAAATATGACAGCATCACCAATGTGTTACAATTTAAAATTACAAGTCTCTTCCCATTTATACATCTAAGATACCTTTGAAATGTGTGGGGAACATGTCTTCTCACATAGCATGAAGTACATCCTCATTAAATTTGGGTGGATAGTAACTCATCCTCATTAAATTTCTATTGTGCATGAATACTCCAAATTGGATTGATTTTATAAGGTAAAATGCAGGGATTGTGTGCCTCAAATAAATGCACGCTATGACCAATAATTGCGAATTGAATAATATAGAATTTGAATCAATTAGAATGGCCATGAAATGAAGCCTATGCATGCATTTTAGTGAAGCAAGGTAATTTTGGCCTGCTTCACAAAAATGCAAGCCCAGCCTTCATTTCAAAGATAAATTGAATGATTTAGCTTAGAGAGTATTTTTTACTCATAATTAACATTAATACAATTAAATATTTTTTATTTTTCACATATATATTTATATTGTTCAAGAATACTCCAAATTGTATGGATTTCATAGGTTAAAAGGTAGGGTTTGTGTGCCTCAAATAAATGCACACTAGGACCTGTAATTAATTACCAATGATATAATGGCCATTCCATCCTATGGGTCTATGGAATTGTACCTCATTCTTAAGGTATAACAATGCCATAATGGGGAAGTTAACCTTGCAAAAAAAAACGATGAGGAGAGCTCTGGCGATCGTCCTGCGCGTGACCTAACCCTGACTCTGTTGCAGCGCCCCTGCGCCTGGCAGTGCTGCTGCTAGGCCCGCACCCCTCTTCTGCTGACCTCCCTCCCTTCGCTCCTGGGCCTCCTGCCCTCCCCCAGCTCCGGGGCCTCCCCCGAGCGCGCACCGTGATCCCGCTTGCCTCAGCATGGATCCTCCGGATCCGCCTGGTGGGGATCCGGATCTGCAAAGGGCTTTCTCCATTCTGGTCAAATCTCTTCCGCCACAGCGACCTAGACCAACCGCAACAAAATTTGTGAAGAAGCTGGATGTTTTGCAGGAAGTCCAGCTGCCGCCTGCTACGCCAAGAATGGCTGCTCTCTCTCTTTCAGAGAAAGGATTAATTGGACAGTTCACAGGGCTTTGGCCGTCGCCCAGAACAGTCCAAAGGTGGGTCGAAAGAAACTGGTCGGATAAGACTCAAGGAAAAATTGCCATCAGATTCTGTGGCAGAGGATATTATACCTTTCACTTTGAGACCAAGGAGGACAAAGACCTAATATTCAGAAACGGGCCCTATTTTATGGATTCCAGGGGCCTCTATCTCAACAAATGGACTCCGGACTTTGATCCAGAACTTGATATTCCGAATGCGGTTCCAGTATGGGTAAGGTTACCCCATCTTCCCCTTCACTGCTGGGGGGACGAATCAGTTAAAGCCATAGGAAATGCAGTAGGTAAATACATAGATCGCAGCGAGCCCAAAGACAACATGCAGGCGTGTGCTCGGATATGTGTTGAAGTCGACCTAGGTCGCGGATTGCCGGAGGCGATCAAGCTGAAGGTGGATGATTGGAGTCACATTCAACAGCTGGACTACGAGCAAATTCCATTCAAGTGCAAGGTATGTCACGAGTACGGCCACTTTGCAAATAGATGTCCAAAAAATGTGAATGTAGACAATGATGAACAAGAAGGGCAATGGGAACCTGTTAAAAAGAAAAAATCTTCTCCCCCCACCAAACCAGCTGCGGATTCTGATGCCCCCGGAACCTCAAATCAACAGCCCCCTACCTCCCCTTCTCGGACCCCAGATCCTCCTCTTCCTCCTTCTACCAATCCCTTTTCAATCCTTTCCGAAGTTGAACCAGGGCCTGACTTTCCCTCCATCGAGCCCCCGCCCATGCACTCGACCTCTCCCATTATGCAGCCACCCCTCCAGCAGCTGACCCCTTACCTGCAGGCCCCCCCTGAACCTCCAGTTTCGAGAATTACCAGAAGCTCTTCAAAGGACCATGGAGGGCCCAGTGATATACCAAAAAAGCATGGACCTGGAAGAAAATCAGCTAAACAGCAAAGGGATGAAAGTGCTCAAAAAGACATAGCAATGGGCACTCAAACGCCAATAGAATCTTTTATAATGGGGCATCCGGAAAAAGAAAACAATGGCAAAGGACATGAGAGGCGGGCACCTCTTCACACAACAAGTTTATCATGATGAAATTACTATCTTGGAATAGCAGGGGATTAGGGCACCCCTCCAAGCTAGTTTCCCTTAGGGACCTGATCCATAGTGAGAAACCTGAAATCATTCTAATTCAAGAGACAAAGCAGGAGCAGTGTGAAATGAACAAAATCATTAGCCAGCAAAAAAAAATTTGTGGAAAAATAAGTGAGGCAAGAGGAGCCTCAGGCGGTATAGCAACGCTTTGGGACAGTAACAAATGGATGTGCAGCTCTTCAAATATTCACCAACATTGGATTCGAACTGCTCTGGACAGCAGAAATGGAGGTCAGTCAGTGATAGTGTATAATGTGTATGCCCCAAACCAATGTAGAGAAAAAGAGATATGTTGGGACACTTTGAAAGAAAATATAGATCTGGATCAGAATGCCAACCTTATAATAGCAGGGGATTTTAACCTTGTTCTGCATGCAAACGAAAAAAGAGGTGGTATCTTTACCACTGATCCTTACAGAAGTCGATTAGAAACTATAATTCAGGATCATGATTTGATCGATGTCAGGCCTAAAAATCGTAAGTATACCTGGAGCAATAGAAGACTTGGAGCCAGCAACATCATGGAACGGCTGGACAGATTCCTTATCAGTATAAATTTCCTTTCCTCGTTTTCTTCAGGCTACTCAAATATCCTTAACGGGTCGGCTTCGGACCACTATCCAATAACACTATCTCTTCAAAGTCACTGCCCGTTAGGACCCATCCCATTCAAATATAGTTCAATATGGAATCGGATTCCGGCTGCAAAAGAAGTGGTGCAGACAACATGGCGCCAGCACGTAGAAGGATCTCCAAGCCACATCTGGGAGACAAAGTTAAAACGAGTAAGGCAGGCCTTAAAGAGCTGGGCAAAAACCAGTTATCAAGAGCCCGAGCTAAACAAACAAAAAATCAAACAAGAGCTAGAGGAAATACAGCAGAGTATTGAAAGGCAGGGGCTAACTCAGCAGAACAAAGAGCAAGAGGGCAGAGTTTACTCTCAATTGAGCCAAATCCTTAGAGATGAAGAGGAAAAATGGAGGCTGAAATCAAGACAGCTCTGGTTGCAGGAAGGGGACAAAAACACAGCTTACTTCCATAAGCAAGCCACCGTGAGACAATTCAGAAACACAGTGAGCACAATAACAGACAACGAGGGAAACATATATAGTACTCAGGATTCAATAAAAGAAGCAGCCTCCAGGCACTTCTGTCAACTTCTGACAGAAGACAAAGATCCTGAAGACTACTCAGACATGCTCAAGCACTTACCAAAAGGGGTCACCTCAGAAATGAACAACAAGCTTATGAAAGAAGTGGAAGATGAGGAAGTTAAAGCAGCTATCTGGAATTTACAACCGGATAAGGCCCCAGGACCGGATGGATTCCCTATATGCTTTTACAGGGAATACTGGTCTCTGATCAAAAAAGACCTCTTAAAGATGATTCGATGGGTGTTGAGAAAAGGTAAAATGGGGGGATTCACCAATTCCACTTACTTAGCTTTAATTCCAAAAGAAAACCGCCCTACAACTTTCTCGAGATTTAGGCCAATCTCCCTATGTAATTCAGCCTACAAAATCATTTCAAAAATCTTGGCAACCAGGCTAAAACCCCTCCTCTCCACCTTGATCTCTGAAAATCAAGGGGGCTTCCTCCCCAATAGACACATCACTGATTCTATTCTTCTTGTTCAAGAGGCAATCCACTCCAGTATAACCAGAAAGGAAAAAGGCTTTGTTTTAAAGCTGGATCTTGCCAATGCATTTGATAGGGTAAGACACTCTTATCTGTATGTTGTTCTTCACAAAATTGGGTTTGACCCATCCTTCATTACTATGATTACAGCTTGTATAAATGGACCTTGGATCTCCCCTCTAATAAACGGGAGGCCTTGTGCAGCCTTCCAGTCATCCCGAGGCCTTAGACAAGGCTGCCCTTTGTCTCCCTACTTGTTCCTTCTCATGGCTGAATCATTCAGTCAAGCCTTGGATTATAACAGGAGAGTAGGCTTAATCACTGGCATTAAGATTGAGCATGGAGTAAAGAATATCAACCACTCACAGTTTGCGGATGACACTCTGTTGATGGGAGGGGCATCAATAACAATAGCAAGGAGATTTAAAAAGATCTTGGATCAATTCATGGACTATTCAGGAGGGAAAGTCAACCAAGTTAAAAGCTGCATCTATGGTTGGAATACCTCAAACCACACTGTTCACAGCATAGCAGGCATATTTGGAGTTACTTGCAACATAGGCTGGAACCACTTCTCCTACTTGGGAATGCCAGTGAGTGTTGGCCCACTAAAAGCAGATACTTGGAATGGGATATTGGACAAAATAAAGAGGAAGGTGCAGCAATGGGGCACGATGTGGTTGAACCCAGCAGGAAGGCTGATTCTTCTAAAAACAGGTATTGCTTCTCTCCCTATTTATCGCTTCTCCCTATATCAAGCTCCCGCTATCTTCCATCAGAAAATGGAAAAACTCCTCAGGCACTTTTTTTGGCAAGGGGGGAAAACGGATAAAAGCAAATTTAATCTTGTCAGTTGGAAAAGCATAATCCAAATTCAGGAGAAGGGCGGATTGGGCATCAGATCCCCAAAGCTTCTCAATCTGGCCCTAGGAGCCAAAATTGTTTGGAATCTGATCACAGGGCCCTCAGTGTGGTGGAAAAGGGTTTTGGAGGCTAAATATTTAAACTGCACAAGGCAGCAGTTGTTGAATTCCAATATTCCTATTAGGGATTGCACAAAGATCTGGCATCTTTGCAAAAAGGAAATGCCTTTCATGAACCAAAACATATCCAAAGTCCCAGGCGGAGGAAATAGTGTCAACTTCTCCTTAGACAAAATCCTCGGGCAGCAGCCTATTGGAGAAAAAGCCGAGGCAATGCCAATCATAAGCTGGCTCAATGGAAAAGGACTCCATCTTTTGTCCCAAATTTCTAAATGGGATACCTCCACTCAAGCCTGGATAGGCTGGAATTTACCTGATCCTCCCAATGAGCTGGGAAATAGTCTCAATGTGCTAAAGGAGCTTCTCCACAGCAAAGCTCCGGTCCAAGAAGGCGCTCTGGATGGATATCGTTGGGATCCATCTGGAACGCAGTATACAGTCAAAGCGGGACATCAATATCTCTGTGACAATATTTATCAGCAAGAACCCTGGAACAATTGGAAATTAGTATGGAAAGCAGAAGCCCCCCCTAAGGTTAAGTTTTTCCTCTGGCTTCTCCTGAAAGGGAAAACTTTGACAGCAGAGAATTTAAGAAAGAGAGGCATAATGGGCCCTTCCAGATGCCCAAATTGTTGTAGGTCAGAAGAAACAATACAGCATTTATTTATTGATTGCCCGGTAGCTGGTGAGTGTTGGAAGGAAATGGCTCTACTCGGAGAAACACCATGGGAACCCCAGAACACAATTGCTGAAACCATCCATAAATGGAGGAGGAGCTGTCCGTGGAAGAAAAAAGGAAGTCAACTGGCACAAAGAGTATGGAACACCATACCTCTCACTCTCTTATGGCGCATCTGGCTTGCGCGAAATGGTAAAGTTTTTCAAGAAAAAGGATCCAGCATTAGGAAAATTTGTCACAAGGCCAAAATGCTGGCTCTGGAAACCATAACAAATCACAATAACAGTAAAGTTAGTGCAACAAATTACAGCGTAGAGGAGCGAAATTTCCTCAGCTATGTTTTGGAGAACACACCCAGGGCCCAGGAAGTCAGCAGGATAGGGATCAAGGCGAAGGAAGTAAACAGTTCATGGAAGTTACGAGTGAAAGAGGAGGAATTGTCCAAGTGGATGAGTAACTGCAATAAATTCTGCCTATTCTTCGATGGGGCTTCAAAGTCGAATCCAGGATTGGCAGGTGCAGGGGGCCTTATTTGCAATGCGAATGGTGAGCGCATCCTTTACTATGAATGGGGACTAGGGGAGAATTCAAATAATAGAGCCGAAGGTCTTGCCCTGTATCAGGGGCTCATCCAACTAACCAAACTCGGGATAAAAAAAGCAGTTGTGTTTGGAGATTCTTCAATAATAATTAGGCTCATGGCGCACAGGAAGAGCACTCCCAACATTCTTCTTCAGCAAATAAACCGGAGAAACCAACTACTTCATGAAGCAATGGAAGAGATAAGCTACTATCACATACTCCGCAGTCTGAACAAGGAAGCGGACAAATTTGCCAACAGGGCATGCGAAAGGCCCGTTGGCAGTCTTCGCTGTAACTCCAGCGTGTCGTCCCAACCGCTACCATGACCGTTCCAAAAACAGTCAACAGCTCTCTGCCCCAAACTGACAGCAACAGAAGAATTGATCAGGTAATATGCGCCGGTGGCAAAGTCAAGCATGTGAAAAGGATTTTGCCCGGATTGGTATATCGAAACCTGCCAAGAAATGTGAATTGGCACAAGATAACAGAAGAGGATCGTCCTTCCAAATCGAACAACCATACTAAGCCAGATCTGCATCCGATTACACATCAGGCCAACAGTGATTCCAAGATGCTCGATTTGATCTCTTCCCGCCTCCGAAAGCAGCAGCCCGACTCTATAAATTTACCAGAGAACAGATCTACACAGCGCATCAAGAACAGAAGTTTGTATGAGTATTGGTATAGTATTGGGCAATCTGCTCAAATCAGAAAGAGAGTTCACTCCATAGCAGCAGCGCCACTCAGCTACGCTCAGGCATTGGAGACTCGGGGATCAGTAGTAAGAGTAGCAAACAGGACGTGGTCGAAGACAAAGATGGCTAGATCAGAGGATTGTTGGCACTGCGCAGACCTCCAGGCTGAATTCGATGAATTGAGAGCGCAACATCTTGCCATGGAAGACCAGGTTAAAAGCCTGGAGACAAGAATGGAGGACCAATTCAAGATTTTGAACAAGAAGTACAGAGCTGAAATTAACCTCTTTCTGCATCGAGTATCCTCTCTACATGAACAATTTAGAAACCTGGCCAACCGCTACAGTCACGCAGAGGAATCAATCTCAATCCTCCAATATATGATGGATAAGAAGAACAAGGATGCCCCCAGCTCCTCCAGCGTCAAGCAGCCTGATCCAGAGCCCCACCCAGAAGAATCCACGGCCAGACAGATTAGCCACATTGAAATAGATTAATTATGAAGTGTAGATGTAAATTTTGGTCTCTGCAGTTTGTTAGGATCTACAGTAGTCTAGGAATACTTAGCGATAGAACTACTAAGGCAAGGGTCAAGGAAAGGTCCTCTTTTGTAATTCCTTGGACCCAGAATAGCCAAAAAATACTGTATGTTTTCTTGGAGAACTGACTCCTTCTTTTCAGCCATAATATAGCATCCGAAATTTGTCTAAAAAAAAAAAAAAAAACAATGCCATAATGGGCCTCAGTCTTGTGGTGTAATAGTTCTCTAATGGGCCTTACTTCTTGGGTATGATAGTGGCCTCTTTGGGCATTCTTATATGTGATATGAGAAAAGATTATGATAGAGATATGAAGGAAATATGATAAGCCATATGACAGAGATATCATGAAAGACCTATGACTGTTTTTTTGCATTGTTATTGCTAATTTTCTCTATATATAATTGCTTATGATGATAAGGGTTGAATGTTATGTGAAAATGTTGAAAATGTTTTAAAATACAATTATCTACAACATAGACTTCTATCCCTAAGAAAATTAACATTGTACTACTCTATTGATTAGTAAAGATATAAAAATGTAAGTGTAAATTAATAAAATAATCAATCTACAATTTGAATCAATCAGATTGGCCAAGAAATGAAGTGTGGTCATGCATTTTAGGGAAGCAAGGAAATTTTTGCTGCTTCACAAAAATGCATGCCCAACATTTATTCCAAGGCAAAATAGGATGATTCAACTTGGAGAGTATTTTTTTACACATAATTAACATTAATATGATTAAATATTTTTAAATTTTCACATATATATTTTTGTGTTCAAGAATAATCCAAATTGCATGGATTTCATAGGGTAAAAGGCAGGGTTTGTGTGCCTCAAATAAATGCACACCAAGACCTATAATTAATTGGCAATGATATACTGATCATTTCATCCTATAGGTCTGTGAAATTGTACCTCATTCTTGTAGTGTAATAGTTCCCTAATGGGCCTCAGTATTGTGGTGTAACAACACCCTAATGAGCCTCGATCTTGTGGTGTAAAATTTCCCTAATGGGCCTTAGTTATTGGGTATGATAATCCCCTCTTTGGGCCTTCATATCTGTGATATGATAAAATATTATGACAGAGATATGGAGATACATTGAGCCTTATTGCAGAGATATCATGACATACCTAATAGAGATATCATGACAAATCTATGGCAAAGATACCATGACAAACCTATGATAGATATATCATGATATACCTATGATTGTTCCATTGCGTTTTTATTGTTTATTTTCTCTCTACATAATTGATTATGATGATATAGGGTGATTGTAATGCGGAAATGTTGAAAATGTTGAAAACGTTATAAAATGCAATTATCTACAACAAAGACTTATATCCCTAAGAAAATTAACACTATTACTACTCTACTGGTTAGTAAATATATAACAATGTAAAAGTGTGTAAACTAATCAAATGAACAATCTACAATGTGAATTAATCATATTGACCAAGAAATGAAGCTTGTGTGTGCATTTTAGTGAAGGAAGGAAATTTTGGACTGCTTCACAAAAATGCACACCCAACCTTTATTTCAAGGCCAAATTGAATGTTTCAACTTGGAGAGTATTTTTTTACTCATAACTAACATTAATACAATTAGATATTTTTTATTTTTCACATATATATATTTTTTGTTCAAGAATACTTCAAATTGCATAGATTTCATAGGGTAAAAGGCAGGGTTTGTGTGCCTCAAATAAATGCACACCAAGACCTGTAATTAATTGGTAGTGATATAATGATCTTTCCATCTTATGGGTCTGTGAAATTGTACTTTAGTCTTGTGGTGTAATACTATCCCAATGGGCCTCAGTCTTGTGGTGTAACAATGCCCTAATGGGTCTCAGTTCTTGGGTATGACAACGACCTCCTTGGGCCTTATTATTTGTGATAACACCACAGCGCCCTAATAGGATTCAGTCTTGTGGTGTAATAGCACCCTAATGGGCCTCATTTATTGGGTATGACATCGACCTCCTTGGGCCTTCTTCACTGTGATATGAGAAAATATTATGACAGAGATATGAAGGAGATATGGTGAGCCCTATGATAGAGATATCATGACAAACCTATGATTGTTCTGCTACATTTATATTGCTAATGTTCTCTCTACATAACTACTTATGATGATATTGGGTGAATGCAATGTGAAAATGTTGAAAATGTTTTAAAATGCAATTATCTAAAACATATAGTTCTAGCCCTAATAAAATTAACATTGCTAGTACTCTATTGGTTAATGGTTAATGATGAATATGCTGGAGTAAATGTTGAAAAGTGAAATGTATTATATGATTGTCAAATTTGGTCTATAAAATTAAACATCTATGTGGGGAGAGAGGCAAAATTATAGGTCACCTATGGATGGTAATGAACCTATTTTCCCTGTTGAAAGTATGGATAGGTTTGTAATTTTAGTTTTTTGTTTCTATTTGGATTTTAAAGTGATTGTTGAGTTGATTGGTCTTGTCAAATACTCAAAAAGGATTTGTCCCTCCAATCCTCTTGTTTTTTTATTCCTATGTGGCGGTAGTCTTAATTTTGGCAATACTTGGAGTCTTGGATTTTAGAAATTCCTAGATACAATCATGCCATGGCTAGCTATCCTCCTCCTAGAGGGTGTTAATGTGACAAGATGCATGAGATAAGGAAGGAGATGAGACACCTATCCAGTCAATTGGAAGGTCTGCATAAGGCCATGGTCTACATTAGTACCCAAATGGAATCCCAAATGAAGAAGAATGAAGAGTTGGAAGGGTAAAGAATTCAAGGACCCTAGTTATTTAATGCAAGGTGTTATATATATATATGTGTGTGTGTGTGTGTGTGTGTGTGTGTGTGTGTGTGTGTGTGTGTGTGTGTGTGTGTGTGTGTGTGTGTGTTTATGTGTATATATATAGACTTTGGATGTAGGGACTAGGAATTTTTTTATATAACAATCCCTTTTCAAAAGTTTTATTATATTTGTTATACAAGCCTAACCTTTTAGGTTGAAAAGCACAAACTTAAACTATATAAAAGTGGGTCTGAAAAATCTATAAATTGGAAATTAAAGTGCGCACAATTTTGGGATCGGCTCATCACTCATTGGAATAAGCCCAAGGAATCAAAGGCTTTCCGACAGGTTAAAGAAATCATAAGTTACAGAATGAGGACCTATCGGAAAGTAGGATGGCTAAATATCCCATCTCCAAATCAGCGACCATGATCCATTCCTATAGGTCCCCTCTTCTTTTCACAAATTGTTGAGAAATGGCAACAAGAAATTCAAGTTTAATTTGTCCTTGAATTAAATTGTGAATTAAAATCGAATTCTATTCACATAGCAACTTGTAATTAGTTAATTAAATTAAATTGACTTAATTAACTTAGGAATTTCGAGTTGCAAGTCTTTTTGTAGTCATGTATGTGTGATCCCTAAATTTTAGGGGTCCAGGATGAGTTTATTTGAGTTGTAACTAGATAACTCAATTTGACTAAGTTATGGCCAGTTAAACTAGTTCTAACTGTTGGAGGAATTAGTGGAGGTCTAGTAGTGAGTTGGTGCAATGGTGCATCCTCAGTGCTAATCTAGCTAACAAGAGATTCACTGAAGAGAATCTCATGCATGTCAGTTTAGAGAAAGACCCAGTTGAGTCTAGAGTGCAAGGACAGTGTACTATTAGTTGTATGATTTTCCGAGTTGTACAGATCATGCATGCAATCAGTTGAGGACCTAAGTTTGGATTGCACAGTTTTGGAAGAAGGATTTCCCAATTAAATATGGGTTGATTCCTCTAGGAATTGCACAAGGAAATAGGGGCTTAGGAGACAGCATAATTGGCTAAGTGTTGGCTAGAGCGAGCTTGTGAGGTAGAGAATTGTTTATTCTTGTGTAGGGATTAATCTAGTGAGAATAAGCATTGTATTTTCTTCTTGGATTCTGTTTAATGAAATATAGATAGTCAGGGTTTTGAGTAATTTATTTCCCTAGAGAAATATTGTGTTATGTGTAATTGATTATCTTCCTATTGTTGATTATTGGCTTTCGTTGTTGAAAGTAGAGTAGATTCTTGTCCTGTGTTTTAGAAAATTACATGAGCCATTAAATCTATAGGAAAATCTACACAAACCCTATGGGGAACCCTCAAATGTGGTTAATGGTTTTTATGAAAACCACATCGGAAGTTAGTGATAACTCATGTACATGTCAGGTGAGCCAAGAAAGTGAGTGGGCCCTTACACATCATCAATCCACCTCACCCCTCCATGTCATCTCTTGTACATCCATGTCACCCTTTCATACCCCTTACATCATCAATATTTTGTTTTCTTTCTCAGTACAAAAAATAAATAAAAGGTCTTCCTTCCTATTATTTTCTTTGTCCTCTAATTGTAGAGTTATGGTGACTAGCATCTAGAGTGTACATTGTTGATTGCACATCAACATTCATCTCTTTATTGTCTCTGGTTTCCTTGGAAATGACAAGGATGAAAAGTGAAACCTCACTCAAATAATATTTTTCGAGTCGTCCAGTCCGAACTTTATCATGTAATTGTCCCACATACCTATAATTTCCCCAAATTTGTTAGTTGGTTAGTGTCTTCCCTTGTCCCACAAAGGAATTTTGTTATGTCTTCTTTAGGGGAGAATATTTTTTAGGTCACTTCAAAGCTAATACACAAAGCTTTTGATTTTCCTACAATCGAGAATCCCAAGATCTTTTCAGATGAGTCCTTACTCCTTACATATAGGAATCTTTCTAAAGATAATAAGGAAGGTTTGTTTAAACTCATTCTTCCACCAAATTCCTAAATACTCCACCTTTATTGAATTATCCAACAACATTATTTCCTGAAGATGCACAATATGCCTTAATTATAATTTTGTCTCTTTTGGGAGAAGATGATACTGGGATAGTAAGTGAACAAGCCCTAGGGTTTTTTAGTTTGATGTTGCAACTAGATATTGTTTTGGATATCCTTTCTTACCTATCTAGGCATATCATTTTTCAATTTCAAAACTATCATATTTATGTCTATTTTAGATATCCCTATATCCTGGTCTATATGTTCTTATATGTGTTTGGCCATCTGGGTCTGAATATGTAGGATTCAAAGAATCAAATGAAATATATGATTGAATGGACTGGTGTTGTTAGGAAGAAAGAAAATAATGAGTCTTTTCTTATTACGTGTCGTCATTCATGGCCACTATATATACTATTTTGAATAATTAACAACCTCTAAGCATTTTTCCTAAAGAAAAGGAGTTGTTGCATCTCAGCAAGGACACCAAAGTGGGGGACTAGTATAATTTTGAAGATTACACTAAGATAAGACTATATGGATTTGAGTACCAACATATTTTTTGCCAATATTTGTTCCTATGAGGATATTTTCTCTTGAATTTATAAGGTATATTCTAAATATTAACCAAGTTTGTTTCGTTCCTACATGAAAAGGGTATATTTTTAAGTTAGAAAGAATTGTTGGGCTATTCATCATGAATAGGAGACAAGCCCTCCTACAAGTTGAAGAAATTATTAAGGAGTTTGGCTTTGATCAATGAGAGAAATAGAAATATGACCCTCATCATATAATTTCAAATAAAAAAGGGGAATCAATTTTGCACCTTATATTCATGAAAGCAATCCAGAACTTCGGAAATGGAAAACCGAGAAAATGGCCATGAAGCAAAATGTGACAAAAAATATATGTTCAAACCCCTTCAGTGAGGGACAAGACCTTGAAGAGAAATATACCTAAACAAATTGATTTTGAGATAGAAGATTCACAATTGCAAAAGAGAGAAAAGGTTCAAAGAGAAGAAGAAGCAAAGGTACAATTTAAATTAATAGAGGGACCCTCAAATCAACCAAGTTATCAAATGTAGTTGGGAAATCCAAAGTGCTCTAGGTCCTCCTCTATTTACATTGAATTAACAGTATTCTCAATTGAAGAAACTCCCCCCGCCACATAAGTGTTACAGAGGAATTACCAACATATTGAAGAAAGAAGTCTGTGAGAAGCAACATGACAACTCAGCTAGCAGAAAAAGCAACTCCAACTTATAAAACAAGACTACTCTCTATTATGGATTTAGAAAGGAACAAATTAAAATTGTCCCTCGTGCATCTATTTGTTGAATCTCTCCTTCACGAACTGATTTTAAAACATTAGATCTATCCATAAATGTAGTTTACATCCCACTACTTGAAAATATTAATTTGCATAAACAAGCAAAGGAAATTCCCAATAGTGACCTAAATAAACTCTCTTTTCCAATAATTAAAGAAAAAAACTTTTGGAGAAAGTTTCAAATCAGCTGAAGCAAGAAAAGGTAAATTTTATAGCATTGCATATTCAAATTGAGGACTATAAGAAGCTAGTTGTTAAATTGGGAATAGATCCAGAAAACATAGAAGTTATCAAAAACCTGTTGCAAAATGCATAATCTGAGATGCGTTCATTAAGGAAGAATTTGAAAATGTCTGAGATTGTGCACTCTTAAATAACTGAACCAACTCGGGTTGAGAAAGAGAAGGAAGTGTTGGTGAGAGAGTTAGTGGACAAAACGAACAGGGCTCACTTGTTCATTTTGCATGAACAAGTGCATGGCTCACAACAATCACTAAAAATCCATGTTTGCACTATTATGGTCCCAAGCAAATCAAATGACCCCTCAAAGAAGCTTACAAAATTTATTGCAAAACTAATAATTTCAGAGGTTGAACTAAATAAAATTTGGGACAACCTAACTCAAGTAAAGGAACAACTTGGTATCAAGGAGTGTCAACTAAATACAACAAAAGAAAACAATGATCAGTTGATCACAAAGAACAAGACAACACAAGATGAGATCAAGGAGTTAAAAACCAAATTGAAGGGAAGTATCTATCTAATTGAAGCTAGGAAAATTGTTTGGGATGATATCATCCAAGATATCCATTATATATGGGAGTATATTTATATAATTCTTCAACAAAATATTATGATGAATGGGTCTAAATTAAGCATTGATGCATGCAAGAAAATCATACAGAAAGAAGCAGTGAATGCTAGAAAGATGATCAAATATTTAAATGGAAAATATTCAACTAAACTAAGGGCATTAGATATCACAGACAAAGCTATATTAATTATGAAAATAAGTAAAATGAATGAGAAAAACCTACTTCACATCTAGGCTGAGAAAAAATTAAAGGAGGTTCACAAGTCAGTGTCTTTGTTTAATTCCAGATTTGACCAGAGGACTAGATATGGTCTACCTAATTGTTGAGACCAGCAAGGAAATATTCTTTCTTGGGAACTATATGAAAAGGAACTAGTGGTCGTTAAAAGCACAGCAGATACAACACATGAAAATACTGCAATTCTAAAAGGAATTACTATAGTGAATTATTTGCAGAGGGACTTCCAACTTCTTTGCTCGATGAAGAAACTATTTGTTGCAAAACCTGAGTATACAAAGCTTTCAAAGTTAAAAGTTGTGTTAGAGTCAGTCCTTTGGCCTTCCTTCAGTGATCGAAATGGGCCTCTTATTATGTCTATTTTGTTAGATGTTTTGCACATGATCTTGCATTTTCATCAGAAGAAGCTCATAAAAATATTTCCAACAGTATGTCACGCTCCCAAAACCGGCTCCCAGATCAGAAGACATGATCGAAATGAATGATTGATTCTTGGTTATGCATATTTTTAGGTCATTTGTTGCACACAAGGACAAGTTTACTACAAAATAAATTTCTGAAGTAATGGACAGGGACTTTACAAAAGTGAGTTTTTGTCAATCACATACCAAATAACAAAAACCTCCTTCAATTTATGCACAGGTGTTACTATGTGGGAGATATGCAGTGATATTTGAAGTCTACATTAAAACAAAACAAATTTTGCATGTGTTTTACTATTTTAGTCATTATAGTGCGGTGCCATTTTACAACAGATGAAAAGTAATTTTGAGAAACCCAAGGAGATTTTTGTCAACCACAAGCCATATAACAAAACCTCTTTCAGTTTATTCACACCTGTCCTGAACTATAATATTTGACTAGATCTTTTCAACCTATTTTTACAGATTTTAATATTTAAGGATTTCCTGTTTTAGAGATTATTTTGTGACACAGATTCCGAGAAAATGGAAACGAATTTCCAAAAAGTGAGAGAGGTTTTTCTCCAAAATAACCTTATCTACAAAAACCTCTTTCATTTTTGTAACAGGTGTTATGGTTCAAGAGATACGAGTTCATCTTTGACACCCATTTTCAAAAATTCAATCCTAATTTAATGTAACTGATTCTATCTTGAGGGAGATGGTTGAGCTCAACTCCCTTAGTATAGGGATGAGCTACTTGTATATATTATATGAATTTCAGAGTGTAAGAGGTTTGATTCTTGCAACAGAGGGAGGCTGCATTGGACTATGTAAAGTTTTCTTTGAATATTATTTTAATGAAGCTTTTTCTGCTCTTTAAATTTGGGATTCATCACAGTGTTTAATGTGCAGTATGTTTTTCTTGTAAATTCATTTCCATGCTTTGTTTTTTTTCTGCTAATTTGGTTACAGCATTCTCTAAGGGAAGTGTTAGGAATCCATCCATGCACGATGTTCCTTTCACAATGATTATGTTATTTGATGTAGTGGTTATCTTTTCAAAATCCATCCTCTGTTAGATGCTCTGTTGAGTAACCCTGTGCTTCTCTTTCTTCTAAAGTTGCCACTGTAGATCCATCCCCTGATTGATGCCTGTAGGGCAGCAGTCTTTTCCATCTTTTCTTCCCTCATTACATCTTTAATCTGGCTGAACATTGCACTTACTTTGCCCCAAGTTTGTCGGCAGAAACTAGCCCGAAATCCATAGTCCAATGGTCCTTTCTCTTGCTGTTTTCGACCCTCAATTTTTAACTAAATCCTCATTCTTCATAGCTAGCCTAAGATCCATTTATTTCAGCCACACTTAATTGGAAAAGAGAGAGCCCTCTCTGGTCTGGCAGGGCTAGATGCCAAATTAAAATCTTGGTCTGTGGTTACCTCGGAATTGCCTCTTCTCAGCCTTGAGGTTCATTCTGAGTGCTAACATATTGGCGCCTTTGTCGAGGATGAGGTGACAGATCTTCTCCGGGAAATATCATTCAAGTTGCAAATCTGATTGTTGATGGTGGACATTAGTCAAACACATATGAAGGCTAAAATCATCTACCTGATGACTCCACTGTTCAAGATCCCGAGTTTCAGAGTATTGATGGTGGCTCCACTAGCTAAATGAAGGACGCAGATGTTGCTTCTATTTGTTCAAGGTATTCATGTATCAATTTTTCTAATCTTCCTGGTTTTCCTAATCAATTATTGAAGGATGAATATATTTTGAGCAATGGCCCTAAATTCAATGGGGAAGATCTGACTTTGACTCTTGAACATGTAGCAAATTTCAAAACATTTATAGAATCTCTTAGAGTCAAAAAAGAGGATATTTTTATCAGATTGTTCTATGATTCATTTCAAGGGAAATGTAGACAATGGATCAAAAGTTTGCAATCAGATCTATTAAGTCATTTGCAGATTTTTGGCATATCTTTCTTGAAACATGGATCGAGAAAGACGAAGAATTTGAAACAGAGGCGACCTCTATTCAAGGCTTTAGAGAATGGGAAGATATGTGCACGAATGAGGAGGTAGATGAGACCTCTGCTTCATCTCTTTCTTCTTATCTGAAATCCTGTTGATGTAGCCATGAAGTTAAAATCAATTTTTTGCAAGAGTTTTCCATCAAAATTGAAGAAGATCTACCTGAATTGGAGACCCAAATACAGTGCCAGGATGTGGACTATCGAGTCCCGTTCCTTGGGACCTTTTTCAGCAGAAGGAAGAGAAGGTAAGGCTGCCCGTGGATATTTGCATTGATGGTTTGTAGTTGGAAGCATGTATTGAGGAGTTACGGAAACAAACAGAGTCTAGTTTCTTCGATCCTATTGCAGTGTACATGGAAAAAAATTTCAGTTTGAATGGTAGATCAGGTTGCCTTTTACACAACCAAACTCATTATGTGCCTGTGTGGCTGTCAGCCTTTCCAGTTGTGTCTTGGCTCAAGCACTTCCAAGCAGCATCCTTGCTACAGTTACTTGATTGGTTGATCTGGCATTAAAACATCACTTGATCTATTGATTTTGCTGCAAAGTAGGGTAGGTTTGTGTATAAATAAGCTGCCCAAGGTAGCATTTCAGTTTTCGGCATTTGTTTTAGTTTCCTAATGTACAGGTTGCAGTATGTGTGTTTTTTTTGTTGGAATAAGTTGTTCAAGTTTGCAGTTGTTTGACCGTATTGCCCAATGGATGAGGCACTAATCTACATGTTCCCAGAGATCTATGGTTCTTGGCACCTCCAAGGAGCTACCATCCCAGATGGCACCACTGTTAGAGTCAGTCCTTTGGCCTTCCTTCAGTGATCAAAATGGGCCTCTTATTATGTCTATTTTGTTAGATGTTTTGCACATGATATTCAACACAAAACATGTCATAAGCATGTTCATCAGAAGAAGCTCAGAAAAATATTTCCAACGGTATATCACACTCCCAAAACCGGCTCCCGGATCAAAAGACATGATCGAAATGAATGATTGATTCTTGGTTATGCATGTTTTGAGGTCATTTGTTGCACACAGGGACAAGTTTACTACAAAATCAGTTTCTGAAGTAATGGACAGGGACTTTACAAAAGTGAAAGAGGTTTTTGTCAATCACATACCAAATAACAAAAACCTCCTTCAGTTTATGCACAGGTGTTACTATGTGGGAGATATGCAGTGATATTTGAAGTCTACATTAAAACAAAACAAATTTTGCATGTGTTTTACTATTTTAATCATTATAGTGTGGCGCCATTTTACAACATATGGAAAGTAATTTTGAGAAACCCAAGAAGGTTTTTGTCAACCACAAGCCATATAATAAAAATGTCTTTCATTTTATTCACAGCTGTCCTGAACTATAATATTTGACTAGATATTTGCAGCCTATTTTTACAGATTTTAATATTTAAGGATTTCCTGTTTTAGATATTATTTTTCGACATAGATTGCGAGCAAAGGAAACGAATTTCCAAAAAGTGAGAGAGGTTTTTCTCCAAAATAACCTTATCTACAAAAACCTCTTTTAGTTTTGTAACAGGTGTTATGGTTCAAGAGATACGAGTTCATCTTTGACACCCATTTTCAGAAATTCAGTCCTAATTTAATGTAACTGATTCTATCTTGAGGGAGATGGTTGAGCTCAACTCCCTTAGTACAGGGATGAGCTAATTGTATATATTGTATGAATTTCAGAGTGTAAGAGGTTGGATTCTTGCAGCAGAGGGAGGTTGCATTGGACTATGTAAAGTTTTCTTTGAATATTATTTTAATGAAGCTTTTTCTGCTCTTTAAATTTGGGATTCATCACGGTGTTTAATGTGCAGTATGTTTTTCTTGTAAATTCATTTCCATGTTTTGTTTTTTCTTCTGCTAATTTGGTTACAACATTCTCTAAGGGAAGTGTTAGGAATCCATCCATGCACGATGCTCCTTTCACAATGATTATGTTATTTGATGTAGTGGTTATCTTTTCAGAATCCATCCTCTGTTAGATGCTCTATTGAGTAACCTTGTGCTTCTCTTTCTTCTAAAGTTGCCACTGTAGATCCATCCCGTGATTGATGCCTGCAAGGCAGCGGCCTTTTTCCTCTTTTCTTCTCTCATTACATCTTTAATCTGGCTGAACATTTCACTTACTTTGCCCCAAGTTTTTCGGCAGAAACTAGCCTGAAATCCATAGTCCGATGGTCCTTTCTCTTTCTATTTTTGACCCTCAATTTTTAACCAAATCCTCATTCTTCATAGCTAGCCTAAGATCCATTTATTTCAACCACGCTCAGTTGGCAAAGAGAGAGCCCTCTCTGGTCTGGCAAGGCTAGATGCCAGATCAAAAGCTTAGTCTGTGGTTACCTCAGAATTACCTCTTCTCAGCCTTGAGGTTCATTCTGAGTGCTAACAAGTTGCATTCCAAAAAATGATCCAGTGTAAGCTCCTAGAGGAAGCACTTTGGAAGAAGTATGAAAGGTTGATTACTCCTATTGAAGGAGAAATTCAAATAGAAGAACCGAGCACCAATCCTCAATGTCAATTTTCCACTAGTCATTAGACTTCTCAAAAATGAGAAAATTCATTTTGTAACATAGTAAAAGACTTTTTAGTTATGGATAGTTAAGTATTTATAGATGTTTTGACAGTTGCTTTTGTAATTGATTTTGATGTAATATTTAAAATACATGAGAACCAGTGGAAGAGGGTTCAAATTTTTAGCATTTTGAGTACTTTTGTAATCATTTTGACTTCCTTGGAGGAAATAATAAAAGTCACCAAGTTGATTCCAGTATGCATTGGTACATTATAGTATGTGTTGTTTCTCTTATGTGGTTTCCATTTCATTCTCCTTCTTTGAAGCACATGTATGATTGTAGCAAATTTATTTGAGAAAGTTACAATTTTATTTTATGTATCTTTAATAGTTAGAATGAATACATGTAAGTTCTATTCAAATACATATTAATAGGATCTCCACTACTTCTGGACTCCCATTCTTAATCCAAATCATTCAAAATTTCATATTATAGTTTTAAATTTGGATTATATTAAAGGGCCCAAGTTATAAACCCTAGCCTCTTATCAATTCTCCTTTCCAACAAAATAATTAAAGTATTGCTAATATAAGGCCAATTTGGGCATAAAGATTCATCTCCAAGATTAAGTTTTGTTACAAAAGGGAATATATCACCTCTGGGCTCATTTTAATAATTTTTTAACAATCTTTTAAAAGTTTTGAAACAGTTATGTGGATGTCCTAGGCACTAGTTCCCTTTCAGCCAGGAATTGTCTCTAGGGTGACAACACAAGGTATGGTGGGAAATGTTACCCACGAAAAGTGGGTGACCCCATAGGAGAATTTTTCTCCCATATTTGTCTTCAACACACAACTAAAAACCCCTAATATCCACTAGTGTAGCAAATTTATTGTTCCATTTGATCTCTTCTCCTTGAGCCAGTCGTATGTCCCCTCGCCCATCTGTTGAGAGCATGTGTTTGAAGGTGGGAAATCCAATCCTAAAGTTATGTTTTTTGTTGTGCAATCAGGTGATTTTTCTTGTTTCTCCTTAGGCACTTTGGGCATGGATTTTTGGGTGACTTTGAAGAAGGAAGGGTTTTTACTATAGTCTTGTTCCCTCACCTTAAATGGGGAGTTAATCCTCAATCCTAGTCCCGTGGGATCTCCCCTGATGGATTATAGCTTCAAGAAAGGCACTACTTGGAAAACCATGATTTTGGTAGTGTGGTTTTACGACTTGTCCCATCGGCGAAATTGTGTAAAGAGTAGCAGAAATTTAATAAAGCTACAATGGGTCATTGTCCCAGTGTGGTTACTTAGTCTATCAGTTGTCCCTTGGGTTTTCCCTTCCTTAGGGCCATGCTAGATTCTATGTTAATAAGAAACATTCCATCGATATGCGGGGAAACATTACACTGATATATTACCCTAGGGGGATGTAATTTATCCTATCATGTTCCAACCATCTTCCAACCAATTTTACAATTAGAATGTATGACATTTTTTATTGGCTAAGTATGGAAAACAAGGATATGTTTCCTCTACTCTATGTTGCAAGAAATGAAAATTGACATATAAACAGAACAATATCCAACTAACTTATTGAAAGTGAACTATTGGTTCCTCGTTCTCCATCCAAATAACAAAGTCAATCCACTTTTTGTTTTGTAACATGTCCTTTTCGAATTTTGTTGGATGACGACCATATTTGTCCTCTTGTCAAAACATGGCACATGGACTAGTTAAACTAATTAATATGAAATCATTTACTTTTTTAGGAAATTAAAAAAAAAAGGATCATTTCACGTATTAAATATACATACAAAGGTACAAATGAACACTTCTAGACGTTTTTGGCTACTTTGATGCATGGCACTCATTTTGCAAGCCTAGCTTTGGAGGCCTTGGCCTAAAACATATACTAATTGAATTTAATTGTGCACAAATAAAATATAAAAATTGTTTAAGAAATTTGATATAATCTTGTAAGCAAATTCAAATACTTAGGTTCTCTCCTCACCAGACTTCCTCTATTCATCCGAATTCTCATACATTTTTACAAGTTGTTTCCATATTTTATACTTACATTGGGTGACCTTCTTTTGAGCCTTTGATCGAGCATGAATTTTTTTGTCTTCTTTTTTTATTGCACCTAAATTTATTGCAGTTCTAAGACATTTGTGGTTTAACTTTTTTTATGAACCAACCTACACCAAATTCATTCTCCATGTCATGAGTTATTGATTTCTGTAGGTGCAATGATATCTTTGAGAATGACAAATGGAGATGGTATTTGAACCATTGAAGGCATGATTCCTTCAACCTATTCACAAAAAAACTCTCAGCATCTTATCTATGGAGTTTTACTAAAACCACATTGTATTCTATCCTTGTATCATAGCAACCAATGTAAGATCCATAATGTTGTGTGGTGGAAGAAGAGATTTGTGTCCCAGGAGTGGATTGGGAATTAGAAGTATTTGTTTCCTATTTTAAATTCTTAATGGTTATGCTTAATGATTTCCTCCTTAATATTATGCTCGATCTAGGAGTGGTTGCGGAATCAATTGATTCCCTTTGAGCTAGTTGATGTGCTTGCAATGTTTCAATGGTTCTATTTGATTGTTTTTCTATGTGTCTAGCAAGGATTTTCAAGTCCACGACGTCAAATTTGCTAATTGTCTCCATCCCCAATATCAAAGCCAAGGTCTCTTTCTCCTAGTCAGTCTCATGTCCCTAGATATATAGAATAAATTTTTATTATTAAATTTTGGAATAAAAACAACTAAAAATCAAAGAAAGAATTTAAACAATTACATATCTATAATTTCACAATAACTTGCCTCATTTTTTCCACTATCTACTCCATCCCCCCTACTTGACATTTTGAGGTTAGGCTAGAAAATCCTATCTATGGAGGCGAGCCAAAAAAAATAACATGCAAGGAAGGAGATCACACTACGTGAAGGGCAGCTATTTGAGTCGAGGTAAGCAATCTTAACATCACATACACACAATCTACCTAAATGTTCTGCAAACCTTTATGATAATCAAACCATTTTTCACCAATACATGAATAATTATCCCACAATTTAACCCTAAATCCACCCTCTATTCACGAAATTGAAAATGCCTTGCTCTACAGCTCCAATTTCTGGACCAAAAAGGGAGAAAAAGAGAATCACCATGTTAGCTTTGTATGAATCCTTAAGCTCCTTTAAAATCCACTAAAGATCATCAAAATCCGTCATTTTTTTTGCAGTATTCGAACTGCCACCACGAATCCAAGCAAAAGAAGGCAATATCAAAATTGTCCATCTGCAACAAAATGGGTGGAATTCGAAACTCTCGGATCGAGACCCAGACAGGAGCAGAGGAGTCTAATATTTTCTTTCTGGGTCCACACCTACCAACAATGAAAAAAATTCTTAGAGGAGAAATGTTATCACCAAAAAATGATCACCTAACCATTTCTAACTAGGTGGATCGAAATACACCGTGTGGATTTAATTTTACCATAGTAAAATCACTTTCACTATGGAAAATAATTTAGTAAACCACTTTTATTAAATTAAGTTTTGATTTAAACCAAAAAACCCCATGAGAATAATTAAATAAATCATTATTTATTTAAATTTCTCTAGGAATTATTATTAAATCATTATTTAATCATTATTCCTTGTCACATTTGACTAAATCCCTTGGGAATATTTAAATAAATCATTATTTATTTGAATTTCCTTATTTTTGTTATTAGGATAATTATTAAATCACTTTTTAATAATTATTTTGATTTCACACCTTTCTTATTTCTCGCGAAATAATTAATAAATAATTTTATTTGTTAATTATTTATAAATAAAGGAATTTAACCATTTTAAATTCATTTTCCCTCTCCAATAAATATAATAAAGTATTCCAAGTAGTTAGATCTGAATTTGGTCAATAATATTTTATTATTCTCCATTTTCGAGATTAACTCTATACTTTGCTATATAAAGGAAGGTTTTTCATCCATTCTTCACCATGATCATTATCATCGTCAACATTATCGTCATTTTCTTGAGCTCCCATTTGAGTTCTTCACTTTGTTTGGGTTTTTCACACGATTGAGAGAGGGAATTCTATTTCTGAAGCATCAAGGATATCAAAGGACTCGTCCCATGAAGGGGGCCTTATAGACCAATCTGTAGATCTCCTTCACCAAGTGTTATCAATAAATATTTATTCATTTAAAAGTGTCTTTACACTCAGTTATTATTCTGGATACATTATTTTGTTGCTATTTGTTTTGGATTTTGTTTTATTTTACTGCAGATTTTCTATTTGTATTGCAAATCTAGAATGACAAAACCATCAACTTTTTGTTAGGGTCACTTGTCACCTAGTGACTTAAGTGAGGATTTTTGGGACACCTTCCAGGAATTTTCACACTAGCAAATGGCAACTCCACGGAATTTGTTGGTTTAAACCAGCGAAGTCGCCATTTGTTAGTGTGAAAAATCCTGGAAGGTGTACCAAAAATCCTCACTTAAGTCACTAGGTGACAAGTGACCCTATCAACAATTTAATGGTTGTTGTTGTTCTAGATCTGCAATACGAATAGAAAATATGCAGTAAAATAAAACAAAATCTAAAATAAATAGCAACAAAATAATATATCCAGAATAATAACCCAATGGAAAGACAATTTTAAATGAATAAATATTTATTGATAACACCTAGTGAAGGAAATCTATATATTGGTCTGTAAGTCCCCCTCCGTGGGATAGGTCCTTTGATATCCTTGATGCTTCAAAAATAGAATTCCCTCTCTCAATCGTGTGAAAAACCCAAACAAAGTGAAGAACTCAAATGGGAGCTTAAGAAAATGATGATAATGTTGATGATGATAATGATCATGGTGAAGAATGGTTGAAAAGCCCCCCTTTATATAGAAAATTATGGAGTTAATCTCGAAAATGGAGAATAATAAAATATTATTGACCAAATTCAGATCTAACTACTTGGAATACTTTATTATATTTATTGGAGAGGGAAAAGGAATTTAAAATGGTTAAATTCCTTTATTTATAAATAATTAACAAATGCTTTAATTTCCTCCTCTAAATAGGTTATATTATACATGAATACCATGGGTTCTCATCAACGTGGAGCTCAAAAACCACGACTAACTTTATCAGTCAAGTTTACCTTATTATTTTAGTTTGAAGTTATTTTTGTTTTAACGTAGAGTTATTTTTAATTTTCTTTATTTATTTTTTTACCAAGTAAAAATGTTTAAGGTAGAGTGTTGTCTAAGTAAATCCTCTCTGCAGACAGAGACAAACCCTCTAGCCCAATGAGTGGATCTAGCAACCTAAGTGACAATCTACCAAACACTTTCCTAAGTTGCAATTGAAAAGAGAGATGAAGAAGATGGCCTACCTCATTCTGATGCTATCTCGGTCTCCTTTGTTGAAGACCTTGAATCACTTGCATCACGGGCTCGTTCCTGCTGCTCTCAGCATTTATGCACCTGCACAAGAGATTAAGACACAACAAGGCATGCAAATACAAATAGCATATTCAAAATTAACCTACTTAATTGTTCAAGGAATGTTAAGCTAAATGATACATGAAGATACACATTTAAGGAAAATGAACCAACAGTTGTATATTAATATAAAATAAGGGGAAGCATACAACCAAGCCTTGATGTTGATAGGCTCTTCTTGATTGAATATCCAAGTCCAAGCTAAGCTCTCCAAACACTCCTTCTTCAAGCCAAATGAGTAGCATATAGGCACAATATTAGCATAAGGGTGCAAGTAGACATAGACCAATCATTTGGGAATGGGAGAGGATGAATATATAGGCTGGGAAAGGGAGTTAGGATCTCTCTAAAGATAGGAGTAGGCCCTTATCTCAAGGAAGTAACTCATAGGAATAATACCAAGGGGCCAAGTTGGGAGAATTCGACCTCATCTATGTCGGACAACCTCCAGCTTGCCGCTCTGGAAGCTTCTAGGTCACGAAGCTTCTCATCCTCTTGGGAAAATTGCCTTTTTGGGATCATCGTGGGTATACAAGTGAGCAAAGCGGTGCCATCGTGGGTCGAGTATGATGCAACAGGGGATCATCATTTTTTTAGTCTCATAAGGGCAATGATTCTCAAATTAGGGTTTTAGAGATATTTCCTTCAGGGGAAGCTCAAGGCATTTTCCAATCAATATCTTAGGAAGGATTTGAACTACATATATCAATGAGTACACTGCATGATGGTCATGTTTCGAGCACTTCGGGGTATATCACTGCGAAGTGCAGGAGGTGTGACAAAATATTGTGTAACAGATGCCCTCTAAAGCATGAAGACAAAACAAGGAGTGATGACTAAGATGCTTTACGAACTTTTGCAAAGACAAGGACAAACACTGTCAGGAGAACTGCAAATCAAGGATGCACATACATATACATATCTGATATCAAAACATGAATCCATGGTATGGACGCAGCCATCTAGATTATAAGGACTATATGAAAGGATCCATGGTATGGGCGCAGTCATCCAAATAAGAAGGATCATCTGTGAATATAAGATCCAAGGTATGGTCACAGCCATCCAATATAGAGGGATCATCATAAATCCAAGGTATGGTCACAGCCATCCGATATAGAAGGATCATCATAAATGTAAAGTCCCACGGTATGGTCACAACCATCCATATAGCATAAACATGTGTACAATCATGAATAACATATAACTCCATGCAACCTGAGTCATATCATACAAGACTCAGGGTCTTGTGCTCCATCCTGACTTGATCAAAGTACGAATTCTAACATGTGAATGAATGTGTTGAAGTCAAACACGCTAGAAAACTACCTGATTACCAGACAATGATGTGGATCTTTAACAGGTACGAGAGAAACCACCAATAATGACAATGGCTCTCAAGGTAAGATAGTACAATCCATGAATGTGATAATGAAACTGAAGTCGAACACTCGTGGAATCATCAAATCAAAGGCCAATGATGAATACTTGTCATCGGATGCGAATAACTTGCCATTAAGGCATGCAAGCTCTAAGGTACTGAAAGGGAGTTTCTAAGTCATCTTCCTGGATAATGAACTGGAGTCGATAGGAAGTGACCCGTCGAAGGAGGGCAATGATGACTCCCCCATCATCAACACAAAAAAAAAGAATAAAGTGGAATGAAATGAATAAGATCCAAGACTATAAAATGGGTTAGACAATGTATAGGTAAATAACTGCAAATAGGACTTCTCTTGAAAAAGGGCGACATGATTCCGGAGTGTGGTATCATTTGGCTCAACATAAGACTAAAGGTCATGATGACAAAATGGAATAGTCAAATGAGAGGAAAAAACGGATCACTCAAACCCAAGAGGACAAGTGACTTAGTGAGGTGTTGGTATCCTAAATTGCCCTATTTTCTACCCCATTTCCATCAAAATTAACCTCTATTTTATCTCAATAAAAGACCCTTCTTTCCTGCACTAGTACAAGATAGTTACCCATTCCTGCACATGCTCATATTTTATATTAAGATTTATTACAGCACTTTATTAATCATTTTATATGGATTTCATGCCTATTTACATATCTCTTGTAACTCATATTAATTTCCTAGAGTAATAATGGAACTTAGTATTAATTATGAATGAGTATGACTAGTGCAGGTATATTCTTGCACCGCCACGAAGACTGTTCGAGATTTTCGAGAAGCCAAATCTTCCACGAGGACGGGTCTCAATCCTTGACTCCAAGTTTAGCTGTTGATGAACTAAAGCAGGATAACAAGTGGCACGCAATCAGGGAATATTTTCCAAAGTTAGGTTACGGCCAAGCGAGATTCATGTGTATTATAATTGTTGGCCAAGTTTTTAATTTCAGTTTCTAAGTCCATTCAGTTGAAAGGTATGAACAAGAAATGTCTGTAATTAGTGAAAATGGCTAGATCCGAAAGGATATATAAAATATAGATATAGATAGGAGGAGGCTAGTCAATGAACCATTAATTGTAATTTTGTCTTATGTAATCTGTTGGGTCCCTATAATACTAGTGATTACCCCATTACTATTGTAGTTGTACCCCTTATTAATATTGTTGTGCCCCTATTATCCCCATATTGTTATTACTGTGCCCCATAGAATCCCTCTATTGTTATTTTTGTGGCTTTATATTATTATTGTTAGGTCGGCTGGGTTATATTGTGACTCCTTAGACTCCTATATATAGAAAGGAGGTTTTGTCATTTGAATCATCCAAGAATTGTTCATTTATGTAATTTAAAGGAGGTTCCCCCTCGAAGAGGCTGAATTCTAAGGCGTTGATCTATCTTTTCTATCTTTTTCTTGAGCTGGTTTCATAACATTTGGTATCAGAGCTTTGGATTCTAGGGTTTCGCTGCTCCAAACAGGGCATCGTGGAATTTTCTCTATAACTTTTTTTCTGCAAGGTTTCAGAAGTTGCAAAAAAACCCATTTGAGAAGAAATCACGCTAAACCTTGGGTCCAAATTTTGGAGCTGTTCGCGCTATATTTACGGATATATGATCTGAGGAAGTTGGTCTTTTTGCAAACTCCTGAATTACATTCTAAACAGGTGACCTAGGGAAAAGCATCATAACTTTCTCTCTGGGTATCGAATTGAAATTTCGTAAGAAGGTACAGAAAGAGGACGGAATTTAGTTTCTTGTATGCATTTTTCAGATTTAAAGGTCGAAACAGTGACTCGTGGCACGTCGTACAATTTCGCTCTACGGAACTAGTCTATAATCAAGTCACTGTGGGAGATTTCACATAACTCTTCCTTAGAGAATCCAATTTGGGTCAGACTTGTGGTGTTGGAAAGAGGACACAGAGGGCTACTGCAGGTCACAAATTCAGATCTATATGATTGGAAAGTATAGAGATACATCAGAGGCGATATCGAGCTCCTACAAAGTGAAAAAAGGTGTGTAGATTTTCTTAAATTTTTGCTTAAGCTTGGTTCGAAAATTTATTTTGAAGGAATTCAAAGGGCATAGTAGAGCATTATTATCGGTAACTGATGCCCTGAGGAAAGAAAATTCAAACACCTAGTAAGGAACCTGAAAGCTCTAGCATGACTCATGAAGAAGAGGAAGAAATGCAACATGATATATCAAAATTACAAGACCAAGTGCAATAACTGTCCCTTGCACAAAAAGGAACAGAATCTAAGATGGATGGTTTAAAGAAAGGCATAGAAGCTCAGATGGATTGTTTAAAGAAAGGTGTAGAAGCTAAGATGAATGACGTGGAAGCTAAGATGGATGATTTGAAGATAGATTTGAAGACAGACATGGAAGAATTGAAGATAAATATGAATAAGTTGCTACAAGAAAGGGTCACTAATGGTGAAAGGGTAGTAAAGGAAACTCATGATGAGAACAAAAGAAATGTTAATCATGATTCCATAGACTCTAATGTTGGATCAAAGACCCACCATATTCCAAAAATCGATTGAGGAAGTTTTATGGAAAGGATCCCGCAACATGGATATTACAGATGGAGCAATTTTTTGATCTCAATAATGTGCAAAACACACAAAAGGTACGTATTGCAACTTTATATTTGGAACCAAATCAGTTTGTATGATATCAATGCCTTTGCTCTTGTAAACAATTTATCACTTGGGCAATTTTTACGGAAGAATTGATAGCACATTATGAGGATACAAAAAGCAACACTTTTTTTAGCCAATTGATAAGTCTCAAACAAAAGGGTTCAATAATGGAGCACATTGAGGAGTTCCAAAAATTGAACATAAGGGTAGAAGATATTCCAGAGGAGCATAGGATTGATGTGTTCATTGGGTCTTTAAAGGATAATATCCAACATGATGTTTGCCTTTGGGAACCTGATTCATTAGAGAAGGCATTCAGGTTAGCAAGAAAAATGGAAAGCAAAATTATGGCAACCAGGAAGCATACCACTCACAACTATAAAGACGAAAGTGTTGTTGCCGCTAGTCTTCCACAACCTATAAGGTTGACACCACAACAATTGGAAGAAAAAAGAGCAAAATTGCTTTGTTACAGTTGTGATAGCAAATACACTAAAGGTCATAAGTGTGCTGAGAAGAAATTATTCTACATGGATTGTGAAGAGGAAGAAGAAAAGGAGAAAGAAAGGTCAAAAGAAGAGGATATACTCCAGGAACAAAGCCTAGATAAAGAAGAAATGAATCCGACCATATCTTGTAATGCATTGGTAGGAATTACCACTCCTCAAACCATCAAGATAGAAGGACAAATCAAGAAGAAAAATGTAATAGTGTTGATTGATTTAGGAAGTACCCACAATTTTATTCATTGTAAGGTAGCAAGAGAATTGAATTGCTTCTTATATCCAGCACCAAAGTGTCAAGTGATGGTTGCAAATGGAGGAACAATAAATTGCTCAGGAAAGTTCCATAATATCAAGCTATCCATGGGAGAATATGTATTGACTAGCCCAATGCTTTCCATTCCAATGGGAGGTGCTGATGTTGTACTAGGAGTCCAATGGCTACAATCCTTGGGTACAATAGCTTTTAATTTTCAAGAACTTTTCATGAAATTTTATGTGGAAGGAAAGGAAGTTGAATTAAGGGGTATTGCAAGGAAACCGGGAAAGATAATCAGCTCTAACGATATGACAAAGCTTCTAAAAAAGGAACAAAGAGGTGTAAATTGCACAATTATGTTCGCTAGATGTGTCCACAATGGAATCATCTATTTCTCCAGATCTCCAAAAAGTCTTGGACAATCATTCCAAGGTATTTGAGACTCCCAAAGGTCTCCCACCTATTCGTGATCATGATCATGCTATTTATCTGATTCCAGGAAGTGTTCCTCCAAACATCAGGCCGTACAGATATCCCTATGCCCAAAAGAGTGAAATTGAATGTATGGTTACAGAAATGCTAGAAGCCGGTATAATTCAACCAAGTCAAAGTTTTTTCTCTGCTCCAGTTGTATTGGTGCACAAGAAGGATGGATCATGGCACATGTGTCCGGATTATAGGGAGCTCAACAAGCTCACTATTAAAGATAAGTTTCCCATTCCTGTCATTGATGAATTACTGGATGAATTGCATGGATCAATTTACTTACCAAGTATGCACACTTTTGTGCATTATCACATCCACTTAAAGCCAGTACAGTTTCTACTGCATTTATGGAAACAATTCAAAAGCTACATGGAAACCCAAAGATTATTGTAAGTGACAAAGATCCCATTTTCACTGGAAATTTTTGGACAAAATTATTTTCTTGTCTTGGTACTCAGTTAGCTCATAGCTCATCTTATCATCCTCAATCTGATGGGCAAACTGAGATAGTAAACAAATTTTTGGAAGGATATCTTCATTGCTTTGTATCTGATAAACAGACACAATGGTTCAAATGGTTGCCTCTGACTGAATGGTGGTATAACACTTCCTTCCATACAGCAACAAAAATGACCCCATTTATGGCACTTTATGGGTATCAGCCACCATCCATCACATCATATTTAAGAGAAAATTCTAAGTTTCAACCAGTGGAACATCACATTGAACATCAAAAACAAGTCCTCCAACTCTTAAAGGATAACCTCGTGTTGGCACAAAATAGAATGAAACAACAGGCAGATCAAAATCGTAGCGAAAGAAGTTTTGATGTAGATGATTGGGTATTCCTACGACTACAACCATATAAGCAAATGTCCCTCAAGCAAGCTAAGAAGGATAATAAATTATCACCAAAGTATTATGGTCCATACAAGGTGTTGCAAAAGATTGGTACTATGGCATACAAATTGGAGCTTCCTGCAGCTTCTTGATTGCACCCAGTTTTCCATGTTTCATGTTTAAAGAAGGTTATAGGTGACAAGCTCCCAGTTCAAACAATATTTCCAGAACTTGACGAGGAAGGAAAAATTATATTGGAACCGGAAGCAGTCACAGAAACAAGAACTCGACAGCTACGAAATCGATCAATTTCGGAGTATCTTATCAAGTGGAAGAACTTATCCGCTGAAGATTCCACATGGGAGGATGAGAATTTTATACAGAAGCATCCAGAACTTCTCAAGCGTTGAGGACAACACTTTTTTGAAGGAGAGGGGCATGTTGGGTCCCTATAATACTAGTGATTACCCCATTACTATTGTAGTTGTACCCCTTATTAATATTGTTGTGCCCCTATTATCCCCATATTGTTATTATTGTGCCCCATAGAATCCCTCTATTGTTATTTTTGTGGCTTTATATTATTATTGTTAGGTCGGCTGGGTTATATTGTGACTCCTTAGACTCCTGTATATAGAAAGGAGGTTTTTTCATTTGAATCATCCAAGAATTGTTCATTTATGTAATGTAAAGGAGGTTCCCCCTTCGAAGAGGCTGAATTCTAAGGCGTTGATCTATCTTTTCTATCTTTTTCTTGAGCTAGTTTCATAACATAAGCTGGTTATCACCTCAGATCTGGGGCTGGACTGCTCTGTTATGTAAATTTGTCGAATGAAGTAATACAAGAGAACTGCCATGATTTTCATACACGGCGTCTAGTTTATCTTTGATGTATATTTGAAGTATTGAGCTTTTTCATTCCTTAGAAGGGGAACGAGCTGGTTGGCTAGGGCCCATCCAACCCAGCTTGTTTACCCCTCTCGCTTTTGTTATTCAGAAGGAAGGTGTGGATATTTCGTTTGCAGTTGTGTGATGTTATAGTTTTAATCTTTATCTTTCACGTTCTGATTTAAAATATCTTTTGTAGCTAATGTGTGAAACGGATCCATGGTTTGAGAGTTAGCGGTGTTTACTTTGTTTATGAAATATCTTTCTTGCATTTCCTTTACTCTCAATCTTTGTTTTAACTTGTTTTCGATCGAATCGTGCAAGGAACTCTTTCCTACACCAGTGCATGTTATTGCCTGCACTTTGGTTTAATCATTCTTTTGCAACGAACAATGAATCACTTCTCTACATATTATTTCCAATTATTATGCAAGTGAATGAATCATTAACTTAGTAACTATCTTCAGTATTAAAAGTACATCTTTAAGAGGATCTAGAAGCAGTTGCATAAAATCATCATAAACATATTATACTTGCAAAGAACATAAGCATCTTTGAATGGATTACTAAAGTTAGTTAACACATGCAAAACACTTAGACTATTGTTTGATTCTTTTGAAGTGATTTTATTTCATGAAGTTTATTTCCTTTGCAAGGTTTAATTAATTGAAGCATTTCCTTTTTCACCGATAATTTAATTTGGAATTTCATTTACAGTTGCAATTCTTTTCCAACACATCTTTCATTCCTTTCGAAAGTAATTTGGAAACTAGGTGACGGAAGTTCTGTGCTCTAAGCCCTAAGGCTTAGAGCACCTTCACTAAGACATAAGTCTTCAGTAAGGAAGGTCACATATACTTTTGCACAGAGATACTGTACCTACACTAGTGCAAGCAGATTGTAATAGTGCAAGGACAGGTTGTTTGTGTGGAAGGAAGATCAGAAGGAAGACAGAATTCTGCAAGGGCCCACTTGTCAGACTATTAGCCATCCATCTGAAGATGAACATAGCATTTCATTACAGCATTTAATATTTTTTCCGTTGTGTGGAATTTCTTTACTTGATTTACATGCAAATTGTCTTTTACATTCCAGCACTAGAGTTGCTTTGGTGTCAATTACCTTTTTGATTTTTTCTGTCTAATTCTGCAAAGCATTTCCTTTAAGAAGTAGGATTAGAGATAGGAAAAGTTCATACCATTTCTAGCATTGTCTGTGCTTCATCTCTAAGTTTACGAAACCCTCGGGTTGACAATTAAGTGTTGAGGAGTTTGCTCAAGCGCAATTCCTGCACCCAACATTTTGGCACCGTTGTCGGGGAGGCGATTTGAATTGGTAATAATTTTCCATTTTTTTTCAATAGGGGTAAGTCTACTATTATTTTTTCCTGCAATGTGCTTCTATTGTTTGAAGGAATTTATAGGTGCCGACTTATTTTTTTGAAACTTGTAGTTTTTATTTGAATTTTGTTTTATCGTTTTTTTTAAATGAATGCCTAGAAGAGGTAGGGGTCCGAAGCCCACTAGGGGCCAAAGAAACACTAACAAATATGAAACCAAAACTCATATTGGGCCTTCCTTTGCAGGCAGAAAGTCCAAACGAACTCGAACTCATCACGCAGGAACAGTCCACCTAGGCCCTGGTAGCAGTGGTTCAGGTGTGACATATCCCATAAAGGGGAAGAAGGGGACTGTTGGAATCCATAGTCAGCCTTCTCAACCTATTGAGAGTAGTTCGGGTGGAAGAACAACAATGTCAGATATGGAAGACCATGCAGAAGGAAGTGGTGAAAATTAGGTAAATGAGGAACATTCCACTTTCGGATTCCCAATTGTGGATCCTGATACACAAGTACAAATGAAAAATATTTCACCATCAGCTCTTCCTCATTTTTATGGTAAGGTACATGAAGACTTAGACTCTTTCTTATTTGAGTTTGATATCTTGTGTAGAAATTATGATTATTCATCTGATGCCCAGAAGTTAAAGTTGTTTCCTGCAACTCTCAAGGATGCAGCACTCCACTGGTTCATGGGACTAGGAGGAAACACTATATCTTCTTGGGAGCAAATGAAGAGAGTGTTCTTGTCAAAATATCAGGAATATTGTAAAACTAGAGATATTCAATATGAAATCTTTACTATTGTGCAAATGATGATGAGACTTTAGAGGACTACTTGGAGAGATTCTTGTATATCCTTCAAAGGTCAAAGCACAAATTTGATCCAAGTACCATTAGAAACTTGTTCTTACGTGGGCTCACTGATGATGCTAGAAATAATTTGTATTTGTTAGGACAAGGGGATATTGCTCAAAAGGCTTTTGATCAGATCTGTGATTTGTGCAGGAAATTCTCAAGGAACCAATATAGAACCGGTAAAGGAATTCGAAATAAAAACAAAATCACTGAATCTACTAATGTTATGATTATTGGATTAGAAAACAAAATGGAAAATATGAAAATTGAAATAAGGAATATTTTTAGTAAACAAATAGACTCTTTGAATTTTCAGCAGAAACTTGTAGAAGAGCAAGAGATATTGTCTATTTTCTGTCCTAAATGTAGAAGAAAGCATCCTTTAATAGAATGTCCTCTAGATATTAAAGAAACTAATAAATGTGAAATTTGTGCAGATAACCATGCTACGAATAAATGTCCCTCTATACCTAGGCTGAAAGATGTATTTGAAGGGGGACAACCTAAAGCCAAATCATTGCATGTTATGGGAGCAAGAAGGAATTGGCCTCAGGTAAGTGCAGGTTTCCTGAATCTCCATCACGTTTTTTGGTTACAATGCACATTCATATTCATATCCTGACACTGGTCACTCTCAACATTGGCAGCATGGGAATCAATATCAATATGGAAAACCCCCCAATCTTGGCAACAAGGATGGAAAGGGCCAAACCATTCATATCATTCACATAATTCCTATCATGCACCTATGAAATCATACCCTCCCACATATGCACCTTACCTAATTCCTCAACCATCATTACCTCAGATGAGTCAACCCATGCCACCATTACCGTTACCTCCACCATTTCGACCTTCTCATCTACCTGCTCAACCTTTACGCAACCCCAATAATAAAGCGATACAAATGATCCATTTTATGACCCCGCTTTCTTCATCCAGATTTCAGACTATGCCAGTTGGAGTCAATGATCTCCAATTGAGAACATGGAAGGTAGTAACCTCATAAAATAAAAAGCATCCCATGGTGGTTATCGATGAGAAAGGAGAGGAGGAAACTCTTGACCATTCTAAAAAAGATGACATTGTTCGACCTATCCCTGTACATTCTAAGCCCTTATCATCTTCTTCCAACCGACCTCCCTATCTAGAGAGGTTAGTTGTGGAGAAGAAAGACCCCAATCCTGAGTGTAGCCTGGCCTTTGAGCTTAGGAACCTTTTCATAAGGGTACCTTTGCTCCAAGCTATCAAAGAGATCCCCATTTGTACAAAAATCATTAGGGAACTATGTCTCAAGAAGCCAGGAAGGAGAAGATTGGAACCCCAAACCATTCAGTTTGTTGGTAGAGCAGCAGAGTTAATGACGGGATGTATGCACATGGAAAAATATACCGACCCCGGAAACCATGTTGTCTCTGTTCAGATAGGTGATGTCCTTGTCTCCAATGTACTTATAGACCTAGGGGCAGCCATTAATGTTATGACCAAGCAAACCATGGATCAACTTGGATTGGTCCATATTCGTCCTACTCCCACTCTCCTTGAACTGGCAGATCGATCTAAAATCAAGTTGGAAGGGGTCTTAGATGATGTGGCCTTTTCCCTAGATTCTTAGGAATATCCCACAGATTTCATTATGCTTCAGCCAAAGAATCCTGTGGGAGGACATCCCTTGATCTTGGGATGACCATGGCTTGCTACGGCCGATGCTTATATTGGATGTTGTTCTGGTGATATGTATATTTCCCATGGAGATTCCATAAAGAAAGTCACCCTATATCCACCTACTAGATCTATTCAGGAGCTCTGAGACACTTTATGGTTAGACTATAGTAGTGATGAGGAGAGTCAGCATGTTTCCTTGATACATCATAATGTTGAGTCCTCACAGGAGGGTGAGATTCAAGACTTTTTAAATAATCTAGACACCATGCCTAACTTTGAGTCATTGAGTCAGATTCTTAGTTTAGATTTTCAGGAAGGATATGACTCTCTACCTCCATCATCACCATCTCTAGTGACACCTTTGTGTACTCTCGAACCTAACACTACTCTTGTTGAGATTAGTCCAGGTAAATCCTTGTATATTAGTTCAGACTTGGATCCTTCTCAACGAGAGCAACTTGTGAATTTGTTGCAAAACCATCTTGATGCCTTTGCATGGGGTTATGAAGATATGAAAGGCATCCCTCCTGAAACTTGTACACACCATATCTATATTCAAGATGGAGCCCGACCTGTCCAACAACCCCAAAGGCGAATGAACCCAACTCTAAGAGACGTTGTAAAGGAAGAATTGCAAAAACTCTTAGATGTTGATTTTATCTATCCCATTTCTGACAGCTAGTGGGTCTCTCCATTAGTATTAGTCCCAAAGAAAGATGGGAGATGGCGCATTTGTATTGACTACAGAGAATTGAATAAAGCCACTCTCAAATATTACTTCCCCCTTCCTTTCATCGATCAGGTACTCGATACCTTGCTAGTAAGAAGTACTTTTCTTTTCTAGACAGATTTAGTGGATATAACCAGATATAGACAACACCCGAGGATCAAGACAATACCACTTTTACATGTCCTTGGGGTAAATTTTCTTATCGAGTGCTTTCCTTTGGGCTATGTAATGCCCCAGCTACCTTTCAAAGGCTAGTCTTGGCTATTTTTGCTAACCTTGAATGCATAGAAATCTATATGGATGATTTCTTTGTGTTTGGTGATTCATTTCAAGAAGCCCTCAAGAATCTAGAAAAAGTGCTTCTTCACTACCAAGAAGCTCATCTCACCTTGAGTGACAAGAAATGCAGATTAATGTGCAAGGTGGGAGTGGTTCTTGGCCATCTTATTTCCGACAAAGGTATCCAGGTTGACCCTACAAAAATAGAAGTCATTTCGAGTCTTCCTATACCCAAAACTCAAAGGGAAGTGAGAGGTTTTATAGGACATGCGGGCTACTATAGGAGATTCATTGAGAATTTCTCAAGGATAGCTACCCTGCTTTTCCAACTTTTGGCTAAAGATAGTGAGTTTTATTGGTCCACAGCTTGCCAATAGTCTTTTGAGACATTGAAGGAAAAATTGGTTCAAGCACCAATATTGAGAGGACCAAACTGGTCCCTGCCATTTCATATTTCTTCTGATGCCTCAGATACTACTATAGGCACAGATTTATGACAAGAAGAAGACAAATAATCTTATGATATTTGTTTCATTAGTAAAAACTTGTCACCCGCTGAACTCAATTATATGGTTACTGAGAAAGAGTTTTTAGCTGTAATTTTTTCCATTAATAAATTCAGACATTATATTACAGGATATGAATTTTTTGTACATACTGACCATTTCACTATAAGATATTGATAAATAAACCATTAACTAGCAGTAGAGTGACTAGGTGGTTTCTATTATTACAGGAATTTAATATTACCATTGTTGATAGACCAGGAAAGTCAAATGTAGTAGCAGATTATCTTTCAATATTAAATAATCCTGGTGAAGCAATTCATGTTGATGATGATTTTCCTGACGAACATCTTTTTGTTGTGTCAACAAAATCTCCATGGTTTGCTGACATAGCTAACTATTTAGTCACCGGAAAATTACCACCTCACTTATCCGCTCGTGAAAAGCGGAATATCATTCAGAAAAGTGTTGCATATTCCTGGATCCAAGGAGACCTCTTTTACACCAGAGCATATCTCATTATCCATAGATGTGTAAGAGAGGAAGGGGTGTTTTATATCTTAAAATCTGCCCATGATGAACCTTCTGGAGGTCACTTTTCCGATAAGCGGACTGCATACAAAGTGTTACGAGCTAGCTATTTTTGACCTTCCTTGTTCAAGGATGCCAAAAATTATTTCAAGCGGTGTGATAGTTGTCAGCGAATTGGCCAGCCTAATCAAACCAATGAAATGCCTTTATGTCCTTAGGTTATGATTGAGCCTTTTGAAAAATGGGTCATTGATTTCGTAGGACCAATAAATCCTACATCATCAAATAAAAAGCATATTTTGGTTTGTACAGATTTTGTTACAAAATAGGTAGAAGCTAGAGTTGTTTCTTTTGCTACTGAAAGAGTTGTTGTTGATTTTATTTTTACTAAAATCTTTACTAGATTTGGTGTTCTTAAAGAAATTGTTTCTGAAAATGGATCGCAGTTTATTTCTAATTTGGTACAGGGTGTGATGGAGCATTACAAAATACGACATAGGAAATCTACAGTATCACCCGCAAGCAAATGGTCAGGTGGAGTCCACGAATAAGGTGATTGAGTTCATCCTCACAAAGATGGTAAACATGCACAGAAAAGATTGGGCTGACAAATTACCGGAAGCATTATGGGCCTACTGAACCACTTGGAGAAACAGCACAGGACACACACCATATGAGTTGGTGTACGGGAAACAAGTCCTCTTGCTGATAGAATTCCAAATCAAGACTTTCAGGACTGCAGTTCAATTTGGACTAGATCTCTCTGAAGCACAGTAGCAACACCTTCTACAATTAAACAAGTTAGATGAAATCCGAAGGGATGTTGTTCAACAGAACATCTTGGTTCAAAAGCAGCGCAAGAAGTGGCATGACAAGTCCATTCAGAAGAAGCAATTCCAACCAGGTGATTGGGTACTCCTTTACGATTCGAGATTCAAACATTTTAAAGGAAAATTCCATACACACTGGATGGGACCCTATGAGGTGGTCAAAGTGTTCGAAAATGGAGCAATAGAAATAAAAATTATTGATGGACGGAATTTTGTGTTCTTGGTAAATGGGCATAGACTGAAGGTATATTTTCAACCCCTTACTAAAGGATATTTTATGCAACAAGTCGAACAGCCATTTGAAAAGGAGTTGGTAGGTGGTAACACCAACCCATTGAATAATTGATTCCTTCTTGTCCTTATTAAGAAGAAATAATCAAAGAAAAATGACAAAAATAAAAAGTATAAAAAGAAAAAAAAATCTTGTAATTATGAAAATCAGTTGACTGACATGATTGCAAAAGGATCAACTTGAAACCTAGCATGTTGGTAGGGAGATCAAAATTTTAATAAAAATGGAATCTTACTTGATTTTTAGATATGTTGGTTGCCACCAAGAAGAAGAAAGTTCACGAAATCGAGCACTTACCCAAGTTTGGGGTAACTAGCATGGACATTTTTATCCAAGTAAATGCTTACTTCCCGCTGCAGTTATTTTTTTCCTGCACTAGTGCAGGCAGATTTCAAGGTAAAAAGATTGTCTTCCTTCTATTTTCCATTTTGAAATTTCCCACTAGTTTCTTTCCTAAATTCCCCAATGAATTACCTTCCTCTTTCTTCCAAGAAACTACCCTTACCCGATTTTGTAAAATCCCTCTTTTCTCTTGAATTTTTTCCCACATCCTATTTCATTTATCCCTCTTGGTGATATTGTTTCTGAAATCCCTGTTGTAATATTCCTTCCCATTCTAAATTTTTTTACCCCTTTCCCACTTCTTTATTTCCTCATAAATTGATTGTAGAATTTGATGCAGTGAATCCAGAAGGCATGTTCAAGAAACACCAAAGGATGGTGAATAAATTTTTCTTGTATAATGAGGCAAAAAAAAATTACAGCTACAGAAGTATGTTAAAAGTCTCTGGTGCAAGCAGGTTTGGTGCAGAAACACAGTTGACTGTGAAAGAAATTTACACAGTACTGGAGTGGTTTATCAGGGATATTTATGGGCCTGTACTTTCCTGAACATGTGTTAATATGTTATCTCATTCCATGTTTTAATTGATGCTTGTTTCATTATTTACTAATCTAGGAACAAATCTTTAAAGTGCAAGATATGTAAGGTTTGAAATCTAATATTTTTAATAAATGTTGGAGTATGTCTGATTGAATTATGATGCTGACTGCGGAATGGTACTACTGTCTAAAAACTTGCACACCCTCCTTGAAATAATTCCACACTGCCTGGCCATTATTATCTTACCCGCAATCCAATCATTGTAGTCGTTGAGCCACCGCCGCCTATACCGCCATTGCATCCAATCATTACGATTCACCCATAGCGGGCAGACACGAATCAATACCTGATATGGGGGGGGTTGTTTCATCATAGCCAGGTGAGTGGGTCTAAAAAGACGGAAGGCGGTGAACCTCCAGCATCAAACTCTCGGCGAACATCGGAGTCGCTCAGAAATTCCTTCGAGGGTGTGAACAGAGTGAAGTGGAGTGTGGTTCAAAATGGCACCTGTGAGGAATGAACCGTTGTCTTTGTAGGAAATTGAACAAACCATCGAGTACAGGAATATTCTTGCACTATTGCAAGAATAGGGATTGTTTCCATTCCTATAGAAGTTTGATGGGTTTGACATGGCGGTGGCATTAGAGTTTGCAAGGATGTTCAAGGAAGGCCGAGTCAGGGTCGGGTCCTTAAAATTCAAAATTACATAGGAGTTCATTGCACAAGCCACAGGCTTACCACTTATAGGGGAACGTTGGCTTAAAAAAGAGTGGCTCACACAGAAGTTTTGGCATCAGTTCGTGGTCGACAAGAAAATTAAGGTCGATTAGAGAAAGGGACTTCCACAGACTGCCATGGTCGAGAAGTGGCGAGATTTACTGTTTATATTACAGAAGTTTGTAACCGGAGAAGGATGCTATACCTTGGAATTTGTATACCACCTTCGATTGTTGTTTCATTTCGAGGTAAGAAAATTGATTAATTTTCCTCACTTCTTGCTCAGGAGCCTTGAGAAGATGGCAAAAAATTTGCAAAGTGGAAGTGCAAGCTAGGTTGCAAGCAAGCTCTGCCATCATGGGCTTATTACAATGTTGGTCAAGAAGAAGTTAGAAGAAAAGGGGATAATGTGGGGAGCGTTTCTAAAAGAATTTTGAGCAAGGGGTGTAGAAGAGTCTGCTAGCACAAGTACAGGTAAGAAGAGAAAGGCGGGGACATTGTCTCCTACCAAGCGGCAAGGTAAAAGTTCACCAGTGCAAGCAGAGAAGAGGGCCGTTGAGAACACTCCACCCGCGGCAAAGAAGAGGAAGACTAGAACCTCGATGAGGAGGAAGACTATCGCCCAAGGGATGAACCAGTCGAGTTCTCCAATCGTAATCGATGAAACACCCCAAGTTTCCCCCACAGTTCATAATCTCTCAGTGCTTGCAGACGCAGTGGCACACACTGTGGAAGATGAGGAGAATGCAGAAGACGACGTCCTGTTGTCAACATTTGTCAGCAAGCTAAGGAGTAGAGGAGAACAAAGAGGAATAGCATGCAGAGGGCCTTGATAATTTCATCGAACCAGACGTAGAAACCCTTAATGATCTCAAGGAGCGGGGCACTGAAGTCCCTGCAATTTTTGAAGGTCAGGGTACTAAAAACCCTGCGATTTTAGAAGGTCAGGGTACTGAAGACCCTGCGATTTTTGAAGGTTAGGGTATTGAAGACCTTGCAGTGTTTGAAGGACAAGGTACTGAAGTCCCTGTAGTTGTAGAAGAGCGAGGAACTGAAACCCCTACTGATTTGGAAAGACAGGGTGTTGAATCCCTTGAGAAGCCGAGAGAACAAGGTGTTAAGAACCCTGGGGAATTGAGTGCACAAGGCATGGAGATTGGTGAGGGCATCAAAACCCTCAGTAACGAGAAAACCCCGAGTATAGAAACCCTCGGCGATGTCATAAAGCAGGCTTTCAACAGCCTTGACCTTGATGATGATGGGACTCATTTTGAGTCCGTGGCAGAAAAGACGTTCACACCCAAAGATCTTAGCATAGCACCCTCCACTCTTTTCCTGAATAGCAGAATAGTATATCTGGAGCAACAAGTCCATGACCTGGAGGCTTTGAACCAGGTCATGAAAGAGCAGAGTTGGCAGAAACAGAGCGAGGTGGAGTTACTTGCAAAAGTAAAGAGGCAAAAGCAGCAAGTAAAGGTATGGAAGTATCGGGCTTCCAAATGCTATAGACGCCTCAAGAAGGTGACTAAGTAGCTGCGAAAAGCCCGAGACAAGAAGCCAAAGATAGTAACGGCAGGAATAAACATTGAAGTTCAGGACTGAGGAGCTGGCCATTCATTTTTGAAGTCTTTTGCAGAGGTAAAACGTTGTGTGAGGACACACAACAGCTTAGGGATGGGAGGATGTTGGTATCCTAAATTGCCCTATTTTCTACCCCATTTCCATCAAAATTAACCTCTGTTTTATCTCAATAAAAGACCCTTCTTTCCTGCACTAGTACAAGATAGTTACCCATTCCTGCACATGCTCATATTTTATATTAAGATTTATTATGGCGCTTTATTAATCATTTTATATGGATTTCATGCCTATTTACATATACCTTGTAACTCATATTAATTTCCTAGAGTAATAATGGAACTTAGTATTAATTATGAATGAGTATGACTAGTTCAAGTAGATTCCTGCACCGCCACGAACATTGTCCAAGATTTTCGAGAAGCCAAATCTTCCACGAGGACGAGTCTCGATCCTTGACTCCAAGTTTAGCTGCTGATGAACTGAAGTAGGAAAGGGAATATTTTCCAAAGTTAGGTTACGTCCAAGTGAGATTCATGTGTATTATAATTGTTGGCCAAGTTTGTAATTTTGGTTTCTAAGTCCGTTCAGTTGAAAGTCATGAACAAGAAATGTCTTTAATTAGTGAAAACAGCTAGAGCCAAAAGGATATATAAAATATAGATACAGGTAGGAGGAAGCTAGTCAGCGAACCATCAATTGTAATTTTGTTTTATGTAATATGGTTATCGCCTCAGCTCTGGGGCTGTGTTGGGTTGTGTTATATTCTTTCCACGACTAGCTCACGAAGTTAACCGGGGGGTTAGAGGGGGGGCCGAGCCCCCCTTCGTTGTGCCAATTGTGTAGCACGGGGGGGGTCACAGGGGGTTTGAGGCATACCTGTAACCCCACTTTATGGGGTTCGGGGCAGCGCCCTAAAAAATTTTGGTTTTTGACCCTATGTTAGGATGGGTGGACCCACCTATGGTTTTGTGCATGATTTTCGCACATGTCTTTGGACGCGATGGTTTTTTGGTCCATGGTATTGGACGCGATGGTTTTCGCTCCATGGTATTGGATGCTTCGACATGTATAAATATGTATTATAACATTGAAAGGAACATAATGAAAAATTAAGCTGGTAGTCCCGGTTTTGGGATCCAGAGGAAAATCTCTGTGTATATGTGTTTTATGTGTTATGCTCTCGCATTGTTTATTTTCTGTGTTTTAGAATTTGTATGCAGGTAATATCTGTTCGGAGTTAAAACCTACATTTGGTATCAGATCAGATTTGGCTTCAAAGGGACGCCTTTGTCGCTGAGGGGTTTCGCTCAGGCCTGTGGTAGACCCTGTTCAGTGGGAGATTTGCAAGATCGATTCTGGTGGTGAAAGAAGATGGCGAGCAGTGGAAAGATAGAGATCGAGAAATTTAATGGTCAGAGTTTTGAGTTGTGGAAACTCAAGATGGAGGATCTGTTGGTGGATAAAGATCAGTGGATTGCGGTAGATCCAAATACTAAACCAATGGGAGTGTCCAATGAAGAATGGAAGAAGTTGGATCCGAAGGCAAAGAGCACAATACAATTATGTGTCTCTGATTCAGTATTGCTGAATGTATTAGGGGAAGCTATGGCAAAGGCTTTGTGGGACAAGTTAGGGACTTTGTACCAATCTAAGTCTCTGGTGAATAAACTGTTCCTGGAAAAAGTTGTATAACCTGAGGATGAAAGATGGAGACTTGGTGACAGAGCATCTGAACTCATTTAATACTGTGGTAAGTCAGTTAGCGTCTGTTGATATTAAAATTTCAGATGAAGATAAGTGCATCAGTTTGTTGTGTTCTCTACCAGATTCGTGGGATAGTTTGGTTATTGCAATAGGTAGCAATGCAACTGCCTTGCAGTTTGATGAAATAGTCTCATCCTTGCTAATGGAGGAGATGAGACAGAAAAATATGGAGAGCCAGAATGGTGATGCCTTGTCTGTACGAGGATGGTCCCAGAACAAACAAACAAAAAAGTAAGTCATTGAGTGGGAGATCTAAATCTAGAGGGAGATCTAAATCTCCAGGAAAACCTGTAAAGGTTGTGTGCTGGAAATGCGGAAAGGAATGGCACTACAAAAGGGACTATAAATCTAAAGCTCCTGAAAAAGGAAAGGGATCTGATGATGCTCCATCTGCAGAGCTTAAAACCACCCCAGATGAAGGTGGGGATGTGTACTTGGCTTCTTCAAGTACACATGTAGATCATGAGGCATGATTGATTGACTCAGGTGCATCCTTTCACTTCACTCCCCATAGAGAGTGGCTCTGTGAGTATGAGAAATACGATGGTGGTGATGTCTTCTTAGGGGATGATAAGTGTTATACTCCTATACCAATAGGTGTCATATTTCATGATTAACTTGATGAGATCTGCAATATGTTCATCCCTTTCCTTGTTTCAAAGGTTTTCCATATTATCAAAAAATCAAAAAATGTAAAAAATGTAAAGAGGGTATGCCCTAAAAGAAAAATCAAAGGGTAAAAAGAATAAAATGGTCAAAAAAGAGAAAGAAATGAACCCCAAATAAAGAAAGACCAAGAAAGTGTGCAAGTCCAAAATGCCACTACTTTTTCATTTTCTACAATAAACATTGTGTGCAGCTTGTTAATTTATGCCACAATTGATGAATGGCCAAACAGCTTAATCTTGGCTAGTTCATGTTTGAATTTCATGTTTTAGAGATAGAGAATAAAAACCTAACCAAACTGTTTAATCTTGGCAGAGAAGTAGATAGGTAGAGAAGCAAAGGAGCTCAACAGTTAAATTTGAGCCCTTGGATGTAATAAGTGCAGACTTAGCTAGGCTTACCATGAAAAAAAAAGAAAAGTTGAAAAGGGTTTGCTAGTCTAAGTGCACCCAAAGAAAGAAGGAAAAAATGCTAGGCTTTTTAGGCAGGGTAGGTGGATGGTGTTGCAGAATGATACTTGTGATTGATTATATCTCTAAATGTGTTAATATTTATCTCTATCACAAGTGCCTAGCGGACATTATAATTGAAGTAGCTCAAGCGAGGCAAGGTTACATAACTAATTCCCCTTCATACTTTTCCCTAATCATTTACTAATTTCCCCCCTAAAATATTAAGATCTGTTCTTAATATCACTAAAACGCCACTCCTTTCATTTCATATACTCATTTCCTTAAGTAAATCCCTACTTTACTTGGGAAAATATATAAGGTCACCTACAAACCCCTTTTTCCCACTTTAGCCTAAGTTTTAATGCAAAAAACATTTTAACTTTGTGCTGGTTCATTACATTTTTTTCATATTAATGTTTCACATATAATATATAACTACCACCCTAATACCCTTCCCCGTATTATGTAAATACATAAAAAAACCCCAAATAATATATATTCCCGCCCACGGTTAATTATAAACCATATAAACACCATTTAAAAAGGATTAATAAGTTTATTTGAAACTTATTAAAAACCTTCCCCGCGCGCCATATGGGATTAATTAACCTCTGGTTGATTAATAACCCAACTACCCCGACCAATAGAAACGCGCCCGATATATTAAAAACACAGTTAATTATATTGGGCCCACATAGTTAACTCCCCGCCATGTTCAAAGCCCGTCATTCGTTCAATCCTCGCTCCACCATCCAACAGTCGACAATCGTATCGCGACGCCCTTCATCGCTAGATGTTAACTCGTGGGGGCCGGCAGTTTTGCCCCTGTACCTCTGCCACACGTCGCGCTCTTAGCCTACTCGCTCGCACTCCGCCCGAAACCACTTGACCCCAAAAGCGATGCGAGGAAAAACCGCTTACCACCCTACTGCTGAAGTCATCTGTCCTTTGCTGACGTCGCCTGCCACGTCATCACCCGTACTGCTTACATCATCCGCCCTTCAAATCAAAAAATCCCGCCAAAACTTCATTTTGTCAAATAAAAGGGTAAAATTTCATTTTTGCAATACATTGCGCCCCGCGCTCTCCTGCAAAATAAAATTGATCGAGTTCACAGTTCCAGTTTCTCGACGCCGCCTCCTGACCAGAAAAGACTCCAGCAACGAGCTCGCAGCCTCAACCAACCTGCCATTTACAGTTTCTTCCTCTTTATACGCAGTTTAAATCAAACAAATGGATTTCCGAGCTTGCAAAAGAAAGAAATAAAGATATACAGGGATATTTGCTACCCTAACCAATGGACCTTCAGATACATGAATTGCTAGAGGAAAGATGATCAGAAGACACGTTAGTAGTTTTGTTTTACCAGACAACGATGAGCAGGGGTCAGATCAGAATTAAAGAGGTGTCAGAGCATAATTAAAGAGTATCAGAACAGCATTAAAGTGTATCAAAGCAGATCAAAGGGTGTCAGAGCAGAATTAAAGTATGACAGATCAGAATTCAAGAGTATCAGTTAAGACAGGCAGCCAGCGCAGAGTTACTGAAGAAGACTAGTTGTTTCTATTTTACTTGTAAGCTATTATTACTCATCCTAGATATTATCTCACTGAGATATTTGTTTTACAATTTTTGAGCATAAATACCCCCTCCATTGGAGTATTCAGGGTGGATTCCTAGACTCTACTGTAATATTGAAATTTTGGAATAAAGAGTTGGTGGAATCAACTGTTGTATGGCCTACTGGATGAAGAATTGAAGCAGAGGACTTGACACAGATTTCTTGAATCAACCTCTAGACCAATAAATCCTCTATATCTTGTGTTTTACAGTTTTCTTGTTTATTATATCATCTGTGTTTCATAATCTGAATGATAAAGAAAAGGTTAATTTCAGAATATGCTTGATTGCACTATGTTTTCAGTCTTTATGGTTCTCGGTGTTTTCTTCAGAATTAGAATAAGCAGTGAAATCTTAATTGCTCCTGTTTCCTAATTCTTTTATGTTGATTATTTGTTAAAGAATACTTCACTGCTCCTTATCAGTAATCATCCAATTTCCCTCTTTAAATAGGTTGAAGGATTCTTAACTGCCCTTCACCCATTTTGAACCCATTCCATCTGTTTCAAGTCTCTATTTGTTCCCTGTTTGACTACCTCGCTCTGTGAAGCCATCCTCTGTTAAGAAACCAAATCCAGAAAGCCATCTTCTTTCACTCCATTAACCCAATGGACTGAACTACTCTGTTTTACCTCTCTGTTCTATCGAATCTCACCACCAAAACTCAAAAAAACCCTTGAACTTCATAACTATCCTAATACCTTTATAAACAAAGCTAAATCATAAAGAGAGAGCCCTCTCTAGATACAGATTTTGGCTAGATTCTGTATCTAAAATATTGGTCTGTGGTTACCTCGGCATCCTTCCCTTTCTTACAACTTTTGGGAAAACCTGAGTGATAACATCATTGGCGACTCCACTAGGGACCTGAATAACTGTTTGTTACTATTGTTTACTTCATAAGCTATAGACGGAGCCTGAAGTTAGCCAAGTAGCCTTTGAAATTCTTTTGCTTTGCAATTGCAGAAGTAAATGAATGCTACTTCAGTCTATCTCCGGTCTAGCTTATAGATTGGACAGTTGGTTTCAAATACTTGATTAGTTCCTCTTTTCAAAAAAGTCTTTAGGAAAGTTCAAAACTCCCACATCTAAAATCTCCTAGAAGAGACTATTAAAGTTGTATTGTCAAATCTATTTCAATAAAAAACCAAAAACACACCTAGAAAACTGGCTTCAGAATAGATTCATTACACCAGATCAAAACCTGATCCTAATCCCCCACATGTATTTGAAAATCCTAATCTGATTCCTAGGATTCTCAGAAGACAAGAGAGCCAAGAAAATTCTGCTAGTTCTCGGCCTCTATACAGATCAATATCCTGTCCTGTGAGGTGGATCTACCCTGAGGACGAACTTTTGATAAGTATTTTGAAAACTTTTTTTTTAGACCTTTTCAGAATCTGGGTTAACCCACACAGTTCAAAATCCAATATTAATTGCAAATTTGCAGATTGAAGTTGTTACTTCACACCTTGACAGACATTTGCACAACTCCATTCAATCTGAGCTTACCTATGAAAAAACACCAAACCTTTATGTGATTACTACAGCTTTCCCAAGTTCACCATCAGCACCTCAAACTACCCTTTACACTCCCCCATCTACAACACACATTCCCATTGTTATCCCTACTCCTTCAGTTGTCACATATATTTTTGCAACCACGGCAAACCGATATACTCCCTTGCACTTACCTGCCAATCCAGGAGCTATGCCCCAAGACTATCAAAGTAAAATCCCTTCTTTTGAAGGTACTGACACTTACACAGCTCAACAACATACCAATAAAATGACCGACTATTTTGAAAGATATGAGGTTGATGATGATGATGTTAGAATGAAAGTATTTGTTCAAAGTTTAACTGGAGATGTTAGAATCTAGTTTAGAGCCATCCCTGCAAACAGTATCAATGACCCACGAGCTCTTTATCAGGCCTTCTTGAACATATGGGAAAAGAAGAAAGATCCTCTCTACATTTTATCAGAGTATGAAAACCTAAAAGAGACACACAAGAAATTGTCTAAGATTACTGTACCAGATTCAATAATGTCTACAATGCTATTCCTCAGAATCTCAGACCTCCTCCAGATTTGGCCTTGATCAAATTCCCTGATGCATTTGATTCTGATATGGCATACCAACTTAAGGAAAGAGCTCCTCGAAATTTAGAAGAGATGCAAAGTATAGCTGTCAGTGTGGAGGCCAACCTGATATCTAAACGATCTAGAGCCAAAGCTGAAAGGAGGACACATTTCAAAGAAGAACCTTCTGCCTTTGAACATAAATTAGATACTATTATTAAAGGAATGGATAAACTTGGAGATAGAGTAGAAACAATCGAGAGAAAATCCCCTTGGGATGGTCAACCAAACAATATTGGGAGAAATCCAAATTTCAAGAAGAACCAAAATCCTAACACTGGAAAGACAGGGTCTGACCAAAATATTAGGCCCCCATTTCAAGAAAATTATGTTGAAGCCTCAACTTCTGATGAACCAACAGAAGACACTCAAATTAATCTGATGGGACTCAACAATGAACAACAAGTTTTCTTGACCCAAGAGGATCAAGAAGCTCAAATTCTTAAACAATTCCAAACTCAGTCAGGTGAATCATTTGACTTTAGGGAGGGATATGATACAGCGATTTATGAAGTCCACAAACAGTACAATCTGAGGAGCAGAAGAATAGATGTCCCTGAAACCAATAAATAGAAAGGTACCAAGCAGCCTAACAAAGGTAAGATCAATAACCCCCCTTACATATTCTTGCTAGAACAGGTCCTAACCCTGATAACACAATTGTTGAAGATGTATCAGATAATCAACCACCTAATAGAAAACCTTCCACTTCTATTCCTTCTAAAGGAAAAGTATGATAGCTTCTAGTACTTGATTTGGAAGAAACTTCAGCCCATGATCCCACTCCTGAAGAGGAGAGAAACGAAGAAAATCCAGTTGTCTGAAATACAAGAACTCAGACCGAAAAACCTTTCAATCTTGAGACAGAAGTAGGCAAACTAAAGATAGTTGTTCCATTATCAGAATTAGCTAAACATGATGTCTACAGAAGTCAAATCAGCAGATCACTCAAAATTTCTGTGAACGAAGATTTAGTAAATGTTTTTGATGACCAGCCTGAATTGATATTTGGCCCTGGAGTAAATGTAAAAACAGTGGAGGGAGAAGTTCCTCCTTTCTATGTAAGTCTAAACATACATGATAAAATACTTCATAATGCCATGTTTGATTCTTGTGCTTCTCATAACTAAATGCCTAAATCTGTAATGAAGAGACTAGACCTTGACATCACCAGGCCATATAAAGACCTTTTCTCTTTTGATTCAAGTCAGGTCAAATGTTTGGGTTTAATCAAAGACTTATGTGTGTCACTAGTCCAATATCCTCCCAAAACCATCTTAATAGACATAGTAGTAGCTGATATTCCCCCAAAGTATGGCATGTTATTGTCTAGATCTTGGGGTGCAAAGCTTCAGGGATCTCTACAGTTAGACATGTCTTACGCTACTATTTTAGTATTTGGTCAATCCAAGAGACTATACAGAGAAACCTTAATGAAGTATGTAGTAAGTAGTCAAGAGAAACCTCAAAATTTCCCTATCTACTCAGTACATTCAGATATGAATTCTTTTATCCTTTACAATGTTGAAATTGATCCCCCACATGAAATAAAAGTTTTAGCAGATGAAACAGAAAAAAATTGCAAATAAAAAGTCTAGTGTTTGAATCTAAGAAATTTCTGCAAATCATGAAACATCAGATAAACCAGAAGAAACTAAAAAACCAGATCTCCCTCTTAAACAGATCCCTGAAACTCCAGATACTAATTATAAACATGAAATCCTTTGGTACTTAGAATTTGATGGTTCTGTGAACAAATTAGGAGCAAGAGCAGGAGTCTGAGTGCACAATCTCGAAAACAATCATGCTGAAGGCCATGCCTACAGATTAAACTTTAGATGCACTAATAATATGGCTGAATATGAAGCTTTATTGCTAGGTCTTAAACTAGTCAAGAAATTGGGAGCAACTAGAGTGTCAGTCCTAGGAGATTGTGATTTAATCATTCAACAAATAAAAGGGAAGTTCTTAACAAATGATCCCAGATTAAGAGAGTACAGAGGAACAGCTATAGAGATCCTCAATACATTTCTAGAAACTCAGCTCTTCAAAATTCCGAGAAAACATAACTTGCAAGCTCATAGCCTGGCAATGTTTTCCAGCACCTATAAATTACCATTTGAACAAAATCATCAATTCACAGCTGAAATTAGACACAGGCCAGCCATACCTGATAATGTAAAGAACTGGCAAGTGTTTGACAGTGATAAACAGATCAACAATTTTTTAACCCTAGAAGACGAATTTTCTAGCACTAACATAGATGTAGATACAGTTAGTGAGTATAATCCAACAAATCAGATACAAACAGACATTTTAACAGAAAAGGAAACTCAAACACTTCATCCAACGAAATTTACCAAAAAGGAAATATAGGATCTTAAAGAAATAAGATGTTGATGAAATTATTGAAGGAGAATCTGAAGTTATCAATTTGAAAGACAATCATTTGCCCAAAGGATTAACTCCTTTGGAAGATCTCTTTAATTTCAACGATATTCCAAAGAAACCCAAGATGGAACCTCTAAAAGCAGGCATTGAAGAATACAACATAGGAACTGAAGAGAATCCAAAAATGGTAAAATTATCCAAATATTTGCCCCCTGATCAAAAACTTAAGTATGTTGAACTGATCAAAGAATTCCAGGGTGTTTTTGCCTTGAGCTATGAAATTCTGAAATCTTATGACACCTCTATAATTCAACATACAATACCCCTCAAGGAAAATCAAAAACCATTAAAACAAAAGCTCAGAAGAATCAACCCTGTACCGCTTCCTTTAATTGAAAAAGAAATCAAACAAATGCATGATGCTGGGACAATTGCTCCAATCAAATTTTCAGAGTGGGTGTCTAATTTAGTGCCTACCATGAAGAAAACAGGAGAAATCAGATTATGTGTTGACTCAAGGAATGTAAACAAGGTTTCTTTGAAAGACAACTACCCTTTACCTAAGATAGATCATATTTTACAAAGAGTAGTAGGTGCTTCTAGGATTTCACTCTTGGATGGGTTTTCAGGTTATAATCAGATTCAGGTTCATCCTGATGACCAAGAAAAGACTGCATTTACAACACCATGGGGTACATTCAAATATGTTAAAATTCCATTCGGACTTAAGAATGCAGGGGCAACCTTTCAATGAGCAATGGACATAGCTTTTGCAAAAGAAATTCACGATTTTCTGGTTATATATCTAGATGACCTCACTGTGTTTTCTAGATCAAATCAGCAACATTTAGATCATTTGAGACAAGTGTTTTTAAAATGCAAAAAGTATGGTATTTCGTTAAATTCTAAAAAGTCTTTGTTTGGTCTAGAAGAAGGCAAACTGTTAGGCCATATCATCTCCAAAGATGGCATCAGAATTGATCCTGCTAGAATAGAAGCTATCCTGCAAATACCCCACCCCAGAAATGTCAAAGAACTTCAAGCTTTCCTAGGAAAGATTAACTTTTTGAGAAGATTCATATATAATTTGGTTGAATTAATTAGATTGTTGAACAATATGTTAAAGAAGGATTCAAAAGTTAAATGGACAGTAGAAGCCAAACAAGCATTTGAAGAAATTAAAATGGCTTTGACTAGAACACTAGTCCTTACAAGTCCAAAGTTCGATAGAGACTTCATAATTTTTTCATTTGCATCAAAACACACTACAGCAGTTGTTTTACTACAAAAAGATGATCAAGATGTGAAAAACCCATAGCCTTTTTCAGTAAAGCCCTTAGAGATGCACCTCTAAATTACAAAATCATGGAAAAACAGGCTTTTAAGCTTTTGAAAGCTATTAAAGACTTCAGAGTCTACATATTATACTCACATGTAGTAGCTTATGTACCAAATGTTGTTGTCAAAGACATCCTGACTCAGGATGGAATTGAAGGCAAATGAGGTAAATGGATAGCTAATATATTGGAGTATGATATTGAAATAAAACCTAAAAAGCTTATAAAAGGACAGGGATTGGCTAAACTCATGACTGAAACAAACTTTCAAGCCCTAGATATTAATGAACTGGATAATGAACAGGAGATGGCAACTCCACAAATCAGCCAGGCCTTCTTAGAATCACCTTGGTATGCTGATATAATTCATGCATTATTAAACCTGCAAGCTCCTCCAGGGTTATCCAGAACAAAGAAAAGGTTTTTAAAGATGAGAGGTTCAAAATTCTGTATTTTAGATAATGCTCTTTTTTGGAAAAATCATGAAGGTATTCTATTGAATTGTTTAACAAAAAAAGAAGCTGACAAAGTTCTCAAAGAATTTCATGCAGGGGACTGCGGTGGACACCTTTACTGGAAATCAACTGCAGACAAAATCCTAAGGCCTGGATTTTACTGGCCAACCTTGTTCGCTGATGTAAAGAATTTTGTCACTGCTTGCCACAAATGCCAAATTTTTGAAGGCAAAAGGAAACTGTTATCCTTACCCTTGAAACCAATTGCCACTGAAAAGCCCTTTCAACAATGGGGTTTGGACTTCATTGGAGAAATACACCCTCCCTCTTCTGGCCAACATAAATGGATTCTTACTGCCACAGACTATTTCACCAAATGGATAGAAGCCATTCCTTCTAGACAAGCCAATGATACAGTGATTATAGGATTCTTAGAAACCAACATATTGTATAGATTTGGTTGTCCTGAAAAGATCATAACCGATAATGTTGTTGCCTTCAAGTCCAAGAAAATGATAAATTTCTACAGCAAATACCATATCACTTTAGGCCATTCCACAACCTATTACCCTCAAGGTAATGGTCTAGCTGAGTCTTCCAATAAAAGCCTGATTAATATTATTAAGAAATTTTTGGAAGAGAACAAAAATAACTGGCACAAGAAATTTACAAATGCACTATGGGCAGATAGACTTACTACAGAGAGATCTATTGGAACTACCCCTTATGAGTTATTCTATGGCATGGAGGTGATGTTTCCTTCGTCTTTAGGAGTTCCTGTAATGAAATTACTGCAAGAAGTTCAGGTGGAACCCAATGACATTCAAAGGAGAATAAATCAGACCGTCCATTTGCTGTGGACCAGAGGAGAATTACATCAAAGATCCCAAGTGTTACAAGAAAAATTCAAGAAAATATTTGATAAAAGGACCAAAGCAGAAGACTTCTACCTTGGAGACAAATTTATAAGGTGGGATTCCAGGAGAGAAGACAAAGGAAAACATGGGAAGTTTGACTTCCTGTGGAAAGGGCCATTTATCATCCAAGCATTGCAAGGGAACAATACTTACTTTATAAAGAGCCTGGATGGCACACAAACAGAAGAAGGACCAGTGAATGGTCGAATGTTGAAACATTACTTTGATCCAGTTTTTTAATGTATTCTGACTCTAACATGTACATACTATACCCCTAATAATGTCACAGTTTGGATTGGATAATAACTTGCTGCAGTTGAAGCCCAAAAAGAAGGCCCTAAGCTTCACAAGTGTGTTGTCATATATACGATAAAGCAACCAGCCAAAGGAGATTTCAAAGCATAGTCTATGTTATTCAGAAGGCCATCTGACCTTCTGTTCTTGACTTTCCACCAAGGAAAGCCATCCCCAAGTGGAGCCACTGTTATACTCCTATACCAATAGGTGTCATATTTCATGATTGACTTGATTATCTGTGCAATATGTTCATACATTTCCTTGTTGCAAAGGTTTTCCATATTATCAAAAAATCAAAAAATGTAAAAAATGTAAAGAGGGTATGCCTTAAAAGAAAATCAAAGGGTAAAAAGAATAAAATGGTCAAAAAAGAGAAAGAAATGAACCCCAAATAAAGAAAGACCAGGAGAGTGTGCAAGTCCAAAATGCCACTACTTTTTCATTTTCTGCAATAAGCATTGTGTGCAGCTTGTTAATTTATGCCACAATTGATGAATGGCCAAACAGCTTAATCTTGGCTAGTTCATGTTTGAATTTCATGTTTTAGAGATAGAGAATAAAAATCTGACCAAACTGTTTAATTTTGGCAGATAAGTAGATAGGTAAACAAGCAAAGGAGCTCAACAGTTAAATATGAGCCCTCGGATGTAATAAGTGCAAACTTAGTTAGGTTTACCATGAAAAGAAAAGAAAAGTTGAAAAGGGTTTGCTAGTCTAAGTGCACCCAAAGAAAGAAGGAAAAAATGCTAGGCTAAAGTAGGCAGGTAGGTGGATGGTGTTGTAGAATGATACTTGTGATTGATTATATCTCTAAATGTGTTAATCTTTATCTCTATCACAAGTGCCTGGCGGACATTATAATTGAAACAGATCAAGCGAGGCAAGGTTACATAACTAACTCCCCTTCATACTTTTCCCTAATCATTTACTAATTTCCCCCCTAAAATATTAAGATATGTTCTTAATATCACTAAAAAGCCACTCCTTTCATTTCATAAACTCATTTCCTTAAGTAAATCCCTACTTTACTTGGGAAAATATATAAGGTCACCTACAAACCCCTTTTTTCCACTTTAGCCTAAGTTTTAATGCAAAAAACATTTTAACTTTGCGCTGGTTCATTACATTTTTTTCATATTAACGTTTAACATATAATATATAACTCCCGCCCTAATACCCTTCCCCGTATTATGTAAATACATAAAAAACCCCAAATAATATATATTCCCGCCCCCGGTTAATTATAAACCATATAAACACTATTTAAAAAGGATAAATAAGTTTATTTGAAACTGATTAAAAACCTTCCCCGCGCGCCATATGGGATTAATTAACCTCCGATTGATTAATAACCAAACTACCCTGACCAATAGAAACGTGCCCGATATATTAAAAACACAGTTAATTATATTGGGCCCGCACAGTTAACTCCCCGCCATGTTCAAAGCCCGTAAGCCGTTTGATTCCTGCTCCACCATCCAACGGTCGACAATCGTATCGCGACCCCCTTCATCGCCGGACGTTAACTCGCGGGGGCTGGCGGTTTTTCCCCCGTACCTCCGCCACGCATCGCGCTCTCAGCCTGCTCGCTCGCCGTTCGCCCGAAACCACTTGACCCCAAAAGCGATGCAGGGAAAAACCGCTTACCACCCTACTACTGATGTCCCGCTGACGTCATCTGTCCTTTGCTGATGTCACCCGCCACGTCATCACCCATACTGCTTACGTCATCCGCCCTTCAAATCAAAAGATCCCGCCAAAACTTCATTTTGTCAAATAAAAGGGTAAAATGTCATTTTTTCAATACATTGCACCCCGCGCTCTCCTACAAAATAAAATCGATCGAGTTCACAGTTCCAGTTTCTCGACGCCGCCTCCTGACCAAAAAAGACTCCAGCAACGAGCTCGCAGCCTCAACCAACCTACCATTTTACAGTGTCTTCCTCTTTATACGCAGTTTAAACCTAAAAGAGGGACTTCTGAGCTTGCAGAAGAAAGAAATAAAGATATACAGGGATATTTTCTACCCTAACCAGTGGACCTTCAGAGACATGAATTGCCAGAGGAAAGATGATCAGAAGACACGTTAGCATTTTTTTTTTACCAGACAGTGATGAGCAGGGGTCAGATCAGAATTAAAGAGGTGTCGGAGCATAATTAAAGAGTATCAGAACAACATTAAAGTGTATCAAATCAGATCAAAGGGTGTCAGAGCAGAATTAAAGAGTAGCAGAGCAGAATTTAAGTATGACAGATCAGAATTCAAGAGCATGAGTTAAGACAGGCAGCCAGCGCAGAGTTACTGAAGAAGACTAGCTATTTCTATTTTACTTGTAAACTATTATTACTCATCCTAGATATTATCTCACTGAGATATTTGTTTTACAATTTTTGAGCATAAATACCCCCTCCATTGGAGTATTCAGGGTGGATTCCTAGACTCTACTGTAATATTGAAATTCTGGAATAAAGAGCTGGTGGAATCAACTGTTGTATGGCCTACTGGATGAAGAATTGAAGCAAAGGACTTGACACAGATTTCTTGAATCAACCTCTGGACCAATAAGTCCTCTATATCTTGTGTTTTACAGTTTTCTTTTTTATTATATCATCTGTGTTTCATAATCTGAATGATAAAGAAAAGGTTAATTTTAGAATATGCTTGATTGCACTCTGTTTTCAGTCTTTATGGTTCTCTGTGTTTTCTTCAGAATTAGAATAAGCAGTGAAATCTTAATTGCTCTTGTTTCCTAATTCTTTCATGTTGATTATTTTTTAAAGAATACTTCACTGCTCCTTATCAGTAATCATCCAATTTCCCTCTTTAAATAGGTTGAAGGATTCTTAACTGCCCTTCACCCAATTTGAGCCCATTCCATCTGCTTCAAGTCTCTATTTGTTCCATGTTTGACTACCTCGCTCTGTGAAGCCATCCTCTTTTAAGAAACCAAATCCAGAAAGCCATCTTCTTTGCCTCCATTAGCCCAATGAACTAAACTACTATGTTTTACCTCTCTGTTCTATCGAATCTCACCACCCAAACTCAAAAAAAACCCTTAAACTTCATAACTAGCCTAATACCTTTAAAAACAAAGCTAAATCATAAAGAGAGAGCCCTCTCTGGATACAGATTGGCTAGATTCTGTATCTAAAATATTGGTCTGTGGTTACCTCAGCATCCTTCCCTTTCTTACAACTTTAGGGAAAACCTGAGTGATAACATCATTGACAACTCCACTGGGGACCTGAATAATTGTTTGTTACTATTGTTTACTTCATAAGCTACAGACAGAGCCTGAAGTTAGCCAGGTAGCCTTGGAAATGCTTTTGCTTTGAAATTGCAGAAGTAAATGAATGATACTTCAGTCTATCACCGGTCTAGCTTATAGATTGGATAGTTAGTTTCAAATACTTGATCAGTTCCTCTTTTCAAAAAAATCCTTAGGAAAGTTCAAAACTCCCACATCTAAAATCTCCTAGAAGAGACTGTTAAAGTTGTATTGTCAAATCTATTTCAAGAAAAAACCAAAAACACACCTAGAAAACTGGCTTCAGAATAGATTCATTACACCAGATCAAAACCTGATCCTAATCCCCCACCTGTATTTGAAAATCCTAATATGATTTTTAGGATTCTCAGAAGACAAGAGAGCCAAGAAAATTCTGCTAGTTCTTGGCCCCTATACAAATCAAGATCTTGTCCTATGAGGTGGATCTACCCTGAGGACGAACCTTTTGATAAGTATTTTGAAAACTCTTTATTTGAGACCTTTTCAGAATCTGGGTTAACCCACACAGTTTAAAATCCAATATTCATTGCAAATTTGCAAATTGAAGTTGTTACTTCACACCTTGACAGAAATTTGCACAACTCCATTCAATCTGAGCTTACATTTGAAAAAACACCAAACCTTTCTGTGATTACTACAGCTTCCCCAAGTTCACCATCAGCACCTCAAACTACCCTTTCCACTCCCCCATCTACAACACACATTCCCATTGTTATCCCTACTCCTTCAGTTGTCACATCTATTTCTACAACCATGGCAAACCGATATACTCCCCTGCACTTACCTACCAATCCAGGAGCTATGCCCCAAGACTATCAAAGTAAAATCCCTTCTTTTGAAGGTACTGACACTTACACAGCTCAACAACATACCAATAAAATGACCAACTATTTTGAAAGATATGAGGTTGATGATGATGATGTTAGAATGAAAGTATTTGTTCAAAGTTTAATTGGAGATGTTAGAACCTGGGTTAGAGCCCTCCCTGCAAACAGTATCAATGACCCAAAACCTCTTTATCAGGCCTTCTTAAACAGATGGGAAAAGAAGAAAGATCCTCTCTACATTTTATCAGAGTATGAAAACCTAAGAAGAGGCACACAAGAAATTGTCCAAGATTATTGTACCAGATTCAATAATGTCTACAATGCTATTCCTCAAAATCTCGGACCTCCTCCAGATTTGGCCTTGATCAAATTCCCTGATGCATTTGATTCTGATATGGCATACCAAATTAAGGAAAGAGCTCCTCGAAACTTAGAAGATATGCAAAGTATAGCTGTTAGTGTGCAGGCCAACCTGATATCTAAACGATCTAGAGCCAGAGCTGAAAGGAGGACACCTTTCAAAGAAGAACCTTCTGCCTTTGAACAAAAATTAGATACTATTATTAAAGGAATGGATAGACTTGGAGATAGAGTAGAAACAATAGAGAGAAAATCCCCTTGGGATGGTCAACCAAACAATACTGGGAGAAATCCAAATTTCAAGAAGAACCAAAATCCTAACACTGGAAAGATAGGGCCTGACCAAAATATTAGGCCCCCATTTCAAGAAAATTATGTTGAAGCCTCAACTTCTGATGAACTAAAAGAAGACACTCAAATTAATCTGATGGGACTCAACAATAAACAACAAGTTTTCTTGACCCAAGAGGATCAAGAAGCTCAAATTCTTAAACAATTCCAAACTCAGTCAGGTGAATCATTTGACTTAGGGAGGGATATGATACAACCATTTATGAAGTCCACAAACAGTACAATCTGAGGAGCAGGAGAATAGATGTCCCTGAAACCAATAAATAGAAAGGTACCAAGCAGCCTAACAAAGGTAAGATCAATAACCCCCCTGTACATATTGTTGCTAGAACAGGTCCTAACCCTGATAACCCAATTGTTGAAGATGTATCAGATAATCAACCACCTAACAGACAACCTTCCACTTCTATTCCTTCTAAAGGAAAAGTATGAGAGCCTCTAGAACTTGATTTAGAAGCAACTTCAGCCCATGATCCCACTCCTGAAGAGGAGAGAAACGAAGAAAATCCAGTTGTCTGAAATACAAGAACTCAGATCAAAAAACCTTTCAATCGTGAGACAGAAGTAGGCAAACTAAAGATAGTTGTTCCATTATCAGAATTAGCTAAACATGATGTCTATAGAAGTCAAATCAGCAGATCACTCAAAATTTCTGTGAACGAAGATTCAGTAAATGTTTTTTATGACCAGCCTGAATTGATATTTGGCCCTGGAGTAAATGGAAAAATAGTAGAGGGAGAAGTTCCTCCTTTCTATGTAAGTCTTAACATACATGATAAAATACTTCATAATGCCATGTTTGATTCTAGTGCTTCTCATAACTTAATGTCTAAATCTGTAATGGAGAGACTAGACCTTGACATCACTAGGCCATATAAAGACCTTTTCTCTTTTGATTCAAGTCAGGTCAAATGTTTGGGTTTAATCAAATATTTATGTGTGTCACTAATCCAATATCCTACCAAAACCATCTTAATGGACATAGTAGTAGCTGATATTCCCCCAAAGTATGGCATGTTATTGTCCAGATCTTGGGGTGCAAAGCTTCAATGATCTCTACAGTTAGACATGTCTTACGCTACTATTTCAGTGTTTGGTCAACCCAAGAGACTATACAGAGAAACCTTAATGAAGTATGTAGTAAGTAGTCAAGAGAAACCTCAAAATTTCCCTATCTACTCAGTACATTCAGATATGAATTCTTTTATCCTTTAGAATGTTTAAATTGATCCCCCACATGAAATAAAAGTTTTAGCATATGAAATAGAAAAAATTGAAAATAAAAAGTCTAGTGTCTGAATCTAAGAAATTTCTGAAAATCATGAAACATCAGATAAACCAAAAGAAACTAAAAAACCAGATCTCCCTCTTAAACAGATCCCTGAAACTCCAGATACTAATTATAAACATGAAATCCTTTGGTACTTAGAATTTGATGGTTTTGTGAACAAATTAGGAGCAGGAGCAGGAGTCTGGGTGCACAATCTCGAAAACAATCATGCTGAAGGCCATTCCTATATATTAAACTTTAGATGCACTAATAATATGGCTGAATATGAAGCTCTATTGCTAGGTCTTAAACTAGTCAAGAAATTGGGAGCAACTAGAGTGTCAGTCCTAGGAGATTTTGATTTAATCATTCAACAGATAAAAGGGAAGTTCTTAAAAAATGATCCCAGATTAAGAGAGTACAGAGGAACAGCTATAGAGATCCTCAATACATTTCTAGAAACTCAGCTCTCCAAAATCCCGAGAAAACATAACTTGCAAGATCATAGCCTAGCAATGTTTGCCAGCGCCTGTAAATTACCATTTAAACCAAATCATCAATTCACAGCTGAAATTAGACACAAGCCAGCCATACCTGATAATGTAAAGAACTGGAAAGTGTTTGACAGTGATAAACAGATCAACAATTTTTTAACCCTAGAAGAAGAATTTTCTAGCACTAACATAGATGTAGATACAGTTAGTGTGTTTGATCCAACAAATCAGATAGAAACAAACATTTTAGCAGAAAATGAAACTCAAACGCTTCATCCAACGAAATTTACCAAAAAGGAAATACATGATCTTAAAGAAATAGATGTTGATGAAATTATTGAAGGAGAATCTGAAGTTATCAATTTGAAAGACAAGCATTTGCCCAAAGGATTAACTCCTTTGGAAGATCTCTTTAATTTCAACGATATTCCAAAGAAACCCAAGATGGAACCGCTAAAAGCAGACATTGAAGATTACAACATAGGAACTGAAGAGAATCCAAAAATGGTAAAATTATCCAAATCTTTGCCCCCTGATCAAAAATTTAAGTATGTTGAACTGATCAAAGAATTACAGGATGTTTTTGCCTGGAGCTATGAAGACCTGAAATCTTATAACACCTCTATAATTCAACATACAATACCCCTCAAGGAAAATCAAAAACCATTCAAACAAAATCTCAGAAGAATCAACCCTGTACTGCTTCCTTTAATTGAAAAAGAAATCAAACGAATGCATGATGCAGGGATAATTGCTCCAATTAGATTTTCACAGTGGGTGTCTAATTCAGTGCCTACCAGGAAGAAAACAGGAGAAATCAGATTATGTGTTGACTTAAGGAATGTAAACAAGGTTTCTTTGAAAGACAACTACCCTTTACCTAAGATGGATCATATTTTACAAAAATTAGTAGGTGCTTCTAGGATTTCACTCTTGGATGGGTTTTCAGGTTATAATCAGATTCTGGTTCATCCTAATGACCAAGAAAATACTGCATTTACAACACCATGGGGTACATTCAAATATGTTAAAATGCCATTCGAACTTAAGAATGTTGGGGCAACCTTTCAACGAGCAATGGACATAGCTTTTGCAAAAGAAATTCATGATTTTCTGGTTATATATCTAGATGACCTCACTGTATTTTCTAGATCAGATCAGCAACATTTAGATCATTTGAGACAAGTGTTTTTAAAATGCAGAAAGTATGGTATTTCGTTAAATTCTAAAAAGTCTTTGTTTGGTCTAGAAGAAGGCAAACTGTTAGGCCATATCATCTCCAAAGATGGCATCAGAATTGATCCTGCTAGAATAGAAGCTATTCTGCAAATACCCCACCCCAGAAATGTCAAAGAACTTCAAGCTTTCCTAGGAAAGATTAACTTTTTGAGAAGATTCATATCTAATTTGGCTGAATTAATTAGATTGTTGAAAAATATTTTAAAGAAGGATTCAAAGGTTAAATGGACAGTAGAAGTCAAACAAGCATTTGAAGAAATTAAAATGGCTTTGACCAGAACATCAGTCCTTACAAGTCCAAAGTTCGATAGAGACTTCATAATTTTTTCATTTGCATCAGAACACACTATAGCAGTTGTTTTACTGCAAAAACATGATCAAGGATGTGAAAAACCCATAGCCTTTTTCAGTAAAGCCCTTAGAGATACACCTCTAAATTACAAAATCATGGAAAAACAGGCTTTTGCACTTGTGAAAGCTATTAAAGACTTCAAAGTCTACATATTATACTCACATGTAGTAGCTTATGTACCAAATGTTGTTGTCAAAGACATCTTGACTCAGGATGGAATTGAAGGCAAACGAGGTAAATTGATATCTAATATATTGGAGTATGATATTGAAATAAAACCTACAAAGCTTATAAAAGGACAGGGATTGGCTAAACTCATGACTGAAACAAACTTTCAAACCCTAGATATTAATGAACTGGATAATGAACAGGGGATGGCAACTCCACAAATCAGCCAGGCCTTCTTAGAATCACCTTAGTATGCTGATATAATTCATGTATTATTAAACTTGCAGGCTCCTCCAAGGTTATCCACAACAAAGAAAAGGTTTTTAAAGATGAAAGCTTCAAAATTATGTATTTTAGATAATGCTTTTTTTTGGAAAAATCATGAGGGTATTCTATTGAATTGTTTAATAAAAGAAGAAGTTGACAAAGTTCTCAAAGAATTTCATGCAGGGGACTGTGGTGGACACCTTTACTGGAAATCAACTACAGACAAAATCCTAAGGGCTGGATTTTACTGGCCAACCTTGTTCGCTGATGTAAAAAAGTTTGTCACTGCTTGCCACAAATGCCAAATTTTTGAAGGCAAAAGGAAATTGTTACCCTTACCCTTGAGACCAATTGCCACTGAAAAGCCCTTTCAACAATGGGGTTTGGACTTCATTGGAGAAATACACCCTCCCTTTTGTGGCCAACATAAATGGATTCTTACTGCCATAGACTATTTCACCAAATGGATAGAAACCATTCCTTCTAGACAAGCCAATGATACAGTGATTATAGGATTCTTAGAAACCAACATATTGTCTAGATTTGGCTGTCTTGAAAAGATCATAACCGATAATGTTGATGCCTTCAAGTCCAAAAAAATGATAAATTTTTGCAGCAAATACCATATCACTTTAGGCCATTCCACAAACTATTACCCTCAAGGTAATGGTCTAGCTGAGTCTTCCAATAAAAGCCTGATTAATATTATTAAGAAATTGTTGGAAGAGAACAAAAATAACTGGCACAAGAAACTTACAAATGCACTATGGGCAGACAGACTTACTACAAAGAGATCTATTGGAACTAGCCCTTATGAGTTAGTCTATGGCATGGAGGCGATGTTTCCTTCATCTTTAGGAGTTCCTGTAATGAAATTATTGCAAGAAGCTCAGGTGGAACCCAATGACATTCAAAGGATAATAAATCAGACCATCCATTTGCAGCAGACCAGAGAAGAAGTACATCAAAGAGCCCAAGTGTTACAAGAAAAACTCAAGAAAATATTTGATAAAAGGACCAAAGCAGAAGACTTCTACCTTGGAGACAAAGTTCTAAGGTGGGATTGCAGGAGAGAAGACAAAGGAAAACATGGTAAGTTTGACTTCCTGTGGAAAGGTCCATTTATCATCCAGGCATTGCAAGGGAACAATACTTACTTTCTAAAGAGCCTGGATGGCACAGAAACAGAAGAAGGACTAGTGAATGGTCGAATGCTGAAACATTTCTTTGATCCAGTTTTTTAATGTATTCTGACTCTAACATGTACATACTATACCCTTAATAATGTCATAGTTTGGATTGGATAATAACTTGTTGCAGTTGAAACCCGAAGAAAAGGCCCTAAGCTTCACAAGTGTGCTATCATATATACAATAAAGCAACCAGCCAAAGGAGATTTCAGAGCATAGTCTAAGTTATTCAGAAGGCCACCTGACCTGCTGTTCTTGACTTTCCACCAAGGAAAGCCATCCCCAAGTGGAGCCACTGTTATACTCCTATACCAATAGGTGTCATATTTCATGATTGACTTGATGAGCTCTGCAATATGTTCCTCTCTTTCCTTGTTGCAAAGGTTTTCCATATTATCAAAAAATGTAAAATATGTAAAGAGGGTATGCCCTAAAAGAAAAATCAAAGGGTAAAAAGAATAAAATGGTCAAAAAAGAGAAAGAAATGAACCCCAAATAAAGAAAGACCAAGAAAGTGTGCAAGTCCAAAATGCCACTACTTTTTCATTTTCTACAATAAGCATTGTGTGCATCTTGTTAATTTATGCCACAATTGATGAATGGCCAAACAGCTTAATCTTGGCTAGTTCATGTTTGAATTTCATGTTTTAGAGATAGAGAATAAAAATCTAACCAAACTATTTAATCTTGGCAGATAAGTAGATAGGTAGAGAAGCAAAGGAGCTCAACAGTTAAATCTGAGCCCTTGGATGTAATAAGTGCAGACTTAGGTAGAATTACCATGAAAAGAAAAGAAAAGTTGAAAAGGGTTTGCTAGTCTAAGTGCAGCTAAAGAAAGAAGGAAAAAATGCTAGACTAAAGTAGGCAGGGTAGGTGGATGGTGTTGCAGAATGATACTTGTGATTGATTATATCTCTAAATGTGTTAATCTTTATCTCTATCACAGGTGCCTCGCGGACATTATAATTGAAGCAGCTCAAGCGAGGCAAGGTTACATAACTAACTCCCCTTCATACTTTTCCCTAATCATTTACTAATTTCCCCCCTAAAATATTAAGATATGTTCTTAATATCACTAAAAAGCCACTCCTTTCATTTCATAAACTCATTTCCTTAAGTAAATCCCTACTTTACTTGGGAAAATATATAAGGTCACCTACAAACCCCTTTTTCTCACTTTAGCCTAAGTTTTAATGCAAAAAACATTTTAACTTTGTGTTGGTTCATTATATTTTTTTCATATTAACGTTTAACATATAATATATAACTCCCGCCCTAATACCCTTCCCCGTATTATGTAAATACATAAAAAACCCCAAATAATATATATTCCCGCTCCCGGTTAATTATAAACCATATAAACACCATTTAAAAAGGATTAATAAGTTTATTTGAAACTTAGTAAAAACCTTCCCCGCGCGCCATATGGGATTAATTAACCTCCGGTTGATTAATAACCAAACTACCCGACCAATAGAAATGCGCCCGATATATTAAAAACACAGTTAATTATATTGGGCCCACACAGTTAACTCCCCGCCATGTTCAAAGCCCATCAACCGTTCGATCCCCGCTCCACCATCCAACAGTGAACGATCGTATCGTGACCCCCTTCATCGCCGGACGTTAACTCGTGAGAGCCGGCGGTTTTGCCCCCGCACCTCCGCCACGCATCACGCTCTCAACCTGCTCGCTCGCCCTCCGCCCGAAACCACTTGACCCCAAAAGCGGTGCGGGGCAAAACCGCTTACCACCCTACTGCTGACGTCATATGTCCTTTGCTAACGTCACCCATCGCGTCACCCGCCACGTCATCAACCGTACTGCTTACGTTATCTGCCCTTCAAATCAAAAAATCCCGCCAAAACTTCATTTTGTCAAATAAAAGGGTAAAATGTCATTTTTGCAATACATTGCGCCCCGCGCTCTCCTGCAAAATAAAATCGACTAAGTTCACAGTTCCAGTTTCTCGACGCAACCTCCTGACCAGAAAATACTCCAGCAACGAACTCGCAGCCTCAACCAACCTGCCATTTTACAGTTTTTTCCTCTTTATACGCAGTTTAAACCAAACAAAGGGACTTCCAAGCTTGCAGAAGAAAGAAATAAAGATATAAAAGGATATTTGCTACCCTAACCAGTGGACCTTCAGAGACATGAATTGCCAGAGGAAAAATGATCAGAAGACACGTTAGTAGTTTTGTTTTACCAAACAGCGATGAGCAGGGGTCAGATCAGAATTAAACAGGTGTTAGAGCCTAATTAAAGAGTATCAGAACAGCATTAAAGTTTATCAAAGTAGATCAAAGGGTGTCAGAACAGAATTAAAGAGTAGCAGAGCAGAATTAAAGTATGACAGATCAGAATTCAAGAGTATGAGTTAAGGCAGGCAGCCAGCGCAGAGTTACTGAAGAAGACTAGTTGCTTCTATTTTACTTGTAAGCTATTATTACTCATCCTAGATATTATCTCACTGAGATATTTGTTTTACAATTTTTGAGCATAAATACCCCCTCCATTGGAGTACTCAGGGTGGATTCCTAGACTCTGTTGTAATATTGAAATTTTGGAATAAATAGCTGGTGGAATCAACTGTTGTATGGCCTACTGGATGAAGAATTGAAGCAGAGGACTTGACACAGATTTCTTGAATCAACCTCTGGACCAATAAGTCCTATATATCTTGTGTTTTATAGTTTTCTTGTTTATTATGTCATCTGTGTTTCATAATCTGAAAGATAAAGAAAAGGTTAATTTTAGAATATGCTTGATTGCACTCTGTTTTCAGTCTTTATGGTTCTCTGTGTTTTCTTCAGAATTAGAATAAGCAGTGAAATCTTAATTGCTCATGTTTCCTAATTCTTTCATGTTAATTATTTGTTAAAGAATACTTCACTGCTCCTTATCAGTATTCATCCAATTTCCCTCTTTAAATAGGTTGAAGGATTCTTAACTGCCCTTCACGCAATTTGAGCCCATTCTATCTATTTCAAGTCTCTATTTGTTCCCTGTTTGACTACCTCGCTCTGTGAATCCATCCTCTGTTAAGAAACCAAATCCAGAAAGCCATCTTCTTTGACTCCATTAGCCCAATGGACTAAACTACTCTGTTTTACCTCTCTGTTCTATCGAATCTCACCATCAAAACTCAAACAAAACCCTTGAAATTCATAACTAGCCTAATGCCTTTAAAAACAAAGCTAAATCATAAAGAGAGAGCCCTCTCTAGATACAGATTGGCTAGATTCTGTATCTAAAAGATTGGTCTGTGGTTACCTCGACATCCTTCCCTTTCTTACAATTTTTGGGAAAACCTAAGTGATAACAATAAGAAGGCTAGAATCATTGGTCGCGGAAAAGTAAAGTTGAAGTTGCAAGGTGGAAGGGTTAGAACACCTCTGGGTGTTCTGCATATTCCTGCATTAGCCATAAATCTGATTTCTGTAAGCAAGTTGGATGATGCAGGTGTAAAAACAGTGTTCGAGAAGGATACCTGCAAAATGGTTCGGGGAGCACTGGTATTGATGCAGAGAGTTCGAATTGGAACTCTGTACAAGCTTCAAGGTAGCACTGTTATTGATAGGTGCAACAGTTCTGTGGTTCCTAAAAGTGGAGCAGAAAATCTAGTGGTCTCTGGAGAGAATACCATGTTGTGGCATCAAAGGCTTGGACATATTGGAGAAAAGGGCCCTCGAATACTTCATGGTAAATGTATGGTAGAAGGGATAAGTAATAGCTCTCTGGATTTTGATTTCTGTGAAAATTGTGTATATGGGAAGCAGAATCGGGTGAGTTTCCCCTCTGGTAGTAAGAGGGTGAAACAAATATTAGAACTTGTGCACAATGATGTGTTTGGACCTATGAAGGTTCCATCACTGGGTAAGTCTATGTACTATGTATCATTTATAGATGACTTCTCAAGGAATACATGGATATATTTCCTTAAGAAGAAATCTGAAGCCTTTGACAAGTTTAAAGAATTTAAGTCTCTCGTGGAAAATCAGACAGACAAGAAGATAAAGGTGTTGAGGACAGATAATGGTGGAGAGTTTTGCAACAACAAATTTGAAGAATTCTCTAAGAAGTGTGATATAGCATGACAGAAGACTACTGTAAGGACTCTGGACACCACATATCTCCACAATGGTATGATATTGTCCACTTTGGGCCTAAGCCCTCATGGATTTGCTTTTGGACTTACCCCCAAAAGGCCTCATACCAATGGAGATATTTGTCCATCCTTATATACCCATGATCCTCCCCACTTCTAGTCAATGTGGGACTTTGGTCGTATACCCAACAATCCTCCCCTCGAACAAAGGACCATCGAGCCTCCCCTCAAACAATTATCCATCCGTCCACTCTCTACCAACCAGGATTCTCCGCTCCAATGCATTAGAAGCACATGCCTTTCATGGAAGCACCACCTGCCTCGAGAGCTTGCTCTATCCCAGGTCAACTCCTCTTCACCGTGTTGGGACCAGGACACGTCCATGAAGAATCTGGAGCACACCGCCTGTCTAACCGAGCTCATCCGCGGATCCCATCGTGATATTACCAGGGCCCACCACCTTTGTTCGGCATTCTGAGGATTCATCCACTTGGATAACTTCGGGGCATGGCTCTGATACCAATTGTAAGGACTCTGGACACCACATATCTCCACAATGGTATGATATTGTCCACTTTGGGCCTAAGCCCTCATGGATTTGCTTTTGGACTTACCCCCAAAAGGCCTCATACCAATGGAGATATTTGTCCATCCTTATATACCCATGATCCTCCCCACTTCTAGTCAATGTGGGACTTTGGTCGTATACCCAACAACTACTCCATATACACCTCAGCAAAATGGAGTTGCAGAAAGAATGGATAAGACGTTGATGGAAAGGGCAAGAAGCATGCTCAGTGGTGCCAGGTTAGGACAGGTATTCTGGGCAGAGGTAGTAGATACTGCATGTTACCTGGTCAACAGGTCACCTTCATCAACGTCGGAGGATAAGACTCCACAAGAGGTATGGACTGGTAAGAAAACCTCTCTTTCACAACTGAGGGTATTTGGATGTGATGCATATGTACATGTTCCAAAGGAGAAACGAACCAAGTTGGATAGTAAATCTGAAAAATGCATCTTTATTGGGTATAAGGATGGTTTAAAGGGGTATAAGCTTTGGAACCCAGTCACACGGAAGGTTGTGTACAACCGAGATGTGGTGTTCAGAGAGGTAAAAGATGTTATTAAACATGAAGTCCAACCAAAGGAACCTGAGAAGATAGAGTTTGAGGTTAAGGAGGAAGAATCAAAATCTACAGCAGAGGAGGAATCAGAAGATGAAGAGCCACAAACTCTAGGTGTGAGAAGATCAGTTCGAGAAAGAAGGCAGCCAGAAAGGTATAGTCCATCTGTTCAAATTTTTCTTTATCCATTACTGACGATGATCCCAAAACTGTGAAGGACGCAGTAGATTCAAAGGATGGAAAACTCTGGAAAGAGGCCATGGTTGATGAGATGGCATCTTTGCACAAAAATGAGGCTTGGTATCTGGTGGAGTTGCCGGCTGGAAGGAAACCCATTGGTAGCAAATGGGTGTTCAAGAAGAAGACAAATGCAGAAGGAAAGGTGGAGAAATACAAAGCTCAGTTGGTAGAAAAAGGTTATTCCCAGGTGCCGGGAATTGATTTTGGTGATATTTTTTCTCCTGTTGCCAAGGTAACTTCTATTAGATTACTTTTATCTGTTGCTGCTGCTTTTGATTTTGAGGTAGAACAGATAGATGTGAAGACATCATTTCTTCACGGGGATCTAGAAGAGGAAATATACATGAAGCAACCTAAAGGCTTTGCGGTGAAGGGTAAGAAAGAACTGGTATGCAAGTTAAAGAAGTCTTTGTATGAGTTAAAACAGTCACCAAGGATGTGGTATCAGAAATTTGTTACATTTGTACGGGGACTTGGCTTCACCAAAAGAAAAGCAGATCACTGTGTGTATTTTAAATTAATTGGTGACCGTGTTATTTATCTGGTTTTGTATGTGGATGATATGTTGTTGGTTGGAAATGACAAAGAAATTATCCAGGATTTGAAGACCCAATTGTCCTCCAAATTCGACATGAAAGATATTGGTGCTGCAAACTATATTTTGGGCATGGAAATTAAAAGAGATCGGGCAAAGAGGAAGCTCTGGTTAAACCAGAGCAAGTATGTCAAGGCAATACTACAGAGGTTTAATATGTAGGATGGTAAACTGGTGAAGGTTCCTATTCCTGTAGGTGTGAGGTTATCTGTTGAACAGTGTCCCAAGACACAAGAAGAGGAATAGGACATGTCCCGTGTTCCATATGCAAGTGCAGTCGGTAGCCTGATGTATGCAATTGTCTGTACTAGACCAGACATTGCACATGCAGTGGGATTATTGAGCAGTTTTATGTCAAAACCAGGGAAGGAGGACTGGACAGCAGTGAAGTGTGTTTTCAGGTATTTGCGTGGCACTAGTGATTATGGTTTGTGCTACCAAGGAAGATCAGGATTGGACAGAATGTTGGATATTCATGGCTTTGTTGATGCAAACTGGGCTGGAGATCTGGATCAGGGAAGATCTACAAGTGGGTATGTGTTTAACCTATATTTGGAGGTGTAGTTAATTGGATGAGTAAGAAACAATTTGTAGTGGCACTATCAACTACAGAGGCAGAATACATGGCAGCCACTCATGCAAGCAAGGAAGCAGTTTGGTTGCAAAGATTGTGTTCAAGTATGGGGTTAGTACAGGGAGCTATAAGGATAGACTGTGACAGCCAAAGTGCAATTTTCTTGGCAAAGAACCCCTCATATCATTCAAAGACAAAGCACATTGATGTTCAGTATCACTTTGTGAGGGATATGATAGAAGACAAAAAGGTGTTGCTGGTAAAGATGGACACTTTGAAGAATACTGCAGATGCATTGACAAAATCTATGAGCTCTGAGAAGTTCTCTTGGTGTAGAGAGACAATGGGCATTTCAGGGCTGGAAAAATGACTAAGCTATCTTGTGGGCCCTTGTGGAAAGAAAACAACAAGTGGGAGAATGTGGGGTTGTGTTATATTCTTTCCACGACTAGTCCACGTAGTTAATCGGGGAGTTAGAGGAGGGGCAGAGCCCCCCTTCGTTGCATCGATTATGTAACGAGGGGGGTCACAGGGGGTTTGAGGCATACCCATAACCCCACTTTATGGGGTCCGGGGCAGCGCCCCGGAAAATTTTGGTTTTGGACCCTATGTTAGGATGGGCAGACCCACCTATGGTTTTGTGCATGATTTTCACACATGTTTTTGGACACGATGGTTTTTCGGTCCATGGTATTGGACGCGATGGTTTTCGGTCCATGGTATTGGATGCTTCGGCATGTATAAATATGTATTATAACATTGAAAGGAACATAATGAAAAATCAAGCTGATAGTCCCGGTTTTGGGATCCAGGGGAAAATCTTTGTGTATATGTGTTTTATGTGTTATGCTCTTGCAATGTTTATTTTCTGTGTTTTAGAATTTGTATGCAGGTAATTTCTGTACGGGGTTAAAACCTATAGGCTACACTGCTCTGTTATGTAAATTTTCCGAATCAAGTAATACAAGAGAACTGCCATGATTTTCATACATAGTGTCTAGTTTATCTTTGATGTATATTTGAAGTGCTGAGCTTTTTCGTTCCTTAGAAGGGGAATGAGCTGGTTGGCTAGGGCCCATCCAACCCAGCTCGTTTACCCCTCTCGCTTTCGTTATTCAAAAATAAGGTGTGGATATTCTGTTTGCAGTTGTGTGATGTTATAGTTTAAATCTTTATCTTTCAAGTTCTGATTTAAAATATCTTTTGTAGCTAACGTATGGAATGGATCCGTGGTTTGAGAGTTAGCGGTGTTTACTTTGTTTATGAAATATCTTTCTTTCATTTCCTTTACTCTCAATCTTTGTTTTAACTCGTTTTCGATTGGATCATGCAAGGAACTCTTTCCTGCACCAGTGCATGCTGTTGTCTGCACTTTGGTTTAATCATTCTTTTGCAGCGAACAGTGAATCACTTCTCTGCATATTATTTCTAGTTATTACGCAAGTGAATGAATCATTAATTTAGTAACTGTCTTCAGTATTAAAAGTACATCTTTAAGAGGATCTGGAAGAAGTTGCATAAAATCATCATAAACATATTATACTTGCAAAGAACATAAGCATCTTTGAATGGATTACTAAAGTTAGTTAACACATGAAAAACACTTAGACTACTATTTGATTCTTTTGAAGTGCTTTTATTTCATGAAGTTTATTTCCTTTGCAAGGTTTAATGAATTGAAGCATTTCCTTTTTCACAAATAATTTACTTCAGAATTTCATTTACAGTTGCAATTCTTTTCCAGCACATCTTTCAATCCTTTCGAAAGTAATTTGGAAACTAGGTGAAGGAAGCTTTGCTTCGGTGCAAGAGTTGGTCTCTTGTCATAGAAACAGAGTGCTCTAAGCCTTAGAGCACCTTCACTAATACATAAGTCTTCAGTAAGGAAGGTCACATATACTTTTGCACAGAGATATTGTACCTGCACTAGTGCAAGCAGATTGTAACAGTGCAAGGACAGGTTGTTTGTGTGGAAGGAAGATCAGAAGGAAGACAGAATTTTGCAAGGGCCCACTTGTCAGACTGTTAGCCATCCATCTGAAGATGAACATAGCATTTCATTATAAAATTTAAGATTGTTTCCATTGTGTGGAATTTCTTTACTTGATTTACATGCAAATTTTCTTTTACATTCCAGCACTAGAGTTGCTTTGGTGTCAATTACATTTCCGATTGTTTTCTATCTGATTCTGCAAAGCATTTCCTTTAAGAAGTAGGATTAGAGATAGGAAAAGTTCATACCATTTCTGGCATTGCATGTGCATCATCTCTAATTTATGAAACACTTGGGTTGACAATCAAGTGTTGAGGAGTTTTCTCAAGCGCAATTCCTAGACCCAACATGAGGATATCCCAAACCTGAAACGATAGCAGAAGAGTGTCACGTTCAAGAGAGACATGTTGCCTATACAAAGGATGTTTCATTTTCATTTTTCCCCGCTATTTCTATAGAGTACCCCAATTATTTTTTATCACAAGCTTGAAGGGGATAGCATATGCTTGTCATGTAAGTTCATTCTTCGAATGAATCGATCCTAGTAAGTTTTACGAGTCCTAGGAAGGAGAAACTTGATCTCATCATAATGACGAGTGTTTCATCATAAATTTTTAATGAGTCCGATGTAATAATAACTCGGTTTCTTTTTCATATTTAGAGAGTTTGAAAAAGAGACGAAAAATAAAACTCCATCATGTCCCTTTTCGTAATTTGTTCCTCGAACTTGAAAAGGTAGAAAACAATATTCGAGAGAACCTCTTCACCATATCGACCAAGGTGTACCTTTTTCGTAAATAGTCAATCTCAGCCCGAAAAAGGGGTAAATATTTACTGAGAGGATGTCAATTCATTTAATTTAACGACTTTGAAATGACAAGTGCTCAGTGATATTTTCATGTTTCAAGAGTCAGAAAAGGGCTTAAAGATGACTCCAGGGGGGTTCCTTTTTCGTTTATTTTTAACGAGTCTAAAAAAGAGATAAAACAAAAACTCGTTTGAATCAGTGAATGATAATCACATGTTCACCAGAAAGTACCTATAACTGCAGAAGGAAATTTACCCATCACCAATATCGAGAAATAATAAAAATATTAATAATATATGGCAAAAAATGAACTCAAAATTTATAAATAGCTCACAAGTAAAAATAATTTTACCATTTCACCAAACTAAATTTTGAGAGTGCATTTGTGCCCTATTTTTCCCGATTTTCAAATGACCAATGCGAGAGATCCGATACATCATTCCTCGAACTGTCTGCAACAGATAAGAGCTCTACCTATACTATTGCATTTCATTATATTTTTATGCTTTTTCATGTATTTTTTGCTTGTCAGTAGGAGGATTTTCATTTTTAAATGGCACTAGTGATCATCGCAGGTTTCCTCATCGGATTCATGATAATCACTCCCAAGCCTAAAGGCCCTCTCAATGGCATCGCTTTGTTAATAAAAATAGGCGTGATGGCACCAAGGTGGAAATTTTTGAATAAAAACCCTCTTTAAAGCAAAAATTCTTGATTTTGATCCATGAAAAAGTTTATAATGTATGTTTAATGATGTTTTGCATAAGATCATGGTTCTAGAATGGAAAGAAAGAGGCCATGAGGCCGAAGATCACCAAGCAGCCTAGGATCTAGAATGTATCAATGCCTTGAGAAAATGTGGGTTGTTGAAGTTCTTCAGGACCACTAGATTAAGAGCTCTGATGGAGTTGTTGTTGTCTTTGATCAACTTATGGGATGTTGATCAAGAGCTCCTCATAGTTAAAGACCAGGAGCTAGTGTTGAAAGAATCAGATATTTATTTCATCACTGGATTATCTAGGAGGGGAGAGAGAGAGTCCAACTATTTGGATCTCGTCCAAGAGGTGAAAGTACTAGCATTCTAGTCAGGATACATTGCCTAGGTTCAGAGATGACCATGGGAGGGAAAGTGAAGACAACAACAGTCACCAATCTTCACCTGAGAACTATCTTGTTCACCATAGCTCGCGTATATGGTGCACAAGCTCTCGATGAAGCCTCCCAGTCCCAATTTTGATATGCAGTAGATTGTTTGACTCCTACAGTCTTCAACTGGTGTGGAGGACTACTAGATAATATGAAGAGACAGCTAACCAGTAAATGAGGGAACGTAAAACAATTTGGCTTTGGTTCAATACTGGTTACTTTCTTCCTAGAGTGGGTGCCCTTGTTTTGGAACTAGTTTGCAGAGGTACCAGATCCTCTCCCCTAGGATCCGAGGCTACTGCGGTGGAGTCAGCTCATGCCCCGAGGAGGAGGGGGCCAACAGATGCATTTCCCTCCACAATTTTTCAGTTGGCTACATCGCCAACTACTTTTTGTGGAAATTATGCTTATGCCAGCACAAATTTCAGATGGGATCCAGATCTACCTCTGCCACCAGGAGAATAATGGACTAACACAGGTAAACCTTGTTTTTTGATTTTTTCAAGTTTTATGTTTTTTTTTTTAAATTGTAACTGAGATGTACCTTGTGATAAATGTGTAGATGTTGGACCAGAAAGACTGCCTAGCATGTCGCCAATATCACAGTGAGTAGTCCATCAGATAGTAGGCATTGACTATGAGGAAGGGGTGGACCCCTTGGTAGAGATGGAGCGCAACCTAGACATGATTACCCAGGGGATGCAAGAGTATGCTACCACAGACGAGGTGCCACTGCGATGGCAGAGGCACACCGTAGGAGTATCAACGAGACTACGTTGAGTGTTAGGCTAAGTGATTAGAGAAAGTCTCACGCTACCATGAGCATCGTGCGGGCTGATAGCCTTTCTAGTTACTTCTACACATTTTGTAGGCTTTGAAAGCCAAGTGTCTAGAAACAATTTATTTTTTGAAATTTTTATGTAAACACTCTGACAGACATGATATATATATATATATATAGACACATATGCATGTTTTGTTTTCTACTTATGTGTCCATGTATCATGATGATGTGATTGGTTTTATAAATTATGCAAATGTCTATCAAGAACATAGTTTGCTAATGCATCTGTTAATGTATTCAAATTGTGTGGAATATGTTGATATGTGATAAAATCAAAATTTCTTTCTAGTAATTGAACACATAGACACGTACCCAATATCTGTGGATTTCTTACCAAATAATGATTTTTTAACTATAACACAACGAATTGTGAATCTAACTTGACAACTAAATCTCTAATTCCAAGAGAAACTACTTCTAACAATAGTTCAATGACTGCACTGTATTCAGCAATATTGTTAGTTGTTCAACCGAGGCATATACCTTGTAAGTCAATCAACTCGCCATCAGGGGCAAAGAGTGCCCAAGCTGCGGAAGACAAATTCCATGTGCTATGACAAGCACCATCAGCAAAACCAAGATAATGACTTGATGACATCTGCAAACCGAGTGGAACACAAGGTAAGCAAAAAAAACCATGTCTGCAAAGCAAACAAACACACCAAAAATAAAAAAGAACACACTAATGTACAAAAAGTCATTACACGAATTTCACGCATAATACTTTTTCAAATACAACCCATTTCGGGGTTGTGACAATGCATTTCCTTCGTAATCAACTAGCTCATAGGCACCTTTTTGCAAAACACATTTGACGATATATGGCCCATGCCACATAGGTTCAAACTTTCCAGCGCCTAACTTATCGTTAGCTTGATCATAAAGGAGGACCAGGTCGCCTTCAAAAAAAGTGTGAGGAGAAATGGTTTGATCAAAATGAGCTTTGACATGTTTCTTTTGGGCTTTGATTACCAACGTAGCAATGCGATGGGTCTCGTTAAGCCTCTCAAGGTAGAGTAGGCGCTCCTATTCAGGTGAGGTTTTAGGAAGAAGTTAAACAACTAATTTGAGTGAAGGGATTTCTCATTCAATCAAGAGCGTTGCCTCTAAACTATAAACCAGCTGGAATGGATTAAATCCAGTGGCCATCTTAGCGGAAGTTATATAAGCCCAAAGAGCTAAGAATAGCATCAGATGTTAGTCCTTTTTATGCTTCCCAATGGTGTGTTGAAGCATAGTAATCAAAACTTTACTAATTGCTTCGACTTGGTCATTGGCCTGTGGATAGTAAGGAGTTGAACTATCATGACAAAGGCCCAACTGAGTAGTCATCTCTGCCATCATCTACTGATGAAAATGTGATCCATGGTTAGTTACAATGGCTTGAGGAACACCAAAATGAGTTATGACATGGTTGAAGAGGAAATGAGCAGTAGTGATACCATCATCATTGTATGTGGGCATCGCCTTGGCCCATTTAGTGAAGTAGTCGACGGCGACGATAATATAGCCATGTCCCCTGGTCGATCAAGGGTTACATGTCATGAAGTCTATGCCCCATATAGCGAATGGGCCAACGGTAACTACTGGGTGTAAGGGTGCTGGCGAAGCACGCTGCTTGCGGTTAAAAATTTGACATTCATGGCATTTCTGAACAGCCATAATACAATCTTTAAAGATGGAAGGCTAGAAAGAACTAGCACAAAGGATTTTCTGAGCAGTGGCATAGCCTGACATATGACCACCACAAGCACCAGAGTGGTAGTCATTCAAGACCCATTCAACCTCTTCAAGTGTTAGACATCTGCGAAGAACAGAGTCCACACCGACTCGGTACAATGTATCACCAAGAATCCAATAGGGTTGGGACTGATGCCGAAGGCGACGTCAGTCGGATCAAGACAACTCAGATCAGAAGGTTTGGGTTTGAAGATAAATGATAATATATCCATACCACGGGTCAAGAATGTTGATGAGAAATAGAGTTTCATTAGGAATCTTCTCAGTAAAATCAGTAGAAGTGTTTGCAAATGGAAGGGCACATATCAACTCAGCAAAAACAAGTGATTTATTTGATTTGGTGACAGTAAACTCCAAATCAAACTCCTGTAGGATAACAATCCATTTGGAGTATTTGCCCCCCAATAATTGACGAGTCAATATATAGGTCATGGGGTTGCAATCGGAAATCACTGTGGTTTTCCGTAAAAGGATATAATGACAAAATATTTGGACAGCATGGACTATTTCCAAGGCAACCTTCTTGACATGGGCATATCGAGATTCATTTTCAAGTAGATTTCAGCTTAAATAATAAACCACATGTTCGTTGCCATTGTCATCATCCTAAAACAACACCACAGCAATGGTACTATCAGTTGCATCCAAGTATAGGAAATAAATGCATTGATAATCAGGGGGATGCAGTAAAGGAGCACTAATAAGCATGTTTTTCAAAGCATCAAAGGATTTTTGGGCAACTTTATTCCAAATGAAAGGGATCCCCTTCTTAAGCAAGCAAGTAAAACCGTTGGCGAGTTCAGCGTAGTTAGGGACGAATTGATGAATAAAGCTAGCCTTTCCTTGCTGGCTTGCAATTGAAGTAATCAGGTGGGGAGGTAAGTTGAAAATAGCCTCAACTTTTAAAGGATCGATTAGGATACCTTCGTGGGACACCACAAAACCCAAGAGTCGACCAGATTCAACACAAAAAATTCACTTATGCGGATTAAGATGGATGTTATAATGTCGACATCGCAGAAAAATGGATCTTAAGTGGTTTGAATGGTCATGACGCTTAGCATAATATCATGAAATGCATAAGACATTGTTGTCTGGAAGGTAGCACCAACATTATTTAAACCGAAAGGAAGCTTCTTATAGGCAAAAGTGCCCCACGGACAGATAAAGGTCATCTTATGTTGATCATCAGGTGAGATGTTGATATGGTTGTAGCCAAAAAATCCATCCATAAACGAGAAAACCTCACTCCCAACACACTCATCAATGATCTGATCGATAAACAGAGTGGGATAATTGTCTTTTGGACATGCGTGATTGATGTCGTAGTAATCAACACAGACGCGAATCGTGCCCTACTTTTTAGCAACAGGGACAATGTTAGACACCTAATCTGTCAACAGGATTGGATAGATAAAACCATCTTTTAAAATCTTTTCCACTTCTACCTTAATAGCAATAGCCTTCCGAGCATGCACAAGACGAATTCGTTAACGAATAGGCTTTGCACCAGGATAGGTAGGTATTTCATGCACCACTATTGTTGGATCAATACCAGGCATTTCCTCGTATGACCACGCGAAGACATCTCAAAATTCTTTGAAAAGTTCAATGTAAACCCTGATCTCATCAGGAGAACATGACACCCCAATATGAATGATCTCGACAATTCCAGGTTTCCCATATTACCCTCTGACAGGACTTCGTGCACCAAAACATGTGTTTGAAGTGAATGCATTAGGAAATGAGAAATGAATGCTTCAAGACACGAAGGCATCTCATTGAGGCTGGGAAGAAATGAAGAACGATGATGGAGATCATTCCAAGGAGTTTCATCCAGAGACATAACCTCAATGATACTCTCGTCGGTGGGGAATATCTCATTCAAAGGATCCAGAGAATCCCATGAACCAAGCCAAGGAGATGGCACATAAGTATCCAGGTTCATACTGAAAATGGCATGACTTTCTGAAGCATTCATTGAAGCCAAGACAATTTCTTGATAGTCTTGCTCTAATGGACTTAACAGCATAGAATCACCGAATTAATCAATTTGATCTGGAGTAGGAATAATCCAAGGATCTATAGAAACCAAGATCATATTGATTGAAGTGACATTCATAGGTGGGAGAGTAAAAGTACCCATAAAAGCAGAACCTTTGAAAAGACCTGCCCCCACACTCTCATAAGGAATTTCGGTATTTCCCACATATGGGACATTGTCGTTCAATGAACCGGAAGAGAAAAAATACGGTTGGTCGATGGTGACCATTTTTCCTTCATGAGGAAAACGAAGCACCCAAAACAAAGAAGAAACCACACAAAACATAGTGTGCGCCCAACTTCACCCGAGAAGAAGGTTGTAATTGAGATTTGCATCTACAACTTCCACTTCTAGCTTAATGGTCTTTCCTTCCAACGTGATCGGTAAGTTTGTGAGAATACCATATGGACGGGAGCCTTTGCCATCAAAGGCCTCCAAAGAGTTTGGGTACTGATTGAGAGGAGGAGATCCAATGGCCTTCCAGCACGAAACAAACATGATGCAGGTGGAAGCACCTTCATTAATAATAGTCGGATAAATTGTCTTTCCTTTAATGATAAATTCAATCAGAAAAGAAATCTGATGAGGAAGACGAGGAAAGTAGTTTTCAAGATCAATGGTAATTAAAATCGAATTGGCAGGATCAATAGTGCCTATAGCAGACAATAATGATTTCTAATGTGTTGGACATGTTTGGAGAACTTCCAATGAAGACATCGTCAAAGGTGCTTGAGCTAAATCTTCAACAATTTTATAATGTTGTGCAACTCTAGCATTCTGATTATAAGATGATTTCCGAAGCACACCTTTGGGAGGTGGTTTCATTACGGACTCATTCTTAGGATGCTCAATATGGAGTGGACTAGAACTAGATGGAGTGGAATTAGAAGGTATATCAGTGGCTTCTTTCTCCACTGGCTGATTTTCCAGGGTTTGATAGTCCTTTTTTCGAGTAGCGATCGAAATAGGCGATGAATCTTGCATCATGAAAACTTGGGAACTAGAGGAGACAGCGGATTGCGGATGGTCTACCAACTACATCTGTTGAGATGGAAAAGATTCTTTCAAAAAAGTTGGAGTCCCTTTCAATAAACAATTAACTTCAATACGTTGGGGACAATCCTTGGTATAATGGTCTTCCTCACAGATGAGGCAAGGATATTTTGGCTTTCGTTTAGAAGCATCATCAGCAGATGATTTGGGTGGATCATGTTTCAAGGTATCAGTTTTGGCTTTAAATTTACACTTTTTCTTACCTTTTGAGGCCTTATCTGCTGCGGTAGACTAAATAGCATGTACCTTGGAGGTTTTACAAGGATTTGACGAATTTCTCGAAGGATTATTGGAACCATTGTCTGAAACAGATTTTTTCTTCGAAGAAGTCTTAGTGGAAGTCTGAGACATTGAACCAATTACATCATCAAAAGATGGTACATCGGGAGACTTTGAGGCTGTCGGATCTGAATATGGTCTTGGAGCATCAAGCAACATCTCATATAACGTGCCAGATTGGGAATAGACTAAGTCTAGATAATAAGCATGAGAAATAGCTTGGTCCTCGGTAACACATCCACCCATTGCAATATATGTAGGAAAAAAAATTACGAATGATTTCGTGAACCATTCAATTAACAACTCATTAGGAATCTTGAATTTGATGAAGCGACGCCGACATCTCCATTCATGGATATGATGAGAAATGTGGGTCACGATATCTTGCTTCAGGGATATGAGCAAATGAGTTCCATTTTCATATCGAACTGGCAATTGGAAGTAGGTGAGGAAGGCCATAGCTGAAGAGTTAAAGTCAGCATAGGCAGCACGAGGCAACTCAATATACCATTTTGTAGCAGCACCTGTTAAGGTTCTCTAAAAGAGGCAGAGACAAATAGAATCGTCAACATATGAATTTGAAGATCACCATAAGTGATATGTCATCACATGGGCTTGTGGGTCCTCTTTAGACTTTCCTTTGAACTTAGGGAAATCTCTTGGAATTTTAGTCAAAACCGGAGGCCAGTAAGGTGAATGAAAGATAGGATCATTTGTGAGCCTCGAGACATCATGCAGTTCCAACGTAGCCAAAAATGGCAATTTCGGATTGAATGGCCCAAACTGCGGGTTCCAAACTTGCTAGTAAGGATTTTGCCCCCATAATGGAGGATTTTGACCATACGGATTTGATTTTTCCACCACTGTGGGTTACCTTGACGATAAGGTGGATTTTGTCCAGGGTAGGTTTGATACTGACCTATCATAGGCCGTTGATAATCATTATACATGGCATACGAATTGTAAGGTTGTTGGAGCTGTTGACCCTGGACCTGAATGTTGGAAATACTGGGGGGGTGAATCAGTATTTCTTTTTCCAACTATTTTTTTACCAATTAAAACATTTATATTCATAACACAAGATGAACAACAAGAATAAATGCCTTTATTAATATAATATTTGCAGTAAAATAGATACAATATATAAGTGGTTGCAATTAGTTGCCAAGCACCAACTTGGACTTTTGTGAGGCTCCAACCTCCAGAGCTCCAATTCTATTTTGCCAAGGAAACAATCTTGGACTTAGGAGCACCAACTCACAAGGACTTCAATCCTTCTAGTTCCTGAGACACCAGTCCCAAGTACACCAATCCTTCCTACTTCTGAGGCACCAATCCAAAGGACTCCAATCCTTCTTACTTCTGAGGCATCAACCCCAAGGAATCTAATCCTTCTTGATTCTGAGGCACCAGCCCCAAGGACTCCAGTCCTTCTTACTTCTGAGGCACCAGCCCCAAGGGTTCCCACCCAATCTTGTCAAGGCACGTTTGATAGTAATGTTCTGCTCTTAGAACTCTTCATTACCGAGTTCTGTCTATTTACAACTTCACTATAGTCTCCATGCTACAGCATCAATGACAGTCAGTCTTCTTATGAAGGAGTCTTTACAATTCTTCATACTGTCCACACAGAGTCTCCAATAGCCTTCGTGCTCTCTAATAATGTCTTCACACAGCTTTAGTCAGTCTATTGTTAGTTGCACTAAGCTCTGCATAAAGAACAACTTTCTGTTCAAGCATCTGTTCTAATGTCATAGTGAATGCTTCAGCATGATTTCTTCTCTGCTGGCTACTTCTCCCTTCAAACAATGTTAGTCAAAACTTTATTCACTACATCACAGAGTTGTTCTTCACACTCCATTGTATACCTGATTAATTCGTCATAGGTTTGAGTCTATCACAGGGTGATACAATCAGCAGAGATGCTCATCCTTTGAATGCCTCCTATCATGTTGGTCCTTCAGGCCTTTCTTGTTCTCTTGGACCCTCCTGCTACTGTTTCGACAACGTTCAACACACCTTGTTCTCTGTTTTTATTGTTGTATACACTCCTGATTCCTTCGACTATTGGTTCCCTCTTTTCCTTGGCTCTTTGGCTTCCTCAACGCTAGCTTCAGCTCCCTCTGCGCTGGCTTACCCTTCGGCTTCCTAGATTCTCGGTCATTGTAGCTTCCTCTGTCTCTTCATGCTCATAGGACACAGTCATTCATAAGAGACGACCAAATACACAGAGCAAAACTACTACCTGTTAAAACTGTAACAGAGCCCCTTTTTTAATGATTAGAGGCATACATAGAGACTGTATTGTTTAACGGACATGCCACATCCTAATTGCAATCACAATCGCCATGATTCAGCCTACTGAACTATCATTCAGACCTCCTAAACTATCAGGTGTGTTTTATATGCCTCTTTGGCCTGAGTCTATAACTACATCAGATCTGATGTGCAATCGCAATCAACAGTCGCGCTCATGACATCGTTGATGGCCGATGGCCGATTCTCCACTGGACGCGATATTATATTAAGCAGTAGTTGATAACTCCATCGGATCCGCAGCAAGGCCTTACACACTTGCGATATGGCGGATGTGATATCATATTAAGCCCAACTATAATGTTGCATCGGGTCTGATCTTGCAATCACAATCGGCGCTTTGCGCAGGACAGCTCTTTGGGCATTATTGCGATGGGAGGATGCGATATATAGTAAAATGTTTCATAATGTGCTGTGGGTCCGCACATATCACAGTTATAGGATATCCATATATATATCGCAGTCGAGGGTTTTGGGGTGATGGTATGGTAGAAACTGAACCGCCAATTATCATATCACCGATATATATACATATATATATATATATATATATATATATCTATATATATATACATATATATATTGCTTTTGGGGATTTGGGGTGATGGCACATAGCCAAACCGCCGATTTCACTGTTGCCAATATATATATATATATATATATATATATATATTCCCGCTCTGATAGTGTATATTGATATAACTGTGTTTTCCACCTCTGATAGTGCAAATTGCCTTTATGCATAGATTTTCGATATATATGTGATTTCTACCTCCAATAGTGTATTCTAATGTATATGTACACTCTGCCTCCGGTAGTGTATATTGCGCACATATATATAAGTTTTTTTCGCTCGATAGGGTTAATGCATATATATATATATATATATATATATATGAGTTTTGGCATTCTTGCTCCGATAGCTCCCGGTAGCTCTGTCTGCTTCCTCCGATGGCTCTGATAGCTCTTTTTGCTTCCTCCATTGCTCTGATAAATCTGTTTGCTTCCTCCAATGGCTCTGTTTGCTTTCCTGTATACCATTTGCTCCTCTGATATATTCTTCTATGGCATATATATATGACATATATATATGGCTCCTCCTATAGCTCTGATATATATATGTATGACATATATATATATGGCTCCTCTGGCATGTTGACTCCTCTTTTGATGACTTCTTCCTCTTGATTCTTATTTGGCATGTATTACATGCAATGCTCCTCCGATATGGCTCCTCTTGCTCCAATGTGGCTCTTCTTGTTCAAATGACCTCCTCTTGATATCTTCAGACCTTAATCACTTTTGCCTTTTCCAACATGCCTCTCTTTCTCTAATATTTTGCAATATACTTTGATATACCTCCTTTCTTAGCTCCTCCATTAATAGACTCTTGCTTATGGCTTGGCTATCCTGATGGCCTTGCTTCTGTCTCTTCATGGATCTGCTCTGCTTCCCCTTGGCTTCATATCATCATCTAGAATATCTAGTATCTAGAATATTGCCATATTGACATCAATGACAACCTAGGTCAACAATCTCCCCCTTTGTTATTGACGGCAATATTCTTCTTCTCTCCCCCTTTGACATCAATGGCAAAGGAGTGCTCTGGGACTCCCCCTATCAAACTGCTTCTGTTCTTCATGTGATAAAGGAAAGTGTTCCCTCTGTGGACAGAGGCAACCCCTCTAGCCCTAGAGTGGGTCTAGTCACAGCAAAGACAAAAGAAAAATCGATTTCCTTAAATAGTCATCGTTGGAGGCCTACCTCAAACAGGTGTTCGGTGAAGCTTCCGTTGCGCTGCTCCAGCTTCCGTTTCTTTCTCCTCATCGAGCAATCAACCTGAAACACCACAGGAAAACAACAGAGCACGTAACCGAGAACAACAATGATCTATTTGCTCATAAAGTCAAGAAATCATAAGCTATCAAGTAAATTATGCACATGATATAGGAAATCATCATTGATTGTATTAAAATGAATCAAGAGCAAAGCTTACTACCAAGTCTTGACATCAAAAGCCTTCTCAGAGGGTCCAGCCAGTATGTTTCTTTAAGCATTCACTCTCAAGAATGGGTCTCCCAAATACATGATATCTCTCTCACTCACAAGCTCTAATACAAGGTTAAGGCACTCCACAACCTCTTACCAAACTATTAGCAATCCCACATTTGTCATACTCACACCAAAGTTATCTACCAAACTCAAAAGAACTAACCAACACTGCAGAACTAAAGAACTAGTAGATCATAGCAATGGTGAGTGATTTTATAGGAGAAGGATTCCTAAAATCGCATCGTCGTGGAAAACATGTGTACTCCGGCAACGGTGTCGCGATGAGACAGTTCATGACAAGGGATCGTCACGCCTTTTAATGTCTTATTAGCGATGATGCAGAAACTTAGGAAAAAGGGTCAGTTCTTCAGCATCAGAGAGCACTATTTAATCTTTTTGCATGTGGGAATATATGGACATGTGTATTTGATGTATGACACAGCAGAGGGACTGAGATGAGGACAGTGACAAATTACTGTGTAACAGATGCCCCCTAAAGCATGAAGCCTGAGAGAGTGGGATGGGTGAAATGCTTTACGAAACCATGACCGAACTGGAACACCACCTTGAAGAACCTGCAGGCGCAAGTATAACCGATATCTCTGATAGTGAAATACATGTAGTCTAGGCATGGGCACAGCCATCCAAAAGACATATGAAACTTGGTTTGTGGTATGGATGCAGCCACCTAGTTGATAAGACCATATACAATGATAAAGGTATGGTCGCAGCCATCCATGAAGACTCATGTATGGTCACAGCCATCCAATCAAAGATTCATGTATGTAATCATGAACCAATCCACGCAGCCCGAACATATGTAATCTTAGTCTGGGATCTTGAAACCCTAACCAATCATAGTACAAATTCTAGCATGTGAATAGACGTGCTGAAGTCAAGCATGATAGAAAGTCGCTTGATTACCAGTCAATAATGAAAATTGTTAACAAGCGCGAGAGAAACCACCAATAATGACAATGGATCTCAAGGTACAGCCAGTACAATCCAGTAAGTGTGAAGAATGGGCTGAAGTCGAAAACTCGTGGAATCACCCAATCAAAGACCAATGATGAAAGTCTGCCGTCAGGTGCTAAGAACTTGCCATTGAGGCATGCAAGCTCTAAGGTACCAAAAAGGATCTCTAGATCAATCTCCTGGATGATGAGCTGGTGTCGACAAGAGATGATCCGTCACAGGAGGGCCATATGTTTCCCCCATCAACGACGCGAGATAAGGAACAAGTGGTAGATGGTGAAACAGAGCATTAGAGGAGGAGGTAAGGGTGTGAGCTGCAGAAGGATTATACTCTTAAACATATCGGTGACACGACTCCAGAATGTGGCAGCATTTTGGTATCAAGGGATCGGAGGTCTGACGGAGACAACATGGATCAGATGGAATGAGGCAAAAAGGCAACCTAAAAAACCCCGAAAGGCTAATGACGATGTGAGGATATCCCAACCCGACGAGAAGCAAAAATGTCGATGTTCAAGAGTGACTAGCTGCAGTAGGTAACCAATGACGACTTCCAAATTTTCCCCCACCATTGTTGGTGAGTACCCCAATTATTGTTGAAAAACAAGCTTGAAGGGGATATCATATGCTTGTGATATAAGTTCGACCTTCAGACGAATCCAACCTAGTAATATTTTAACGAGCCCTAGGGAGGAGAAGCTCGAGTCTCGTCATGGTGACGAGTCCAATGTCGTCAGAGTTTAACGAGTCTGACATAGGTAAAACTCGGAGTCTTTTTCATGTTTAGAGAGTTTGAAAAAGACACGGAAAAGAAAACTCCAGGGGGTCCTTTTTCATAAATTTGTGTCGCTCGATCCCGAAAAAGTAGAAAACAATACTCGAGAGAACTGCTTGACCATTACGACCAAGGATTACTTTTCGTAATTAGTGGTCCCGATCCGAAAAAGTAAAAAAGTGATTGGAGACATGTCGTTTCATAACCAAAATCGAACTTGAAACGACAAAAATCCGGATATCTTTTCACATTTATACGACGGTAAAAGAGCTGAAAGTGGACCGCCTTTTTATTTCGTTTAATGAGTCAAAAAGGGAAAAACTTGGCAATCTTTTCATATTTTATGAGTCAGAAAAGAGCTTAAAGGTGACTCTTCCTAGAGGAACGAGTGGTATAAAGGGTAGCAACTGGTTCCAACAATGGTGGAACTGCTCAAAACATGTAATGGTCAAGAAGCTAGCTAATAAAACCACTCATCGCTACGGTTCCTCAGGAAAGGAAAAACAACCAAGTGAAAGCATATGATCGGCCAAAGAGATGGTGATGATGAAATGAAAACAACCAAGGCTCATCTAGCAAAATTTAGCGGATAAAAACGGCAATCACGAGATGTAAATCGGGTATGGGTTCATTTTTACACAAGCTTGAACCATGGAGAACTCTGCTTGGATTCGGTTTCATGTTTACACAAGCTTGAAATGAAAAACTATGCTTGTTATAAGTTCGCATGCCCCTAGTGTAATGACGCAAATCGAGGTACATGCCCCAAGCTTCATTGCATTCAACGAGGTGGATGGAATGAAGGTTCACTTTCGAGATCTTGGAAAGATTCGACTTGGATTTTATGAGATCTTAAGCAAAGACTCGATTTGGAAAGGGAGTGGTTTCATTTTTTAATGAGGTTGACACAAAAAAAGAACTATCCTCATAACCCTTGTTTCATTTTTTAACGAGGTTGACATAAGATCAAGAACTTTCCTCAAGACTCCTTATTTCATTTTTTAACGAGCTTGACACAAGACAAGGAACTGTGCTCCATGATCCTTGTTTCATTTTTTAACGAGGTTGACACAAGATCAAACTATCCTCGGCCCCTTGCTTCATTTTTTAACGAGGTCGACACAAGAAAAGAACTATCCTCGGGCCTCCTTGTTTCATTTTTTAACGAGGTCGACACAAGAAAAGAACTCTCCTCAGATCATGTTCATGGGTCATACGCAAACATGACTCCCAAGAGATCTTCACTGGATGGAAGAATCACGCTCTGGGAGGAACACATGTCATTAGACACCAATGACAGATCAGGTTCCAATGTCCCCAGTACATGACGTATAATACCATCTGCATAATCATCAGCAGAGGCAGAGATGGAAAAGGTAGCCACATAATTGACCTATGGCAAAGAAGGTACTGCTTACGGATAAGAACCGATGGGGGATGACGGTTGTACAGGAGGCACCGGGTGACTAAAGAACGACAATTGGTCAATAGTCACCATTCTTCCATCATACGGAAAACAAACCACATGGAAAAGTGAAGAAACAAGAGCCCCCATGGCATAAATATAGTCACAGCCAAGGAGAAGACTGAAATCTAAAGCACCTTGGACAACCATCACGTCGATATAGACGGTTTTGCCTCCCAAAGTAACAGGGAACTTCAGAAGGATCCCTAAAGGTTGACTGGTTCCTCCGTCAAATGCCAACAGATTCTACGTGACCGAAACAAGCTGTGGGGAGCCCAAAGCTTGCCAAGTAGTGAAAAGCATGAGGCTAATCGACACACCCGCATCCAAGATAGTGCCAGGTACTGCCTTATCATAGGCATGTACTGTAATTTGGAAAGGCACATAGGATGGAAGGTGGAAATCATTCAAGTGACTCCAGTCGAAGGAAACGACAGAACTACTTGGTGGGGGTATCATATGATTGCCCCCATGCTCTATAGGAACCAAAGAAGGACACTCTTGATCAGCGAGGATAGGAGGGTCGTTCTCGGACTCAAGAGAATCTGACGAGATGAGAAGAACATGAGCAGTATAATCATGATGTTCTTTGGGAATAGAGTGGACCACTGGTGGTGAATCCAAGTCGACACTCTTTCCGACCAATGGTTGGTCAGGAACAGGCTGAGCACAGCCAGGTTCGGGAAGAGAAGGGTGGACAAGAGAAGAATCTAAGTTAATCTCTTTGTCAACAGGAAGAGGGTCTAAGGAGAGCCTCTGATAACCAACTGGAAGTGGAGGCGAATAAGCTGTAAGACGTTCCAAAATAGCAGAAGCTTTATCCATGAGCGGACAAAGGTGAAGGGGATGGTTGCCTTCACATAGCCTACAGGGGAATCGAATCTTCCCTTTCTTCTTACCACTGCCAATTGAGGATTGAACATTGACATGAGCTTCAGAGGATGATGAGGGACAAGCCAGATCATGAGACCATACTTCTAAGATCCTAGGAATGCCAGGACAATCACGAAGAATATGGTCACCCTTGCACAATTTACAAGGAAACTTAACCTTCCGCGAAGGAGCAGAAGGTGTTCCGACCTGAGATGTACTCGAAGAAATAGTTGCATGGGTGGCCTCGCACTTATCAGACTTCTTCTTCTTCTTCATCTTGTTCTTCTTCTTCTTCTTAGTCTCCTAGTTACTAGATGTGGAACTTTCACCAAGCGAAGTAGGAGATGAAGACGAAGAAATAGGGGAAGAAGGCACAGGCTCAACCTTGGAATCATTGTGTCTTGATTCAGAAAAAGGAGATGGTGGAATAGGAGTCATGACACTCAGGACCACCGAGGTTGAAAACAACCAAACAGGCAAACCGATGGTTAACCCAGGCAAGGACAATGTTGCCATATACGGAGCACCGGCATTTCCAAAAGGAGGAAACGGACCAAGATTTCCATCTGGGGGAAGAAATTGGCCGGTAGACTCGAGGAAGGTTGCCATCGGGAATGAGCCTGAAAAACACTCGTACAGTAACCAAGAACTCGAACTATTACCAGGAATATTTATCGGGCAGTAAATTTTATGACACAGGAACAAAATTGGATCTTTTCATGTTTCAAGAGTCGAGAAAAGGACGAAAAGGTGACTCTATCTCTTTCGAGGTTTAATGAGCCTGAAAGGACAAGTGCTCAGATGGACCTTTTCTTTTAAGGAGTCGAAAAGGAACGAAAGTGACTACTCTGGAGAACTAGGCAAAAGGTTAACCAGACAAACCGTAAAACTGCAATACACCTTGGTGATCAAATGAAAGAGAAATGACCAAGGACTTTCTGTACTGCAGTTAATCTTCCCGAATGTTGTGTTCGGTGCGTTACGGTTCGCAGGGCGGCAGACACAGCTTCCTATGGATGTAGGATGATAACCTAGTGGGGTCTCTTGATATATACTCGACAGTACTGGGAGCACAAGTCCGTACTAGGTAGCTATTGATTCATAGAAGGAGGAATCACCCAACCTTAAGCGAAAGCAATAGTGACTAGGTTTAACGACGCGAGAGCACGTCTCTAGCCTAGACCTCTAAATAATGTGTGTTAAGTTCCAATGTGTTGTTAAGTTCATTCAGTTAATTTTAGAGTTGATCTTGAATTAAGTTTTATTTTTCAGGCCCTACCATATGTATATCAAAAACCCTAGGATGCAACTAGAATGAGTAGAGCATCTTTGATTTCGATGAACACCTACTTAAAGGAGGGTAGAAAGTTCATTCCCAAGAAAACACAAGCAAATGCAAACACTAAGAAACACAATGCATCAATACACTAATCTCACGATGCATCGATACTACTAATGAAAGATTTAGAGTTCGCTTTTTAATTTCTCAAACATAAAAATTTGAAATGCACATATACTTTCACTTTCATATATCAAATGAATGCAATCCCTTAATTTTTTTGTTTTGAATTTAAAGAGATAAACGAGCAAGTGTGAACTGATCGATCCAAACAATTGTGATCTATGCTTGGTAGTGAAGAAATCGAATCAATATCAAAAATTGGTTCAATAATCGACACTAAAAATCAACCAGCAAGAAAACAAGCAACGAAAAAGCCTCAAGCAAATCAATAAGACAGTTGTGGATGAACCTTGGACAGACAAGTAACCCAAGCAAATGGTTTCTCGACGAAACCTCTAAAGAGCTAGGTCACACGGTCTAAAAACACAAGACTCATTCAATGAAACCAAAGAGACAGTACCCTAACCAAAAGCAATCAAAACAAGTTGATGGGAGAGGGGAAAAAGCAGGGGATAAACAAGACTAGTGGATTCAGGAGGTAAAGTTGTAAAAACAACTTTACAGGAATCGTCGCAGGTGTTACACTGACAACTAGAGACGTCGTCGCAGGTGTTACACTGTCAACTAGAGACATCGTCACAGGTGTTACACTGACAACTAGAGACTAGTCGCTAAAGTACACCCGTTTTACAGTCTGATTTCAGGAATCGTCACGAGAATTAAACTAGAAACCTAAGACGAAAGCCAAATAGTTGCGGGTACAAAGCTAGAACATCAGCGACGTCGTCGTGGCTGTTAGGCTATCTTCAGCGATGATCTTACTTAAGCAAAAGAGAAAGTAAAATCACCTAAATGACACCAGATAATCTTTCCAAGCAATAAGAGGAATTCCCAGATTGACCCAGGTAACCCAAAAAACTAATGGTTTAACCCCAAAATTCAAGAGACACTAAATCAAAAGAAAAATCAAATAAGAAGAAAACATACAAAGGACTCCCTAGTATGGTCGCCAACTTGTGATAAAGGAAAGTTGTCCCTCTACAGAAAGAGGCAACCCCTCTAGCCCTAGAGTGGGTCTAGTCACAGCGAAGACAAAACAACAATCGATTTCCTTAAATAGTCATCGTTGGAGGCCTACCTCAAACCGGTGTTTGGTGAAGCTTCCATTGCGCCACTCTAGCTTCCGTTTCTTTCTCCTCTGCGAGAAATCAACCTGAAACACCACAAAAAAACAACAGAGCACATAACCGAGAACAACAATGATCTATTTACTCATAAAGTCAAGAAATCATAAGCTATCAAGTAAATTGTGAACAAGATATAGGAAATCATCATTGATTGTATTAAAATGAATCAAGAGAAAAGCTTACAACCAAGTCTTGACGTTGCAAGCCTTCTCAAAGGGTCCAGCTAGTATGTTTCTTCAAGCATTCACTCTCAAGAATGGGTCTCCCAAATAGATGATATCTCTCTCTCACTCACAAGCTCTAATACAAGGTTAAGGCACTCCACAACCTCTTACCAAACTATTAGCAATCCCACACTTGTCACACTCACACCAAAGCTATCTACCAAACTCAAAAGAACTAACCAACACTGCAGAACTAAAGAACTAGTAGATCATAGCAATGGTGAGTGATTTTATAGGAGAAGGAGTCTCCATGAAATGAGGGAGAGGGAGCTTATCCTTAAGGGAGGTTGCACAAGAGGCGGAACCACCATCCCAGAGGAGGAAAAGCGACCCAAACTGACCCAACAACCAGCTCTAGAAACACCCAGAAGGCTGACTGTTTGAACAAATTCACCAATTCTGGATCATCGCAAGTCATGAACTAAGTCTCAGCGACGACATCACAAGGAGGCAATGCATTCAGACCAATCGTCACAACAAATAGTTGGCGGCCTCGCACTAAGCCCTAAAATCGCATTGTCGCGAGAAACACATGTACTCCGGCGACGGTGTAGCGATGAGACAGTTTATGACAAGGGATCGTAACGCCTTTTAATGTCTTACTAGCGATGATGCAGAAACTTAGGAAAAAGGGCCAGTTCTTCAGCATCAGAGAGCATTGTTTAATCTTTTTGCATAAGTGGGAAGATATGGACGTGTGTATTTGATGTATGACATAGTAGAGGGACTGAGATGATGACAGTGACAAATTACTGGGTAACACTTCATGAATGGTAGATCTTCATGGGTCTGTGACTCCCCCTGTCATAGTGCTCTTCTTCTTTTTACACAACATAGAAGGATTGATGCTTTATCATAAATTTTCACATTATTCCCTCTTCATGTCTCAGAACTACTTTATCATGGCTTCAACAATGCTTAAAGATGCTCTACTTCAATGCTTTCAATCAGATTGCAAATAGCCATACACCAAGTGTCCAAGTCCAAGTTTGTATGCTTCAATCCATATTTTTGTCTCCACAGGCAGAATTGAGAGGCCTTCATAGTCCGAAAAAAAAAAAAAATCCACTGTGATTGTCTTTCTTTCTATCTTTCTTCGGATCTGAGTTCCTTTGTGTCTCTGTGCTTCTCCTTAAGTCACTGCCATCTAGTATTCAATCATCATTGCATTTGGATGAAATGGTGAGGGGTTGTGCCTTACTGTAACTATATTTTCTAAGTGATCCGTATCAGCTTAAGTTATATTTGACTTCACAACATTCTCCTTTCTATGAGCCATCTTTTAATTATGTTGTTGTACATATCTCTGCATGTTATTTCTGCTAGTAGATTTAGATGTCCAATCTGTGACTGTCTTTTGAATTCATTCTGTTGATTTGCATCTTCTTGCAATGCTTCAGTTTTGTTATACGCTACCAGCTGCTCTTACTTCAAACTCCATTCCAGATGCATCTATTTGTTTGAAGATTGCCTCTATTAGTGTCCAGAATTTATCTTCTCTCACATTAAATACCTAAGTCAAGACATAAACTTCTGTGATCACAACGCCATAGTTGTTTGCCCTATTTCTTTAGTATTAGATGTTATTCTCTGTTGTTCCAAATAGTACTTAGAGATTAAGTGGAAAGCATCTTTAACAACAGTCCAAAGAATGGTTACAGGATCATGTTCTTCAGTGGAATACTCCTAAGAAATGATCTTCATCAAAGAATGATTGTTAATATAGCTCAACAAGGACTTCATCAGGACCATTTTCACTAGTAGCTTCTACAATAATGATCAACAATCACAGGCTCCTCTTAACTGTAGCATCATCTCTTTTGGCAGAGTCTTCCCATCAAATGCTTAGATTGTCAAATTTTAGGCCAATGACATATGCTATTGGTTGAAGAGCTCAAGGGACTTTTGGATTGTATTTTCTTCCTTCTCCATACTTGTGTAACTTTCTTATTTTGCATGGTTCTAGCTTGTGTAAGAGACCAAGTTAAGTTACAATCACGTGCCATATGACCAATGTTATGACACTTGAAGCATTCTACATTGTTCATGAATAACAATTCATGATTTCTTCCTGCAAAATTGTTTCTTGGAGATTGTTGGGGACCATAATATCTATCTCTATGAGATGGTTGGGAACCATAACATCTATCTTTATGATATGCTTTACAGTCTTTTGCCATGTGACCAAAGTTTGTACAAGAATAACAATAACCAAAAAATGAACTTTGGTACCTGGGAGATGGAGATTTCCTTGATGCACTTTTGAAGCCTTTCTTCCTTGAGATCCTTTGATGATAACCATTGCTTCTCGCATCTTTGACATCATCTACATTTCTTCTTGGAGCAGGATTTCTTCTTGGAGCAGGATTTCTTCTTGGAGCAAAATTTCTTCTTGGAATAGGATTTCTTCTATTGTAGCCTTGATTTTTCTCCTTGCCTTTGCTGGAACTGGGAGCATCACCATTTCTTTCTGGCTTCTTCACATCCCTTTTGTTTGAAGCATTATCATTCTTGTTTGAGGATTCACCTGCATACCCGAGACCTGATTTATCAAATGGAAATTTGTGATAGTTGAGCATGTCATCCAAGGCCTGAGATCTCTTCAATTTTTTGTTCATCCCTTCAACCTTTGTTCTGAGGAAGACAATCTCTTCTTCCAATCTTTCACACTCATTATTCTTCTTAGCAAGTTGTTTCTCAGTTTCTTCCTTGATACGAGTAGCGTCATCTACTTCTATTTTAAGGGAGATGATATTTGACTTCATTCTAAAGATTTCTTCATTCTTTGCTTGACTGCTCTCCATTTCTTCCTTGATCCTTGTAGCTTTACATGTTTCAGCCTTGAGAAGCTTGATGTTAGATTTTAATTTGAAGATTTATTCATCCTTTGCTTTCAGTTGACAGATCATGGTGTTTCTTTCCTTTCCTGCTTCATCAACTTGTCCTTCTATGATTTCCAATGTTTCCATTGTCTTCTCAGCTCCTTGTGCCTGTTTCCTGGCTTCTTGTAGCTGAGATTTGAGAGAGGAGACCTCTGCCTTGTACTGACCAATCTCTTCTTCAAGTTTTTTCAAGCTCTTGTGCCTTTGTTCAAGTTGAATTGACAAGGTATCTTCCCGTTTCTTTGCTTTATCCAATTGATTTGTCATGGATATGACTTCTTCATGATGCTTTCTTTTGCTTTGATGAAATTCCTTATTAAGCTTGCAGGCTCTTCATTCCTTTCTTATACTTGAAGCTTGACAAGGTCAACTTTCTCCCTTGTTTGATCTTCGTCACCAAATAGTGCTATCTTCTTAAGTTCCTAATTTTCCTCTTTCAGATTCTTAATCTCTTCCATGGCAGCCATAAGTTGAGCGAGGAGATATTCTACAAAATCTTTTTCATTCTCTTCATCTTCTAGGTCTGCTTTGGCCTTGATGTCATCATTCTCATTTTCAGCTTCTATGATGGGTTCTGGATTTCCTTCTTGATTTCCATCATCTTCTTGACTAATGGTCATGGTCAATGCTCCTTTTGAGTGAAGGTCATGAAGTTTGTCCCATATACCCTTTGCTGATGAATATTTTCCTAGATTTTTCTTTATAGAATCAGGTAGCCCATTCAAGATTGCCTTTATTGCTTTTGCATTGTAGTCCTTGGATTCTCTATCCATCCTACTATCATCAATCATTGATTTCCAGATTTCAATGCCTTGAGTCTGTAAGAAATTCCTCATTCTTGCTTCCCATATATTAAAGTTCCCATTGAACCTTGGAGCCTCCTCAAATTGATTGTCTTCTATCTTAGTAGTAGAGGGAGACACATCCTTGGGAGGATTGGAGACTTTCTTCCTTGACTTCACCATTTGTGTTATAAAGATCAACCTTCAAGCTGTTAGGCTTTGAATGAAGGTACTAGCTCTGATACCAATTGTTGGAAATACTGAGAGGGAGGGTGAATCAGTATTTCTTTTTCCAACTATTGTTTTACCAGTTAAAACATTTATATTCAGAACACAAGATGAACAACAAGAATAATTTCCTTTATTAATATAATCTTTGCAGTAAAATAGATACAATATATAAGTGGTTGCAATCAGTTTCCAAGCATGAACTTGGACTTTTGTGAGGCTCCAACCTCCAGAGCTCCAACTCTATTTTGCCAAGGAAACAATCTTGGACTTAGGAGCACCAACTCCCAAGGACTTCAATCCTTCCAGTTCCTGAGACACCAGTCCCAAGGACACCAATCCTTCCCACTTTTGAGGCACCAATCCAAAGGACTCCAATCCTTCTTACTTCTAAGGCATCAACCCCAAGGACTCCAATCCTTCTTACTTCTAAGGCACCAGCCCCAAGGACTCTAATCCTTCTTACTTTTGAGGCACCAGCCCCAAGGGTTCCAATCCAATCTTGTCAAGGCACGTTTGATAGTAATGTTCTGCTCTCAGAACTCTTCATTACTAAGTTCTATTTGTTTACAACTTCACTGTAGTCTCCATGCTACAGCATCAATGACAGCCAGTCTTCTTATGAAGGAGTCTTTACAATTCTTCATACTATCCACACAGAGTCTCCAATAGCCTTCGTGCTCTCTGATAATGTCTTCACATAGCTTTAGTCAGTCTACTGTTAGCTGCACTAAGATCTGCATAAAGAACAACTTTCTGTTCAAGCATCTATTCTAATGTCACAGTGAATGCTTCAGCATGACTGCTTCTCTGCTGGCTACTTCTCCCTTCAAACAATGTTAGTCAAAACTTTATTCACTACATCACAGAGTTATTCTTCACACTCCATTGTATACCTGATTAATTTGTCATAGGTTTAAGTCTATCACAGGGTGATACGATCAGCAGAGATGCTCATCCTTTGAATGCCTCCTGTCCTGTTGGTCCTTCGGGCCTTTCCTGTTCTGCTAGACCTTACTACTACTGTTTCCTCCAACTATTTCGACAGTGTTCAACACACCTTGGTCTCTGTTTTTGTTGTTGTATACACTCCTGATCCCTCCAACTATCGGTTCCCTCTTTTCACTGGCTCTTTGGCTTCCTCAACGCTCGTTTCAGCTCCCTCTACACTGGCTTACCCTTCAGCTTCCTGGCTTCTCGGTCACTATAGCTTCCTCTATCTCTTTGTGCTCACAGGACACGTTCATTCATAAGAGATGACCAAATACACAGAGCAAAACTGTTACCTATTAAAACTGTAACAGAACCCCTTTTTTAATGATAAAAGGAATACACAGAGACTGTATTGTTTAACAGACATGCCACGTCCCAATCGCAATCACATTCACCATTATTCAGCCTACTGAACTATCGTTCAGGCCTCCTGAACTATCGGGTGTGTTTTATATGCCTATTTGGCCTAAGTATATAACTGCATCGGATCCGATGTGCAATCGCAATCGGCAGTCGCGCTCATGACATCGCTGATGGTCGATGGTCGATTCTCCACTGGATGCGATATTATATGAAGCAGTAGTTGATAACTCCATTGGATCCGTGGCAAGGCCATATACACTTGCAATATGGCAGATGTGGTATCGTATTAAGCCCAACTATAATGTTGCATCGGGTCCGGTCTTGCAATCACAATCGGCGCTTTGTGCAGGACAGCCCTTTGGGCATTATTGCGATGGGAGGATGTGATATACAATAAAATGTTTCATAATGTGCAGCGGGTCCGCACATATCACAGTTATATGATATCCATATATATATATCGCAGTCGGGGATTTTGGGGTGATGGTATGGTAGAACCTGAACCGCCGATTATCATATCACTGATATATATATATATATATATATATATATATATATATATATATATATATATATATATATATATATATATATATATATATATATATATATATATATATATGTCGTTGTCGGGGGTTTGGGGTGATGGCACATAGCCAAACCACCGATTTCACTGTCGCCGCCGATATATATATATATATATATATATATATATATATATATATATATATATATATATATATATATATATATATATATGCCCGCTCTGATAGTGTATATTGATATACTACGTTTTCCGCCTATGATAGTGCAAATTGCCTTTATGCATAGGTTTTCGATATATATGTGATTTCTGCCTCTGATAGTGTATTCTGATGTATATGTACACTTTGCCTCCGGTAGCGTATATTGCGCACATATATATAAGTTTTTTCCGCTTGACAGGGTTAATGCATACATATATATATATATATATATATGAGTTTTGGCATTCTTGCTCCGATAGCTCCTGGTAGCTCTGTTTTCTTCCTCTGATGGCTTCGATAGCTCTGTTTGCTTCCTCCATTGCTCTGATAGCTCTGTTTGCTTCCTCCAATGGATCTGTTTGCTTTCCTGTATACCATTTGCTCCTCCGATATATTCTTCTATGGCATATATATATGAAATATATATATGGCTCCTCCTGTAGCTCCGATATATATATGTATGATATATATATATATATATGGCTCCTCTGGCATGTTGACTCCTCTTTTGATGACTTCTTCCTCTTTATTCTTCTTGGGCATGTATTACATGCAATGCTCCTCTGATATGGCTCCTCTGGCTCCAGTGTGACTCCTCTTACTCCAATGTGGCTCTTCTTATTCCAATTACCTCCTCTTGATATCTTCATACCTTGATGGCTTCTGCCTTTTTTGACATGCCTCTCTTGCTCTAATATTCTAAAATATACTTTGATATACCTCCTTTGTTAACTCCTCCGTTAACAGACTCTTGCTTATGGCTTGGCTATCCTGATGCCTTTCTCCTATCTCTTCATGGATCTGCTCTGCTTCCCCTTGGCTTCATATCATCATCTAGAATATCTAGTATCCAGAATATTGCCATATTGACATCAATGACAACCTAGGTCAACACTGAAGAGATTGGCCCTGTTGCTGCATGGGTTGACCTTATGTTTGCAAGGGTTGACCTTGTTGGTATACATATTGATCTTGCTATAGAGGCTGACCCTGTTGTTGTAAAGGTTGACTTTGTTGCTGTAAAGGTTGGCCTTTCTACTGCAAAGGTTGGCCCTGCAGATACAAAGGTTGAGTAGGCTGCTAAACAAACTGAGTTTGTTGCTGCAAAGGCTATTGATACAGCTGCAAAGGTTTCCCCTATTGTTTCAAAGGTTTCCCTTGTTGTTGTAACGATTTCCCTTACTGTTGTAAAGCTTGTTGATATTGTTGCAAAGGTTGCCCCTATAGTTGCAAAGTTTTCCCTTGCTGTTGTAACGATTGCCCTTGCTACTGCAAGGGTTGTTGGATAGTTCCCTAGGATATGCCTTGAGGGTATTGGTAATTTTTGAATTGAATCTGACCATATCCACCAGGAATAGTAGATTGACCAGGCTGGACATAAGCACCTTCTTGTGGAATGTAATATGGATTGACCAAGGCTTGTGAACCATATGGGACATAAGCATGTTGAGTGGAATCTGAGCCGTATAAGGCTGTTGATGTTGGATATTACCCGACTCGGATGGACCAACAAGGTTAGGAATACCACCAGAAAAAGGTTGATTGACTCCAACCATTTGAGATTGTAATCCACTCACATGGGTCTCACCTGACACAAGAGGAATGTTCGGATTTTCCCCCCAAGCGGTGGCACATTCTATCCACTTGATGGAGGGTTGGAAGAACTGACTGAAACCTGACCTGAAATAGTCGGTTGTATTGGAATGGACGGTTGAAATGATAGTACAGGTTGCGATGGAATCATAGGTTGAACGGGAACTGACGTGACAACAATTTTTACACATATTTGAGAAGTCACGTTTGGAACGAAATGGACCCAAAGTAGGCCTAGTATTTTAAGACCAAATGGGATTTTGATACAAAGACGAAGCACTAGGAGTTCCTAAAAAGAACTAGGCTAAGGTTGTATAACCAGGTGGAAACATGGGTCCACTAGTTTCAGGAAGTGTGTGAGATGGGACTCTTCCCGTAAAAGGAAAACCTTCTGGAGGAAAGTCATACACTTGCTCTTCAACAACATGAGGAGTGTGAGTAGTAGAAACTTCCGAATGACCTAGAGGAGAGGTTGGGATCTCACCTTCTGAATCCATAGGTGGAAACAATTGGCGAGGAGGAATCTGAGATGTACGAGGAGATAACTCCAAAGAACACCAATTTGATCGTAAGGATTGTAAGTACACTGAGGATATATCACAACAGGATCAAATAACAGATTCAGTGGATATAATACAAACCTTTGTGGACTCTCATGGGTTTCTAGATCAGATTCTTAAGGTGACAAGGAATTCGAAGGTGGTGGATGAGAAGAAAGGGGTTGAATGCTCAGGACAATCCCAAGTTCAAAACCTTGAGCTTCAAGTGACTGAGGAAGTCCCAGATGAGCTCCTTGTGAAGACCCTTCAGTATCAGACAACAAAGGGTAACTTTGGGGTGAACTCAATGGTTCAGCCACGATGACTTTCTCTAAAGAGAAGAAAAGGAAAGGAGATTTGTTGAGGGCTGATAAAAAATAAAATTTACAATGATTTACTTAAGATTGGGCCAAGAAGCAATTGCATAGGTTCGACATGTTATCGTGGGCAGTTGTTTTTAGAAACAAAAAAATTACCTTTTCATGTTTTAAGAGTTAAGAAAAGGACGAAAATGTGACTCTGGTCGCTTTCGTTGGTTTAGCGAGCTTGAAAGGACAAGTGCTCGATGATATTTTCAAATTTAAGGAGTAATAAAAGATCAAAATGACTACTCAGGTAACTCTAGGAAAAAAGGTAGCCCACAAGGCTTTGGATTGACGGTGAATGGGTGTACTGTTAAGGCACTCCTTGCAATTGGTCACCAGTTCAAATCCCCCGTGGGTGCTTAGGTAGTATTATATAGAAAAAAAACTCTAGGAAAAAAGGAGTACCAAGTAACCGTGCACAGTAATATACACCTTAGGAAATATATTTACCAAGGACTTGACGTACATGCAGGCAATCTCCCCGAATGTTGTATTCATTGTATCACGTCTACAGGGTAGCAGAATCAACTTCCTAGGGATAAAGGTTTGAAACCTATGAGGGTCTCCCTTTATATACTCGATGGTACGAGGAGCACAAGTCCGTGCTAACGCTGTCTAATGTAATTGCGAACGACAACTGCTGAGTTTTATAGATGTCGGAACACGTCTCTAGCCTAGACCACTAAGTATGAACGTTAATGTTTCAAAATCTCCTTAGATTCATTCAAGTGAATTTTAAGTTTATCTTTGAATTACATTTCAGTTTTGAGGGCTCAACGATGTCACCTACTCCTAGAATGCAACTAAATGATGAAAATGGAACTTTTCATTCGATGAAGGCTATTCTAACAAAGGAAGAGAAACAACCAATCAATGCATCAAACAATCCAAAAGCATAAATACAAACTTTTCAATGCAATAAAATGAAATCTAATCTTTCATTCTACTAACAAATGCAATGCCATAAAGATGAAAAACTTTTTCTTTTCACTCAAGATGCAATCAATGCAAACTAGTGCAAAAGGGAAAATGAAAATGCAAACAATTCACTAATCATTAAAATCTCTTTCACTGTCTGATTTTAATGCAAGAAATGTTTCAAAAATACTTCAATGATATACACTTTCGCTTTCCGAAACACAAGATTAACAACAAGCACTTCCTTTCGATTCAATCAAAAACAAACAATTTTGTAATCTATTGCTTGGCAACTGAACTAAAGTGACCTTCAAAGCATCTACTCGATTCAACACTGATGAAAATAAATTTATACCAAAGAACCAAAAGTGACTTGCAAAAGATGTCTAGACGCAAAAGAACTCTTTAAACAAAGGTAATTGATCTCTAAAGAGCAGACCAATGAGTGAATGAAGGGTGACCTAGAAACCCTAGGAACCCTAGAAAGCAAATCAGATCCAAACACACTTAAACCAGATCAAGAGGCAATTGCAGTCAAACAAAAATTTCAAGCAAGACAATGACACTGTAATCACATTGACAAACCACTGCTAGAAGGCAAAAACTGAAATCAAGGAGAAAAACTCTAATTTTCTTAAACTTATGGGATCGTCTCACCTATCAAGGAAAAACTAGCGATAATCGCTACTATAATCAAAACATCCGCGATGTCACCGCAACTGTCAGGGAGAAAACCGTGATGGTCGAGAAAGATGAGATAAAACCAAAAAATCGTCAAGATCAGCAAAAAACCAAGAACCTTCAAGCAATTACCAGTAAGTGAAAAGTTACAGATAAACAAACAAGCCTAAAAACAGATGGTTGGTCAAACTCAACACAAAAGCAGGATGAAGGATTGAATGGAAAGGATCATAGCTTCCCCAGCAAATTCACCATTTTGTTCTCTAGGTAAATCCTCTATGTGGATAGAGACGGTCCCTCTATCCCAATGAGTGGGTCTAGCAACCTAAGTGACAATCTACCAAACACTCTCCTAAGTTGCAATTGAAAAGAGAGACGAAGAAGATGGCCTACCTCGTTCTGATGCTATCTCAATATCCTTTGTTAAAGACCTTGAATCACTTGCGTCACAAGCTCATTCTTGCTATTCTCAGGGTTTATGCACCTGCACAAGAGATCAGGATGCAACAAGGCATGCAAATACAAATAGCATATTCAAAAGTAACCTACTTAACTGATCAAGAAATGTTAAGTTAAATGATACATGAGCATACACATTTAGAGAAAATCAACTAGAAGTTGTATATTAATAGAAAATAAGGGGAAGCATACAACCAAGCCTTGATGTTGATAGGTTTTCCTTGAATGAATATCCAAGTCCAAGCTAAGCTCTCCAAGCACTCCTTATCCAAGCCAAATGAGTAGCATATAGGCATAATCTTAGCATAAGGGTGCAAATTTACATAGACCAAACCATTTGGGAATGGAAGAGGATGAATAAATAGGCTGGGAAAGGGAGTTGGGATATCTCCAAAGATAGCAGTAGGCTCTTATCTCAAGGAGGTAGCTCATAGGGATAAGACCAAGAGGCCAAGTTGGGAGAATTCGACCTCATCTATGTCGAACAACCTCCAGCTCGCCGCTCTAGAAGCTTCTAGATCACAAAGCTTTTCATCCTCTTTGGGAAAATTTCCTTTTTGGGGTCATCGTGGGTATACAAGTGAACAGAGTGATGCCAACACGGGTCGAGTATGATGCAATAGGCAATCATCATTATTTTTAGTCTCATAAGGGCGATGATTCTCAAATTAGGGTTTTAGAGCTATTTCATTCAGGTGAAGCTCAAGGCATTTTCCAATCAATGTCTTAGGAAGGATCTGAGCTGCATATATGAATGAGTACACTGCATGATGGTCATGTTTCGGGCACTTCGGGGTATGTTGTGGGGAAGTGCAGGAGGTGTGACAAAATACTATGTAACAAGAGTTTTTTTTTTGTTAATAAATATAGTTATTAATTGTATTACTTTATTTATTTTTATTTGACAAAGTAAAATGTTTACGTATCATAACATGACAAGACAACACCTCTTCCATATTGGGCTAGAGCACCTCACAGCGTAATAATTAATTCGAACTATACCCTTTAAATAGAGACTTTATAAACAACTTATTATTGAATAAAGCAAAATATCCTACAAAATATTTAATAAATGACTATTAAATATTTTAGTTTTACATGTTTTAAATGAAAATTTTAATTAAAGTGAAATTATTTTTACATTCTTAAAAAATAATTAGAAATTTTTGAATGATTGTATACCTTTTAAACAGAACCTCTATAAACTTTTAGTATACAAAATATTATTGAATAATACAAAAATTCCCATAAATATCTAATAAATGTGATTAATGCATTCAAAAACCAAATATGGTAAGTGTGTTATTTCAGTTTTTCTTTATGGTGGGGATAGTGATGTTGTATCTGTGGATGGTGATGTTTGTATCTAGAAAATACTATACAACGTGACACATGCCACATGCCACATGGAATGTGAAGTGGATTTAAATGTTAATGTCCCATGGACCACCAACATTACAAAACTTAGGTCAGTATAATAATGAATCTTCCACGATGTAACAAATCATGAAATTTCTGGCAGATTCTTCGAAGCAGCTCCGGACAAAGCGAATTTGAATTCATTATTGCTTTTGCTCGTAGTGTAAGCCATCATGAAACTTCCAGCGAATGCTTGAAAACTACTTAACAATGAAAGTTTGTTTATTGCCTTTACTCCATGTGTCTCTGTGGTGTAAACAATCATAGAAAATTGTAGAGGATTCGTTTAAAAAAAAAAGATTACGACTTCTTGCTAAGTTACCCACATTAACACTCTTAACATTATCATTTCATATTTTTAACGACTTCTTGCTAAGTTACCCATGTTAATAAAACTGACATTATCATTTCGCCCTTCAAGTTTAGTCTAGCTAACCTTACCCACCACGTTAACACTCCTAACATTATCATTTCACCCTTCAATTTCAGACCAACTACCCTTACCCACCATCTGAAACAGGAAAAAAAATGTTGAAACTTGAAAGGTGGACCCACAGCTACAACTCTACGTTCACGAAAGTCACAATCAAAGGAAAACTGGTTCACGAATGTCATGATTAAAGAGAAACTCTGACATATCTTTGTTATGGTTTACAGAAGTGCACACCAATCTAAGCGAGTCAAACATGCAGAAGATATTTAACACACTGCAACTATACAAGAAATAATGTAAACTTTGAAATGGGAACTATAAACTCAAAACGGGAACTCTGGCGAAAAAACCCCATAAAACATCAAAAACAGTGATAAAAACGAAAAGTGTTGATGCTGGAATAACACCTTTTTTTGCTAGGGTAAATTTTCAACATGTTTTAAAAATGGCGGTGAAACCAATTTTTTGTGCAAAAACTGTCCAAAAAACACCCTTAAAACAAAGTGTTGATGTTCGAATAACACCTTTTTTTTTTCAATGGTAAATTTTGTGCAAAAAACACCCTCAAAACAAAAAGTGTTGACGTTAGGATAACAATATTTTTTTCAAGGGTAAAATTTCAACATTTCGAAATAACAGTGTAAAATATTTTATCATGACCCCGAAAAACATTAAAATTTCAAAAAAAATAATGAAAACATAAAATTAAATTAAAAATTAAAACAATGAAAAAACACAAAAAAAAAAAAAAAAAGTTTAAAAAAAAATAACAATACATCAAATAAAAATAAAAAACAAAAAAATCAAATATCTATATATATATATATAAGAAGACAAAAAAAAAAAGATCAAACATATAAAAAAAATAAATAAATAAATAAATAATAACAATAATAATAAATCATAAAAATGTAAATAAAACAAAACAAAACAAAATTAACTTATAAAAGATAAGAATTAAAAAACTTAAAAATTATAAACAAATAACTAGTGAAAAAAAAAACATATTTAAAAAAAATGAAATATATATATATATATATAAACCATAAACCAAAAAAAAAAAAAAAAAATTGGCAAAAATAAAAAATAAACTATAGAATTGAGTAGGCAAAAATAGAAAAAAATTTAAAAAACTAAAAAACAAAAATGAAAATTAAAAAAAAAAAAAAAAAACTAGATTTTTAAAAAAATAGAAAATTAACAAAAATAAATAAAAACTACTAAAAGTAAGATTAAAATGTTGATTACTTAAAATATATATATAAACAAAAATAAAATTAAAAAAAATAATAATAAATAAATAAATTTATCTCATAAACCATAAAATAATTTGGTTAAAAAAATAAAAAAAAATAATAATAATAAAATTAAAACAAACTAGATTAAAAAAATAGAAAATTAACAAACAAACAAAAAATTTAAAAACTAGTAAAATTAATATTAAAAACATTTTAAAAAAAACCAAAAAAAGAAAAGAAAACTTTAAACATATATGTGTCTTTTCAAATTAAAAATAAAAATAAAAAATAAAAAAACATTTAAAGTTTATAAAAGGATATGTATTTTTTATTAAGCTTACATTTTTTATTTTTCAAAAAAAAAAAAAAGAGATTAGTAAAAAAACTTAAACCATTTTTTTTATTATTTAAAATATATATATATATATATATAAACAATTTTTTTTTATTTATAACCCAAAAAAAAGAGAGAGGGGTTAGTAGAAAACTTAAACAAATTTTTTTATTTAAAAAATAATAATAAAATATTAAAAAAAAATTATATATATATATATATATATATATATATATATATATAAAATAATAATAAAAAATAAAAAAATCACCACCCGTGGTGGTGCGGCCCTGGGCGGAGGGCCTGCCAGAATCGCCCCTCCACCCAGGGCCGCGCCACCATGGGTGGCGAAGTAAATTTTATATATATATATATATATATATATATATATATATATGGAGTTGTCTTTAGTGCGACTTTTTGGAAGCTTTTACGGTGAGTTTTTCTAGTGTAATTTCTCTAAATTCCGGCAGTAATTTATTGAAATCACAAGCTTGATGGGTAATCTTGTGCAATCAAAGTGCCCTAGGGGTTTTCTAGGGTGTTGAATCCATATATACAATCAAAAAACTAATTTAAATAACACAAATCAAGATTTCACCTCAATTTTTTCCACCAGATTCTATCACCGCAAAGTCCAAAAAGTCGCACTAAAGACAACTCCTATATATATATATATAATTGTTTAAATTCTTTTTTTAATTTTTTAATAATTTTTTTAATTAAAAAATAAATAAAATAAATAAATTTCAAAATAAATAAATAATTGTTTTAAAATAAAAATTAAATTTTTTTAATTTTTAATTTTTTTCTTTTTAAATAAAAAATGTAAGCTTAATAAAAAATAATTGTTTTTTTCTTAAAATCAAAAATACATATTTCTTTATAAACTTTAAATGTTGTTTATTTTTTTTTTTTTTAATTTGAAAAGACATTTATATTTTTAAAATTTTCATACTTTTTTTGTTTTGTTTTTTTAATAATGTGAGTTTATTTTTGTTTTTTAGTTTTTGTTTAAATGTTTTTAATATTAATTTTACTAGTTTTTTTTTTGTTAATTTTCTATTTTTTCTTAATCTAGTTTGTTTTTATTTTTATTTTTTTTCCTAGCTTTTGTTAAGGGTTTTTTTAATTTTTCTATTTTTACTTACTTAATTTTATAAAAAATATATATAAAAAAAAAAAAAATATATATATATATATATATTGTTTATTTTTTCCAAATTCTTTTATGGTTTATGAGATAATTTTTTTTTTATCTTTTTTTATATATTTTATATATTTGTTTTTTTTAAGTAATCAACATTTAAAAAAAAGAAAAATAAAACAACTTGAAAATTTGTTAAGTAATCATAATTTAAAAAAAAAAAAAATGGACATAATAAATTTTGAAGTGTGAAAAACAAGTCCTCTAAAAGAAAAAGGTATGTTGCATCAACACGTTTCAAAATCAACATGAAAATCGCTAACTTTTAAAAACAAATATTTATATTTGATACATAAGAAAATTTAAAGTGTCAAAAATATGCTCCCAAAAAAAAGAAGTGTATTCTGCATCACCACGTTTCAAAATCGGGTCACGTTTTTACTACCCCTACGAAACGGGTAATCGTATCGGTTATTTAAAATGCCAAAAAATATGCTCTAAAAATAATATGTGTGTTGTGCATCACCCCTTTTCAAAATCGGGTCAATTTTTTGCTATCCCTATGAAACGAGTAACAGTATCAGTTCACGTTTCAAAGTTTATGTTGTTAAGAGACCCCAGCATAGAATTCCATGTCTATTTTTTAAAATAAATCATAAGAACTTTACAAACAGAGAACGAAGGGGAAATAACCTTGAATTGGAAGGAACTGAATATTGGCCTTTGCCAATTGATTTGACGAATCATCATCAGTCAAATTTTCAACCGTTGTGTCCACAAATTTGAAAATGGGCATTAAATGGGATCACCATGCCAAGCCCAAACAATGTCTTTGAGGCTAGGTCTAAGCTTTTCTTCATAGAATTTCTCATAGTCTAGTGTGTCGCCACTGACTTTTTTCAACTCCACCACAAATAGAGTAGTTACCTCAAATATCTCTGCAACAATAGATAGTTGCCCTTTCCTACGTCCCACAAACCCTTGCATCTTCACCTTGTAATCTTCCTTCTTCACGTTGAAATTTTCAAGCTTAGTTATTTCCTCGAACTTTGAGATGATATTGGCAACGGGCTGAGTAGATGTGAAGCATTTATCATGTTTTAGTTGTTTCTCTTCAAACAAATATGATAGATCAAAGCCTCGTGAAAGAGAAATGATATCAAATGCATTTAAGCTTGAAGGCTTCTTTTTTGTGCTCTTAGTGGAGGCATTCAACACCAAACCCACATCATCAAGATTGTTACCGTTATCATTGTCTTTTGTATCAAGTTCACAGATTTGAAATCCTTCATTGTTTTCTGAAAGAAAACCATTGTTGTATGTCGAATTTGCTTCTGAAAGGATATTGAAAGAACACTGCAATAACCTCATCAAACATCTTAGCCTTGGTTAACAAATCAATCAGCATATCCAAGACCATTGAATCTGATATTGATTCACCAAATACTGAACAGTTTCCAACACTAAATTCTTACCCTTCTCCATCACAAGGCGCTGAAGCAAAGCTTGGGCATAAGCTCACATTCTGCTTCTTCTCACGATATCGATTGTAACACAATATGATTCAACTATGTGTTGAAACCCTAGTTGTTTTCCTACCCATAGAAAAAACTCCAGAGCAACTCGTGGTTCATCCCTATATCTTAACAGCACTGTGATGGCTCTGGAAGACGTCAATCTAGTACCATTTTTTTTAGCATATTCCACTGATGGGACTTTATTTAAAGGATATTGAAAGAACAATTACAATTTTGTGATGGATGTAAAGTGAGACTTACAGTTTTATAGTGAACGTAAGGATTTCTGAGTGCGATTTGGAGCATTTTCCTCATTGTCTACAACATCCTACACCTAATGCTCCAGTGGCGCCACTGCATGTAGAGAATGGTGCCACTGTTAAACTGAATCAGTCAAAATTTGAACAGATGTCATCTAATCCAACGACAGATGTCAAAGGGAGATGAAAAGGGTGGACAAAACTGGAAAGTGAACTAATTCAAAAAGAATGCCTATCGGCATAAATATCCCAATATTAGAGAAAAATAAAATTAATAATATAATATTAATATTTTATAACTAAATCCATATAAATATTAAAACATAATATAATATTAGACTTTGTAAGACATTAGTTGATAGACTTTCCAATATCCAATAATCAAGACACTGGTAAGGAAAGACACTTTTGAAGGTCATCATGAGATAGTTTACTTATAGCATTTGAGGTTCATGGACCACTTTTGAAGGTTGTCATGAGATATTTTACTTATAGCATTTGAGGTTCATGGACCACCTAAGGCATGGTAAGTTGGTTAACATGCCATTCTTCCATTGGAAAACACTTTAAGGCATGGCCACTCTCATTTATGGGTCCAACCACCCTAGGGCCACCCTCTCACATCATGGCATTAGAAAATTACTAGTCGAGCATGCTCTGTACAAGGTAGGCCATGTGTGCAGTGACATAGAAATGGTGTGAATCGAAGAAGCAATTGTTCCAACTCCACATGAAGTTGCAACTTCTACAACTCCACTTGCAAAGATTCTTACTATAAATTTGGAGGTTACGACTGCTACAACTTCAAAGGTCGAGAGTATTGCAACTTTGGACATTGAAATTGATGAGACTTTTGAAGTTGATGAATACCTTGTTGCCACTCTCAAAGAAGAAGAGATCATTGTTGTAACTCATGTGGTGTAAATAGACCCTATTGTAGCTCCACAGCAAGAAGAAGGTAGTCATGATAGTGATGTGGAGATTATTGGAAGCAAGGAGCCAATGAAGAAGCTAAGGTGGATTAAAAAGAGACCTACATAAGTGAAAACACCAAAGGGGAAGAGAACATGATACTCTAGAGAGCCAACCCTAGTTACTACGGCTCAAGAAAAACAAGAAAAAACCCATACTATCACATAAGGACCAGCAGGGGTGGAGAAATATTTTTTGCAACACGAGGAAGAAACCTTTATTCACTCTAAAAGAAGTTTTCACTTTTCATTCTAAAAGAGTTTTGCACCTCAAAACATTTGATCCCTCTCGACGCTTGGTAGATCTAGAGTTAAGATGGATCTAAGTAGGTTTAATTATTAATAATTGATAATTATAATTATTAAATTTCTTTTATTTTTATTTTTATGTAATTTGACCGAGCCAAAATGTTTTAATTAATAATTATGGTTATTAATTTTTATTTTTTTTCAATTGTATTTTAATTTTAATTTTATTGTTATGTAATTTGATAGAGACAAGCCCACGGGGGTTTGGATTGACGGTGAATGGGTGCGTTGTTAAGGCACTCCTTGCGATAGGTCACCGGTTCAAATCTCCCGTGGGTACGTAGGTTAGTCTTAATATAGAAAAAAAAAAAAAAAAAAAATTGATAGAGACAAAATGTTTACATAACATCACATAACATAACCTTACAATATCTCTTCCATATTGGGCTGGAGAGTGTCTCTCGGCTCAATAACCCATTAAATTAACAAACATCTCAACTTATACCATCTCAATTGAATTTTTATGCCATTACTAATTTTCACATAAATATATGTATTATATCTATAATTACAAATTATTTCAACCATCTAAAACAATCATTTTTAACACATACTCATCTTTAATTAAGTTTGTGTGTGATTATCCATAAATAGCAACTAAAAAATCCATGACACTCCCTAAACCCGTAAATGTTTAAAAGATAAACATATGAAAGGGTGTCGTTTTTCACATTTACATAATTTTTGTATTTGGGGTAAGTTATATTGTATTTGGTTTTTGGTCAAAAAATTTGAATTGAGTTAAAACCAAAATACAAAATAGTGATAAAATTTGTCTAATGTTTTCATAAATTTGTATTAAACAAACTTTTGAAAATCATTTTTTTTACAATAAAATTTATATTTTTTATTGGTTATGAATATAGATTTAACAATTTTTAAGGGGTTTAAATTATATTTGTTAAAAAAATAATAATAAAATTCAAAAAAACCTTTATAATTACACTTGTACTATAATGATAGCAATCTGTATCAAATATTTTATTGTAATGTACCATCAAATCTTTACCAATCTTGGTTTATATAATGGAACATGTTATTGTAGGGAAAGATTAGAGGTAGATGTGACGGGTCCCCCAGCGCCAGCGACCCAATCCGGGAACCCTCACTCCTCTCGTCAGCCAATGGGCCCCACCAAGCACCTCATCCTCCGCCACCCTCCTCCCCTACCCACACCCTCTACCACAATCCCCTGCCCCGGCGTCCTGTTCGGTTCCCCATTAAATGTGGTCGGGAAACATTAAACCCTTTTGATTTTGAACCATTTTGCTGCAAATTAAGCACATTTGGACCCTTATCCACCTTTGGTGCCTACGCAAATCCGTCTTGGTTCAACTGACAGAGCTCTCAGCTGGAAATTGTAGCATTTCACACCTCCCCTATGCCCCGATAGATCCCCTGCGATTTTGGTATGCGTCCTCCTCCCCTCCCCTGAAATTGCAGTGTCTAACAGGGAACTATTAAACATTATTTTTATTTGGTTTAAATGTGACAATTGTTTTTATCATGTAGTTTCTGCTCCAAGAAAAGCAAGGTCCACTCTATAATCCAACATGGATTAGCATTGGATGATGATATGTGTAACCTGATAATGCTAATAAAATAAAAATAAATAAAAGAAACATTTTTAGAGATTAAAGGGACAATTGTTTTTAATGGAATTCAGCAATCTTAATGATATATAGAACCTTCGAAATTCTATTAAATACAACAATGGTCTGACCATGACTCTCTTCAAGTAACAGTACTTTGGCTGAATGACTGACAAATTATATTTCATCGGGCGATGCATCCCTAAATCAATTCCATTTCCCTTGGAAAAATGACATCATTACTTGATTCCAATATTGTGTCATTTGCTCCAATTTTATTCCCGAGGGGTTGGTGAATGAGTTAAGAAATCACTTTCCTTTCCCTAGAAAGAATTTGGATTTAGGTTTTAAATATTTGAGTTTTCACCTTAAACCTAACTATTATAAATTATTTGATTAGATATCGATTTAAGCCCACATCTCATTATGGGTGTATAGATTTCTATCTAAGGGTGCTCTAGAAAGTATTCATACGTATTGGACTTATATTTCTTGTTCCCTATCAAAGTGATATTTTGAACAAGGTCCCTGTTGGATCATCCTTTCCTCAATCAAGGAGAAGTTGTCAAAGTGTTATTAAACATTATTATCTCTTTACTGCATTAACCAATAGAATTTACAGCATACAATATCCACCAATCACTCTTTAGCTCTGAACTTTGAGTTGTTGCCTCCAGAATCAAGAGTTTTTCTTGTGCTTGGTTGACTAGTTTCATCCATAGTTATAGACAAGAGGTGCACGTTATTTGGGTTTAATGCGACAACTGTATGGTTAATTCACCTTTCTTTGCCCAGTTCCATTTCACTCCGCCTCACCCAAAGAAGGACTTAGACATTTACAGAACCGCTCAACTTCAAGGTCACCCTATATACATACGGAAGACTAGGAAGCATCATGGAAAGTAGAGTTTTATAGACTTTACTTGTGCTTGGTTGACTAGTTGCAGACCCTTGTTCATCTGTTGCTTGCTTGACAGTCTTTGACAACATCAATACCCAGCTTAGGCTTCTTCTCAATTGTGAGTTACATAGAAGTGTGAAACCTTTTCTCCAAATCCCCATCCTTCTCTCAACCATTTCTCTTACCTTGCCATCCTTGTGTCTCTAACCCTAATCTTATCTTACCTTGTCAGTTCCTAGTGTGAACTCACCTCAAGAATAAGATCTCATTCTCCTCATTCTACATAAATTTTTGAAAAGGGTTCCATTTCCTTAAATAAAGAAACTTTGAACCCTGAAATAGTATCATTTAGTTCGAGACTCATTTGTGAGACTAAAATGTAGATGTTAGGCCTCACATGTGTGCTCGACATGTTTTATGCATTGTTTTATCCTGCCCTTATATTATTTCTTATCGTCATTGCCCCCTTTCTAAATTCCTCCTCTTTCAGCTTGCAGGGGTTCATTTCATTTCACCATATGGATAGATCCATTTCTTGCTCCACTCTTTATTCCTCCCTTCCATAATGTCAGTAGGTGCTCCTCACAATTCCTTTGACCATGACAGTTGAGTAAGTTTATCTATTGCTTAATCCACCCAAAACCTTCCAAATATTGGTAATCCCTATATTATTTCCCTATGCTTACCTCTACATCCTCATCCCCTTTTTCTGACTCTTTGACACACTCAATGTTCTGCATCAACCTACCTTTTTGTGTGAACTCTGTGTAAGTGATTATTACATCCACATCCTTGTCCTCTTTTCTCACTCTTCCATACATTCAACGGTCTGCATCAACCTACCCAACGTACTCTTGTTGTGTGAACTCTAATTGAAGGCCAAAGTGAAAAGTAAATTTCAAAATATATGCCCTTATCTTTCACTTTTCTTGCCCTACTTATTCACATCATGATTATGTAGCACCTGATATGAATTTCTCCTATGATTTACTATAATTACAACTTCATCTTGGACTCAAAATGATTGACATTTTCTTTTTTGAAAATTGGAATAAATCCCTCAGCCTTTGACTCAAAAAGATTGACATTTTCTTTTTTACAATCGGAATAACTCCCTCATCCTTTGTTATTCTAAAAATAAAATCAGATTGGTCATAAATGAAATCCTACGTTGGAAGGTCAACCGTTAAACTGGCTAGTTGGTTAGATAATGTATTCCTTTTGTCCTAATATGTGGAGGTTAAACTCTTCATCAAACTTAAAAAAAAAAAAAAAATGGACCATTTTTTCCTTTTATTTATTTCCATCACTTAGCCAAAAATGCCAAAAATTATTTATTCCTAGTGTCATTGTTTTTTCTGGAATTTAGTAAAAGACATTAAGCAGGGTTATAGGCTTCCAGCTTTAGGGATGAACCTGATCAGTCTTTATTGATATAGTCTCTGAGGGACTGCTTCTGTAAGGAATCCTTGTAACACTGAAGTGACTTGTATCCTAATTTATGTTCCTCAACTGGGTACCTTGGCTTGGTAGTGGCCATGCAGTGTGACCATGTCTGATTTTTTTGTGAATTAAGAGCATATTGATCTTCATATCTAGATAAATTTTTGAAGGTCTCCTTGATTAAGTGGAAGATCCTTGATCATACTCGTTATTGGGAATTTCGTTTTGATTCAAAAAGTTCTTGGTCAGGCTGAATCCAAGTCCACCATTATACCATATGCATCTTTGATTTCCACTGGACTGTTTTCCAATTCCTCGGGGTCACTGCTACTGAAGGGCCATGTCTACCCAGCTTGACCAGACTGATTTAAATTAAGGGGCAGTTTAAGAAGGTATGAGAGTTATCCTCCTTTTCCTCTAAGAGTCTAAATTTTTAAACATTCAGAACATTTGGATAGACCCTCGAAATCCCTCCTTTTTAGTTTCAATTGGGCTAAACTTTTGTCCCTTCTCTAGTGTGGTTTTATTGGTTTGGAAAAGGGTGAGGGTTTAAGTCCTGCTAGCTCGTGGATACTTTGCAGGGAAACACAACAGTGGTTGGGTACTTTTGCAAGTATCGGGAAACTCTGGCATATTAGTTACCCTCCACTTATTCTTTTCTTACCTGAAGTGTGATTGGCTTTAATTGTTCTAATGTATCCCCCAGTAATGTGAAACTTAAGCATCTTAGCCTCAGCCCCCAATCATGATAATAGAAACAATGAGGCCAATTGAAATAATATGTAAGAGACACAAAAGTTTAATCCAAGCATTCCAATCCTCCCAGGCTGAAGCTCAGAATATTGCCTCTCATCTTGTAGTGGTTTATGATTGGGATTCATGCAGAGTTGTAATGATAACTGATCATCATAGGTGATCTTAATAGGATCTCACGTATTCATAACTTGATGTGGTTTTTTGATTAGTACTTGTTTCTCAATTTGGTTGAGAATCCTCAAAGAAATCTCAAGTTTTCTTGTTAGATCATACCTTCTTTGGGTTTGGGTGTTTTTCCATGTTGTAATATTGAGGTATTGGATTCTTGGATGCCCTCATTGCTCTACAGATCCTGACATTATTTTTGAGTCTTTGTGTGCTCTTGTTTACCCTCTTAATTAGGTTCAAAATCATATTTCTTTTTACCATAGCTTACTTTTGCACTTTCAAGTGCTCTTTCATTTTTTGTTCATTATTGATGTTAGTTTGGATGTGTCCTTCAATTTAGATGAAGTTTATAATACTTGGATGCCTGAGTGACAATTGAGAAAGTGTAAGGTTTCTTTCATTGTTTGGAAAAGGAAAAATATATATTTCCCTACTTTACATAGCATCCATTGAACCAAAAGATTTGCATCTATCATACAACTTACATTTTTTGGATTGTGTTTGAGTTATTTTATGCACAATAATTACCATTACAACTTTTCTTATGTTATTACTCTAACCTTAGTGCCACTTCTGATAACTAGTAATTTTATTGTATATATTTCTCTTCTATATCCTCGTTTATTATTGGCACTACAGGTTGTTTAATGTTAAAATTTATATTCCTAATTATAATATCATGTTATTGTTATCTTATTTTTCAGCTATTGTAACAATAAAAATGGTTCAAAAGTGGATAATGTGCATTGAGGTCTCTTGTTATCCTAATCTAGGATGAGCAGTCGTTCAATTTGTTCTTTACAATAGTGCAACCAAACATGTATTGCATATAAAGAAATAAGTGTAGGGAAACACTACAAACAACGAGGCATACTGCAGTGCCCTTGTCGAAGGGACGAAAGAGGAAACAAATATTGGTGTCAATGATATCACCATACTCACAAATTCAGATTTAATTTGCAACCAGATGAATGGCACATATCAAGTTTGGAAGGACAATCAAAAGCCACTTTACAAGGAAGCCAAAAACTGGAGTTATAAATTTCAATCTTTTAACATAAAATACCATGTAGATATAAAAAGAATGTCCACTCAACTACTGTGTGGAGTTGTGAATGATGACATAGGATCATCATCTTGTTGGCATTATGATGCATGTGTTGTACTTGATGGCAACCCACTTGTAGTAGAACAAGTATATGGAAACTAGATGAATCTATAGGTCAGAGGTGACAGAATGATGGAAGAGAATAATGGTCAAAGGTTTGATACAGGGAGATTGTTAGTGTGTGTTGTCCTTGATATTTGATGAATGAACTAATTGTGACAAAATGCAGGGCAGTTCAAAGAAATCAGTTCAAAAGTGATGTATGATGGAAAATCACATTATAATAGGTCAAATCAGAGGTAACAGGGCAATGGAATAGAAGAACAGGATGTTGGAAGAAAGGACTACAAATCAGAATCAAGAAGTTGAAGAAAAAGGATGTTTTCAGGTATGTTAAGTTGTATACATGGGTTCACTATACAAAAAGAGCGTATACACGCGGGTTCACTTTACAAAAAGATCATCTACGTATGCATGCACTTTCACAAGAGGAAAAGTGTGTATGGGATGAAAAATAAGGAAATTAAGGTGAATGAACACCAAGGGTCAATACCATGGTATTAACCCACAATATTGAGCGGAGTAATGGTTATTTGATCTCGACTAAGAATACCACAAGTTCTAAGTGTTGTTTTGGTTTGAGGTGTTGAGAAAGGCTAAAACTATATAAAGAGGATAAGATCAAAGGGCTAAGAGCACAAGTAAGGAATATATTATGAAGTTTTAGATCAAAAGAAATTATGCATGTTATGGGTTTCTGATGCTTTGCTTGATCTGGACTAAGTATGCACCTGAGTTTTTGATGATGGATGAGATCTAATCATGGATCAGGATCATAATGACTTATCATTATGAGATATGATAATGGATAGGTTAGATCTGAGTGCTAACAAATGTTTTGTGCATTAAATTCTATGATATGGGTATATCTGAAGATTGGAATAGCTGCGAAGTTATGATTTTTTATTTGCAGATATGTACGTTGGTTCGCCTTGGTGAAGGTGTGTATACACGCTGGTTTGGCACTTCCAAGTAGCGTATGCAAAACAAAATCCTATTGTTTAGATATGACTAATCTATCTGATCAGTGATGTTGTTTTACTATTGTCTATCAATGATATCTTCTTAGATCTGAAAGTAGAACTGAATGCATCAGGAGATTGAGTCTAATTGATTGATTGATTAAGTGAGAAGGGTGATCTTTGCTTTTGTTTGTTTAGATATATGTAATTTGACAGTAGATCTTCAGATTGTTACTGGTTGGTACAGTTTTGATTCAGAGGTTTTTATGATTCAGTAATTTTGGAGGTATACACAGGTTTTGTTAAAGGAAGTAGCATATACATGCAGGTTGGCTTCATTGAAGTAGCGTATACATTCTGACACATGATTTTTGAGGTTACAGTTGGTTTTGGTTGTTGATGCAGTGTTCTGGGTTCAGATCTGTGTACTGGTTACAGTGATCTGTTTGTTCCAGTTGATTGGTTGAATTTTGATTAAGGTTTGAATGAATGGTTGATTCAGTTGTGTCATAGTTTTAGTGATTGATTGATTCAATTATGGTTGATTCAGAGATTGATGTTCGGGCTTCATTTATATCAGAGATTGATGATTGGGTTTCAATGATTGGTTGATGTAGATGTATTTGTTGGATGTATTAAAGGGGTGATTGATTTTGAGCTTCAATGTTACTAATGGGTCTAGTGTGAAAATTTGATGAAATGTGGCCTTCATATTATGTTGTTGTGTACCAGGAGTATCCAGTCTGAAAATTTATGGAACATGGTCCCTGGAGGATACTGAGGGTTGAAGCCTTTAGTGAGGTAGTCAAAGCTTCCTGTCAATAGTAGCTGGTGATTAGATCAGGGGGTTGGAGCTCCCTTCCAGTAGCAGCTGTAGAATGATTGAAGGTTGGAACCTTTTGTAGGCCGGTGCCTATGTACTGGTAAACATATCGGCTAGTACAAGAGCTAAGGGGTTGTAGCTCCCTTCCAGTAGCAGCTGGAGAACGAGAGAAGGTTGTAGCCTTCTACAGGTGGGTGTCTATGTATTGGTATGAGTCTGCACCAGTACAAGATTGTAAAAATCTTATTCTTTATATTAAAAAGACGACAGAGACAACAGCAGTAGGTGGTTTTCTCCCACATTGGGTTTCCACCTCAAATCTTGGTGTTCATGTGTGTTTCTTATGTGTGATGGTTTATTTTGTTATTACTGCACATGGTTACTATTTTAATAAAGTACTGATGCACTAATTAAATATCAACATATGATGAATTAATTGAATCACAAGTTCACTGGATATATGTTGGTTTCCTTAAGAACAATTGCGTGCACACGCGAGTTCCCTTCACTATAGTAGTGTATATAAATCTGATTATGAAATGAAAATTTTATTGAATTATAAATATTGATTCACCCCCCCCCCCTAGTATTATTCCCAACAATTGGTATCAGAGCAAGTCCTTTGGCAGAAGCATGATCGCTTGAAGGAGATCCATAGAAATAATGGGAAAGAAGCTAAAGAATAAAGTGCCACAGAAGAAGAAGACATCTCAAAGGAATAGTAACATCAGGAGAGACAATTGGCTATTAGGTGGAAGTAAGTATTCAAATTTATAATCACCTCGAATTGAAGATGATCACACAAAAGAATTATTAGGTACAAACTTTTTTGTATTCTGGTGATACACTTCTTTGTTCATGCAATATTGATGATAATGAAAGTGACAGTGAATCAACTGAATTTTCTCTTATGGGTGAAAGTGAAATAAATATAGAGGCAGAAGTTAAAAGGCTCACAAACAAAATTAGAGGTCAACAAGATCTATTGGACAAAAGGGAGTGTACCTACAAAGAAGGGATTACAAGGTTAAAAGCATAGTTAGAGGAAGGAAACAAAGTAAGGAAACAGTATAAGGAAAAGGAAGTTCAATGTCAAAGGTTGCAAGATGAAGTGAAATCATTGAGAAATTAAGGAAATGAAAAGGATAAAATAATCAAGAAACTTAAAGATAGATCCAGGTACTATGAAAGTCTTGAAGTTGAAGTCGTCTCTCTAAAACAAGATCTTGAAAATTCAAATAAGAAGAATTAAGAACTATCTCAAGCAGATGAAGAACAAGAAAGTGAGATTCACAAATTAAGACAACAAGTTAAAGAAGGAATAAAGGTTGAAGAAATCATGAAGAAGCAATATCTGGAAAAGGAAGAGCAATATCAGGTTGAGGTAAATATCTTAAAAGGTAAATTAGAAGAAAAGGATAAACTATTACAATTTCAAGATAGTACTAAGCTTTTGTATAATATTCTTAGTAGTCAAAGGTCTCCTATCATCAAATATGGTCTTGGTTTTCATGAAACTGTTGAAGGTGAATCTAGCTCACAAGATGAGGCAAGTAACTCTAATGCAAAATCTGAAATGCTCGACAAGGAGATAAGAGGTCAACCCCATCAACAACCAAGGAAAGAAAGTCTTCAAAGAAAATCGTTTACTCCTAACCATGGAAGTGTTAATCGATTCTTTCCTCTGCTGAATAGTGTTGAATGTTTTATATGTCATAATTTTGGACATGTTGCAACAAGATGCAAAGTAGAATGGTTCAAGCTAATAACCGTCACATAGAAATATCATCAGCTTCTAGGTACTTTAAGGGATATTGTTTTTCTTGAAATATGTTTGGTCACAAAGCCATTGATTGCTTTAGAAGGAATATGAAACATATAAGATGTTATTCTTGTAAAAAGTTTGGGCATAAAGCAAAAGAATGCAGGAGCAAATTCCGAACAACATACCAAAAGGAGCAAACATCATCACACTCCAAGGTATGGAAGAAGAAGGAATTACAGTCTAAAAAATGTGGCATAACTGACTATACAGACAGAACAGACTTAGGAGGAACTGAAAGTATGAAATTTCAGTGTTCTAATTATCATACGCGATTATCATGAATACAAGTCGCGTATATACATGGGTTAGAAGTTGCACGGCCGCATGTATGATGGTTTAATGAAGAGGCTGTGGGATAGACTCAGAGAAAAAGGGTTTAATATGGTTCAGACAATTATCAATTATCTTTTATGTCTAGATGATTGATGACTAAAGTCTGTGGATGTTACCTTAGAAGTGATTTTGATCCTCATAATTTGTTGATGACTTGATGTATAACTAGTTTATGATGATGCCTTGATGATTCTTACTGATATATGCAATGATTAGATCTGACAGTGAACAGTTGGCACAGGTCTAGGGGAGAATATGCTATGCTTCTAATAATGCATTGTTGGGATTATGTTTAGAAGTCTTTGGTACATAACGATGATTATGTTGTTGAAGTGTTTGAATGATACATCATGCTATGTTGCATTCATGAGTTTCCTATGATGAAATCTCATATGATACTTACATTGCTTGAGCCACATAGTTGTCATTCAGATCAAATTTATGGATTATTGTGGATGACTCTTTTTTATGATGCATACATATGGTATGTTGCTTACATTGTGATCTTCATAAGGATAAGGAGAAGAACAAAGCTTGAGTACACAACTTCATTATTTGATAAGTGTCATTTCTTTTATGTTGTTGTCATCATGCCTTCAGAGATGGATAAACTTCATATGGTGCAGTTATGGATGAGGATTCCTATAGTTCTTGTCTCTCACATGGTTGAGGTTTGCTGATGTTGTCAAGGAAGTTTGACAAATGACTATGAGTTCATGGTTTGCTAGATACATATTGTTAACTCTTTGATGGATACACATTATGCTGGATACATGGATGATTACCTAAGTTGCATATTGATAAATATTGTTGGTTGGCCAAGAGAATGATGTTATTGCACATCTCATGAAGACATAGCTATTTGAAGACATGGATATTTAGAGACATGGCTTAATTAGTCACATAATGATGATGACTTCTTAATTTATGATGATAGGTTTGATACTCACATATGTTGATCATCACTGTTGATGCTTATCAAATGTGGGATGTTCCCTAGTGATGATACATGGTTGATGTATTGAGGGTTCGTGTGGAAAGATCATGCAGTTCTTGATGATAATGTTATGATCATAGATTATGACTATGGTGTTTTCACATACATATGATATGATGTGAATGATTTTGTGTTACTGCTTGGAGATATGACATATGCTTAGTTGACTCATGGAAGGTTATGATAAGGCTCTTTCTACTAAGGAAACGGAGCAAGTTGATCTTGATGAGATGAAGAGGATGAGTTGATATCTATGTGCGGCATACTTTGTCACAGGTTGATGATATTTACATTGTCATATCTTGGGAACTGATGATGGACATAGGTTGTTGGTCTATGGTTATGGTGCAGATCATATATGGTGTATGATAGTTGTTGATGATTATCATGGTCTTGTTTAGATCTTTGGTCTTTGTTATAAATGTCAGGTATATGGTTTGATGTAAAGGTCATGTAAATACATATGATGTAATAATTGTCATATTCAGTCATGTATGAACTTTTCAAATCATGTCAAATATGTAATCCCATTTGGTTGAGTGGTTGAGTCATTTGGTATATCCCCACTTGGTTGGGAGATTGATGTGTATGAGTCATTGTTGATAGGAAGGTCATACTCACATAGTTGAGTTATAGAGTCATGTTATTCTTTTGGAAAATATTTTTTTGCAGACTCTGCATGTGCTCAGGGGGAGCATGGACGGTATAGTACATCTCAGCATGTACAAAGGGGGAATTTAATCAGAGAATTTAGCATGTGCCTATGGGGAGCATGACCAATGTTCATATTCAATTGTTCGGATATGGAAGTCTTCATTTAACATTGGTCAGACAACTCTTTTCCCTTGATGTCAAAGGGGGAGAGTAGATTGGTGTTTGGAGAGTTGGGTATGGAGAGTAGATTGATGTTTAGAAAAACTTGGTGTTATTTACAGGTTGTGGTGACCAAACACCAAAGTAGTGTCCATCAAGTCCAAAGGGGGAGATTGTTGGCATTATGATGCATGTGTTGTACTTGATGGCAACCCACTTGTAGCAGAACAAGTATATGGCAACTAGATGAATCTATAGGTTAGAGGTGACAGAATGATGGTAGATAATAAAGGTCAAAGTTCTGATACAGGGAGATTGTTAGTGTGTATTTGTCTTTGATATTTGATAAATGAACTAATTAATAAAAGTATAAACGGGATGTGAAAAAATGCGGGGCAGTTCAGAGAAATCAGTTAAGAAGTGATGTATGATGGAAAATCACATTACAACAGGTCAATTCAGAGGTAACATGACATTGGTACAGAAGAACAGGATGTTGGAACAAAGGACTACAGATCAGAATCAAGAAGTTGAAGCAAAAGGATGTTTTCAGGTATGTTAAGTTGTATACGTGGGTTCACTGTACAAAAAGAGCGTATACACATGGGTTCACTGTACAAAAAGAGCGTCTACGAATGCACGCACTTTCACAAGAGGAAAAGCAAGTATGGGATGAAAAATTAAGGAAATTAAGGTGAAAGAATACCAAGGGTCAATACCATGGTATTATCCCACAATATTGAGTGGAGTAATGGTTATTTGATCCCGACTAAGAATACCACAAGTTCTAAGTGTTGTTTTGGTATGAGGTATTGAGAAAGGCTAAAAATATAAGGAGGAGAAGATCAAAGGGCTAAGAGCACAAGTAATGAATATCTTATGAAGTGTTAGATCAAAATAAATTATGCATGTTATGGGTTTCTGATGCTTTGCTTGATCTGGACTAAGTATGCACCTGAGTGTTTGATGATGGATGAGATCTAATGATGGATCAGGATCATAATGACTTATCATTATGAGATCTAATAATGGATAGGCTAGATCTGAGTGCTAACAAATGTTTTGTGCTTTAAATGCTATGATATGGGTATATCTGAAGACTGGAATAGCTGTGAAGTTATAAGTTTTTATCTGCAGATCTATACGTTGGTTCGCCTTGGTGAAGGCATGTATACACGTTGGTTCGGCACTTCCAAGTAGCATATGCAAAAGAAAAGCCTATTGTTCAGAGATGACTGATCTATCTTATCAGTGTTGTTGTTTTACTGTTGTTTGTCAATGATGTCTTCTTAGATATGAAAGTAGAACTGAATGCATAAGGAGATTGAGTTTGATTGATTGATTGATTAAGTGAGAAGGGTGATATTTTTTTCTGTCTATTTAGATATCTGTAATTTGACAGTAGATCTTCATATTGTTACTAGTTCATACAGTTTTGATTCAGAGGTTTTTATGATTCAGTAATTTTGGAGGTATACACAGGTTTTGTTAAAGGAAGTAGCATATACATGCAATTTGGCTTCATTGAAGTAGCGTATACATTCTGACACATGATTTTTGAGGTTACAGTTGGTTCTGGTTGTTGATGCAGCTTTCTGAATTAATATTTGTGTACTAGTTACAGTGATCTGTCTATTCCAGTTGATTGGTTGAATTTTTATTAAGGTTTGAATGAATGGTTGATTCAGTTGTGTCATAGTTTCAATGATTCATTGATTCAGTTATGGTTGATTCGGATATTGATGGTTGGGCTTTAGTTATATCAGAGATTGATGATTGGGCTTCAATGATTAGTTGATGCAGAGGTATTTGTTGGGCATATTAGAGTGCCGATTGATTTTGAGCTTCAATGTTACTAATGGGTCCAGTGTGAAAATTTGATGAAACGTGGACTTCATATTATGTTGTTTTGTACCAGGAGTATCCATTCTGAAAATTTATGAAATGTGGTCCCTGGAGGATACTGAGGGTTGAAGCCTTTAGTGAGATAGTTGAAGCTTCCCTCCAGTAGTGGCTGGTTATTAGATCAAGGGGTTGGAGCTCCCTTCCAGTAGCAGTTGGAGAATGAGTGATGGTTGGAGCCTTCTGTAGGTCAGCGCTTACGTACTAGTAAACATGTCAGCTAGTACAAGAGCTAGGGGGTTGTAGATCCCTTCCAGTAGCAACTGGAGAATGAGAGAAGGTTGTAGCCTTCTGTAGGTGGGTGCCTGTGTACTAGTATGAGAATGCACCAATACAAGATTGTAAACATCTTATTCTTTATATTAAAAAGAAGACAGAGACAACAGCAGCAAGTGGTTTTTCTCCCGCATTGGGTTTCCACCTTAAATCTTGGTGTTCGTGTGTGTTTCTTATGTTTGATGGTTTATTATTTTATTAGTACACATGGTTATTGTTTAATGTTTAATAAAGTACTGATGCACTGATTAAAGATCAACATATGATGAATTAATTGAATCACAAGTTCACTGGATATACGTTAGTTGCCTTAAGAACAATTGCGTGCACACGCAATTTTCCTTCACTGTGGTAGAGTATATAAATATGATTATGAAATGAAAAATTTATTGAATTACAAATATTGATTCAACCCCCCCCCCCACTCTCAATATTATTTCGAACAATTGGTATCAGAGCAGGTCCTTTCACAGAAGCTTGATCACTTGAAGGAGATCCGTAAAAACAATGGGAAAGAAGCTAAAGAAGAAAGCACCTTAGAAGAAGAAGACATCTCAAAGGAACAGTAACAACAGGAGAGACAATTGGCTATTAGGTGGAAGTAAGTATTCAGATTTAGAATCACCTCAGATTGAAGATGATCACGCAAAATAATTATCAGGTACAAACTTTTGGTCTTCTGGTGATACACTTATTTGTTCATGCAATATTGATGATAATGAAAGTGACAGTGAATCAACTGAATTTTCTCTTATGGGTGAAAGTGAAAGAAATATAGAGGCAGAAGTTAAAAGGCTCACAGACAAAATTAGAGATCAACAAGATCTATTGGACAAAATGGAGTGTACCTGCAAAGAAGAGATTACAAGGTTAAAAGCTCAGTTAGAGGAAGGAAACAGTACAAGGAAAAGGAAGATCAATGTCAAAGGCTGCAAGATGAAGTGAAATAATTGAGAAATGAAGTAAATGAAAAGGATACACTAATCAAGAAACTTAAAGATAGATCCAGTTACTATGAAAGTCTTGAAGCTGACGTCATCTCTCTAAAAGAATATCTTGAAAATTCAAATAAGCAGAATGAAGAACTACCTCAAGCAGATGAAGAACAAGAAAATGAGATTCACAAATTAAGACAAGTTGAAGGAAGAAAGGTTGAAGAAATCATGAAGAAGCGATATCTAGAAAAGGAAGAGCAATATCAGGTTGAGGTAAATATCTTAAAAGGTAAATTAGAAGAAAAGGATAAATTGTTATGATTTCAAGATAGTACTAAGATTTTGGATAATATTCTTAGTATTCAAAGGTCTCCTATCATCAAATATGGTCTCGGTTTTCATGAAACTGTTGAAGGTAAATATATCTCACAAGATGAGGCAAGGAACTCTAATGCAAAATCTGAAATGCTCAACAAGGAGATAAGAGGTCAACCCCATCAACAACCAAGGAAAGAAAGTCTTCAAATAAAATCATTTACGCCTAACCATGGAAGTGTTAATCGATTCTTTCCTCTCATGAATAATGTTGAATGTTTTATATGTCATAATTTTGGGCATGGTTCAACGAGATGCAGAAGTAGAATGGTTCGAGCTAATAACTGTCACACAGAAAGAACATCAGCTTCCAGGTACTTTGAGGGATATTGTTTTCCTTGCAATATGTTTGGTCACAAATCCATTGATTGCTTTATAAGGAATATGAAACATATAATATGTTATGCTTGTAACAAGTTTGGGCATATAGCAAAAGAATGTAGGAGCAAACTCCGGTCAACATACCAAAAGGAGCAAACATCATCACACTCAAAGGTATGGAAGAAGAAGGAATTACAGTCTGAAAAATGTGGCATAACTCAGTATACAGACACAAAAGACTCAAGAGGAACTGAAAGTATGAAATTTCAGTATTCAAATTCTCATACGCAATTATCATGAATACATGTCGAGTATATACGCAAGTTAGAAGCTGCATAGTCGCGTATATGATGGTTTGATGAAGATGCAGTGGGACAGACTCAGAGAAAAAGGGTCTGATATGGTTCAGACAATTATCAATTATCTTTTCTGTCTAGATGATTGATGACTATAGTCTGTGGATGTTACTTAGAAGTGATTTTGATCCTCATAAGTTGTTGATGACTTGATGTATAACTAGTTGATTATGATGCCTTGATGATTCTTACTAATCTATGCAATTATCAAATCTGACAGTGAACAGTTGGCACAGGTCCAGGGGGAGAATACGTTATGCTTCTAACAATGCATTGTTGGAATTATGTTTAGAATTCTTTGGTACATAACGATGATTATGTTGTTGAAGTGTTTAAATGATACATCATGCTATGCTGCAGTCATGAGTTGCCTATAATGAAATCTCAGATGATACTTACATTGCTTGAGCCACATATTTGTTGTTCAGATCAGATTTATGGATGATTGTGGATGAATCTTTTTGATGATGCATACATATGGTATGTTGATGACATTGTGATCTTCATAAGGATAAGGAGAAGAACAAAGATTGAGTACACAAATTCATTATTTGATAAGTGTCATTTATTTTATGTTGCTATCATCATGCCTTCAAAGATTGATAAACTTTATATGGTACAGTTATGGATGAGGATTCCTATAGTTCTATGATTTCACGTGGTTGAAGTTTGTTGTTGTTGTCAAGGAAACTTGACAAATGACTCTGAGTTCATGTTTTGCTAGATACATATTTCTATCTCTTTGATGGATACACATTATGCTGGATACATGGATGATTACTTAAGTTGCATATTGATAAATATTGTTGGTTGGCCAAGAGAATGGTGTTATTGCACATCTCATGAAGACATAACTATTTGAAGACATGGATATTCAGAGACATGGCTTACTTAGTAACATAATGATGACGACTTCTTAATTTATGATGATAGGTTTGATACTCACATATGTTGATTATCATGGTTGATGCTTATCAAATGTGGGATGTTCCCTAGTGATGATAAATGGTTGATATATTGAGGGTTCTTGTGGAAAGATCATGCAGTTATTGATGATGATGTTATGATCATAGATGATGACTATGGTGTTTTCACATACATATGATATGATGTGAATGATTTTGTGTTACTGCTTGGGGATATGACATATGCTTAGTTGATTCATGGAAGGTTATGATAAGGCTCTTTCTACTAAGGAAATGGAGCAAGTTGATCTTGATCAAATCAAGAGGATGAGTTGATATCTATATGTGGCATACTTTGTCACAAGTTGATGTTATTTACATTGTCATATCTTGGGAACTGATGATGGACATAGGTTGTTGGTCTATGCTTATGGTGCAGATCATATATGGTGTATGATAGTTGTTGATTACTATCATGGTCTTGTTTATATCTTTGGTCTTTGTTATAAATGTCATGTATATGATTTTATGTAAAGGTCATGTAAAGACCTATGGTGTAATAATTGTCATATTTAGTCATGTATGGACTTTTTAGATCATGTCAAATATGTAATCCCACTTGGTTGAGTGGTTGAGTCATTTGGTATATCCCCACTTCGTTAGGAGATTGATGTATGTATGAATCATTGGTGATAGGAAGGTCATACTCACATAGTTGAGTTATAGAGTCATGTTATTCTTTTGGAAAATATTTTTTTGCAGACTCTACAAGCTCAGGGGGAGCATGGACAGTATAGTGCATATCAGCATGTACAAAGGGGGAATTTAATCAAAGAATTTAGCATGTGCCTAGGGGGAGCATGATCAATGTTCATATTTAGTTGTTCAGATATGGAAGTCTTCATTTAACATTGGTGAGTCAGCCCTTTGCCCTTGATGTCAAAGGGGAAGAGTAGATTGGTGTTTGGAGAGTTATGTTTGGAGAGTAGCTTGATGTTTAGAACAACTTGATGTTATTTACAGGTTGTGGTGACCAAACACCAAAGTAGTCGCCATCAAGTCCAAAGGGGGATATTGTTAGCATTATGATGCATGTGTTGTACTTGATGGCAACCCACTTGTAGCAGAACAAGTATATGGAAACTAGATGAATCTACAGGTCAGAGGTGACAGAATGATGGAAGAGAATAATGGTCAAAGGTTTGATACAGGGAGATTGTTAGTTTCTATTGTCCTTGATATTTGATGAATGAACTAATTGATAAAAGTATAAACAATATCTAACAAAATGATAAAAGTATAAATAATATGTGACAAAATGCAGGGCAGTTCATAAAAATCAGTTCAGAAGTGATGTATAATGGAAAATCACATTATAACAGGTCAATTCAAAGGTAACAGGGCAATGATACAGAAGAATAAGATGTTGGAAGAAAGGACTACATGTCAGAATCAAGAAGTTGAAGAAAAAATATGTTTTCAAGTATGTTAAGTTGTATACGCAGGTTCACTGTACAAAAAGAGCATATACACGTGGGTTCACTATACAAAAAGAACATATACACGTGGGTTCACTGTACAAAAAGAGCATATACACAAAGGTTCACTGTACAAAAAGAGCGTCTACGTGTGCAAGCAATTTCACAAGAGGAAAAGCGCGTATGGGATGAAAAATTAACGAAATTAAGGTGAAATAATACCAAGGGTCAATACCATAGTATTAGCCCACAATATTGAGTGAAGTAACGGTTATTTGATCCCGACTAAGAATACCACAAGTTCTAAGTGTTGTTTTGGTCCGAGGTATTGAGAAAGGCTAAAACCATATGAGGAGAATATCAAAGGGCTAAGAGCACGAGTAAGGAATATCTTATGAAGTGTTAGATCAAAAGAAATTATGTAGGTTATGGGTTTTTGATGCTTTGCTTAATCTGGACTAAGTATGCACCTGAGTGTTTGATGATGGATGAGATCTAATGATGGATCAAGATCATAATTACTTATCATTATGAGATCTAATAATGTATAGGCTAGATCTCAGTGCTAACAAATGTTTTGTGCTTTAAATTCTATGATATGGCTATATCTGAAGACTATAATAGCTGCAAGGTTATGAGTTTTTATCTGCAGATTTGTATGTTGGTTCGCCTTGGTGAAGGCACGTATACACTTTGGTTCGACACTTCCAAGTAGTGTATGGAAAAGAAAAACCTATTGTTTAGAGATGACTGATCTATCTGATCAATGTTGTTGTTTTATTGTTGTCTGTCAATGATGTCTTCTTAGATCTGAAAGTAGAACTGAATGCATAAAGAGATTGAGTCTGATTGATTGATTGATTAAGTGAGAAGGGTGATCTTTGCTGTTGTATGTTTAGATATTTGTAATTTGACAGTAGATCTTCATATTGTTACTGGTTGGTACAATTTTGATTCAGAGGTTTTTATGATTCAGTAATTTTGGAGGTATACACAGGTTTTGTTAAAGGAAGTAGCATATACATGCAGGTTATGGTTATTGATGCAGTGTTCTTGGTTTAGATCTGTGTACTGGTTACAGTGATTTGTCTGTTCCAGTTGATTGGTTGAACTTTGATTAAGGTTTGAATGAATGGTTGATTTAGTTGTGTCATAGTTTCAGCGATTGATTGATTCAGTTATGGTTGATTCAGATATCAACGGTTGGGCTTCAGTTATATCAGAGATTGATGATTGGGTTTCAGTGATTGGTTGATGCAAATGTATTTGTTGGATGTATTACATTGGTGATTGATTTTGAGCTTCAATGTTACTAATGGGTCCAGTGTGAAAATTTGATGAAACGTGGCCTTCATATTATGCTTTTGTGTACCAAGAGTATCCATTCTAAAAACTTATGAAACGTGGTCCCTGGAGGATACTGAGGGTTGAAGCCTTCAGTGAGGAAGTCAAAGCTTCCTGCCAGTAGTGGCTGGTTATTAGATTAGGGGGTTGGAGCTCCCTTCCAGTAATAGCTAGAGAACGAGAGAAGGTTGTAGCCTTCTGCAAGTGGGTTCCTGCGTACTGGTATGAGTTTGCACGAGTACAAGATTTTAAACATCTTATTCTTTATATTAAAAAGAAGACAGAAACAACAACAGTCGGTGGTTTTTCTCCTGCATTGGGTTTCCACCTTAAATCTTGGTGTTCATGTGTATTTCTTATGTGTGATGGTTTATTCTATTATTACTACACATGGTTATTGTTTAATGTTTAATAAAGAGTTGATGCACTAATTAAAGATCAACATATGATGAATTAACTGAATCACAAGTTCACTTGATATATGCTAGTTTCCTTAAGAACAATTGTGTGCGCACGTGATTTCCCTTCCCTGTAGTAGAGTATATAAATCTGATTATGAAATGAAAAAGTTATTGAATCATAAATACTGATTCACCCCCCCCCCCGCCCCAGTATTATTCCCAACAATTGGTATCAAAGCAGGTCCTTTGGAAGAAGCTTGATCGTTTGAAGGAGATCCGTAGAAACAATGGGAAAGAAGCTAAAGAAGAATGCATCTCAAAGGAATGGTAACAACAGGAGAGACAATTGACTATTAGGTGGAAGTAAGTATTCAGATTTAGAATCACCTCAAATTGAAGATGATCATGCAAAATAATTATCAAGTACAAACTTTTGGTCTTCTGGTGATACACTTCTCTGTTCATGCAATATTGATGATAATGAAAGTGACTGTGAATCAACTAAATTTGCTCTTATGGGTGAAAGTGAAAGCAATATAGAGGTAGAAGTTAAAAGGCTCACAGACAAAATTAGAGGTCAACAAGATCTATTGGAGAAAAGGAGTGTACCTACAAAGAAGAGATTACAAGGTTAAAAGCTCAGTTAGAGGAGGGAAACAAAGTAAGGAAACAGTACAAGGAAAAGGAAGATCAATGTCAAAGGCTGCAGGATGAAGTGAAATCATTAAGAAATGAATTAAATGAAAACGATACAATAATCAAGAAACTTAAAGATAGATCCAGTTACTATGAAAGTCTTGAAGCTGAAGTCGCCTCTCTAAAACAAGATCTTGAAAATTCAAATAAGCAGAATGAAGAACTTCCTCAAGTAGATGAATAACAAGAAAATGAGATTCACAAATTAAGACAAGAAGTTGAAGAAGGAAGAAAGGTTGAAGAAATCATGAAGAAGCAATATCTAGAAAAGGAAGGGCAATATTAGGTTGAGGTAAATATCTTAAAAGGTAAATTAGAAGAAAAGGATAAACTGTTACAATTTCAAGATAGTACTAAGAGTTTGGATAATATTCTTAGTAGTCAAAGTTCTCCTATCATCAAATATGGTCTTGGTTTTCATGAAACTGTTGAAGGTGAATCTAGCTCACAAGATGAGGCAAGGAACTCTAATGCAAAATCTGAAATGCTCAACAAGGAGATAACAGGTCAACCCCATCAACAACCAAGGAAAGAAAGTCTTCAAAGAAAATCATTTACTCCTAACCATGGAAGTGTTAATAGATTCTTTCCTCTGCTGAATAATGTTGAATGTTTTATATGTCATAATTTTGGACATGTTGCAGCAAGATGCAGAAGTAGAATGGTTCAAGCTAATAATCGTCACACAGAAAGATCATCAACTTCCAGGTACTTTAAGGGATATTGCTTTTCTTACAATATGTTTGGTCACAAATCCATTGATTGCTTTAGAAGGAATATTAAACATATAAGATGTTATGCTTGTAACAAGTTTGGGAATAAAGAAAAATAATGCAGGAGCAAATTTCGGTCAACATACCAAAAGGAGCAAACATCATCACACTCCAAGGTATGGAAGAAGAAGGAATTACAGTCTGAAAAATGTGGTATAACTCAGTATATAGACAAAAAAAACTCAAGAGGAACTGAAAGTATGAAATTCCAGTGTTCTAATTCTCATACACAGTTATCATGAATGCAAGTCACGTAAATACACGAGTTAGAAGCTGCATAGTCGTGTATATGATGGTTTGATGAAGATGCAGTGGGACAGACTCAGAGAAAAAGGTTTTGATATGGTTCAGACAATTATCATTATCTTTTCTGTCTAAATGATTGATGACTACAGCCTATGGATGTTACTTAGAAGTGATTTTGATCCTCATAAGTTGTTGATGACTTGATGTATAACTAGTTGATGATGATGCCTTGATGATTCTTACTGATATATGCAATGATCAGATCTGACAGTGAACAATTGGCACAGGTCCAAGGGGAGAATATGTTATGCTTCTAATAATGCATTGTTTTCATTATGTTTATAAGTCATTGGTACATAACGATAATTATGTTGTTGAAGTGTTTAAATGATACATCATGTTATGCTGCAGTCATGAGTTGCCTATGATGAAATCTCAGATGATACTTACATTGCTTGAGCCACATAGTTGTTATTCAGAGCAGATTTATGGATGATTGTGGATCTCTTTTTGATGATGCATGCATACGGTATGTTGGTTACATTGTGATCTTCATAAGGATAAGGAGAAGAACAAATCTTGAGTACACAACTTCATTATTTGATAAGTGTCATTTCTTTTATGTTGTTGTTGTCATGCCTTCAAAGATGCATAAACTTCATATGGTGCAGTTATGGATGAGGATTCCTATAGTTCTTGGCTCTCACGTGATTGAGGTTTGACGTTGTTGTCAAGGAAGCTTGACAAATAACTATGAGTTCATGGTTTGCTAAATACATATTGTTATCACTTTGATGGATACACATTATGCTGGATACATGGATGATTACTTAAGTTGCATATTGATAAATATTGTAGGTTGGCCAAGAGAATGGTGTTATTGCACATCTCATGAAGGCATGGATATTCAAAGACATGGCTTACTTAGTCACATAATGATGATGACTTCTTAATTTATGATGATGAATTCTTAATTTATGATGATAGGTTTGATACTCACATATGTTGATTATCATGGTTGATGCTTATCATATGTGGGATGTTCCCTAGTGATGATACATGGTTGATATATTGAGAGTTCTTGTGGAAATATCATGCAGTTCTTGATGATGATGTTATGATCATAGATGATGACTATGGTGTTTTCACATACATATGAGATGATGTGAATGATTTTGTGTCACTGCTTGGAGATATGACATATGCTTAGTTGATGCATGGAAGGTTATGATAAGGCTCTTTCTACTAAGGAAACAGAGCAAGTTGATCTTGATGAGATGAAGAGGATGAGTTGATATCTATATTCGGCATACTTTGTCACAGGTGGATGATATTTACATTGTCATATCTTGGGAACTGATGATGGACATAGGCTGCTGGTCTATGCTTATGGTGCAGATCATATATGGTGTATGATAGTTGTTGATGACTATCATGGTCTTGTTTAGATCTTTGGTCTTTATTATAAATGTCATGTATATGATTTGATGTAAAGGTCATGTAAACACCTATGATGTAATAATTTTCATATTCAGTCATGTATGGACTTTTTAGATTATGTCAAAGATGTAATCCCACTTGGTTGAGTGGTTGATTCATTTGGTATATCCCCACTTGGTTGGGAGATTGATGTATATATGAGTCATTGGTGATAGGAAGGTCATACTCACATAGTTTACTTATAGAGTCATGTTATTCTTTTGGAAAATATTTTTTGCAGACTCTGCATATGCTCAGGGGGAGCATGGATGGTATAGTGCATCTCAGCATATACGAAGGGGGAATTTAATCAGAGAATTCAGCATGTGCCTAGGGGGAGCATGATCAATGTTCATATTCAGTTGTTCAGATATGGAAGTCTTCATTTAACATTGATCAGTCAGCCATTTTCCCTTGATGTCAAAGGGGGAGAGTAGATTGGTGTTTGGAGAGTTGTGTTTGAAGAGTAGCTTGATGTTTAGAACAACTTATTGTTATTTACAGGTTGTGGGGACCAAACATCAAAGTAGTTGCCATCAAATCCAAAGGGGGAGATTGTTGGAATTATGATGCATGTGTTGTACTTGATGGCAACCCACTTGTAGCAGAACAAGTATATGGAAACTAGACGAATCTACAGGTCAGAGGTGACAGAATGATGGAAGAGAATAATGGTCAAAGGTTTGATACAGGGAGATTGTTAGTCTGTGTTGTCCTTGATATTTGATTAACGAACTAATTGATAAAAGTATAAACAGGAAGTGAAAAAATGCAGGGCAGTTCATAGAAATCAGTTCAGAAGTGATATATGATGGAAAATCACATTATAATAGGTCAATTCATAGGTAACAGGGCAATGGTACAGAAGAACAGGATGTTGGAACAAAGGACTACATGTCAGAATCAAGAAGCTGAAGAAAAAGTATGTTTTCAGGTATGTTAAGTTGTATACGTGGGTTCATTGTACAAAACATGAATATACACGCAGGTTCACTGTACAAGAAGAGCGTCTACGTATGCACGCACTTTCACAAGAAGAAAAGCGCATATGGGATGAAAATTAAGGAAATTAAGGTGAAAGAATACCGAAGGTCAATACCATGGTATTAACCCACAATATTGAGCAGAGTAACGGTTATTTGATCCCAACTAAGAATACCACAAGTTCTAAGTGTTGTTTTGGTTCGAGGTATTGAGAAAGGCTAAAACTATATAAGGAGGAGAAGATCAAAGGGCTAAGAGCTAAAGTAAGGAATATCTTATGAAGTGTTAGATCAAAAGAAATTATGCATATTATGGGTTTCTGATGCTTTTCTTGATCTGGACTATGTATGCACCTGACTGTTTGATGATGGATGAGATGTAGTGATGGATCAACATCATAATGACTTATCATTATGAGATCTAATAATGGATAGGATAGACATGATTGCTAACAAATATTTTGTGCTTTATATTCTATGATATGGGTATATCTGAAGACTGGAATAGTTGCGAAGTTATAAGTTTTTATTTGCAGATCTGTACGCTGGTTCACCTTGGTGAAGGCGCGTATACACATTGGTTCAGCACTTTCAAGTAGCGTATGCAAAAGAAAAGCCTGTTGTTCAGAGATGACTGATCTATCTGATCAGTGTTGTTGTTTTACTGTTGTTTGTCAATGATGTCTTCTTAGATCTGAAAGTAGAACTGAATGCATAAGGAGATTGAGTCTGATTGATTGATTGATTAAGTGAGAAGGGTGATCTTTGCTACTGTCTATTTAGATATCTGTAATTTGACAGTAGATCTTCATATTGTTACTGGTTGGTACAGTTTTGATTAAGAGGTTTTTATGATTCAGTAATTTTGGAGGTATACATAGGTTTTATTAAAAGAAGTAGCATATACATGCAGGTTGGCTTCATTGAAGTAGCGTATACATTCTGACACATGATTTTTGAGGTTACAATTGGTTCTGGTTGTTGATGCAGTGTTTTGGGTTCAGATTTGTGTATTGGTTACAGTGATCTGTTTTTTCCAGTTGATTGGTTGAATTTTGATTAGGGTTTGAATGAATGGTTGATTCAGTTGTGTCATAGTTTCAGTGATTGATTGATTCATTTATGGTTGATTCAGAAATTGATGGTTGGGCTTCAGTTATATCAGAGATTGATGATCGGGTTTGTTATCACTCCCGTGAATCTCCAAGGCTGAGGAAGAGTCTAGCTGAGGTAACCACATACCAACCTTTTGTCTTGGTATCTAACCCTACCAAGCTGGAGATGGATCTCTCTCAACAAAATCACAGCCAAAAGGGCTAGATGAATTAGGGTTTTAGGCTATTTATGATGTGCAGAAGGGTTTGATTGTTTGAAATTGGGTTGTTGGATTAGGATTAGGTCAAAGAGACTAATTCAAGGCCAAATAAGGGTATGATTGCAGACATCTGATGGAGCAAGGTAGGTAGACACTCAAACACTTTAAGGTTCTTGAGTGATATGGATCAGACTGGTGAAGTGCTAGAAAGAGCAAGACAAGCATGTATTCTTTCTAAATTGAAGAAAATGGACAAATTATGAAGATTTTCCAAAAACATAGCATGTAAGATGTATTATGCTCATCAACTTGAAAATCAACATATCATAGAAGTGAAATGAAACATGAGAGTACAAAAAATTTAGACATATGCAACCAAAATGCCATACCACAGGTAATCCATCAAAATAGTTGCAACTCATTCATTAAATTTCTGCGAAATACTGATTACACTAGTGTCTCTGATCAATACAACAACATCCAACCTGTGAAATGAGTCAATAAATGATAGATATAGCCATCAAACAACTTCTCCCATCCTCAGGGGTCGAATCCATGAGCTAAGGAGTTGTTCCACCAAAATCTGAACTGAAACCTAGAGTGTAGGGAGGTCAAACTGACTCATCCCTCACTTTTTGGAAACTGATTCATTACATCAAAAAAAGAGTTTTCACCTAATGTATTTACCCTAGGTAACTTTAAAACATCATTATTACATTTACACCCATTAATTACATTGGTAAAAACATGATTTGTCAAGGTGAAACTGTCAAAACTAAGAAAATTTACAAAATGATGAAACTCAGAAAATTTGTGTCAAAAGCACAACGCCAATGTCCTAAGCACAGCGCCAACTTCAGCTCCACTTTTGAGGGGTTCCCAGTGTCTAAATTGAGCCCAGGATAGCTCATTGGAAAGAATGTCTTGTCTAGTTTCCAGATATACCTTTAGTTTCTAATATGGTCAATTTTTGAACCTCCAAAAGTTGATTTTCCCAAGATTAGTCAAAAGTGCAGCGCCAACCTCCAAAACAGGGTAGAAACATGATTTTTTGGGTGTTTTTTGACCTTTTGACTGCCCAATTGACCCAAAAAACTTAGCAAAGTAGTTTTCCTGACTATATTTGGCCTTCTAAATCCAATGGTGGTGGCCATTTTTCATTTGGAGGTCCCTAGGAAAAGCACAGTGCCTAGGGCGTTGCGCTTTTGGCAGTGTGACTGGTGCACAAATTGCCAAAAATGCACAAAACTCCAAAATTGCTCAAAAATTCAAAATTTGGCCTGAGGAATGCTGATGAGGTGTGTTAGGCCATGAGTGATGCCTCAGCAAGGATTTCAAGTTTATCTTCCTCCTTTTGCTTGGTTAGGGCTTCAATTTTTTCCTTTGCAGCTTTGAGTTTTGCCCTAGCAATCCTTTCTCTGTTGGCATAGTGTTTTTCCATCTTCTTCTGAATTTCATTTTGCTGGTTAGCTTTATTTAGGAGCTTCTCTAGATGTTGATTGACCTTATCAAGCCAATGCTCCCGGTTTTCATTGACCAAGATGGAAAATTGCTCATTCAATGTGAGCTCATTAGCAAGCTCAGCTTCCTTTTTCTTCTCTAGTTCTAGAGATCTTTTCAACCCTCTAGTTTCTTGCTTTTCTTCAGGCTCACCATACCTATCATAGGCTTCTTCTAGAAATGCCTTGACTTTCATTGCTTCCCTCTCTGCCTTGATGAGCTTAATCTCCATGACCTCATGTTTGGCCTCAAGCTGCTTATTTTCCTGCTCATAATATGAGATGATGTATTTTTCCCTCTGCAGGTTGATTTGGAGCTCCCTAATGAGTGCATATTTCTCTTTGATGACAATGCTTGTGCTCTCACTGTCATCATGTTCACCTAGGTCAACCAAGTCAAAATCCTATTTTGTTTCATGGAGGTCCTCCTCTTGCTGCTGGATCTCTACCTCTATCATCTTTTCTTTACCTTTGTGTACCTGCTTTGTTGATGAAGAAGGAAAGGCCCCTCCCACAATTTGTGGGGAAAACACCTGCCTATGGCCTCTCCGATAAGTATGTGCCAATGTGCTCACATCTGTGCTCTTAGGCCTGATGACCTTAGCTCTGCTAGGTGACCCTGCATGATCATGAAATGGTGATGATGGTGGTGATACTGAGGGTGGCTGATTAGATGGAGGAATAGAAGTAGTGGGTTGAGATGGAGGAGGTATGGCTTCAGCATGATGATCAGTGGGATGAGATGAAGAAGGCATACCTTCAGTATGTGGAGCTTGTGGAGCAGTGAAAATGTCATTGGCAATGAAATTGTCCCATGAAATATGCAACTGATCAAGGTGATGAAGGACAATGATCTTGATCAATGAGTGATGGAAAAGGCTATTCATCTGTTGGTCATAATCTCTCTTCTGCACAATGGAGGCCATTTTGTCTATACTTCTAAACAGATAGTATGGGATATTGAGGAATTTGACCCTTGTGAAGTGCATAAGCAGTCTGATATGGTAGGTATAGAGCCTAGAGAACCTACCTTCACAAGAGAAGTACTTCATGATGATTTTCATCATGGGGGAATACCTATTAAGAAGGTAGTTGAAAGGGAACACTCTCCTCCTCTCATTTCTATACAGTGGTTTGATGAATGGTTCATAATATTGATCCTCCAAATCCTTTGATTTAAACCACCTCTCACCCATTTTTGGAATCTCTGCGGCAAAAGCAATGATAGAAGTAAACAAAGTGAAGGTCACTCCTGCTAGGGTTACTTGATTATATTTAAGGTTTGATGCAAAGAGTCTGGTCAAAACAGGGTGATGTTGAACTCTTTCAATCATTTTACAAAAATCAAAGCAACCCACATACTGAAAACATGAGATTGCCATTGGTGAAGCCATGAGTTCATTTATTCTAGTGGGCTCCAGCCTTATGATTCTGCCTCCTTTGTGTGGCCTCCTCGGTTCTATATCCTCTTCTTCTTATGTATCCTCCTCTTCCATATAGTCTCTTTCTTCCTCCATAGTGTTTTTTAAGATACCCTAGTGATAAGGTAGGTGGGAATGGGAAGTGGAAATAGGTCTAGGGAATAGGGATAGGGCTATAAAAATTTGGGGAGATGAGGTGGTGGATTATGGAACTGTGGGAGGTGATAGGAGGTAAAAATGTGAAGGGAGTTGGGAATGCAAATTAATTTACAGGTTTATGGTAGAGGTTGCCTAGAGATTTTAGAAACCTAGGTCTTAGGGTTTTATGGGAAAAGCATTTAGGGACTAGGAAATGATAGTGTAAGGGTAGGGATGGGTTCAACGGTGATGTAGTAAGGTGTTGTAGGGTCTGTGGGCAGCAAATTTTAGGATAGGATGAATTTAGGGTTTGTCCCTTGCCCAAGGTCCAATTTTGCTTAGGAACCAAAACACAAAAAAAAAAAAAAAAAAAAACGTTGTTTAAGAGTGTAATGAGGTGGAAAATTTGTGTGACTTACTTGGTAGAAGAGGAAACAAGACTTTGTTGAAGTTTTGAGAGAGTTTGGAGGCGTTTTGGTGCTCTAGGGGCTCACTGGGCAAAAGCGCAGCGCCTTGCCTAGAAGTGTAGCACCTGTGTTAAAAAAATCAGCGACCACTGCTCTAAGCGCAGTGCCTATCTTCTAAGTGCAGCGCCTTCTTCCTAAGCACAACACCAAGAAAATTTTTGCCTTTGAACCTACAAAACCGACTTTTTGAGCCAAGGGAGTGTGAGCTCAACCTTTGAGAGTGAAAATGGATTTGTTTTTGTTGGAAATAATACTGAGAGGGGGGTGAATCAGTATTATCAAGTCAAATATTCCTTTTTCAAAATCAAATGATATACGCTAGTTCAGTTAATTAAACCCGCGTATATAATGCAAACTTTTAATTTACTTTATCTTTCTGATGTTGATTGTTAATCTGTGTTTCAGAAGCAAATAACCAATAACCAGAAACAGTAAAACAGAGCAGAAAGACAACCGCACACAAGAACACAAGATATAAGGTGGAAACCCAATGTGGGTGAAAACCACCTGCTGCAATTCGTCTCTATCTTCTCTTTAATTAGAAACTTCTTTCTACATTGTACCAGTGCAGTCCTTTACCAGTATGCAGGCTGCAACCTGCAGAGAGCTACAACCCTCTCTCGTTTTCCAGCTTCTCCTGGAAGGGAGCTACAACCCCCTTAGCTCTTGCACTAGCCAAGATACTAGTACGTAGGTGCTGGCCTACAGAAGGCTACAACCTTCTCTTTCTTTCAGGGACCACGTTTCATAAATTTTCAGACTGGATCCACAAATAACATCAATCAAACATCAAGAATTTCTACATCAACCAATCACCTTTTCACCAATCAAAACTAAATCAACATAAACACTTCTCTGATGACTGTACCCAGATCACAGTAACAGTACCACACACCAAATCTGAACCCAGAACACTGCAGCAATAAACAGAAGCAGCAAGATCACAACTCAAAATATATACGCTACTTTAATAGCCTGAAACCTGCGTGCATACGCTTCTGCGTATGGAACAACCTGCGTATACGTTGTTTTCCTTCACTGAACCAACGTATATACGCGCCTTCGCTTCTCTGAACCTGCGTACAGATCTATAAAGGATAATTCGCTCTTTCAGATATAAATAACCCAGATTGTCAGTTTTATAGATCAAGCAAGTGCCACAAATAACAGATCAAAATCATACAAAGATACTATCATTCAAGCTTAAAGATTATGATCCATCAATAGAACTTATCCTTCTCTTTGCGCTAAGGTTCCTCCTTCATCCAGATCTGCACCATAACCCAATTACCAGTATTCCAGATCTAGCACTTTATCAGATATTCAATAATAATTCAGATGATCCCTTGCCAAATGATCTCCTTCCTCATTTATAGTTTTAGGCCTTCCACAATACCACGGTCCAAAACCATAATAAACCAATACCACGGACCTAATACCTGGGATCAACACTTCTGACGAGGTACCATGGTCCAAAACCATAGGTTCAAATACCAAGGACTAACTACCACGGACCAAAGATAAGTTCTCCAACATATACGCGCTTTTCCTTGCATGAAAGTGTGTGTATACGCATACGCGCCTTTGAAACGTATAACCCACGTGTATACGCATCTTTGTCTAGATGAACCTGCGTATATGACTTTTCCTTCATTCTGAAAGCCTGAACTGAGATCTGTTACCAAAGAGAGTTGCCATCAAGGACAACACCTGTGCCATAGCTCCAATCCTGTGCCATAATGCCAACAATCTCCCCCTTTGGACTTGATGGCAACCCAAAATCCTCAAAGTCATTCTCCCCCTTTGACATCAAGGGCAAAGGGTTGTGCTCCCCCTGAGTACATGCTGAAAATTCTGCCCTGTTGTGCTGACCATGCTCCCCTTGACTGTAGGCAAGATCTGCAAAAGATGTTCTTCAAGAAGAACCAAGACATATACATCATGAAAGACCTTCCTATCACCAAAAGACTCAATACATACATAAATCACCCAATCAAGTGGGGATACATCAGAAATTTACATATGACAACCAAGTTCATTACATGTTCATCCCAGGCATAGTGGGGGAACCAAAATAGGCCTTTACATGACCTTGACACCATAAATGAGATACCATAAAAGAGATACATGACATAGAGATGAAATATCTAGAACAAGACTTATGAAAGCCATTGATAGCAGCAACATCTGTCAATCACCATTCAGATCAGCAACCAAGATTTCCTTCTGTTCTCCCTCTGCCTTTGTTCCACCTGAAACCAACAACAGTTGTGATCTAGAACCAAAAGCTTCTAAGATAATGCCAACAATGCATTATTAGAAGATTATCTGCTCCCCCTGAACCTGTGCCGGATTGGTCTCTGTCAGACCCATATCAGAATATCTTCAACCAGAGCCTGTCCCTACTGATATCCATCAAACCTCCATATACACGACTATCTCTGCACAAACTGGCGTATGTACGCGGATCCTCCTCAGGCAACTCGCGTACACCCATTTTTCTCTGAAATAGACAAGTTTTAACAGCAAGATGATGCATCAAATACTCCCAGCTTCTGTCTAAGGTATTCAAATGTCTCCCTGGGCAGTGGTTTGGTGAGAATATCAGCAACTTGTTCCTTAGAAGGAACATACTCCAATTTGACCTTTTGTTCCAACACTTGTTCCCGGAGAAAGTGATACTTGATCGGTATGTGCTTGGTCTTTGAATGCATGACTAGGTTCTTTGAAATGCTGATTGCACTTGTATTATCACATAAGATGGAGATAGGTGGTGTACAAGTGATTTGAAAGTCTTGCAAGGTTTGCATCATCCAAAGAAGTTGAGTGCAACAAGATGCAGCAGCCACATATTCCGCTTCAGTTGTAGATAAAGCAATCGAACTCTGTTTCTTGCTGAACCAAGATACTAATCTGGAACCCATAAAGAATGCACCACCACTTGTGCTCTTCCTGTCATCCACGCTTCCAGCCCACTCTGCATCTGTATAAGCATGAAGTGTGAGATCTCTATCTCTAGGATACCATAAGCCATAGTTTTGAGTTCCTTGAAGATACTTGAAAATTCTCTTCACTGCCTGAAGATGAGTTTCCTTTGGATTTGCCTGAAATCTTCCAACTATTCCCACTGCATGCATGATGTCTGGTCGGGTACCTGTCAAATAAAGTAGACTTCCAATCATAGATCTATAGGTTGGTTGATGTACTGCTGCTGATTCATCATTTGCACTGAGACTGCATCCTGTAACCATAGGGGTACATACTGGTTTTGAATCTTCCATGCCATACTTCTTCAAAATCTGCTTGAGATACTTGGTTTGAGACAAGAAGATCCCACCTTCATTTTGTTGTATTTGCAATCCAAGGAAATATGTCAGTTATCCAAGCAAAGACATTTCGAATTCTTTCTGCATCACCAAGGAAAAGCTTTGACTCATAGCTTCTTCATTGCTGCCAAAGATAATATCATCTACATACACAACAAGTATTAGCAATTTGTCATTTTCAATTTTTATATAAAGATTGCTATCTGCTGATCCCTTTGAAAAACCTTGTTGATGAAGATATTTGTCTAAATGGTAGTACCAAGCCCTTGGAGCTTGTTTAAGACCATAGAGAGCCTTTTTTAGTCTGCATACAAGATTTGGATCATTCCCAAGGATGAAACCATCTAGTTGCTCAATGTACACTTCTTCTTCTAAGTCTCCATTTAGAAAGGTTGATTTCACGTCCATTTGAAATACTTTGAACTTCTGAAAGCTTGAGAGAGCAAGGAACATTTGGATGGCCTCAAGTCTAGCAACGGGAGAAAAAGTTTCTTCAAAGTCTATTCCTTCTTGTTGAGCATACCCTTTACACACAAGTCTGGCCTTATTTCTGATTACTTCTCCATTTTCATTCAACTTATTTTTAAAGATCCATTTTGTCCCTATGACATTCTTATCTTTTGGTCTAGGAACCAACTCCCAAGTGTTGTTCTTTTCGATCTGCTCAAGTTCTTCATCAATTGCCTTGACCCAGCATTCATCTTTGCATGCCTCTTTTACATTTTGTGGTTCAGTGGAGGAGATCAATGCCAAATAGCTTGAGGCTTCTGCGATTGTTCTTCTTGTTTGTACACCTGCCTCTTTCTGCCGCAAAATTTGAGATTCTGGATGATTCTTCTGAACATACCTAGATGGAGTCTTCTCTTCTATCCTTATCTGTTCCTCTGGTGCCTCTTGAGGTTCTTCTTCATCATCAGTCTAATTTGGAGAGTAGTCTTCATCCTCTTCGATATTTTCATAATTTACTTGCCTAGGAATGTATCCTTTTTCATCAACCACTACATCAATGTTGTCAACAATTCTTCCAAGTCTTTTATTGTAACACTTATATGCTTTGTTTTGGGGAGAGTAACCAAGGAGAATGCCTTCATCTGCTCTAGGTTCAAGTTTGCCAAGTTGTTCATCATTATTCTTAATGTAGCATTTGCTTCCAAAAATTTTGAAATGCTTTACCGAAGGAGTCTCACCATACCAGAGCTCATGAGGATTTTGAGTGATGTTCACTTGGACATTTGTTTTGTTGAGAATAACCACTGCAGCAAATGCAGCTTCACCCCAGAAGGTTGCGGGAGTTCCAAACTCATCAAGCATAGCACGAGCCATTTGTTGAACCGTTCTGTTCATTCTTTCCACCACTCCATTTTGCTGAGGAGTCCTAGCTGTAGAGAATTCCCTTCTTATTCCATGTTCTTCACAGAAATCGAAAAATTCATTTGAGGTAAACTCCCCACCTCTGTCGGACATGAGGCACTTAATTTTGTGATCTGATTCATTTTCAGCCAAGGCTTTGAAAGATTTGAATTTTTCGAATGCTTCGTCCTTGTGTTTCATAAGTCCCAACCAAACCATCCTGGAGAAGTCGTCAATGAATAATATAAAGTATTCTTCTCCTTGAGGTGACCTTGTCCTAAATGGACCACATACATCTGTATGGACTAGTTCAAGAGGCCTACTGGCTGATCCTTCCTTCTCAGGGAAGTTAGTTCTGGTTTTCTTACCAAACTGACATGATTTGCATATGGTGTTGTCTGGAATTTTGATATCTGGAAGACCACGAACTGCCTGGTATTTGCATGCTTTCCTTATTTGTGAAAAGCTTAGATGCCCCAACCTCCGGTGCCATAACCAGTGTTCATCATCCTTGCTCAAATAGCATTGTCGTTGTCCTTCTTCAAATATGTATAGATTATTTGGAGTTCTTCTGCCTTTGATCACTGTTTTTCCTGTATCAAGATCACGAACACTACATCCATTTGATCGAAATATTACCTCGGTTCCTTGATCGCACATCTGACTGACACTCAGTAGATTATGCTTCAAGCCATCAACATACAAAACATTTCCAGCTTTGACCTTTTCTTTCAACTGAGCAGTGCCTTTTCCTTTTATGGTTGCAAGGGTATCATTTCCAAAAGAAACTTTCTTTCCCTTTTCTAAAGCAGTATATGATTCAAGTTTTTCTTTATCACCTGTCATATGCTTCGAACATCCGCTATCGGTGTACCATAGATTTTCTTGTCCTTTTGCATAAAAATCTATCCCACATCTTTCTAGTTGTGGTTCCTTTATTCTCCATGTTCGGGTGCTTGAGGCTTGTTCCTTTGTCTGCCGAAACCTGCTCCTGCATTCAGAATCTTCATGACCGAAGTTATTACAAATAGAACATTCAATTTCATGGCCGAAAAGTTGTTATAGGTCCTTTTCATAATCTCAGTCATACTTCTTTGTTTTTGAGCTTCTCTAGTCATGATTGTCTTATAGGCAACACATTGAGCTGCTTTGTGACCAAAGTTATGGCAAGAGAAACATTGGCCATTGAAGAAACTTCTGCGATTATCAAATCTACCAGCCAAATGATTGTAATTTCTATTGTCATCCATTCTTGAAGCAAATTGAGAAGTTTTTACCTGTGGCTGGTTGTAGCTTTTGTTCACCCTTAAGATGTATTGCCCCTGGTTTACCTGGTAGTCTCTGTTTGTTCTTGATGTAATTCGTCCTTGCTTTACCTGATGATCTCCATTGGACTTTTGCTCATTCCTCCTTGCTGCATCAAGATAACTCTTTGAGGTGGATGCTTGAGATGTTTCTCCATTATAACCTAGACCTATCTTGATTAGTGGAGAACGATGTACATTGATAATCTCATCCAGAGTTTCAGATCCTTTAACAAACTTAAGATTAAGAGCCTTTGTTTTCTCAATTTCTTTTCTAAGGCCAACAATTTCACATTCTAACTTCTCAAGAAATTTTTCTTTTTCATCAAGTTGAAATTGCAGAGTATCAATGATCACATTCTTTTCTTCTAAACATGTCTTGAGTCTAGAAATCTCTTCATAAAAGCCATCCACATCTATAGCATCCATGTAATCATCATCTTCAAAAGCCATTAAAAGTTTATAATCATTACCTCGTTCATCTTCGTCACTATTTGATAGGCCATCACTGTCTTCATGAGTGTAGTAACTTTTCTTAGTTGCATTCTGTTTCTTGTTCCATCTAACAGGTTCCTTCCCTTTGTCAATCTTATCCTTGTGAGGACATTTGGCAGCATAGTGACCAACTCTTCCACAAGCAAAGCATTTGAAAGGTAACTTACCTTGGAACCGTCCAGTACCCCGTTGAAGATTTCTGACAAAATTTGATTCTTCTTCTTCTTCTGACACGTGTCCTGACTCGTAGTACTCTCCTTTGCCTGAAGCCTCAACTTCTCTCCTGTCTGATGGACCTCCTTTCCTCATTTCATAAGCAGTTAGAATTCCGTGCAGCTGTGACATTTTAAGGTTTTGTAGATTCTCTTTTTCTTCTATTGCAGAAACTTTAGATTCAAACCTAGGGGACAAAGATCTTAGAACTTTTTCAACCACAACAGCCTCTTTTATTTCTTCACCCAAATTTTTCATACAATTTACAATCTCATATACACGAAGAAAATAGTTAGCCACACTTTCATCATTATACATCCTGAGATTTTCATACTGAATCCTGAGGGTTTGAAGTTTTGCTCGTTTTACCTGATCATCTCCTTCATAGCTCAGAACAATCTTGTCCCATATCTCTTTTACGGATTTAAACTGCATTACCTTGACAAATTCTGATTGAGATAGGCATCCTAATAGAGTATTGACCGCCTTTGCATTTGTTTCATATTTCTCCTTCTCAGCCGGATCTGTAGGAGTTGCTGATGAAAAATTATACCCTGTATCTATGATATCCCAGACTTCTATGCCAAGAGATTGAAGATAGGCAGTAACTCTTACCTTCCAATAAACGAAGTTTGTCCCATCAAAAATCGGCGGCCTGATTGATGCTCCCCTCTTGTAGTTGCTCATGATGCAAGATCTTTCTTCAAGCGATCAAGCTTCTTCTGAAGAACCTGCTCTAATTCCAATTGTTGGAAATAATACTGAGAGGGGGGGTGAATCAGTATTATCAAGTCAAATATTCCTTTTTCAAAATCAAATGATATACGCTACTTCAGTTAATTAAACCCGTGTATATATGCAACTATGCAGAAGAAAACCCGTGTATATAATGCAAACTTTTAATTTACTTTATCTTTCTGATGTTGATTGTTAATCTGTGTTTCAGAAGCAAATAACCAGTAACCAGAAACAGTAAAACAGAGCAGAAAGACAATCGCACACAAGAACACAAGATATAAGGTGGAAACCCAATGTGGGTGAAAACCACCTGCTGCAATTCGTCTCTATCTTCTCTTTAATTAGAAACTTCTTTTTACAATTGTACTGGTGCAGTCCTTTACTAGTACGCAGGCTGCAACCTGCAGAGAGCTACAACCCTCTCTCGTTTTCCAGCTTCTCCTGGAAGGGAGCTACAACCCCCTTAGCTCTTGCACTAGCCAAGATACTAGTACGTAGGTGCTGGCCTACAGAAGGCTACAACCTTCTCTTTCTTTCAGGGACCACGTTTCATAAATTTTCAGACTGGATCCACAAATAACATCAATCAAACATCAAGAATTTCTGCATCAACCAATCACCTTTTCACCAATCAAAACTGAATCAACATAAACACTTCTCTGACGACTGTACCCAGATCATAGCAACAGTACCACACACCAAATCTGAACCCAGAACACTACAACAATAAACAGAAGCAGCAAGATCACAACTCAAAATATATATGCTACTTTAATAGCCTGAAACCTGCGTGCATACGCTTCTGCGTATGGAACAACCTGCGTATACGCTGTTTTCCTTCACTGAACCAGCGTATATACACGCCTTCGCTTCTCTGAACCTGCGTACAGATCTATAAAGGATAATTCGCTCTTTCAGATATAAATAACCCAGATTGTCAGTTTTATAGATCAAGCAAGCACCACAAATAACAGATCAAAATCATACAAAGATACTATCATTCAAGCTTAAAGATTATGATCCATCAATAGAACTTATCCTTCTCTTTGTGCTAAGGTTCCTCCTTCATCCAGATCTGCACCATAACCCAATTACCAGTATTCCAGATCTAGCACTTTATTAGATATTCAATAATAATTCAGATGATCCCTTGCCAAATGATCTCCTTCCTCATTTATAGTTTTAGGCCTTCCACAATACTACGGTCCAAAACCATAATAAACCAATACCACGGACCCAATACCTGGGATCAACACTTCTGACGAGGTACCATGGTCCAAAACCATAGGTTCAAATACCAAGGACTAACTACCACAGACCAAAGATAAGTTCTCCAACATATACGTGCTTTTCCTTGCATGAAAGTGCGTGTATACGCATACGCGCCTTTGGAAGGTATAACCCGCGTGTATACGCGTCTTCGTCTAGATGAACCTGCGTATATGACTTTTCCTTCATTCTGAAAGCCTGAACTAAGATTTGTTACCAAAGAGAGTTGCCATCAAGGACAACACCTGTGCCATAGTTCCAATCCTGTGCCATAATGCCAACAATTTTTTATGTCTTGGTGGCTTTTATACTTCATGAAATTTGATGTTTTGGGCCTTGACACCCACTTCCTTCCTTCCTTTTATCATTCACTTTACTTTTGGAACCTATACCTTTACACTTGACTTTTCTTTGACAAATTGATCACTTGATATACATTGGGAATACTTTGACCTTTGACTTTTGGTCCTTTGGCATTTTGGAACTGAGTTGATAGCTAGGGAAAAGTTACTTATTACATATAATGACATAAAATTACATAAATATAAAAATAAAATTACATCTCTGTTTTTGGAATAAAATTACAAACTTGAATGAAATTCTTACTTGAAATCAAAATTAGAACTTTGGCAACCATGGTTACATGCTTGCAAATCCTTTTTAACTAAAAAGGGATATTATTTTGTTCACTCTCATACTTTTTCTGACCTTATGCGGTGAAATGATGTTTTATTGGACCTTGAAAAAAATGAAACCTAAAGACCTAATGGGACCTTGAATGAGCAGACTCCAGGTGGACTTGACTGACACAAAACATGATGAAATGAGCCTTTATAGTCAATGTATGCTCAATAAGACACATGAAGGTGGGCCAGCAAATATTGATTTTTGAGAGAGAGAAGGGGTTTTGACATAGGGCTACCATCAGTGAGTAAATTTTTAAATGAGGACCTAGGTGGAATGACAAAAATTTCAAAATGGGACCCTAATATGATATAAAAGAGAAGTTTTGATCATTGATGGCAGTATGCAAACACTGACTCTAACAGGGTCTCAATGATTTGTTGATGCAGATGTATTTGTTGGATGTATTGCAGTGGTGATTGATTTTGAGCTTCAATGTTACTAATGGGTCCAGTGTGAAATTTTGATGAAACGTGGCCTTCATATTATGTTGTTGTGTACCAGGAGTATACAGTTTGAAATTTATGAAATGTGGTCCCTAGAGGATACTGAGGGTTGAAGCCTTCAGTGAGGAAGTTGAAGCTTCCCACCAGTAGTGGTTGGTGATTAGATCAAGGAGTTGGAGCTCCCTTCCAGTAGCAGCTGGAGAATGAGTGAAGGTTGGAGCCTTCTATAGGTCGGCGCCTACGTACTGGAAAACATATTGGCTAGTACAAGAGCTAGGGGGTTGTAGCTCCCTTCCAGTAGCAGCTAGAGAATGAGAGAAGTTTGTATCCTTCTGTAGGTGGGTGCCTGCGTACAGGTATGAGTTTTCACTAGGACAAGATTGGAAACAAATTATTCTCTATATTAAAAAGAAGACAAAGACAACAACAACAACAGGTGGTTTTTCTCCTGCATTGGGTTTCCACCTTAAATCTTGGTGTTCACGTGTGTTTCTTATGTGTGATGGTTTATTCTGTTATTAGTGCACATGGTTACTATTTAATGTTTAATAAAGTACTGATGCACTGATTAAATATCAACATATGATGAATTAATTGAATCACAAGTTCACGGGATATACGTTGGTTGCCTTAAGAACAATTGCGTTCACACGCAAGTTACCTTCACTGTAGTACCGTATATAAATCTGATTAAGACATTAAAATTTTATTGAATTATAAATATTGATTCACCCCCACCCTCTCAATATTATTCCCAACAATTGGTATTAGAGAAGGTCCTTTGGCAGAAGCTTGATCGCTTGAAGGAAATCCGTAGAAACAACGGGAAAGAAGCTAAAGAATAAAGCGCCTCAAAAGAAGAAGGCATCTCAAAGGAACGGTAACAGCAGGAGAGACAATTGGCTATTAGGTGGACATAAGTATTCAGATTCAGAATCACCTCAGATTGAAGATGATCACGCAAAAGAATTATCAGGTACAAACTTTTGGTCTTCTAGTGATACACTTCTTTGTTCATGCAATATTGATGATAATGAAAGTGACAGTGAATCAACTGAATTTTCTCTTATGGGTGAAAGTGAAAGAAATATAGAGGCAGAAGTTAAAAGGCTCACAGACAAAATTAGAGGTCAACAAGATCTATTGGACAAAAGGGAGTGTACCTACAAAGAAGAGATTACAAGGTTAAAAGCTCAGTTAGAGGAAGGAAACAATACAAGGAAAAGGAAGATCAATGTCAAAGGCTGCAGGATGAAGTGACATCATTGAGAAATGAAGTAAATGAAAAGGATACAATAATCAAGAAACTTAAAGATAGATCCAGTTACTATGAAAGTCTTGAAGCTGAGGTCGTCTCTCTAAAAGAAGATCTTGAAAATTCAAATAAGCAGAATGAAGAACTACCTCAAGCAGATGAAGAACAAGAAAATGAGATTTGCAGATTATGACAACAGGTTGAAGAATGAAGAAAGGTTGAAGAAATCATGAAGAAGCAATATCTGGAAAAGGAAGAGCAATATCATGTTGAGGTAAATATCTTAAAAGGTAAATTAGAAGAAAAGGATAAACTGTTACGATTTCAAGATAGTACTAAGATTTTGGATAATATTCTTAGTAGTCAAAGGTCTCCTATCATCAAATCTGGTCTTGGTTTTCATGAAACTGTTGAAGGTGAATCTAGCTCACAAGATGAGGCAAGGAACTCTAATGCAAAATCTGAAATGTTCAACAAGGAGATAACAGGTCAACCCCATCAACACCCAAGGAAAGAAATTCTTCAAAGAAAATCATTTACTCCTAACCATGGAAGTGTTAATCGATTATTTCCTCTGCTGAATAATGTTGAATGTTTTATATGTCATAATTTTGGACATGTTGCAGCAAGATACAAAAGTAGAATAACCATCACACAGAAAGATCATCAGATTCCAGGTACCTTAAGGGATATTGTTTTTCTTGCAATATGTTTGGTCACAAAGCCATTGATTGATTTAGAAGGAATATGAAACATATAATATGTTATGATTGTAACAAGTTTGGGCATAAAACAAAAGAATGCAAGAGAAAATTCTGGTCAACATACCAAAAGGAGGAAACATCATCGCACTCCAAGGTATGGAGGAAGAAGGAAATATAGTCTAAAAAAAGTGGCATAACTGACTATACAGACAGAACAGACTCGGGAGGAACTGAAAGTATGAAATTTCAGTGTTCTAATTCTAATACGCAGTTAGCATGAATACAAGTCGCGTATATACGTGAGTTAGAAGTTGCACAGTCGCATAAATGATGGTTTGATGAAGATGCAGTGGGACAGACTTAGAGAAAAAGGGTTTGATATGTTTCAGACAATTATCAATTATCTTTTATGTCTAGATGATTGATGACTACAATCTGTGGATGTTACTTAGAAGTGATTTTGATCCTCATAAGTTGTTGATGACTTGATGTATAACTAGTTGATGATGATGCCTTGATGATTCTTACTGATGTACGCAATGATCAGATCTAATAGTGAACAGTTGGCACAGGCCCAGGGGGAGAATATGCTATGCTTCTAATAATGCATTGTTGGCATTATGTTTAGAAGTCATTGGTACACAACGATAATTATGTTGTTGAAGTGTTTAAATACATCATGTTATGTTGCAGTTATGAGTTGCCTATGATGAAATCTCAATGATACTTGCATTTCTTGATCCACATATTTTTTATTCATATCAGATTTATGGATGATTGTGGATGACTCTTTTTGATGATGCATACATATGGTATGTTGCTTACATTGTGATCTTCATAAAGATAAGGAGAAGAACGAAGTTTGAGTACACAACTTCATTATTTGATAAGTGTCATTTCTTTTATGCTGTTGTCATCATGCCTTCAAAGATGCATAAACTTCATATGGTGCAGTTATGGATGCAGATTCCTATAGGTTTTGGCTCTCACGTGGTTGAGGTTTGTTGTTGTTGTCAAGGAAGATTGACAAATGACTATGAGTTCATGGTTTGCTAGATACATATTGTTATCTCTTTGATGGATACACATTATGCTAGATACATGGATGATTACTTAAGTTGCATATTGATAAATATTGTTGGTTGGCCAAGAGAATGGTGTTATTGCATGTCTCATGAAGACATGGCTTACTTAGTCACATAATGGTGATGAATTCTTAATTTATGATGATAGGTTTGATAATCACATATGTTGATTATCACGGTAAATGTTTATCAAATGTGGGATGTTCCCTAGTGATGATACATGGTTGATATATTGAGGGTTCTTGTGGAAAAATCATGCAGTTCTTGATGATGATGTTATGATCATAGATGATGACTATGGTGTTTTCACATACATATGATATGATGTGAATGATTTTGTGTTATTGCTTGGAGATATGAAATATGCTTAGTTGATTCATGGAAGTTTATGATAAGCCTCTTTCTACTAAGGAAATGGAGCAAGTTGATCTTGATTAGATGAAGAGGATCAGTTGATATCTATATGCAGCATACTTTGTCATAGGTTGATGATATTTACATTGTCATATCTTGGGAACTGATGATGGACATAGGCTTTTGATTTATGCTTATGGTGCAGATCATATATGGTGTATGATAGTTGTTGATGACTATCATGGTCTTGTTTAGATCTTTGGTCTTTGTTATAAATGTCATGTATATGATTTGATATAAAGGTCATGTAAAGACCTATGATGTAATCATTGTCATATTCAGTCATGTATGGAATTTTCAGATCATGTCAAATATGTAATCCCATTTGGTTGAGTGGTTGAGTCATTTGGTATATCCCCACTTGGTTGGGAGGTTGGTGTATGTATGAGTCATTGGTGATATGAAGGTCATACTCACATAGCTAAGTTATAGAGTCATGTTATTCTTTTGGAAAATATTTGTTTGCAAACTTTGCATGTGCTCAGGGGGAGCATGGACGGTATAGTGCATCTCAACATGTACAAAGGGGGAGTTTAATCAGAGAATTCAGCATGTGCCTAGGGGGAGCATGATCAATGTTCATATTCAGCTGTTCAGATATGGAAGTCTTCATTTAACATTTGTCAGTCAACCCTTTTCCCTTGATGTCAAAGGGGGAGAGTAGCTTGGTGTTTGGAGAGTTGTGTTTGGAGAGTAGCTTGATGTTTAGAACAACTTGGTGTTATTTACAGGTTGTGGTGACCAAACACCAAAGTAGTTGCCATCAAGTCCAAAGGGGGATATTGTTGGCATTATGATGCATGTGTTGTACTTGATGGCAACCCACTTGTAGCAGAACAAGTATATGGAAATTAGATGAATCTATAGGTCAGAGGTGACAGAATGGTGGAAGAGAATAATGGTCAAAGGTTTGATATAGGGATACTGCTAGTGTGTGTTGTCCTTAATATTTGATGAATGAAATAATTGATAAAAGTATAAATAGGATGTGACAAAATGCAGGGCAGTTCAGAAGTGTTGTATGATGGAAAATCACATTATAACGGGTCAATTCATAGGTAACTGGGAAATGGTACAGAAGAACAGGATGTTGGAACAAAGGACTACAGATCATAATCAAGAAATTGAAGAAAAAGGATGTTTTCAGATATGGTAAGTTGTATATGCGGGTTCACTTTACAAAACGACCATCTACATATGCATGCACTTTCACAAGAGGAAAAGCATGTATCGGATGAAAAATTAAGGAAATTAAGGTGAAAGAATACCAAGGGTCAATACTATGGTATTAGCCCACAATATTGAGCGGAGTAACGGTTATTTGATCCCGACTAAGAACCACAAGTTCTAAGTGTTGTTTTGGTCTGAGGTATTGAGAAAGGTTAAAACTATATAAGGAAGAGAAGATCAAAGGGCTAAGAGCACAAGTAAGGAATATCTTATGAAGTGTTAGATCGAAATAAATTATGCATGCTATGGGTTTCTGATGCTTTTCTTGATCTGGACTAAGTATGCAGCTGAGTGTTTGATGATGGATGAGATCTAATGATGTATCAGGATTATAATGACTTATCATTATGAGATCTGATAATGGATAGGATAGATTTGAGTGCTAACAAATGTTTTGTGCTTTAAATGCTATGATATCGATATATCTGAATACTGGAATAGCTGCGAAGTTATGAGTTTTTATATGCAGATATGTACGCTGGTTCGCATTAGTGAAGGTGCATATACACACTGGTTTGGCACTTCCAAGTAGCATATGCAAAAGAAAATCATGTTGTTTAGAGATGACTGGTCTATCTAATCAGTGTTGTTGTTTTACAGTTGTTTGTCACTGATGTCTTCTTAGATCTGAAAGTAGAACTGCATGCATAAGGAGATTGAGTCTAATTGATTGATTGATTAAGTGAGAAGGGTGAGCTTTGCTGTCGTCTGTTTAGATATCTGTAATTTGACAATAGATCTTCAGATTGTTACTGGTTGGTACAATTTTGATTTAGAGGTTCTTATGATTCAATAAGGTTGGAGGTATACACAGGTTTTGTTAAGGAAGTAGCATATACATGCAGGTTGGCTTCATTGAAGTAGCATATACATTCTAACACATGATTTTTGAGGTTACAGTTGGTTCTGGTTGTTGATGTAGTGTTCTGGGTTCATATCTGTGTACTGGTTACAGTGATCTATCTGTTCCAGTTGATTGGTTGAATTTTGATTAAGGTTTGAATGAATGGTTGATTCAGTTGTGTCATAGTTTCAGTGATTGATTGATTCAATTATGGTTGATTCAGAGATTGATGGTTAGGCTTCAGTTATATCAGAGATTGATGATTGGGTTTCAATGATTGGTTGATGCAGATGTATTTGTTGGATGTATTGCAGTGGTGATTGATTTTGAGCTTCAATGTTACTAATGGGTCCAGTGTGAAAATTTATGAAACGTGGTCCCTGGAGGATATTGAGGGTTGAAACCTTCAGTGAGGAAGTCGAAGCGTCTCACCAGTAGTGGCTGGTGATTAGATCAGGGTGTTGGAGCTCCCTTCCAGTAGCAGTTGTAGAATGAGTGAAGGTTGGAGCCTTCTGTAGGTCGGTGCCCACGTACTGGTAAACATATCGGCTAGTACAAGAGCTAGGGGGTTGTAGCTCCCTTCCAGTAACAGCTGGAGAATGAGAGAAGGTTATATCCTTCTGCAGGTGGGTGCCTGCATACTGGTATGAATCTGCACCAATACAAGATTGTAAACAACTTATTCTTTATATTAAAAAGAAAACAGAGACAACATCAGCAGGTGGTTTTTCTCCCCCATTGGGTTTCCACCTTAAATCTTGGTGTTCATGTGCGTTTCATATGTGTGATGGTTTATTTTTTTATTACTGCACATGGTTACTGTTTAATGTTTAATAAAGTATTGATGCACTAATTAAAGATCAACATATGATGAATTAATTGAATCACAAGTTCATTGGATATACGTTGGTTGCCTTAAGAAAAATTGTGTGCACATGTGAGTTCCCTTCATTGTAGTAGTGTATATAAATCTGATTATGAAATGAAATTTTTAAGAATTATAAATACTGATTCACCCCCCCCCCCCCCTCTTAGTATTATTCCCAACACATATGTTAAACTAGAAGTCATTGGGAAACAGCAATATAGGTCGTCGTTATGGGAATGCGTGTTTGTTGTCATTTTTGTGGGGGCACTCAGGGCATGGTTCTTCCATTAAAGAAGAACCCATTAATGTACCTTTTTCCCCTAACCTGCAAAGATTGGGTTCTCTTGTATGGGTGACAAGTATATGGACAAATGTGATATATTCCATGTATATGGAGAAATGTAATATTTGTGTGGTTTGTGAATAAATATTTGAATGTTGTTGATGTTATAAATATTTTCTTTTGTCTTATTTTACCATGTAAGTGATTTGGATTTTCTAATGCGTTGAGGTAATTATGTCTATATTTAAAGTTTAAATTAGTCAAGAGGCCTAAAAATGTTAACATTAATGTGAAAATTTTCTATTTTTTTGAGTTAAAACACAACACCTAGCAACCTCCATCACCCTCTTTCATGTTTTTTATTGGAATTGGAAAATTATGATTAAATTACAAGCAAGAAAGCAGTATTAAAAACATTAAATCCAAGGAATTTCAAATCCACAAAATTAAACAGAATGTGGGGATTACGCTATACATTTAAACCTTATTTTTTTAATTTTGCACAACTATTCTTTTCTGCAACCATAATATTATCTATCAAATACAAGCTTATACTCACCTTCAAGTTGACAATCCAAAAATTTATCCATAGAGTATAGGGGTAGTCTTACCTTCATGTTTTCAATCTAGAAATTTTATGTATGAAGTACATGTTGAGCCTCACAATCCAAGCTTAGTCTCAATTTTCACATTGCAGGAAAGAAGGCTTAAAATCACATGGATAAAGCCAAAACCATAACAAAACTTATCTATAATCACATGTGGTCCTTAATCTTAATGATGAAAAGAACCAAGAGCAAGGAGCTTGTTTGACCAAGTATTACTCGCTTTGCAATAAACTTCCTTGTGTTGCAACCTCTTATTGCAGAAATGGACAACTTAAGAAATATAGTTGTGGCGATGAATGGGATGCATCTTATTGGAGTTGCAAGCCTAAAGGGCTTGAGATGTCTCACTTAGCTTTTGAAATTGAATTTTGGACTAAAGTAGAAGAGATCATCAAGGCCAGTTAGTGTCCTGTTGTTTCTTGCAAATGGTGGATGGGGATAAATGTGCAACGAGTTATAAACTTAAATCTGTAAGGTCATGGATCATGCCAACAAGAAAATAAGTATTATCAATGAGTAAAAGAACAAGTATCTTCTTGTTTGCAAAATTATTGAGAATAGATGGAACAAACAACTCCATCAATATCTACATGCAATTCGGAATTTCTTAAACCCAAAGTATCATTATGCAAATATCCTTAAATTCATATTGGCAACATTGCAATAGAGATCGCAGGAAAATGTGATCAAGTTGTTGTCTTATGACAAGTCAATACAACTTTGAGCCCTAGGAGAAAGTCACAAGAACTTTGTTTATATGGAACAACAAAAATATAATGAGAAGTTTCAGAGAGGAAATCTGATATGTTCAGCTTATTCAACCATTTTTTACAGTGTTAACCTCCGAAGAAACCACCACGCAGTTAAGGCTTGGCTCCAAATTTCTGAGTCAATTTTCACTTTGTTTCTAGAGAATTTGAGCAATTTTCCTATTCTTTGGAGGCATAATCATTTTCTGCAAATTTGATAGTTTTGAATAATTTTTTATATGCACCATCCAACATATTTTGAGTTCATATCAGTAATTTGACTATTTTTCCCTCGTCTCTAAGGCAAGATATAAATCCAGGGGTGATATTGGGCTCAGATTCAACCAAGTTCTTAATCTGAAAGACCGATTGTACACTGCAACCTGCAACCACTTATTGTACAATGCAATGTACAGAAAGTTCACTAATTGGAGTGTTCTTCAATGTATGTGTGGAAGATCTAATTGGAGAGTTCTTCAATGTCTTTGTGTAATGGTAAGTATGTGTGGAATGTATGCATTAAATTTGCTTCAGATTTCACTGTATCTACATTCCCTTCTATAAACTTCCAATACATCTAATACGTCTAATATGAGATTCAGAAACTTGGTATGTAACCTGTTGAGTGCTAAACATGTTGGTTAATTGTTACTTATCTTGGGTGATTCATAGGACTGCATAATGTTGGCAGACTTGAGACCAAAATTTAACCACAAGACAATACATCATTTAATGTTCTTTTCAATGTCATTATTCCATATTTCTACTGACATATAATCATGTTCTTTTAATATGCAAGCATATGATGAACACTTAAACATTGAAAGGGATTAATGTAGAAGATTCCAATGATATCATAATATCAAAATACTATCGAATTTGGAGCAAATTCCCAAACTCGTTCTATGTTTTGAGGAGGTTATCTGAAAACTTCAAAGTCAAATGGTTTCCATTGCAAAGTGTAGATCCTCTTAAAACTATTTGTGTGAGAATGGTTCGATGATTAATAAAATCAAGTTTCAATGCACAGATGAGGCATATATATTTATTCCCTAAACCATGTGAACCTATCAGGGGAAGCTCTGTTCTCTAGCTATTCAAGTGGGAAGTGACTGCTCTGAAATGGTGCCCTCCAAGTAGCTTCTTGTTGAATCAATGGTGATTGCTTTAACAAATCCAAGATAGATAGCACTCTAGTGATACTTAGATTGTGATCCGTGAGACTGCATAGTGTTGGCAGACATGAGACCAAGATTTAGACACAAAACAACACATTATTTTAAATATTTTATGATATTTCATTGTCAATATTATATGTTTTCTAATGACATTGTATAAATATTCATGTCCTTTGGCCTTTGAATCATTAATGTTGCACATTCTCCTTGATTTTAGACTTTTGTGATCCATACTAATTTTGATAAATTCTTTCGGATTAATCACATCATGAGTTTTTGGTCGATGTTTCGAACCATCTAATGTGGTTCATCATTAGGAAAAAGGTGAAAAAATCAGTCAGTCAAAATGTTTAAATAGCAAGGATGCATATATTCCAGAATTAGCCGTTAGGAAATAGCTGTTATGAATTAGCCGTTAAAAAAATAGTTGAATAAATTTATTATTATTTTGTTATGTTTTATTTTAATTTATTAATATTTTTAATTAAAATAATATTGAATTTAAAATTAGTTAGATTAATTTAATAATATAATAAGAATTGAATATTTGTAAATATATAATTAAAAATAAGTTTAATATGGTTATTATTAAAAATGAATAATATTCAACAATTATATTTAAGTATATTAAAAGGTTGGATAATATTTTAATAGGGAGGTCAAAGAGGATATAAATTGCAATATAAAAATAAAAATAATCAATTATTAATTATTATTATTATTATTATTATAAAATAAAAAACATAAAATTATGAAATGAGGGTAGGGATCCAACTTCTATTCAACTTCCAACCATCGTCCCTGTTAAGATTAATAGCACATTTTTCAATTTCAATGGCTTCTCGAAGCTTCCTATGATGGAAGTGATCAATCTTGGCGATGACTCGAGAATCCTCGATGCAGACATGGTGATTGGATTTCACTGCATGTTCAGCTAAAGCCGAGGAACGAGAGCGGTTGTGCTTAATATCTGCTGCATGTTCTTGGATTCTCTGGTTAATGGAGCGACCAGTTTCCCCAATGTAGGGAATCCCACAAGAACATGGGATGGAGTAGACCCCTTGACAAATCTAAGAGAATTTCAAATGGTATTAAGGGGTTTGAAGGTAGAAGAAACTTTGTTCTTTCTGAGGATATGGGAAATCTTATCGGTGGTCCCATGTTCCTGTGGGATTCCCTACATTGGGGAACTGGTCGCTCCATTAACCAGAGAATCCAAGAACATGCAATAGATATTAAGCACAACCGCTCTCGTTCCTCGGCTTTAGCTGAACATGCAGTGAAATCCAATCACCATGTTTGCATCGAGGATTCCCGATTCATCGCCAAGATTGATCACTTCCATCATAGGAAGCTTCGAGAAGCCATTGAGATTGAAAAATGTGTTATTAATCTTAACAGGGACGATGGTTGGAAGTTAAGTAGAAGTTGGATCCCCACCCTCATTTCATAATTTATTTTTTTTATTTTTTTTAATATATATAATAATTACTAGTTGATTATTTTTATTTTATATTGCAATTTATATCCTCTTTGACCTCCCTATTAAAATATTATCCAATCTTTTAATATAATAATATTTAAATATAATTGTTGAATATTATTCATTTTTAATGATAGCCATATTAAACTTATTTTTAATTATATATTTACAAATATTCAATTCTTATTATATTATTAAATTAATCTAACTAATTTTAAATTCAATATTTTTTTAATTAAAAATATTAATAAATTAAAATAAAACATAACAAAATAATAATAAATTTATTCAACTACGTTTTTAACGGCTAATTCATAACAACTATTTGCTAACAGCTAACTCTGGAACAGATGCATCCTTGTTATTTAAACATTATCACTGACTGGTTTTTTCACCTTTGTCCTGATGATGAACCACATTAGATAGTTCGAAACGTCGACCAAAAACTCATGATGTGATTAATCCGAAAGAATTTATCAAAAAAAGTTGCACATTCTACCGTCAATGCTCTAAATTCTAACAAAACACCTGTAACACGTGAATCTTTGAAACCTTTCAAACTTTTGCAGAGAAGAAATTATATTGATCTTGAAAAACCCACATTACACACATGTTTTTCCCTGAAGAGTTCTAAATCCTTTGTCCTTCTTTTTCATACATTATATATCAATATGTACAAAACTTTAAGATCCATAATATCCAGAAAGAAACCATAAAATATTACAACCTTTTTATGATTCAATTTTCTAAACAAAGTCTATCCCTACTGAAAAAAATTATGTGTATTCCATGTCGAGCTCTTGAACTAGGAATCAGAATACATGAATGTTTTTGTACAAGTTTGTTCCAAATCATTTGTTTGGCTTTCCAAACCTTTCTCTGTGGCATGTTATTTGTTTGTCGAACAAATGACCTGCACAACATAACCAACTATTGAGACACGTCACAAGTTTTCAATATATGCATGTCAATATTATACTAGGAACAATGCTCCCAAGATGAGAATTTGGAATCATATGAAACATAAAGCTATTACAAACACGTAAATTAATACAAACATTCACCTCTGCGAACATTAAGACAATACATTAACAATGTCAATAACATCTGGTACACACATTTAAGAGAAAATTTGGAGGGAAGACATAGCAACGAACCTGACAAATCACCAATTGGATAGTTATCCACCAACGAAGCATGATCTTGTGGAGGATGATCCATAGGAGCAAACACACTAGTGGGAAGTTGCGCCACTACAAACATTTACACACTACTTCATTAAGAAATGGTTTTTCCTATATAAACTAATCTAAACATGTTGATCTCGTCATTTTATGGAACTTACCCAGGTCAATAGAGGATGCATTGTTGGAACGAGGATGGCCTTGCTTGTTGAGATGTTGAAACTGAAATGGTTCATAATTGTATGTAGGGACATTCAAAACAATTTCTAAGCCGTCACTTTGTTTTCCTCTTTTGTTTTTTTTCTTAGGGCTAAGGAAACTCTTCTTTCTCTTCAAAGATGATTTGTAAGCACCTAACCCAAGGGTGAATTCATAGTCCATAATATGAATATCATTGGCATCATCCAACATTTTTGTAAACAAACCTATCAATTATTTTGTCTTGCTTGAAGTAGCAAGATGGATATTTCTCAACAGGTCTATGTAGCCAAACAACTCCTCTTTATTCAACCGAAGTTCTTCAACATCTGGATCTACATTATTATCAACCATGATAATTTTCTCGACATCTGTATTGAGGTTTGGCTCCTCCATAGCTATATTAGGAGGGGAATATAATGTATTTGGTGTGGTTTCATGATCCAATAAAGCATCTGAATTCATTGTAGGGGAATAGAACCAACCTACCTTTATGGCATGCTTGCAAACATTGCCACGAATAGACCATTGGCAATCATAGGTGAAAAAATGTGTGCGATGCCAAGTGATATGATATCGAATATTAGTTGTACTTTGACTCCACACCCAATAAGCATGAGATATGCTCTCATGAGGACTACAATCATTATCTGGAATTCTTCTAGATTTTTCTATTGATGATTCAAGTTGCTTCTCTTTCTTGTGGTTGTTCAAATATCCTTCTTTTTTCAAAATTTCCTTGAACCAATAACATGGTTCAACATTTGTGAGGAGAGTATAAAATAGCCAATCCATCCTGTGAGAACATTTCCTTCTATGATCAAAGAGAAAGGAAATCTTGAGATAACAATGTTATGTTTCCACAACATTATTTGTCTCTTGATTTGCATAAGGAAAATCTCAGCAGCCTTTTACCCACATCCCTAAATGTACAAACTTGATTAGTAAATATATATTATCTTTATGAAACAAAAAAGGTATAAACACAAGAAAGAGTATTTTCACTTACTAAACTTAACACTGGCAACCCAATTCTTGTGGAGATAGACCAAAAAATTCAACTCAGTTGCAAATTTGGTGAAAATTCCATTTATTGCAGTAATGACTTCATCGTTCGAACAATTTTTCATGATATGGCCTAGTTCATTGAACATCTCTTTTCCTTTTTCTGGACTACTAGCTAACCATTATCATTTTTTAGCCATGTCCTCCTTACATGCAAAACACACAATATTACTTCACACATGGTGATTCTCCTGCCATATTTAATTCATTTTAACTGAGAAATGTTTAAATTGAATACAAGTTGCAATGTCAAATAATAAGATTGACGTTACCTCAAAGCAATAATTTTAGCCAATGCATCATCAACCATAAAAGCATTGACCTTCAAATCATGACGAAACTGATAACACATATGCATTAGGTGCTCAAACCACAATGACATATCACATGATGTACTACGTGACATCACCAACCATGCAACGGGAACCCTGCTTTGTTGCTTGTCAAATGCCACGAGTGTGTACAACTGATACTGTCATATTAAAAAAAATGAAGTTAATTATATTGATTCATATAGTGAAATCATTACAATAAAAATGATTTCACTAAATGAATCATTGCAAAAATAATAACCCCATATTTATTTGTGTTGAATGTTGAATCCATGCCTATTAAGCTATTATGGGATAGCTTAACCATAATTTTTTGCATCCAATTTATTTGTATTCCAGCTATAAAAGGGACATTTTGGTAAAAGAACAAATCATTTCGGCGTTTTTCATACCAAAGATTCACACTCATTTCGTCTTTTTTATGAAGTTGGTAATTTCCTTTCATCAAACAGTTATAGATGTTTGTGACATCTTTTATGCATATGAAAAAATCCTTATCTTGATTTGTAGCATCTACATCAAAATATTTTTTAATATGCATTTTACAAACTGAGTCAATTGGCACTTGTAGAAAAAAACAACTTTCGACATAAGAAACCATGGCCCTTGAAAGCCTTGGTTGATGTAGAGACCTAGCATCACCTGAAATGTTATTTTTTCCATGACAGGGACATCCTTCCCCATCTTCATGATCATACATGTTGTATGTTATTATGGCTATCTCGAGGGTTTGAACCATAACCTTTACAAAAAAATGGGACTTGCAACCCCTCCTCTTGACAAATGACTTCTTGTTGGCATTATGATACAAGTGTTGTCCTTGATGACAACTCACTCACAGGTCAGTTCAGTTTTGATGAAAAGCAACCCACAGTGTAACTAGTCCATTCAGATGTAACAGGGCATTGGTACATAAGAATAGGAAGATGGAACTAAAGTCTACTAATCAGAATGAAGGAGTTGAAAGTAAAGAATGGTGAAAAGTAGATTAAGATGTATACGCAGGTCCACTTAGTCAAAACAGCGTATACACGCTAGTTCACAGAACAAAAAGCGCGTATATGTATACACGCACTTTCACAAGAAGAAAAGCACGTACACGTTGGAAAATCAAGGAAATTCAAGAGGAGACAATACCAAGGGTCAATGCCATCGTATTAGCCCATAATATTGAGCGGATTAATGACTATTTGATTCCGTCCAAGAATACCACGGTTCCTAAGTGGTTTTGGTCCGAGGTATTGAGAAAGGCCTAAAACTATATAAGGAGGAGAAGATCATAAGGTCATGTGTGCAAGTGAAAATGGTTTCTAAGGAATACTTCTATCTGAAGTATATTTTATGTTACAGGGCCTATGTTGGTGATTTGATCTGAAATATTGTGTGCACCTTGAATTCAATGTTGGATCAGGATCATGAGACCTGAAATGACTTATCATTGAATGATCTGATATTGGTTGGGCCAGATTTGATTGTGTACACCTGTTTTATTCTTTAAATGTCATGATCTGGGTTTGTCTGAAGTCCGGAATAGCAGCAAAGTCATGAGTTAATATTTGCAGATCTATACATTGGTGTGTCACGACAAAGGCACGCGTACACTTAGGTTATACTCTTCCAAGTAGCGTATACAAAGGAAAATCCTATTCTTCAGATCTGACTGATCTATCTGATCAGTTATGTTGTTTTATTGTTGTCTGTCAATGAAGTCTTCTTAGATCTGAATGTAAAACTGAATGCATAAGGAGTTTGATATCTGATTGATTGATTATATAAGTGAGAAGGGTGATCTCTGCTACTGCCTGTGTAAAGCTCTGTAAATTGATAGTAGATGTTTAGTATATTGCTGGTGGGTACAGACTTGATTCAGAATTTTTATGTTTCAATAGTTTTCAAGGTATACGCAGGTTTGATTAAAGGAAGTAGCGTATACACGTAGGTTGGGTTCTGTAAAGTACCGTATAAATTCTGATGCATGATTTTTTAGGTTGCAGATGGTTTTGAATGATAATGCATGTTTCTGGGTTCAACACAGCGTTTTGATAATAGTGATCTGATTGTTCAGATTAATTGATTATTGGTTGAAGCAATTTGAAAGTTCTGATGGCTCCAGTATGAAAATTTGATGAAATGAGACCTTCATGTGTGTTGTTGTGAACCAGGAGCATCCAGTCTGAAAATTTATGAAACATGGTCCCTGGAGGAAGAGAGAAGGTCGTAGCCTTCTGTAGGTCGGCACCTACGTACTAGTAAACACATTGGCTAGTACAAGAGCTAGCAGGTTGTAGCTCCCTTCCAGTAGAAGCTGGAAAACGAGAGAAGGTTGTAGCCTTCTGCAGGTGGGTGCCTGTGTACTGGTATGAGTTTGCACTAGTACAAGATTGTAAACGAATTTCCTTATTATTAAAAAGAAGACAGAGATGACAGCAGCAGGTGGTTTTCACCCACATTGGGTTTCCACCTTAAATCTTGGTGTTCTTGTGTGTGGCTTATGTGTGATAGTTTATTCTTTTTTAACTGCACGGTTTAATAAGTTACTGATGCACTAGTTATAGATCAACACATGATAAATTAACTAAATCACAAGTTCTTTGGATATACGATGGTTTCACTAATCACAGTAGTGTGTACACGCTAGTTCACTTCACAGAAGTAGCATATATAAGTCTGTTTTGGAAATAAAAATTATTGATCTAATAATACTGATTCACCCCCCCTCTCAGTATTATTTCCAACACTTCTTTTGTTTGGTTGTACATTTTTCTCTATTGTCCTCTCGACCATATCAACAATCATAACTACATAAAAAATGTTAAGACGTCAAAACATATGAAAAATAATAAAGCACTATTAATACCAACATCTAAAGAAGGAATTTCTAAAATACTTATAGTTCCCATCGCAGGGAAGCACTATCCCTTAAGCTTGGATCTTTGGTTAAGCCTGAAGTTTTGGTTTTTCATTGAGAAAAGGTACATGGAGCCTCTGGATTCATTTCCTCTCCTTTAATGAAGTCATCGAGTCTATGTAGAGGAATTTTTGCAACTCGATCAATAGTCATGTTGGCCTTAGATATTTCAGACCAGACTAAATCTTTACCAGAAAATGTGATTTTCTCTTTATGGTCTTGCACCTCAAGGCCATTATAGCCTTCTATTTCTTTGCCATTTTGTCTCACAATCAAAAAAAAAAAAGGAAACATATTAGGAATCCTATTGTCCCAATGAACATTTACAAGTAAGAAATTCAATGACACCAACTCCCTCACATCCTGTTCAAAATATCGCACTCTAGCTTGCAAAGAAATAGCACAAATGGGAAATGACTCTTCTCTATTTGATAGAATGTATGGAATAAGAGAACTCTGCATAATGGACATAGAAACTGCTCTAAGCTCTAAATTTGTTTGGGAATGTATTCATAAATAAATCTCATGTATATGTGAATGATGGACCTTGGAACAACTCTATAATGTGCTTGAATGATGGAAAATATCTCAACTATCTACCCTATAAACACATATTTCTGAGTATTGTGAACAAATAACCCACTGGTAGGCACTCAGGGAACTGAAACATTAATCCACAGTCACCAGGTCACTTGACATGTCACTTAGTGGCTTGAGGTGCTCACTACCCAACTTAAAGAATACCAAGTCCCCAACTAAAAAATCTACCTCCATTTTATCATGATCTACCCAATATTTCATCCTTTCTACAACATTTTTCAACTAAATGTGAGTCATCTCCAAATTGTCCTTCCATCCCTCCATGAACCTTAAGGTTGATGGTTTCATGTCATAGTATGGTTGCAAAACTATGAGGGGTTACAACAATTACTATCCATTTTGCAACACAAATGAACTATAACCCACTAAAGAACTCTTCAACATGTTATAGCTAAACTAGATTGCATCCAACAACTCTGGAAAATGGTTGTTGTAGGCGCTGGAAGATCAACAACAATGCTAGAAAATGGTGATATTGAAGTGTCAGTGCGAAGTTATAGTTTTCTTACCTTCAAAAAACATTATTATGTAATTTAAGGGGTCAATAAAGTTTTTATTGGTAATCCTTTTAAGCCTTCTCTGTTGTCTCCTTTAAAATATTCAAATATTGTGTTGGAATGTAAAGTTTCCAAATGGTAAAATTGTTTATGTGGTTTTAAGTGATCCCCTTCGAACCCCTTCCATTATCCCCTCTCAGGATCCTTCGTCTTGTATGGCAGTCCCTGCCCTTTTTTATTTTTGTCATAGAGAAAAATCAAAATTGAAGGATGATGTGTCTTTGGAAGGGGGTCTAGTTTTGGACTCTCTCCTAGCTCCCCAAGTTAGGAGGAAATATCATCTCTCAAAAGCCCAATGGAAAGTTGTGCTTGACATCAAGCATGGTAAGCAATCCATTAACTAAAGGACCCTTGGAGTAGGTAAATCCATTCTCAAGGGTTCCCCATGATGTGCCTATCCTTCAACACTCGTGAAGTAAAGGGTGCCTCCAAATTAAATGCCATCAAGCAACTCATTTGAACCCATAAACCAAGGATTGTAATCATTCAAGAGACAATGATATTGTGAAAAAAAATAGGGATGCTTCTAAGCTCTAGCTAAATAACTATTCATTCTACACCCTGGATGCAACTAGCTTATCAGGTGGCTTACTAACTACATAGAGTTCAGATTTTCAATCTACATATTCTTCCACTCTTAACTCAACCATTCTTGTTGATTTTGTGGTAAAGGAATTTAACATTCGAATCAAAGTCTTAAATATTTATGGCCCTTATTCAAAAATAAGATCCTATTAGGAACCATTGGGATATTCCAGGGTTTTTGACAATGTTTCCAATCTTGTAAGTATAAATTTGAATCTCATGTTTTCGTTGTGAGAGGTGTGGTGGATTCATCCTATACAAGACCCTTTAGAGGAGTTATTTATCCATATATTTGATAGATAAAATTGATAAAATATGGAGCCAACAAGCTGAAGACCACTTGGAGGAATTTCAAGAGGAATTAAGCAACCATATCGAAGAGGATTGACCAATTCTTAATTTTAGATTCTTTGGTAGGGAACTCCCTCCTAATGACATCTTGGCTATCTTTGGGAGGGATATTTAACCACCTAAGCATATTTTTTCAAATGTAGTTAGAAGATAAGATCTCGGGGTCCCCCATTGAATTTAACCATGCTTGTCTCCTGGTAGGAGACTTTATACAATTGATCAAGGACAACTAGGTACCTCTTAGTCAACAAGATTATGTTTCATATATGTAGCAATTTGTAAATGAAATATTAATGATGAAAAGGAAAATGAAAGAATGACTCTCTGTGTTCAAGGAAAAATCTTAAGCATCTCTAAAGACAAACTTAAATAAATTTTATGAGGAAAATCATTCTAGTTTATTTTCTAGTGAAGATATTTACATTCTGAGATCTTTGGAAGTGGCCCACCATGATATACTTGACAAAGAGGAAATTTCCTGAAATCTAAAAAGTTGGGTATTTTGATCCAGGAGGATGAGAATAAAACAAAATTACTTCATGTGCTCATAAATTACCATAAAACCCTTAATATTATCTAGGTTATAAGAAAACAAGAAGAAGCGTTGGTCAAATCCTTTAAGGAAAAAGGGAAAGTTGATGTAAAACCTTTCAAATCTCTTTTCAGGGGTCGAGTTCCTTTCTCCAATAGGATTGAATTGCTGATAAAAAAGGGAGTTGAAATTTGTCTTGGATAAGAATAAATTGTGTGGAACAAAGTTGCATCCAACAAAGGATAAATATCGCTTGCATACTTCATATTCCATTGTGCCATGTATCACGTGGTATCAAAGGGAAATTTGCAATTCTCTTGAACCAAGATCGAATCCTTCTATAGCAGGGCCAAATGCACTTTCTTCTTGGGGTGCGAGTACCCATATTTTAAGCTTGATTCTTCAAGAGACTTGTCAAGGTTGCATGCATTGTTATTGTGGTCAATTTCTATGCTAGATCATGTTGCATTCTTCCCTAGTGAGCTGAGTTACCATTTTTTAAGGTTGAATTGAGTAAATAGAGGCCAACGATCGAGATTCAAGGGAATTAGTCCAAAATCATTAAAGAAAATACAATGCCAAGGTTTATAACAACAAGGATCGAGTTGTTTATGGTGTCATCATCAAGTGGCAAAAATTATTTGCACTAGGAGGACCCTTGCTAGATTAAGTCAACCATCCTCAAGACTGAGGCAAGCATCTTTAGATATATATGTGCCAATAAGATCATTTGATTGGTGACTGAATTTAAAATTCATTTCTACAAGGAATTCTCATAAGAGATCAACTTCCAAGCCTTAAAATAAGTCTAGATACTGATATGTCAAGCTATAAAACTCACATTTGTAATCACAGACCTCAGAGGATTTGAATGTTGGCCGAATTCCTATTCCAAGAAATCCATTAATACCTACAATAGTTTTGGATATTTCATGTAGCAGATTGTGACCCAATTATATGCATATGACTAGGTGTAATTATCATCTTGGGGTACTTTCCTATTTCCAAGGTTTATAACAAATGAAATGAATAAGTATTTCTAAGTTGAAGTTTTGGAGGAGAAGTTTCTAAATGCCCTATCCTCTATGAAAAAGGGTAGAACCTCTGGTCCTAATGGTCTGTCAGTAGAGGTCATTTGGATTTTTATGATATTCTCGAGTAGAATCTGTTGAAAATGGTTATGAAGTCCCGAAAATTTGATAAAATGTTTCGTATAACTCATTAATTATGCTCTAGAAAGTATTCATACGTATTGGACTTATATTTCTTGTTTCCTAAAAGGTATTCTATCTAAATTTGCAAGAAGTGTTTCAATTATGCGTGAGTCATCTCCAATTTGTCCTTCCATACATCATTTTTCAACTATAACTTGCTGCAGAAATCTTCAACATATTATAGCCAAAATAGATTGCATCCAACTCTGGAAAATGATTTCTATAGGCACTGGAAAAATGATTTCCAACGCCTACAGCAATGCTAGAAAATGGTGATATTGAAGTGTTAGTGTGAACTTAAAGTCTGCAAGGCCCTTCCACTAGTCTAATTGTACATGAATTATGGATGAAACCCTAGTTATTTCCTTATCCTTAGTATTGACTACCTTAACTAAAACATTACATGATCCAAATCTAAGTTCAAATTCACTTGTTAAATCCTTCCCCGAGTTCATTACAATCAAATATGAATTCTAGTTCATTACAAGTATATTTCAATAAGAGATGCAATTCCTTCAAAACTTTACCAGAGGCAAGACAAGTATTGGCTTCTTTGTTCAGATTGTAAAAATCATGATGTAATATAAGAATAGCATATTGATCTAAAAAAAACAGACCACCACACGGTGATTTTTGTAACCTCTAAATGGAAAATAGCTTAGAGAAAAGAGGAAACTATATTGCTCTTGAAATCCCACAATACACAAAAGTTTTTTCCCAAACAATTTGAAGCCTTTGTCCTTCTTTTTTCATACATTATATATCAAACTGTACAAAACTTTAAGATCCATAATATTTGGGAAAGAAACCATATAATATTACAATCTTTTCGTTATATAATTTACTAAACAAAGTCTATCCCTATTGAAAAAAACCCTAGCTTGCAATGACCTTTGTTGCCTCTACAAGGATTCTTAGCTTGTCTTGTTTTGCGATTACCCTCGTGGCTCTTGCTCTTTTTATTTTCTTTCGTGGGGTCTTCTTAGCTACTCAAGATCTTTTTCTTTTCTTTCATGGGGTCTTCTCAGCTGCTGGAGCTCTTTTTCTTTTCTTCCGTGGGGTCTTCTCAACTGTTGGAGCTTATGGCATTGATTCTACTAATGTTTTGTGATAGTTTTTGGAAGTTTTCTTAAAGTTTTGACCGTGGGAATTTATGCCCAAAAATCCAACTCTGCGTACACGTGGGTTGGATGTGATCAACCCGCATATACGATGGCCCTACACGCGACTGTGTGTAAAGGGAACCCGCGTGTACGCAAGTTAAAGTTTAAACATAAAAACTAACGGTTGAAACTCAATTTTTTTACAGGATGACCATCTCATGGAGGGAAAGAGAGCATACCACAATTGATAATGAGGTAATGAATGAATAAAATGCACTAGATGCTCTGAGAGGCTATGGCTTATTGAAATTCTTCAAAATGCAAAACATGAAAGCCAACACGCGCTTCCTCGAACTACTGATCCACTACTAGAGTGCAGAGGATGATGCCTTCATGATAGACCAGATGCCTCTACGGATTGAGGTTGAAGACATCTACTTTATTACAGGTCTCTCCCGAAGAGGGGAGGTCATGCATTCGACTGGCAGGACAAGAAGTAGTCTTTCAGTAGAAGACTATGTGCATATATACTGTCCTGGACACCCAGAGAAGATTGGAAGTCAAATTCCAATCAAACACGTGGAAACTTTATCTCTAAGGATTTTGTTATTTACCATTGCACGGGTAAATGGATCAGCGTCACTGCATCAGGCATCACGAGTGTCCATGAGCCTAGCAGTGGAATGCCTTACCATGGTATTCGACTAGTGCACACCTCTTCTGACCAACATGAAGAGCCAATTGACCTCTATTCAGAAGGGTCAGACGAAGAATTTCATATATGGGACTATCTTATGTTCATTCTTCTTCGAGAAGGTACCTGGGCTATGTCCCAAAGTATCAGTGTTCATCAGCAACCCAAGAGATCCACGAATGGGTAGATGGGCAGACTTAATGAAACGATTAGGTGGCAAGTGCGTGCCTAGGACGACTTTCGATGATGAGTTTTTCACCTAGGGGGATCAACAGATCATCACAGTCAATGACTACTCGTATGCCGGTATGGATTTCCGAGGAGATCTAAACTTAGTGTTGCCACCAAATGTAGCATGGGAGACATAGGTAACAATTTTTAAGTTTTCGTGAATTTTTAAGATTTTTTTAATTTTTTAATATGAAATGAACTTAGAAATATTTGTGATGAGACAAAATACTGTCAAAATGACCATGTTCCAAATGTGGGTCCAGTAAGACCAGAAGGATTTCCGAGGCACAGGCATCGCAGAAGAGGAGCTGAAGAGGCAGCAGCTAAGACAGAGAGAGTCATATATGCAGTTCAGAGAAACTTGGTGAGACTAACTCACCAGGTACCTATGATAGCCATAGAGGATCTACCTGAGGAGATGCAGCGCCACGTGGTAGGGGTACCACGGGACTGGGTCCGGATACTTCGGCGTGTAGCCAATGCAGTAGTTAACATTTTAGCTGCTCATCCTGAGCTGGGTCGATAGACAGACCTATGTATGACTGGACATGATTATGGGCATGAACCCAAATTTTGAGGGCATCTTGTCCCAATTTTGTATATTATTTTTTGAACACTCTATCTATATACAAGCAATTTTATGATATATATATAGATATATATATATATATATATATATATATATATATATATATATATCTATTCGACTTTGGATGTTATTTAATGTGATGAATGATTAATATGCCAATCTAATGCTTGATTAGATAAAGTCTACTAATGAATTCTCAGATCGCGGAATGTGAACATATGTAATATAAATAAATGATTGTTGCAACACTCTCACTCTCAAAAATTAGCAATATAAATAAGGATCATGAACCCGATAAATGTTATTTAACTGCGACACTACTAGTTGTGAGTCTAGATAAACTACCAACGAATCAATCTTATAAGACATTGCTTCGGATAGTAAATTAATAACGGTAGTGTATTCGGCAATGTTATTCGAAGCAGGGCCAATACATACTCCCCTTGATACCATCAACTGGCCAGATGGATAATAAATCACCCAAGCTGCGGAAGCGAGATTCCGAGTGTGCCGACTTGCACCATCGGCAAATCCGAAATATATCGAATCATCCATAAATACCTGCCAAAGCAGATCAAAAATTTCGATATCACAAAAATGCCAGACGAATATGTAAAAAAATACAAGATATACAAACAATCAATTGCTCGATCGAAGCCTAAGCAAAATACTTCTTAAGGTAGAGCCCATTTCGGGGCTCTGCCAGCTTGTTCCCTTCAAAATCAATTAATTCATAGGCCCATTTTCCCAAAACTCGCTTGACTACAAAGGGACCATACCACATAGACTTGAATTTTCCTGCCCCGAAGGGCGTCTTTGTCTTGGTCATAAACTAAGACAAGGTCGCCTTCAGAAAAAACCCAAGGACGGATAGCTTTATCATACTGAGTTTTAACCCTCTTCTTATGGGCTTCGTTTATTATGGTTGCATCTCGACATTGCTCATCAAGATGTTCCAAATGAACGAGGTGTTCTTCGAGACTAGACGTCTCTGGAAGAAGTTCTATGGCTAGTTTAAGGGATGGAATTTCACATTCAATAGGGAAAATAGATTCCAGCCTGTAAACTAGTTAAAAAGGAGTAAAATCAGTGGCATTCTTCACTGAGGTTCGGTATGCCCAGAGCACCGGGTACAACATGATGTGCCAATTGGATCGATTTTTATCAATTGTCCTTTGCAGGATAGTCTTAAGGGACTTATTCACGGCTTCGACTTGCCCATTGGCTTGAGTATAACATGGAGACAAATGCTCCTACCGGAAGCCGAACTTGAGAGCTAAGTCAGTCATCAGTGGATTCTGGAAGCGACTGCCATGGTCAGTGACAATCTCTCTTGGGATACCAAATCATGAAATAACCTAGTTGAAGAGAAACAAGGCTGATGTTTCACTATCATTTTTGTAAGTAGGCATGGCCTCAGTCCACTTCGTAAAGTAGTCCACGGCCACAATGATGTACTTGTGATTCGCCGCCAAAGGTGGATTACAAGTAGTAAAATCAATGCCCCACTTCGTAAATGGGCCAACAGTGATAACAGGAAAAAGTGGAGCTGGATGCGCACGCATTTTCTGGGTATAGATCTGACAAGGGTGGCAATGTTTGACCGCTTCAATACATTCTTTGAAAATTGAAAGCCAAAAGTAGCCTACATGCAAAAAAATTTGGGTTGTTGCAAGCCTTGATAGATGACCACCACAAACTCCACTGTGGCAATCATTAAGAATAGACTCAGCGTCCTCCAAAGTTAAGCAACGCCTAAGGATTGAGTCAACCCCTCTACGATATAATGTATCACCAATAATGACATAATTTTTGGCAAGGTGACGTAACTTTCGACACTCATCTTTGGAGAAAGTAGGTGGAAACTTCGAAGTCTAGAGATATATAATGATATCTCCGTACTAGGGATCTTGTGAAGAAATGAGGAATAAATGTTTGTCGAGAAAATTTTTCTCATAAACAATAGCCTCCTCACAAGGCAGCTCCAAAATCAATTCCGCAAAAACTAATGACTTCTTAGACTTAGCTGACAAGAACTCGAGATCGAATTCTTGAAAAATAACAATCCATCGATTATATTTGCCCCCAATCACTCGCATACTGAGGAAAAACTGAAAAGGATTAACAGTCGCTAAGACGAACGTTTTGCACAGCATAATGTCATGACGAAGCTACTGGACAGCATGAACAGCGGCCAAGGCCAATTTCTCGATGGGAGAATAGCGTAGCTTAGCTCCTACTAAGCCTCGACTCAAGTAGTAGATTACATGCTCATTAATAGCATCATCCTCCTGAAATAGAACCATACAGATGGTTGATTCTGCCGCAGCGAGATACAAAAGAAAATCTTTGCCATAATCTGATGGACTCAATAATGGGGCAGAGGTTAATGCTTTTTTCAAAGCATCAAAATATCGTTGCGCAAAGTCATCCCATAAAAATGGAACTCCCTTCTTAAGCAAACGCATAAATCCTTTGGTAATTTCGGCGTAATTTGCTATAGATCTCCTCAAGAAATTTGCCTTTCCTTGGAGACTTTGAAGTTAATGAATGGAAGACAGGGGAGGCAACTGAATTATTGCCTCAACCTTGAAAGGATCAACATGAATCCCTTCAACCGACACAATGAATCCTAACATTCGACCAGATGTGACTGCAAAAACACACTTTTTCAGATTCAACTGGATTTTATAAAAACGACATCTCTCAAAAACTAATTGAAGGTGGCTTGGATGATCAATTCTCTTGTGAGAACGAGCAGTTAATTCCTCCAAGTATGCTTCGATAACATGCTTGATGTCATGGAAAGCATAATACATGGCTCGCTAAAAAGTAGCTCCAACATTTTTAAGACCAAAAGGCATCTTCTTGTATGCAAACGTGCCCCAGGGACAAATAAAGGTTGTCTTGTGCTGGTCCTCTGGACAGATAGTAATTTGATTGTAACCAGAGAATCCGTCCATGAACGAAAAAATTTCATTACCCGCACATTCATCAACAATTTGATCAATAAAAGGCATGGGGTAATTGTCTTTTGGACAAGCTTTATTCAAATCCCTAAAGTCGATACACACTTAGATCGTTCCTTGCTTCTTATCTACTAGGACTGGATTGGAAACCCACTCAGTTAGAGGAACAGGGTATATGAAACCCGCCTTAAGCAACTTTTCAACTTCAGCTTTAATAGCCACCGCTTTCCGAGGATTGACCGGTCGAAGTTTTTGACGAATAGGTTTGGCGTTTTCGTACGTTTTGATCTCATGCTGGACTATAGATGGATCAATTCCAAGCATTTCCTCATAAGACCAAGCGAACACATCTTGAAACTCTTTAAAGAGATCGGTGTAGATTTGGATTTCTTCAGGGGAACAATTAGCTCCGATGAAGACGTTTTCAATCACGTTAGGATTCCTAGAGATGTTTACAGGTACAGTTCGTGAAATAACCGACATGTTACCTTCGGCATTAAGATTGTGTTGGAGCCAAAGGGTTTGAAACTATACAAACATCACTAGTAGACAGATTGGAGAACCTAGATTCGACTTCATGCAATGTAGGAAGAAAATATCAACGATGATGTAAATCTTCCCATGGTGGATCCACACCCATCATTGCCTCCAAAATTGCTTCTTCAGATGGTAAGATTGTATCCAAGCAATCTAGAGCTAAAGTAGAATTGAGGGTCCAAGCCGGAGCCACATCGCCATCTAACTCCTCTTGTGAAAAAGGAGTGGGATGGTTGTCTGTAGAGTTAACAATAGATTGATAGATAAGTTCCATTGTAGACATGGGAAATGCCATTCCACCAACCTGTCGTCTATCTAATGTGGTGGTAGATGAAGGTAAGGTCCAAGGGACCGAAAAATAATGAGTTCGAAAGAACTCATTCTGTGAAGGTACCCTAGAGTATGAAACTGCATTAATTCTAGTTGTAGGAGCAGGAAGATCAAATATACCCATTAACGAAGAGTACATTCCAACTCCTAAATTCCCAATAGGTTGACGGGGATTGTCCACCAAGGGAACGGTAGAATCTGAAGTTGCGTGGGAGTCACCTAGGGAATAATCCAACTGATCAATTTAACAATCCTCCCCTCATGAGGAAAACAGAGGATGTGGAATAACGATGAAACTATGGCATCCATTTCGTAAATCCAATTCTTGCCTAAGAGGAGGTTATAATCTAGGTTGGCATCGACGATTTCTACCTCAATATTTACGACATTTCCCCCAACACATATAGGAAAGGTCAGGATAATCTCGTGTGGCCTATGAGAATGCCCATCAAATGTTGTCAAGAGAGTCGGTGAAGGAATAGCTAAATGTGATCCAATGGCCTTCCAACATGACATAGACATTACGCATGTGGAAGCTCCCTCATCTATAACTGTCCGAAAAATATTGGTCTTTTGGTAAGTGGACTTTATCTGGAAATCCATATGGTGAGGAAGTCTCTTTTTGACATTTAGCATATCAAAAGTGAGCACCAAAGAATTCTTTGGATCTACTACACCGATTGCCAAAAGCAAAGTACTTCTCTGAGTAGGGCACGACTGGAATACCTCCAATGCAAACATATTACAAGGACTTTGAGCCAGATCTTCTACAATCGAGTAGTTCTAGGCTGCCCTTTGCATTAGGGTTAATATTCGAGCGCTTTGTGGAACCTTTCAGTATCCGAGGTATAGACTCAACAAAGGGTCGCTCAATATGAAGTGGGTTTGTGGCTTCGGGAACATATTTAACCTTAGATGTTTCTGTTTCACCATAATCGTGTGCTCGCATAGCAACATCGACATGAGAGTTCATCATATAAACATTTGAGGAATTTTCCCCTTCCTGGTTGCCCCCTTGCGGAGGTACCAGCATTCGAATTCGCACCAGCAAGTAATTGCTGCCCTCGGGGAAAAGGGTTAGTCAGAATAGCTTGGGAGCTAGAGAACCCTTGCTGCACTAATAAGCGTTGAGCATCTTGTATCTTAAGGCAGAAGTAAGTCAAATGATCTCCATTACATAACTTGCATGGAAACTTTACCTTTTTCTTGGACTCTTTTCTACCCTCATCGGCACCATTGCCGGGTTTTTTTGCATTGCCTTTCCCTTCCTGGTTCTTCTTCTTACCTAATCCCTTCCTCTTCCCATTGGATTGTTGATTTCCTTTGAGGTTAGAGGCCTGGACGGCATTTATAGAGGTAGGTTGGGAAGATGTAGTTGTAGACGGTGCTGCATGGTTAGAAGAAGCAGTTTTTAAAGGCAATTGCTGCAATTGATTCAAAAGGTTCACCATATTAACGTCAATTGATCCAACTATACCATCGGCATGGGGGCCTGGCTTCGGTTTGGCTAAATCGACCTTAGATCTAGGAGCATCAGGTAGAATTTTCTGAAGAGTCCCAGATTGAGAATATATTAGTTCTAATTGTTGGGCTCGAAAAATAGCCTACTCTTCCGAATAAACACCGGAAAGAGACACGTCCTTTGAGATCTCAAGTTGTAAAGATTTGAGAAACCATTCGAGAAGGAACTCTGGTGGAATTTCGGCTTTGATAAGCCTTTTTCTCCTTCTCTATTCCTGGATATGATATGAAATGTGAGTTGCAGTGTCTTGCTGAAAGTTAGCCAGAAGTTCAGTTCGGCTTCATATCGGACATGCAACTGAAAATGGTTCAAAAAGATATTAGTCAAATCACAGAAAGAAGTATAGGTTCCCCCTAGAAACTCTATATACCATTTGGCCGCATTTCTAGTTAGGGTGCGCTAAAATAACCTCAACCTGATTGAATCATCTATCAGGGAGTTAGATGAGCACCATAAGTGAAATGTGGTCACATGGTCTCCTGGGTCTTCACCACTCTTCCCTTCAAACTTTGGAATATTTGAGGGAAGTTTAGTTGGGACCGGAGGCCAAGCCGGATTGTACCTAATTAGATCATTCATCAATTTAGTTAAGTCTAGCAAATTAAGCGTGGCCAGAAAAGGAAGTCGTGGGGGACCTTGGGAATTCCATCCAGAGTGGGCGGGGTTCCCAAAGGTCTAAAAAGAATGACCTGGATTTTGAAAGGCACCAGGTTGCCCGAAGTAACTCGTAGAGCCTACTAAACCAAAAGGTGGTCCTTGTGGTCCAGCGAAATTCAGAGTTTGACCAACTCCTACCGAAAATCCTCCGTAACCGGTGAAGTTACCCCCTAACGAAGTATTGAAAGGATCTAATAGCCCCTGATAAGGATTCCATGCGTTAGAAAATGGTGGAAAATTCTGAAACAAATTAATTGAAGAATATGGCACATTCCCTTGTTGGCCGAAAAATTAATTCCCAGCTTCTATCCCACTAACTGTGGGGTTTGTCCAGCTCTGGAAGGGGTTACCACCTTGACTTGTAAAAGAAAAGGGCATTGACCCCACTGTCAGATTGGAATGTGGTATATGACCACTTCCAAATGGGAAACCCTTAAAAGAAGTTGATCCACTCATCATGGATGTAGAGGCGGTCGATGGTATGTTCAACGAAACTGAAGGAATCCCTTGAGACGGCATTCTAAAATGGAAAAATCCAAAACTGGATGCAGTAGCTTGAGAACTTCCACTCGTTGATAGAATGGAAGCAGACCCAAACATAGTCATGCTGGGAGTAACAGAAGGGACGGAAATAGTTCCTCCTCCTTGTACAGATATGGGAGTTTGCATGCTCGCAACACTCGTCGTAGATGCCATGCTTCCAGCAGTGGTAATCGAAGGAATAGATGTGTTAGACTCAGTCTTGTCAGTCCTCTGTCAGAGTCAAATTCACCAAGGTTCATTCCTTGTCATTTACAGTCATCAAATGCCATTTTGGTCAAAAAGAATCATTTTAATTCTTGAGTCCAGGGTTTTGTCTCCAGAAATGGAAGTAATGCTTGCAGGCCAGAGGGAGGTTCAGTAAGTTTTTATTTCAGGAATGTCATCGTCAATAATGCGAGATTGATTCTTCTTCAAAACCCTGTTTTGAAGAAGAAATCATCAAATGTGTTTTTGTAATAAATATGTAATTTGTCAAAGTGTTTCAAAGTTGTACAGCTCTTCAATGGCAGCAGCTTTAGCTGCTCCTATCCCTGCAAAAGCACAAACAGAAAGAACATCATCAGCACAAAGAGACAAAGCAAAATCAAACAAAACAGAGTTTGCATTCAAATGCCAGAATGCCAAAATTATACAACTTGGTTTGCCGAATCAGAAGAAATCAAAGTCATGTCTTTGTGAAAACGTTTCTATGTGTATCAATGTCAGTTTGGCATTCAAAGGGTCGATTGAAGTCGAGGTTTAGTGAAGAGAAGGCAAAGCTTGCAAATTTTCAAGCCGTGACTGTGTGAAATCCTGGCGCGGCACATACAGGTGTCAACCATGATGAAAATTTGGTGGATCAAACAACAGGTAGTTTTGCCTTCATTCTATCCAAAGGCTCAACCTATGAAATTGAAGAGTGGCAGAAGGCATCATCATCTACAGATTGCTCAGCTGGTGATCCCAATGTGAAGTTGGACAGTGAACAAAAATGCGTAGTGGAACAGCAGACCTCTTTTGGATGCAAGCTTGGCAATCAATCACAACGTGGCATACGCAGGCGCTGCCTAGATTTTGAGGCCTCAGAAGCTCAAAGGAAAACCATGAGTAACAGTTCCTGGAAGTCTACAAGTCTAATGCCTAAAACCGCTCCATTGTTAAATTCAACTCATGATTCAGAGACAAATACTTCATCATCAGTCGCTTGTGAAAAAGGTGCGACTTCTGACTGCAAAGCAAATTGTTCCGTTAAAGAGAGAAACAGGTGCAGGCATTGGAAGAATTTCTCAGTCTACATCTAACGTACGGTTCTCCTCTTTCTCGTCCAAAATTACTGAACTTACGTCGGATAAATCTGATAGTAATGTTCGAAATAATGGAAATACTCCTATATCAGTTAATATTCCCTCTGGCATTGGTTTACATTTAAATAGCCTTGCCACTACCATGTCACATAATTCTGGAGTTAATACGTTAACGTCAGCAAAGGTATCTGTTAGCACACAGGGGATGTCGCCTTCATCTGGTGGAAAGGAGGTCTCATCTGATGTTGTAGGAAGCTCCCTACCTTCTGCAAGCTCAGGAGGAAATATCTCAGTAGGATCAAACTCAAACATTGCTCCTGGGATGGTTATGTCAATGGTGGAAAAGACTAGAATAGACCAGCAAGAAATTGCAGTCATCTGGAATGACGCAGATTGGAGTGACAAGATCGACTACCTGTTTTCGATCTGTAACTGTTGGAATAAAGCCATTGCAAAGTAGGTTACCTTTCAAATCTGAAGAGAGAAACTTAAGTCCTCTTGGCAAGAAGAGGCTGCCGCTACTCGACATTTCTCAACAATCTTCATTTGGTATGGGGGAGGAGTTCAGTCAAAGTAGTCCCAGGAAGAAGAGAAAGTCTACCACAACTGGGGAATAAAGAAGGCTGCAAGCGTTGCAATTGTAAAAAATCAAAATGTTTGAAATTATATTGTGAGTGTTTTGCAGCTGGAGTATACTGCGTTGAGCCTTGCACGTGCCAAGAATGCTTTAACAAACCTGAATATGAGGACATGGTTCTTGGTACCCGCCAGCAGATAGAATCTCGCAACCCCCTTGCTTTTGCTCCTAAGATTGTTCGTGGTGCTGATTCTCCACCAGCAAATGGGGATGACTGTAGTAAGACTCCATCATCTGCAAGGCATAAAAGATATGCCTGCTATGTTGGGCAAAGCTAAGGCGCAACAACGTTTCATTGAGAATCTGGAGGAAGAGTTTGCGAAGGTGCAAAGGGAGTACCACTTGCCAGTTGGTGATTTTCCGGATATTCAACACTACAAGGAAGTTTTAAGTGGATATCAGATTGATAAATTTGAGAAGCTCAAACCAAAGATGATTCGAGCAGTGGACGACATGCTGGGCATTAAAAGGCAAAAATGTGCTTGAGTTTGCCTGCGCGGCGCACAGGCAGAGGGGCGCGGCGCACTGAACAGGCGCGGCGCACTGGGCGCTTTTACACAGTGCAGATATACATTGGCGCGACGCACTCATCGGGCGTGGCGCACTGGGCAGAGTGCGCGACGCACAGAACTGGAATAATAAATTTCGCCTCTGCTCTCTAAAAACACAAATTTCTTGCTCCAAATGGATTTGTAAGGCTGAGAATCGCCTTTTGAAACAATGTTTAGTGTGATTGCAGATGGTTTTATTCGAATTTTTGTTTGATTTGGTTGATATGCATTTATGGTTGCCGTAATCAATGTTTCCCGAGGGGGGGCGTCGATACATTGGAATCACCTACAGGAATTCAATTTGATGCTTCTATGAGCAAGAGGACCATCAGAAATTTCCTTTCAAAGGAAACAGCTGAAGGCCATCGTCAATTCATTGCCGCCTGCATGTACTGAACCAGATATTGACACAGGTGCTCCATTCAGAGCTCAAACAATAATTTTGAATCCTCCTGCATAGGGACATGTACATATGGTAGAGTCTCTCCGCGTGCCTTTGCATATCTTCTTTACAATGCCTTGGACGCTCACGAACGAATTTCCTCATCCTTTAGCACGAGTATCATGGAGTGCTGGTTATTGGCTATCGAATCTGGTTGCGGACATATTAATATGGTGGGGGATGAGAAGTATCATAAATGATTTCAGAAGAAAGAAACTGAAGCTTCCTCCTATTCGATATTTAAGTGCATACCATGGATCTATTTCAGACTTGCCAACAGGATGCATATGGAGTCCACATCTTGTACCGAAAGCCAAATGACTGGGGACATTTAGTGGACGTGGTTGGTTTCTGTTTCTTGAACTTGGGAATTAATTATATCCCCCGTCAGGAATTTCTGCAGTGGTTTCAGGCTGGTCCAGCGCCCGTGTATGTGGATTTTGGGAGCAGGCCTCTTGAAAATCCGGTAAAGACTACTACCATAATCCTTGAAGCATTAGAATCAACAGGCAGAGAGGAATTATTGACAAAAGATGGGGAAAACGTGGGAATCATCATCAAGTTCCTGATTATGTCTTCCTTCTTGAGGATTGTCCACATGATTGGTTGTTTCCTCAGTGTCGTGTTGTGGTTCATCATGGTGGAGCGGACACAACAGCTGCAGGTTTAAGAGCAGGTTGCAAAAATATGGTTCCTACCTCTATAGATAGTAGAAAGAGAGTGCTATCTTCGTATAAAACAGCCCATATAACACTGTCAAAGTTGGAACACCTCGGTGCAACAATATTTGCATGGAAGGGAAACAGATAAAGCAGTTAGCAAAAGGTACCGCCACCTGATGAAGGATTTTTTCAAGAATGCATGCACTGTGTTAAGCACAATGGGAGAAATTCATGTTACCCACAAATCACATCATCCATACGACAAGTGGAAGCTAGTAAAACAAGCAGAAAAAACATAGGTTGCTTTTAAAGGAATCAGTCCACTTTTCTATAGCAGATTATCCTGGCTACGTTAATAGAAGAGGAGCAGGGAAACACGCTGGTAAACATTTCTTGTTGGGAGAGTGTCGGACTTATAAGTTCATTTTAAGCCCAGCCATTCTCCACCAGAGGGAGGCTGCCGAAAAGGAAAAGGCAGATTTGGAGTCTTCATTGAAACGACTTGAAGAAGATTGCTGATGATAATACCAAGAAGAGCGCTGAAACTTACAAGGCGAAGGAATGATGCCGTCCATCAAAAGGCACAAGCTTGCAGCGAAAAGAAAATATTGCCAAGAAATTGGTTGAAGCTTCGAAATCAAGTAGAGAGGAAATTACGAGAAAAGAGTCGAGGTTTGAAGAGGCTATTTCGGAGCTTGAATCTGAAAGGCAAGCAAGGCCACTGGAGCGGCTAAAGGAAAGTGAAACGGTCAAAGACCGAACGCCCAAATGTAAAACGTATGACAATCAACCGTAGCAGAGAAATAAGCCACGGGGCCTACTCTTGTCTTCAGTTACAATTTCAAGGGATTCACACCTACAGATGTCACTTTTTCAGATCCGAGTAAAAATGTAACGCTGCTCCTTTTAGCGATGGATGGCTTTTCATCTTCAGTTAGTAATGATTAAATCATCCCATATTCTGAGTCGATTCATTTTTTGATATAGTGAGTCTATTTATTGTATTGAAGGTCATGGGGTAAAGGGTTCTGAGTTTTGAGAAAAAGTGTGGGAAGAGAAAACCCAGCACTATCACTGTACAGTTTTGACAGAGAAATAATTAAATGGTGCAGCTCTGATTTATAAGATTCTTGCGGTATGAGTTTTGGCATGTGTTTTTTTTTTCTATTTCATATGTATCCTGTGATGTTTTGCAGTTCATTCATGATCGTTTCCAGCTGAATACTTTTAAGTGAGAAAGGTAGAATTCAGTCATTGCTCTGCCTTGAGGAAGTGTTCAGTCTTTATGTGTTTTCTTCTGCCTGGAAAGGATTCATACATTAATGCCCTTTTCAGCCTTCTTAAACAGTCTTTTCACCCCATTTAATTTCAATTCGATTGCTAAAATCTCATGCTTATCTCGCCTTATGAAATATCCTGTGCCTTTGGTTAAATCTCTGCTCATGCTGTCCTTCTCCCATACAGCCCAGCAACTTAGTCATTAAATCAAATATCCCTCATTCATATTCATTTTACTAGCCTAAATCAGTTCCCATTTTAAGTCATCTCGGACTCTATTGATCATTTTATCGAGATAGACCCAGAGAGAGCCCTCTCCTGTCCTCGTAGGGCTAGCTACGAGGTTGAGCTTGGTTTGATGTTGCCTTGAACCTCGCCTTCATTCAGCCTGAGGCATATTCGAGCGCTAACAAGATGTATGTAAACCTGGGCTTGAAAGCCTATGAGTCGAAGTTCCAACATATAACAAAACATTCGGATGATCAGGAGGAAGAGGAGAATTCGGAGCCACAATCGACTCTGAAAGCTCTTCAACTTCGATATTATCTTCTGACTAGAAGAGTACCCGAGAAAGAACTAGTGTGTTCCTTTCTAACTCTATATTGGTGCCAGGTCTATCTTGTGAACTAATGCCCCCAAGCGGAGGATCAATCTCTGATGCGCCTTCTACCACTGGCATAATCGCTCATATGCCTTCTAGGATAAGGCTCCAGACTCGTAGGTGATAGCCCACGAAGTCTCCTAGACTGTCGAGATGGTCAAACAGCCACTTTGAATTATTTAAAAAATCTACTTAAAGACTCAAGAAATTATAAAGCTAGGCTGAATAGGAGAAAAGAACACTCACTAAAATGTCCCTAAAGATATCAGCAATCAAACAAATCTCAAGTATTTCCACTCCGAGTGATTAGGTATGGACACCAAAATATGAAAAAGTTGATAATAAGGGCCTTCCGAAAATAGACTGGGGTAATTACGCCGCAAGCCTACTGGCGAAGGTATCAGAGGTAGTTACGTTGACCCCCAGACAACAGCCTTTGCTGGTGCAATCCCCCGGGCTTTGCAAGGGTGCCCTTCAGAAGTACTGTTGAACATGATACAATGTCAACCTCAGGTGCCACGGGATTCCCCTCTGCAGACACCTGTGTAGTCCCTAGGATAGGCAACTATGGTCACCAACTCGTATCAGAAGCCAAGCGGAACAGTTGTGAGGTAGGACCCGACAAGTAAGAGAGGGCGTATCTCTCATCCTTATATTCACTAACCCTCGTGCTTTACTCCCAGTTACGGAGCTTTCCTGGTCTCCCTAACACTATTGGATTTCGCTTATTAATCAAACTTCTATGTTTTGTAATTTAGAGTGGCCTTGGAAAGTTAACTCTCCTCTCACCTAATCCAAGGCCCTAATAAACCTAAACTTGTTGGTGTATTCTGATGACAATACAAAATTTCTGTTGAAAATGCAACAAGATGATGGAACTTAGTGAAAAGAAGTTGCCTTCACTAAGTGGGCCCACAGGCTATTTTTGGCGCAAAGTCTATTTTTAGACTATGTCTATTTTTAGACATATGGATCATGGTCTATGAGTTGCAGGGTGCTATTTATGGATGATTGGTCATGTTGGTAAAAATAGATGGACTTCTATTTTTAGACATATGGGCGGAGTCTATTTTTAGACTACCAGTCTAAAAATAGAACAGTCGAATATTATTAGCTCTTAATAATATTTGGACTATAAACATTATCTTATCCTCTTGCAGCACTTCTGTTCGAGCTACGGATGTGGAACATGCAACTACCAGAAGGAAATACGCTTTTCTTATGGGTTAGTTGAGCTATTGCATGATGGACTTCAGTTAGAACTCAAGTGGTTGAGTTTGGTGGAGTTGATTGAGGAGTTGATGGAGTTATGTTCAGTTTGACTTAGTTGAACTAGTTGAATTTAGTCTAACTCACAAATACACTAGTGATGAGTGATGTGAATTAATTATTAATTAATTCACTAATTAATAACTCATAAATCAACTAAAGAATACATCAGTTAACTCAGTGCATGGACAGTTCAGTGGAGAAAAGTGTTAGAGGTGGGTGAAAGAGTGAGACTACCATCAGTTGTGACTATAGTTGCATGAGATTTGCACAATCATTGATTGAGATTGCCAATGAGGATTGTGCAGTACAACCAAAGAGAAAACGAGTTTGGATCATTCCTATTCTCAACTTGGATTGCGCAGTAGAGGCAGGCAAACAGTGGAGGAGATTTGAACCTGTGACTTGATTCAAATTTGAGCTAGTTTGTGTGTAGCAGGTGGAGATAGTACTGAGTACTTGTGAGGAGTATTGTACTATGTATTGTTACATGTTATCTATCATCATAATATACAGATAGTCGAGGGTTTTCAGTCGTATGCTTTCCCCATTACATACTGTGTTGATATGTGTGATTGATGTTTCGATGTGTGCATGCAATTGTTTTTGATTCCGCAAATTGATGATCAACGTAGAGGAGGTTATGTATTATGCATGCATTCTGCAAATAGTGTATAATCAGGATAATCTCTGTGAATAAGTGTTATATTATTCAAAATTTCTACATGGTATTAGAGCAGAGTTGATCATCAGATCTATTATTTAGAAAGTGATTACATTTTATTTCTTCAGGCAGAGTCTATAATCGAGCCAGGTAGCCTCTGGATTCATCCTTCTTTTTGAAGGTGAGATATCCGGTGAATACCCATACAGTCAATATCTGTACAAGAAATACTTTTTTCTCACGAATTTTAGATCAGAAGCGGTTGAGTTTTGAGCTGGTGGAATTCGAATTTGCAACAGTGTTTTCTTGGTGTCAAAGTTGAAATGTCTTTCAACGGATTGCGATTGGAGTATGCCCTTGAAGGTAGCTCGAATTATATTGCATGGAAAGACAAGATGGAGGCGGTGTTAGATGACAATGGGTTGAAGGAGTTCATAGATGTTGAGGTCCCAAAGCCTACTGATGCTACTCACGTTGAGGCTTGGCAAAAGAAGACAGCAAAGTGTCGAAGGATTCTGTTGGAGGGCATGAAGGATCACATTGTATCCAGCCTGCATGGAAAGGCTTCTCCATACTTGATGTGGAAAGCGTTGACAGATTTATTCCAAAGCAAGAGTGACCAGAGGAATTTGGCGCTTAAGGATAAACTCAGAAACATTAAGTGTGAGAATGGAGACAGTATGCCCAAGTATCTCACGAAGTTCACCCAATGCTGGGATGAGCTGGGAAGTGTGGGGGTGACTGTCGATGATGAGGACTTGGTGAGCTTGGCTCTCCTTGGTCTTTCAAAGAGTTTGCATTCCTATCAGGACTCTGTCAATGGTCGAGAGAAATTGCCAGGATGGGAGAGACTTTGGTCGGATCTTGTGCAAGAGGAGATCAAGCGGAATATCAGGGATGGATCTTCATCAAAGGTATCTGATGAAGAAAATTGCGCTTTGGCTGCCAAAGCAAAGAAGGGGAAGGAGAAGGGTTCTCTTTTCGAATCCAGTCATTCCAATGATGGGAAGAAGGTTGACAAATCGAAAGTGCGATGCTTTCGTTGTCATAAGGTGGGCCATTATGCTGCAAATTGTCCATGGAGGAAATCCAAGAAGGGATCCGGGGAAGGATCTGAAGGTGAGGCACTTGCTTCACAGTTTGAGTTGGACTTTACACTCTTTGTATGTATGGTTTCATCCATGGTGGGAAGTGGTTTGTTTCTTGATAGTGGAGCTTCTTTCCACATGACCGGTGACAAGAGTTTGTTTAGTACTTTGGAGGAGAAAGATCTCCAGATACTCATAGTGATGGGTAATGATGAGAAGTATAGTGTCTTAGGTGTAGGCACGGTTACTTTTCAGAGGGAGCATGGAGCTCGCCTTACCTTGACCGATGTCAAGTATGTACCAGGACTGGAGAGAAACTTGGTGTCGATCGCAATGCTGGAAGACAGAGGCTATGATGTAGTCTTCAGTAAGGGAAAGGTTTTCCTTAGACACATCATCACTAGACAGGTGAAGCAGATTGGTTCACGGGTCAAGAACCTGTATGCTCCTGAGATTCAAGATGTATGCAAAGCCTTGAGCAATGAGTCAACTAATGGATACTTGGTGGTTGAGAGGGAGAGTATATTACCTCTCAACATGCAGAGCCAGAAGAAGTCTCAGACGACTGTGGAGGAGCCACGACTGGTGCAGCAGCTTCAGGAGGTTGTGAAGCAGCCACAATAAGGGAAGTTGAGAGGAGATCAAGTAGAGACATCTACTCATGTAGAGACCTCCAGTAGGGGGAAACTTCGAGCCAGGTGGGCTGAGGGATCACATGCAGCCATACCTCCAGGTAGGAGGTGGGGCGATATAGAGTGATCGTCCCAAGGAGGAGGGGCAGGATCCTTGAGGTACCCAACCTCTTGGATGAGACCTTGCTACAGGAGCCCCGATGTGGAGTAGTAGGAACTGACTGATTGGGTAGAGACAGATGCAGATGGAGCGACAGAGAGAGCGACAGTGTAGGGAATCCCAGGACAGTGCATAGCTAGCAGGCTGCAGCAATGCGAGAGGCACAAGTGTTTTGCACAGTGCTAGGTGGCACAGAGAAGTGTGCAATGGTGTGAGATGCATGGAGATGTTGCAGTAGTGCAGATGTCAAAGAGGGAGCACTTGTCAACAGCAGGTAGAGCTTCAGCACCAGAGTGTGTTCCTAGCCCAACAGAGTGGTCAGTTGGGAGTGTTTTTGTTCCAAGTGTTGTTGGAGCAAGTGGACCGGGCAAATGTGTTGCATTCAGAACATGCCAGAATTGCAGGATAGGGGTTGTAGATAATCCATATCTTGTTGAGAGGGAGTGTTGAAAATGCAACAAGATGATGGAGCTTAGTGAAAAGAAGTCGCCTTCACTAAGTGGGCCCGCAGGCTATTTTTGGCGCAAAGTTTATTTTTAGACTATGTCTATTTTTAGACATATGGATCATGGTCTATGAGTTGCAGGGTGCTATTTATGGATGATTGGTCATGTTGGTAAAAATAGATGGACTTCTATTTTTAGACATATGGGCGGAGTCTATTTTTAGACTGCCAGTCTAAAAATAGAACAGTCGAATATTATTAGCTCTTAATAATATTTGGACTATAAACATTATCTTATCCTCTTTCAGCACTTCAGTTCGAGCTATGGATGTGGCACATGCAACTTCTAGAAGGAAATACGCTTTTCTTATGGGTTAGTTGAGCTATTGCATGATGGACTTCAGTTAGAACTCAAGTGATTGAGTTTGGTGGAGTTGATTGAGGAGTTGATGGAGTTGTGTTCAGTTTGACTTAGTTGAACTAGTTGAATTTAGTCTAACTCACAAATACACTAGTGATGAGTGATGTGAATTAATTATTAATTAATTCACTAATTATTAACTCATAAATCAACTAAAGAATACATCAGTTAACTCAGTGCATGGACAGTTCAGTGGAGAAAAGTGTTAGAGGTGGGTGAAAGAGTGAGACTGCTATCAGTTGTGACTATAGTTGTGCATGAGATTTGCACAATCATTGATTGAGATTTCCAATGAGGATTGCACAGTACAACCAAAGGGAAAACGAGCTTGGATCATTCCTATTCTCAACTTGGATTGCGCAGTAGAGGCAGGCAAACAGTGGAGGAGATTTGAACCTGTGACTTGATTCAGATCTGAGCTAGTTTGTGTGTAGCAGGTGGAGATAGTACTGAGTACTTGTGAGGAGTATTGTTACATGTTCTCTATCATCATAATATATAGATAGTCGAGGGTTTTCAGCTGTATGCTTTCCCCATTACATATTGTGTTGATATGTGTGATTGATGTTTCAATGTGCGCATGCGATTGTTTTTTATTCCGCAAATTGATGATCAACGTAGAGGAGGTTATGTATTATGCATGCATTCCGCAAATAGTGTATAATCAGGATAATCTCTATGAATAAGTGTTATATTATTCAAAATTTCTACAATTTCTAGTTTATTTTAATTAAGCACTTGATTTTAATGGTTGTCCTTTAAGTCAATGGTATAGATGGAAGTGAAACCAATGGTGTTTGTATGACGCAAAAGAAATCAATGAAAAACTAACTACATGAATGCAATCATTTGTTCTTCGATGAAAAGAGATCTCTATATGGGTTCTACGAGACTTCTATAAAGCAAAATTCTTTTTCTTTTCTTTTCTTGAAACACATTTCACACACCCAAAAACTAAAAGACTACTAATGCTTTAACAATGCAAACTACCCTAATGCAAGATACAATGGAGATGCAAAATCCTAAATCACTCTAAAAAGAGAAAGGAATTGTTTATAACTATCAACGAGCCAACTTAAGTATTGAAGAGGATACAAATTTTGAACACAAAGTTCTCTCCAAAGAAGAGGGACAAATCGTAAAAGATCGCAATTCACTTTCAAAAACCAAAAGAAACCAAAATCAAACTTGGCAAAAGAAAACACAAACAAAGTTTTTTGAGATCTTTTCTTTTTCAAGAAACAACCTGTTGAGGCCTCGAAAATCGCTGCCACAACAAAGGGGATACCACCCGGTCCGGACCTTAATGCAGCTCCTTTTCCGTTTGGAATAGTGGTTCCGACTGGGGATAATGGGACCAGTTTCCCAAGAAGTATAAGTGAATGGGATGGATGAATGACTTATGAGATAAGATGGTAATGAGCGGACAGCTAAACTATAAACAAAATGTAATAACTATAATCGGATCCCGGGACTTATTACTAGGCAAAGCGTAGCGTTTGATGATCTGTGCTTTAAGGCAGGCATATAAATGACTCTAACACTTTAAGCATAGACGTTTGAACCATTTAAACATTGCTCTGCATAATTAGTTATGCAGAGCGATTAGAGCGAATTACTACGCTTAATCATTCATATTATTGATAAATGCATGAGTGAAAGAGATAACAAATCAACACAAACATTCAATAGTGAAGCGAAATGACGATTCGCTATTATATCGCATACATGCATTCAACAATAGCAAAGATAATAACACAGTAATTCATATAATCAGAAAGAACACAGATACAGATAATAGTACCATGTAAGCTGATCGATCAATCCAGTACATCAATCACTATGTCGCAGTCCTTCCTTCCAATCGGAAAGCATTCCAAACAACAGACAGTCGTGCGCAATTGTATAAAACAGCCTTCTAATCAAAATTCAGAACCATTGGTCGAGTTTCACAAAAAGAATATAGACTGAAGCACAATAGTGCAAACTTCAGCCTTTAAGTCTTATTACAAAATTTTACGACCCTTTCCAAAACAATGAAAGGGTCTATAAATACTATACTAATCTAAAGATCTAAACAACTGAAAAGCTATTAAATTGGCATCAATAAATGTTTTTTCCATTTTCCTGGCGATCTGGCAGTTGGCGGCAATGCTTCATTCGGTGGGTTCTTTTCCTTTACTCCTTAGCTCACATATCGCCAGCATTGGCTCTACTTCTGGTGGAGTGTTGAGACGCGAAGTCAGCTGAGCATCATAAGTAGCATCTTGAATGTCGGGGATGAGGCATCCGAGGGCATCCGTTAAACACTTGAGAGCGGATCTTTGAGTATGTGGCTTGACTAGAAAGAGCCAATATGCTTCAGAGGTTAAAGTATTTACTCCAGTAATTAACTTCCTCTGTTCCTCTAAGCCAGGATAACTTGCTTGTTCGAGCATATCTGCTGTTGTTATACTTCCAGGAGTGCACTTAGAGATCATATTTGCCAGATAAAGTGTATCATTGACTAGGTCGGTCATGTTGCTGGTAATTATTTTACACCTGGAAGCCGCCCTTTCTGCCTTCATTACCTGAGTATTCCATTCAGTGAAGAGTATGTCCTTATACGTTTCATGGATTCGGGACAAATTCGCCGCTTTCCCTTCTGGAGTGTCTTGCCACTCAACATATTCGGATATGGCATCTTCGGCCTGATCTAGCTCATTTCTGGCCCTGTCTATTTGCTTACACACTGTTGTCGATATTTCGCATAATGACTCAGCCTTAGCAAGTTGTTGACATAGAAGTCTGATCTGAGACAGTAATGCGCTATTTATTTGAGTTGCCTCTGCTCTGAAATTTTTTACGTTCTGTGTGCTCTTGATGCCTTCGAGCTGTGCTGATAGTTGAGCTATTCGCTCATCTTTCGATTGCATCATCAGCTCATTTGATGCTTTCAACTGTGACAATGCTTCTGACAATTCTTTTGCCTTCTGCGCTTCACTTTGGTTTATCCTCTGTCTTTCAATTTGCAGTTGCTGGGTTAACAAATTGTTTTCCTGCTGTTGAGCCAGCAACTGCTCTTCCACCTGTGCTGCTTTATTTTTCGCTTCAATCACCTCTGCCTGCAATGCATATATTTCATGATCTTTAGTCTTCAACAGAAGACTTACCTCCGATGCTTTATCGATGGTTGCTGCAGAATAAGCTCCTGCGAATTTAGTTTAGTTAGATCATCGGAGGGATCTAAATCCTCCTTCCAGACCATATTGCCCGTGACTGTTTGCTCAGGCAAGATAGAAGGTTGATCAAGCCTTCGTCTTTTCTTAGAGCGCTTAATGACGGCTCTATGCTTTGGGCTGTAGAAAATATCCAGGGGAGGAATTTCTTCCACCTGGAGAACAATTTGATCGGAAGGGTCCTTATTGATGATCTCAACATCCTGTGAAATGGGTGGGCCGCTAGTTCCTCCTAGAACCTGAGAAGAAGTGGTATCGGGCGCATCGCTTGTTTTAGAGGAGCCTGTGTCTTTGGAGCCTTCCTTACCACTGATAATGGAATCGAATTGATTCCATTGTTTAATCAATTCAGGATCAATGGAAGATTGCTTATGTTGCTCTGTATGGGCTTTGCTCCGTTCTTTCTCTTGTTCTAACTTCTGCTGTTCTTCAAGTGATTTTCGCTGCTGCTCCTCTAATTCCTTTTTCTGCCTATCTGCTCTTCTTCCCTCTGTGCCTTTTGCTGCCTTTCTATCTGTTCCTTTTTCTGCCTCTCTGCTTGCTCTTTTTTCTGCTTCTCAGCCTGCAGCTTTTTCTGTCTTTCCTCCTGTTGTTTATCCTGTTCTTTAGTTGTAACAGGAGGTGAATGTATCTGTTGCCGACCAGGCTCGTTTGAGGAAGACGCTGGGGTTGTGGATAATAACTCTAGGGGCAGAGTTTGCAACCTCTGCACCCTAAGTTTATTAAACTCAGTCAACGCCTCATCATTGTATTTCATTATGGCAAGCTGTTTGGCTTGGCTTATTGTCTCGGCACCTACAAACAAGTCATCAAATATATCCTCTTGATGATCAACTTTTGTTAATTTTGCTTGTTCTAGGGCAATGTAGGCAGTTTTCTTTGGATCATAGAGTCTGCTTGGGAGAGTGGCCAGGGATAAAGCTTGGATTTTTGCCGCTTCTTTTTCTGCGTGCTTGTAATTAAGCAGAGTAAAAACCCCAATTCTTAAAGGAAAAGAGGGCCAACCTTTCTTCTTCTCTTCTTTGAGAGTTTGTGTGACACTGTCGGCCATAATCTGGTAGTAGATTTCCCGGGCTAACAGCTTGTCTGGGATATACAAAGGGAGGACATGTGGCCTAGCCTTACTCCCAAAAACTCTGATATAGGAGAAATACTCTTCCCCAAACCAACTCGCTACGGCAGGTAAGTCAAAGGAGGCTTCATAAGAAATTCTGGAAATGGGTCTGTCAAAAATAGAATAGTAAATGGGCGCCATGAAACCATTACAAATTTGGTACAAGTGATCCTTGTAAGAGGACTTCCACAATTTCTGATGGTATAAATGAATGGGTGTTGGATCCTGGGTGGTCCATCTCCAACCGAGGACAGGAAACTCAGAATTAAGACACAGGGTATCCATAATGTAAGCAGAATAATAGAATGGAGGGATTTTCCTTTCGGAGACTATAGTTTTGTTTCTGAATTCACGAACAGCTACGACCAATTTATCAGAAAGAATAGTGGCCCAGTCCATGATTATAGAATTGATAGCCGCTTCCATTAGGGGAACCATGTCAATATTGATATTAACAGAGTCATGTAATCCGCACAATCTACACATCATAATCCCCGCATAGCAATAGGGAGAAGCCAAAGAAAGATTGGAGTACTTACCCGAACTTTCATGCTTGTGCTTGGCTGGGTTCTGCCTCCAATCTCGGAGGGGTTCGGATGGTGATTCATTTTCTTTTGCGAATTTCTCCACGAAGGTTCTGTTGTAGACTAGCTCCGGTTCAGGCAGATGATACATTCGCCTCAGGTCATCAGGCTTGAATGACCCGAAAATCCTTCCGTCCCTTGTATGGAAAGTTCTATCAGTGATGGGGATTTCTTCCATTGCCCAGCGCACCACGTCTGTGTAAGGGAGAACCTGCTCTCTGGCTGCTATTCTGTGTAAAAAGGAGTCGGCCAAGTCTTTGAGCGTTGCATCAGACTTCCTTAATACATCTACACTAGCCGTTCTCACTGTCACTTTTGGTTGCTCGGCCTCCAACAGATTATATGTGCCTTGCCATGTGGTCCTAGGAAGACCAGCGCACGTAGTGTCCGAGATTAAGCCTTTCTTTGAAATTGGAGCAGCTTGACCTGCAACAGATGTTGTAGTAGAACCATAACTCCTCTTATTTTTCTTCCCCATCATGTTCAGGCTTTCTTCAACAAACGAACTCTACACAAGTGCGAGAGAAATCGTAACACGAAGAATAATGAAGACAAAGCATAATTGGAAAGGTATATATCACTTGAAGCGTGGCGCTATTAATCTTCAAAAAGTGGCTGCGGATCCAATCACTGGTAAGAGATTGCATATGCATTAATGGTGATTTTAAGGCTTGCTACCCATTAAATGACCTTTACGCTGTTATTCAGTTGAATGACCACCCAACGCGTGCAACAGATATGATATGCCTTAGACGCAAGTATTCGTTAATCGAAGGGGCAAGGTTATTAAATACGCATGCATTACCTTATCCCTGCATTTAACGGCATTTTGAAATCTGCGCCTTATCAACCGGATTTAAATATAACTTTAAAGCTTAAAACAATCACTTTTTGAAAATGTCGATTACTGATGAACAATGTCGCATCGCATGGGGGGAGAGTGTTACATTATCGTTTGAAAGTAGCCCTGGCGAACGCCGATTGCGATATCGCATCGGACTAGCATGTGAACCTATTACCAGATGCAATTTAAGTGATTTGCCGAACTCCGATAGCGAATTCGCATCGCATCGGGGAAAGAGCTGGGCGCCTTATAAAAATGCATGGGATACCGCCGACGGCCGATAGCGATATCGCATCGGGTCGGGGTTTATAACTTAAAGCGCTTTCTCATAAGAGGCAGTGCCGATAGCCGATCGCCGATATAGCGTCGCATCGGGGTATGAGATATGTGCTCTTTTTGTGTATGCCATGAATACCGCCGATTGCCGATAACGATATCGCATCGGCAAAGGCCAAAGTGCCGTTTAAGTGCGTCTCTCTTGTCATTGCGATATGCGATCTTGCGATCGCTTTATCGCAATAACAAAAGATTGTTTTATTTTGGTAACATTGTTATTCGAAAAAGGCTTCATTTTACATACTTATTTGATTATCATGGCTTTTTCGAACAAATTCATTAATACCAATTAATTTCTAAAAGGGACCCATTTCATACGTTGATTATTTGTAAATACAGATGATATGAAATGGGGGGTTGTTGTAGGACACAACAATTGGCGATTCGTTGGTAGAACCAGTTATCTCTGAAATTAACATAAACATTCAAGCCTTTTATAAATAGAAACTCAATCAGAAGGAGAAATTTCTAATATAACTAGATATTCATGTGTTCTGACAAAAGTGAATTCTATTTTGTTAACTTCGTCCCATTTAGTTTAAAGAAACCAAATACATAAAAAGTTTCTAAAATAAGTCTTTATTGGTTCATAATGATAAAAATAGAAAACTTTCCCATATCAGATTTTATAATTAACTCCTTTGTCATAGGTAGAGCCTCTGTTGCCAGCAGACATTTATAGTCTCGACAAGGATACTTTTTAACCATAATATTGTCTACTTTTCCATTCACATAAGAGTGTGATTAACAGAACGAATCCATAAAATGTTTTCATATTTCACTTCTTCATCTGTTTTTCTTTGTAATAAATAAGATAAAAAGTCACTGTCCTGGTTTGGTAGCCAGCTTATGACAATGCCATTCACTGGTAATAAGTTAACTGATCAAGCCGGCTCGTGATGAGACCCCTTGTCTTGAAATTTCAAGCCATTACCCTGTTTTGGTAGGCAGTATTGGTAATGTCAGTTAAGCTATTTCCCTATGAACATGGTAAGCAGGCTTATGATAAGACCTCTTATCTTTAATCTTTTATATTTTAGAATTACACTCTGAATAATCACATCCTTTAGTGAATGGGGTGAACAATTTTCTCCTTAAGAGCCGATGGATGACAAGTGAAGAGTTGAAGATACTGAAAAATGGTTTAGCCTCTATTTCTTTTAACAGATAACCTTTGGAGACTATTTTGGAAACAGAAAATGATTCAGAACTTTTACCTCCTGAGAGGAGTCTTCAAAATTTAGATTAAAATTTCAGAACACAAGGATATCTAATTTCCTAGAAACTATTTCTTTTGAGTGAGGGTTCTATTATCTAGAAACAAGTATTTATATTATTTCTGTGAGACAGCTTTCTCAAACACAACAAAAGGTCAATGTAGGTACTCTACAGTTTTATTTCCTACTAATCCTACAAACTACGCAAATCTAAAAAAGGAGAAGGGGTTACCTTCTCAGTTAAAGAATTTCTTCAGGATCAGGCCATTGACGGGGAGAGAATCTCTCAACCCTGATAAGCTTTGCAATATAAAAGTTGAATGGCCTATCTTTTCACAGATCTGAAATGGTCCAAGCCACATTTTCTGAAATTTGGTATGCTTGCCTTTATCCTCATGGGCCTTGTCCCATTTGAGAACTAAGTCACCAACTTGAAGTTGTTTGGAAGAGGATGATGCTGAGTCAAAAGATGCTTTGATGATTTGTTGATGTTTGGCATGAGTGATTCTGGCCTTTTCCCTTTCTTCTTCTAATTTGAGAATTTGGTCATGTCTAAGTTGGATAGAAGAAGACGGAGTCTCTTGAATAAACTGCACTAGGGCTAAAGATGGAAGAACAAGATTTGTAGGCAACACGGCTTCTTTTCCATATACCAGATTGAAAGGAGAGGTCCCTATTGAAGCCTTTTGTGTTATTCTATCAGCCCATAATGCAAAGACCAAAGATTTATGCCAGTTTCTATGATTCTGTTCAACAGTTCGCTTAATGATTTTGATGAGGTTCTTATTAGTAGATTCGGCTAAACTGTTTCCCTGGGGATAGTAATTGGAAGAATATTTCAGTTTAAACCCCCTTTTAATAGCAAAATCATATATAGCGTTTCCTGAGAAATAAGAAGCATTATCGAAAACAAGAGCGTTTGGAACACTGAACCTGGTAATGATGAATTGGTCGATGAACTCGATGATTGCCTCTGCATTTGCTGCCTTCAAAGGAATAGCCTCTACCCATTTAGTAAAATAATCAGTAGCGGTAAGGATATACCTATGTTGTTTGGAAGATGGTGGAGTAATTTCCCCGATGATATCTAATCCCCATTGTTCGAATGGCTGTTCAATGTTGACAGGTTGCAGAGGGAAAGCGGGTTTTCGTTGTCTTCCACCAGATGTTTGGCAATTAAGGCATTTTCTTACATACTCATGGCAATCTCTAAATAGAGTAGGCCAATAATATCCAGCATGAATAATCTTATGAGCTGTTGTATCGGCTCCAAAATGTCCTCCCGCTGGTCCATCATGTAGCTCCTGCAGAACCTTTAGTGCTTCAGGTTTCTCAAGACATCTTAGCAGGATTGAATCATAATTTTGTTTAAACAACACATCATCAATGAGAGTGAAATTCTTAGCTTTCAACCTAATGGCCCTTTTATTTTTGTAAGATAAATTTGGAGGAGCGTAACCGTTCTTCAAATAAAATATCAAATCAGCATATTGAGATTCAGAATCAGTGACACTTATCTGATTGATGGATTTAATCTGATCTTCATCGCTTGATTCGTGAATGTTTGATGCTCCTGCCAATATCCTGCAAAAACCTTGGCCCCTAACAATCTTTGCTGGCTTTATTTCTAAGTCATACTCTTGAAGCGCTGTAACCCAATTGGCTCTTTTTTCACCCAATTCTTTCTGAATTAATAGTTGTCTTACCGCTGGGAAAGGAACTATAACTTTCGTATGGGTTTTTAAAAGGAAGGGTCTATAATGTTTGACTGCTTTGAACACAGCAAAGGCTTGTTTCTCCACATCTGAATAATTTAATTCGGCACCTTGAAGATTTGAACTAAAAAATGATATGGGTGCTTCTAGGTTGTTATCATTCAGTTGTGTAAGTACTGCAGCATATGAAGTGTTGGATGCAATAGTATATAGTGTAAAATGATTAGAAAAATTCGGGGTATTCAAAGCTGGGGCATTGATTATTGACTGTTTGATAACATCAAAAGCTTGCTTTTCTTCTGATCCCCATTTGAAGACTGAATTCTTCTTGATCATTGTTTGAAGTGGTAATACAATCTGTGAAAAATCTGGAACAATTCGTTTGACAAAATTAATCTGACCTAAAAATGACTGCATTGATTTCTTGTTATGTGGGAAAGGGATTTCAGAAATTTCATTAATCCGATCAGGATCAATATAAATACCATTTTTGGATACTATAAAACCTAAGAGTTTTCCTTGGTCTAGAGCAAAGAAGGATTTTTTTGGGTTTAGAGAAATACCATATCTTTTGCATCTCTGAAAGATCTGATTTAAGTCGTGCAAATGATTATCTCTTTTCTTAGAATACACAGTAATATCGTCTAGGTAGACGACTACTGATCGATTAATTAACCCTCTGAAGGCCATGTCCATAGCTCTCTGAAATGTCGCTCCGACGTTTATAAGACCAAAAGGCATTTTCTGATATGCATAGGTTCCCCATTTTGTCCTGAATGTAGTTTTGAGCTGGTCATCGGGATGTACCAGAACTTGATTGTACCCTGAAAAACCATCTAGAAAAGACATCAATTCAGAACCTGCCACCGATTGGAGAATTTGCTCCATAGTGGGCAATGGGAAGTTGTCTTTTAAGCTCGCTTTGTTTAAATTCCTGAAATCAATACAAATTCGAATGTCGCCATTTTTCTTCCTGACTGGCACCATGTTAGAGACCCAGTTTGAATGTCGGACTGGAAAAATAATTTTGGCTTTTAAAAGCTTATTAAGCTCCGACTTAATCTGGCTCTCCAAATTTGGGTGTATTTTTCTTAATTTTTGCTGAATTGGTTTTTTATCAGGAAGCATAGGAATGGTATGCTGGATAATAGATGTATCGTATGTCTTTAAGTCATCATATTTCCAAGCAAAAACCTGTTTGTTCTTTCTCAACAATTTAATAAATGCTCCCTTTTCATTCTGAGATAGTCCTGTTCCTAAATTGATGTTTTGAGGAGATTCGTTGGTTCCTAGATTTATCAATTCAAACCTAAGGGTATAACTTTGAAGCTTTGTGTTGATTACAGGTTTAAACCTGTCTTTGATATCGTAAAGATCTTCTAATTTTACCACTAGTTTGGGGATCGAATTTTCTTTGGGCACTCCTTTCATCTGGGAATCATGATCATCTTCCTCAATAACTTTCTTATCATAAGAATTCTCAGAAGTTAAAAACTGCAAAATATCATCGTCATGATTAAATACTCTCCAATTAGTGACATTGTCGGGAATTGAAGGTCTGAAAAGTAATTCTACGGAAAATCTATCAAGGCTGTAGTCTTCAGAAGGTAGAAGCTTTGAAGCTACATTGGCTAGCAAATCTGCGGCTGCATTTTGAGATCGAGGTATAGAAGAAATGTTGAATGCAAGAAAGTGTGAGGTAAGCTCCTGAACGAGCGATTGGTAATGTTTAAGGTGGGTCGAAAGGCAATGAATTGCATTTCTAACCTGTTTGACAATGATCTCCGAATCGCCGAATACCTTTAGATATTGTACCTTCAAGCCGATTGCTTTATATAATCCTTGGATTAAAGCCTCATATTCGGTTGTATTATTAGTGCACTCAAACTCTAACCTACAAGACAACATTGTCTTTTCTCCTTGCGGACTAACCAATATACATCCAGCTCCTGAACCTTCAGGGGACTTAGAGCCATCAAAATACAGAGACCAAAATAAAGGAATATTAACAAAAGTATCTACATTTTCCTCAGCATCATTAAAACATCTGGACCTATTAGTTTGTGAAAAATTTTCTATTTGAGATGTAAAATGATTGACTGAAAAAGGAGATGGTTGGGCAACAAAGTTGCCAAAGAATGATTCTGCCGAATAATTCCCCAAAATGTTATTATTGAATGCGACAGGCTGGTTTTCTTGCTCGAATTCAGTAACTGTGTGGGTCATATGTTTCTCACGATCGATCCTTATCTGATTTGGCTTTCCCTTGTAGGGAAGCCACATGTGTGACCAATCTGTAGAGATATACCCATGCAATTTTTCGGACCAATCTCTGCTCAATATTAAACCATAAAATTCGGGTATGTCAGCGATTAAGATGTCAATTCTCTGGACAATTCTGGGGTCGGCTGACAACCTGATGGTTACAGAATTAATTTCTCCCACCACCTGCACTTTAGTTCTATCCAACTGTACAATATGAATTGCAGATTTCTGGGGTTCAATGTTCAGCTTAGAGCAAACTGAAGCTGGCATTATATTAGATGAGGCCCCTGAATCTATTAAACAGTTGTGTAGGTTTCTATTATAAATCTCATAAGTAAGCAGGAAGGGTGGAGTGTGAGAATTTGATTTATCTCCGATCAAGACTGAATCGGTAATTTCAACCATGCCTGCAGGAGGCTGGCCTGAATCGTTGGCAGCTCTTGCACTGGGAAGGGGAATAGAGGGAACAGCATTTAACTCTTTAAGAAGTAGCTTTTTCTGATGCTTCAGTTTACTGAGTTCAAACATAGTTATATTTGCCTTGGTTTTCTTCATATCATCAACAATGTTATATTCCATGGAATCGGATACCACTAGAGTCTTGGATGTTGAAGGAGAACTAGAAGTTGAAGGCTGATTTGAAGGAACTACCACAGGTGACTTCTTTAGGGGAACTTTTTCTTTTGCTGTAGTAGCGCCTGCGCTCCTCTTCTTTGAAGTTGCCTGGGGGAGTTCAGAAGCAATTTTACTTCTAGTAGTAACCGGGAAGGCTTCTTCTTCATTCTCAGTATCAGAGTTTGGGAGTATAAAATCCAACATTCCGTGACATTCAGCCACTTCTTCATCATCATCGGTCTGTGAAGGTGTTTCCTCTTCCTCTTCTTCTTGGTCTGAATCGGCGTTAGATATAACATTAGGTGGCTTTGATTCGGATTTCTTAAAAGTCCTAAATGGCCTTTTGCTTGAAGTTTCGGCCACTTGCTTTTTAATCTCAACCATTTCATTAGACAATGTTTTAAGGACCTTCTGTAAACCTTCCATGTCATATGGGTCCTTGGGGGTTTTCTTCTTGGAATCTTCTTTAAACGAGACTTTTTTAGCTTTTCTATCTTCTAGAGCAGCTTTCTTTTCAAGAGCATTGATGCGCTTTTCAACTGCAAGTGCTTCTTTCATATTTTCAGCTAAGGTAGGTTTGCCAGCCCTGTCCACAAAGATAGCTATGTTGGCGGGTAGGGCAGTGATGTACCATTCGCTTCAGATTTGCTCACTTGGTTTAGAAGCGGTAGGGATTTTATTCAGTAGTTTATTAAATCTGGCATTAAATTCTTTTATTGGTTCCCTGTGCTCTATTCTCAAATTGGAGAGGTCATTTATTAAAGTTGCTAGGGACCGATCGTCTCCATACTTGGTGAGAAACTGCTCTTGGCATGTAACCCAACTGGTAATCGAACCAGAGGGTAAGGAAAAATACCAGGATCCTGCTGATCCTTGTAAAGTATAAGGAAACAGTCTTACTACGACATCTTGCTCTGTCACTCCTTTTAGATTAACTGCTAACATGAAGTTGTTGATGTGTTCTTCGGCTTGGGTTCCATTATCTGGATTAAATTTAGGCAGCCATTTTTCGGGAGCATCCGGTAGATCATGTAATGGTCCAGGCATGTTGACAGCACCCGGTCTAGTCCATGGATCTGCCATTATGCTAGCGACAGTGGTTGTCACTACTGTCGGGGTTCCAGATGTTTGGTGAGGTATTGAAGAGTGGATAGGTTGGGATATTGAGGCTCCTGTTCCCTGATGAACAACAACTTGTAATGGAGGGGTGGGTGGTTGACTTTGCAGATGAGGAGATGAAATGGATGATATGGAAGAAAAATCCCCACTGTCAGATCCTTCAGTGTTTTTTTTTGGCTTTTTCCTTTTGGGTAAAGGAAACTCAGTAGGTTCAATACCAAGTTTTTCGCTCTGAAGTCTGGTAAGAGGATGAGTGAGGTTGAACTGCGAAGTCGCACTGCTTTCTGATATCTCAGATTTCTGTGGTGAGATCGAGAAGCTCTGAAGTTTATGGATTAGAGACTGAACTTCAGGAGATTCAAGACTTAGTTGTTCTGGGATATGATGGGATTGAGCAGTGGTGATAGATTCCTCTTCTTCTTGGTTATAGGCTGGCGAACCAGTATGTAATTGAGAAGAACGAGGAGATTTGGAGGGAGAATTACTCTTAGAATGACTTGCCGATTTGGGTCGACTTGCCATTCACAATTGCCCTCCTTCTAGCGCCAATTTTGTTGAGGCCTCGAAAATCGCTGCCACAACAAAGGGGATACCACCCGGTCCGGACCTTAATGCAGCTCCTTTTCCGTTTGGAATAGTGGTTCCGACTGGGGATAATGGGACCAGTTTCCCAAGAAGTATAAGTGAATGGGATGGATGAATGACTTATGAGATAAGATGGTAATGAGCGGACAGCTAAACTATAAACAAAATGTAATAACTATAATCGGATCCTGGGACTTATTACTAGGCAAAGCGTAGCGTTTGATGATCTGTGCTTTAAGGCAGGCATATAAATGACTCTAATACTTTAAGCATAGACGTTTGAACCATTTAAACATTGCTCTGCATAATTAGTTATGCAGAGCGATTAGAGCGAATTACTACGCTTAATCATTCATATTATTGATACATGCATGAGTGAAAGAGATAACAAATCAACACAAACATTCAATAGTGAAGCGAAATGACGATTCGCTGTTATATCGCATACATGCATTCAACAATAGCAAAGATAATAACACAGTAATTCATATAATCAGAAAGAACACAGATACAGATAATAGTACCATGTAAGCTGATCGATCAATCCAGTACATCAATCACTATGTCGCAGTCCTTCCTTCCAATCGGAAAGCATTCCAAACAACAGACAATCGTGCGCAATTGTATAAAACAGCCTTCTAATCAAAATTCAGAACCATTGGTCGAGTTTCACAAAAAGAATATAGACTGAAGCACAATACTGAAAACTTCAGCCTTTAAGTCTTATTACAAAATTTTACGACCCTTTCCAAAACAATGAAAGGGTCTATATATACTATACTAATCTAAAGATCTAAACAACTGAAAAGCTATTAAATTGGCATCAATAAATGTTTTTTCCATTTTCCTGGCGATCTGGCAGTTGGCGGCAATGCTTCATTCGGTGGGTTCTTTTCCTTTACTCCTTAGCTCACATATCGCCAGCATTGGCTCTACTTCTGGTGGAGTGTTGAGACGCGAAGTCAGCTGAGCATCATAAGTAGCATCTTGAATGTCGGGGATGAGGCATCCGAGGGCATCCGTTAAACACTTGAGAGCGGATCTTTGAGTATGTGGCTTGACTAGAAAGAGCCAATATGCTTCAGAGGTTAAAGTATTTACTCCAGTAATTAACTTCCTCTGTTCCTCTAAGCCAGGATAACTTGCTTGTTCGAGCATATCTGCTGTTGTTATACTTCCAGGAGTGCACTTAGAGATCATATTTGCCAGATAAAGTGTATCATTGACTAGGTCGGTCATGTTGCTGGTAATTATTTTACACCTGGAAGCCGCCCTTTCTCCTTCATTACCTGAGTATTCCATTCAGTGAAGAGTATGTCCTTATACGTTTCATGGATTCGGGACAAATTCGCCGCTTTCCCTTCTGGAGTGTCTTGCCACTCAACATATTCGGATATGGCATCTTCGGCCTGATCTAGCTCATTTCTGGCCCTGTCTATTTGCTTACACACTGTTGTCGATATTTCGCATAATGACTCAGCCTTAGCAAGTTGTTGACATAGAAGTCTGATCTGAGACAGTAATGCGCTATTTATTTGAGTTGCCTCTGCTCTGAAATTTTTTACGTTCTGTGTGCTCTTGATGCCTTCGAGCTGTGCTGATAGTTGAGCTATTCGCTCATCTTTCGATTGCATCATCAGCTCATTTGATGCTTTCAACTGTGACAATGCTTCTGACAATTCTTTTGCCTTCTGCGCTTCACTTTGGTTTATCCTCTGTCTTTCAATTTGCAGTTGCTGGGTTAACAAATTGTTTTCCTGCTGTTGAGCCAGCAACTGCTCTTCCACCTGTGCTGCTTTATTTTTCGCTTCAATCACCTCTGCCTGCAGTGCATATATTTCATGATCTTTAGTCTTCAACAGAAGACTTACCTCCGATGCTTTATCGATGGTTGCTGCAGAATAAGCTCCTGCGAATTGAGATAGTTTAGTTAGATCATCGGAGGGATCTAAATCCTCCTTCCAGACCATATTGCCCGTGACTGTTTGCTCAGGCAAGATAGAAGGTTGATCAAGCCTTCGTCTTTTCTTAGAGCGCTTAATGACGGCTCTATGCTTTGGGCTGTAGAAAATATCCAGGGGAGGAATTTCTTCCACCTGGAGAACAATTTGATCGGAAGGGTCCTTATTGATGATCTCAACATCCTGTGAAATGGGTGGGCCGCTAGTTCCTCCTAGAACCTGAGAAGAAGTGGTATCGGGCGCATCGCTTGTTTTAGAGGAGCCTGTGTCTTTGGAGCCTTCCTTACCACTGATAATGGAATCGAATTGATTCCATTGTTTAATCAATTCAGGATCAATGGAAGATTGCTTATGTTGCTCTGTATGGGCTTTGCTCCGTTCTTTCTCTTGTTCTAACTTCTGCTGTTCTTCAAGTGATTTTCGCTGCTGCTCCTCTAATTCCTTTTTCTGCCTATCTGCTCTTCTTCCCTCTGTGCCTTTTGCTGCCTTTCTATCTGTTCCTTTTTCTGCCTCTCTGCTTGCTCTTTTTTCTGCTTCTCAGCCTGCAGCTTTTTCTGTCTTTCCTCCTGTTGTTTATCCTGTTCTTTAGTTGTAACAGGAGGTGAATGTATCTGTTGCCGACCAGGCTCGTTTGAGGAAGACGCTGGGGTTGTGGATAATAACTCTAGGGGCAGAGTTTGCAACCTCTGCACCCTAAGTTTATTAAACTCAGTCAACGCCTCATCATTGTATTTCATTATGGCAAGCTGTTTGGCTTGGCTTATTGTCTCGGCACCTACGAACAAGTCATCAAATATATCCTCTTGATGATCAACTTTTGTTAATTTTGCTTGTTCTAGGGCAATGTAGGCAGTTTTCTTTGGATCATAGAGTCTGCTTGGGAGAGTGGCCAGGGATAAAGCTTGGATTTTTGCCGCTTCTTTTTCTGCGTGCTTGTAATTAAGCAGAGTAAAAACCCCAATTCTTAAAGGAAAAGAGGGCCAACCTTTCTTCTTCTCTTCTTTGAGAGTTTGTGTGACACTGTCGGCCATAATCTGGTAGCAGATTTCCCGGGCTAACAGCTTGTCTGGGATATACAAAGGGAGGACATGTGGCCTAGCCTTACTCCCAAAAACTCTGATATAGGAGAAATACTCTTCCCCAAACCAACTCGCTACGGCAGGTAAGTCAAAGGAGGCTTCATAAGAAATTCTGGAAATGGGTCTGTCAAAAATAGAATAGTAAATGGGCGCCATGAAACCATTACAAATTTGGTACAAGTGATCCTTGTAAGAGGACTTCCACAATTTCTGATGGTATAAATGAATGGGTGTTGGATCCTGGGTGGTCCATCTCCAACCAAGGACAGGAAACTCAGAATTAAGACACAGGGTATCCATAATGTAAGCAGAATAATAGAATGGAGGGATTTTCCTTTCGGAGACTATAGTTTTGTTTCTGAATTCACGAACAGCTACGACCAATTTATCAGAAAGAATAGTGGCCCAGTCCATGATTATAGAATTGATAGCCGCTTCCATTAGGGGAACCATGTCAATATTGATATTAACAGAGTCATGTAATCCGCACACTCTACACATCATAATCCCCGCATAGCAATAGGGAGAAGCCAAAGAAAGATTGGAGTACTTACCCGAACTTTCATGCTTGTGCTTGGCTGGGTTCTGCCTCCAATCTCGGAGGGGTTCGGATGGTGATTCATTTTCTTTTGCGAATTTCTCCACGAAGGTTCTGTTGTAGACTAGCTCTGGTTCAGGCAGATGATACATTCGCCTCAGGTCATCAGGCTTGAATGACCCGAAAATCCTTCCGTCACTTGTATGGAAAGTTCTATCAGTGATGGGGATTTCTTCAATTGCCCAGCGCACCACGTCTATGTAAGGGAGAACCTGCTCTCTGGCTGCTATTCTGTGTAAAAAGGAGTCGGCCAAGTCTTTGAGCGTTGCATCAGACTTCCTTAATACATCTACACTAGCCGTTCTCACTGTCACTTTTGGTTGCTCGGCCTCCAACAGATTATATGTGCCTTGCCATGTGGTCCTAGGAAGACCAGCGCACGTAGTGTCCGAGATTAAGCCTTTCTTTGAAATTGGAGCAGCTTGACCTGCAACAGATGTTGTAGTAGAACCATAACTCCTCTTATTTTTCTTCCCCATCATGTTCAGGCTTTCTTCAACAAACGAACTCTACACAAGTGCGAGAGAAATCGTAACACGAAGAATAATGAAGACAAAGCATAATTGGAAAGGTATATATCACTTGAAGCGTGGCGGTATTAATCTTCAAAAAGTGGCTGCGGATCCAATCACTGGTAAGAGATTGCATATGCATTAATGGTGATTTTAAGGCTTGCTACCCATTAAATGACCTTTACGCTGTTATTCAGTTGAATGACCACCCAACGCGTGCAACAGATATGATATGCCTTAGACGCAAGTATTCGTTAATCGAAGGGGCAAGGTTATTAAATACGCATGCATTACCTTATCCCTGCATTTAACGGCATTTTGAAATCTGCGCCTTATCAACCGGATTTAAATATAACTTTAAAGCTTAAAACAATCACTTTTTGAAAATGCTGATTACTGATGAACAATGTCGCATCGCATGGGGGGAGAGTGTTACATTATCGTTTGAAAGTAGCCCTGGCGAACGCCGATTGCGATATTGCATCGGACTAGCATGTGAACCCATTACCAGATGCAATTTAAGTGATTTGCCGAACTCCGATAGCGAATTCGCATCGCATCGGGGAAAGAGCTGGGCGCCTTATAAAAATGCATGGGATACCGCCGACGGCCGATAGCGATATCGCATCGGGTCGGGGTTTATAACTTAAAGCGCTTTCTCATAAGAGGCAGTGCCGATAGCCGATCGCCGATATAGCGTCACATCGGGGTATGAGATATGTGCTCTTTTTGTGTATGCCATGAATACCATCGATTGCCGATAACGATATCGCATCGGCAAAGGCCAAAGTGCCGTTTAAGTGCGTCTCTCTTGTCATTGCGATATGCGATCTTGCGATCGCTTTATCGCAATAACAAAAGATTGTTTTATTTTGGTAACATTGTTATTCGAAAAAGGCTTCATTTTACATACTTATTTGATTATCATGGCTTTTTCGAACAAATTCATTAATACCAATTAATTTCTAAAAGGGACCCATTTCATACGTTGATTATTTGTAAATACAGATGATATGAAATGGGGGGTTGTTGTAGGACACAACACAACCAAAACAACTTTTTGAAATCACTCAAAATGTTTCTCAAACTCAAAGATCGAAAAGAAAGCACAAGGAGTCTTTGCAAGTTACAAACTCGAAGATGAACGAAAGCTTGAGCAAAAAAGGCTTCAACTTGTACTAAACAACCCAAACAGCAGCAAAGAGCTTGACAAACTGACCAAGAAGCCAGGAAAGAAATACTTTCAAATTCGTCAAAAATACTTTCAAAAAGAACGAAAATCTATAAGGCCATAAAACGAAGGAAAGCAAAGCAAGTAGATCCAAAAACCAAGCTTGAGACGGAAACTGAAAACAATCTCTTGTTCTAGAGGACCAGAACAATCAAGAACTTTTGAACGAAGTTTTGTGTGCCAAAACACCAGTTACAAACTCACTCAAAAAGCAAACCTAGGCCAAATCTTTTCAATGAGGAAGAGACTTCGAAACAGTAATCTTGCAAATTAATTAAATTCTTCAGACAAAAATTGACGACACAAAGACTAAAAAAACCAGGTAACAAATCTATCTAGGTAGAGAGATTTGAAAAAACAATGCAAAAATTGGTATATGCGACTGTGTTCAAGCATAGAGGCGTGTACACGTGCTTCTGATATAGGAAACTCGCGTGTACGCAAGTCACTTCACAGAAACAAGTGTGTGTACACTACTGTAAATAGAGTAAAAAGCGTATACAAAGCTTTGCAAGAAAAGTATAAAACAAAGCCATATCAAAAAGATCAGACTTAAGGTCTGAGACTCTAGTAGACCAAATAAGACTGTAACAACAAGCAAACCAAAGACTAAGCCCTGATTGACATTGAACAACCCAAACTAGGAATAACAAGATTGTTATCCCAAAGGAGTCACCAATTCTATTTCAGGAATAAGTACCCTAGGGCTTTGGGTCAGAACCCCAATAGAGCAGAAGCAAACTACAACAAGAAACACTCATATAGCTCAGGAAAAATGCTTATATAATCAAACTATGTAAGAGTGAACGTACCCGGTTTTCCTTCGTTCGAGTAGTTCACGCAAGGTTCAGACCCTCTGCAACTCCTGATGTTCTTCGTACCTGAAAATCATTCAATTCGAACATACATAGCAATATAGAGGTAAAGCATATTCATGAAATTGATTTTATATCATATAAGCAAATGATTGATCATACATCAAAACAACGTTCATACATGAATTACAACACAATTTGATGCATAAACAAAGTTAATTTCGGAAACAAGACAACATTTCTTTTATTGCAGTAAGCTATAAATAACATGGAGAGAATTCACCTGAGTCTTCTTCTTCCAGCTCCAAGCGGAACCGTCCTTCAGATTCATCCTATCTCAGCCTTCAACAATCTTCTTCCATAACCAGCACTATGATATCTCAAGCAAGAGGGAGAATATCTATAATCAAGGAAACAAGGGTTTCCTGAAGCTTGGGGAAGTGCATGAGGCACGGGGATTCATCAAACTCAGTCAGGGATGATCCCAGTATAATAACTCTATCTCTTCTCCTCCTTAAGGCCTTCCCATAGAAGTCTATTTATACTTCTCCCAATTAGTTTTTTAGTTGGGAAATAGTTGGGCCACGGGAAATAGGAGGTAATCAACAGGTAAAACCCGTGAACTCCGCCCATAATTAAGGAAATTTAATGTTTTTAAGTGTTTTAACACATATACACAGGTTGGGTATTGACTGACCCGTGTGTACACACTTTTAACTCAGGGCAAAGTAGTGTACAGGGAATAAAAAATTGTTTTTAATATATTTGGACCAAGTCTGGAAGGAGGGGTTGCCCTAGGCCATAAACCAAGCATCACAAATATTGAGAGTGGCAAATGGCGCTATAACACCCCTCCTTATCTCTAGTAGGTGTGTCTTCCTTTTCATCTTCAATGAAAATAGGCTCCTTAAGCTTGGGGTTCATTTTAGCTTTAAACCCCAGATTTAGTTTATTCGTGAGTCTGGTTCTTGGCCTCCTTGTGTAATTTATTCTAGGGTTAGGTTCTATAGGATCTTCACCCTTATTTTGACCTTCATCCATGGTCTCATCTTCCTTAGTCTCCTAGACTTCTAAATGGTGTCCTTTAGTCATTCTTCGATAAATCCTAGAAACCCTAGGGTTTTTTCTGCTATTATGTTTTATGTTGTTTGTCCAACAGCTTATTGACTGCTCTTGGCCTGTATAGCAATAGTTTTCTTCTTCTTATGCCTTTTGGAAAAGGGGTGTCCCAATTTCCTCCTCAATTGTTGTGCTTTCTTGTTCATTTCATGGGTGTATAACATCTTGATTAAATCATGGTGGTATACATCATGTGGGTACCAAACCCTCCTTTTTCTTGTAGAGGTCGCCATCTTAACCAAGCTTTGATGAAGATAAAAAGGCAGGTTCATCCTGTAAAAACCAACCAAATGTACAAGAAATCACATATGGTATAAGAAAATTTTGGGAAAATGACCATCATGTGTCAGATAAAGTTGAATCTTCCTCATATGCTCAACCCATTCTGGCTTTAAAATATTTATGTGCACCCCAACTCTCCAGCAAGGATCGTGGTTATCGTGGTTCAAGAAATAATTTAAATTTACTCCTTGCACCATCTCTCTCTTAAACCATCTTTTCCCCTCAGCTAGTGTTTCCGTTGCCTCAATGATGCTTTCTTCTATTACTTGAAATAGCAGCCCCTAAACCCTAGATCTATTGCTATCAAACGATTCAATGAAATCACTAGTGAACTTAAGATCATACCCGGTGAACAGTTCAAAAATCGGCTCCCAGCCAGCTTCTCTGAAAATTGCAAACGTGTCAGCCCCATACACCTATAAGAGCGCTATTCCATCTGGCTCATACCGGTTGAGGTGGTCACTTTTAATCATCTATCCAACTAGCAAGTTCGAAGAATTGATCAATTTAACCCCTTGCATGCTTCAATGCCTTGGAAACAAAAATGGTTAGCAACACCTCGGAAAGGTTGCTAGCGCCTCGGATTTGACAAACCCTTGTTTTTCATGCACTTGGTTGCCATTGTCTCAGATTTGATAAACACTTGTTTTTCATGCACTTGGTTGTAACTTTATGCAGTAGACCTACTTTACCAAACATCTAATTTACTAGCACGTACATTGCAATGATTTTTCTCTTCAAAATCTTCTTCAATCTATGTCAAAAGAGAATTACGATATGGGCTAATATCATTAATATTACGATATGGGATAATATCACTAAGTACCTAATCTCATGTTTTCGTTGTTTGGGTTAATTGTATTTTATTCCAACCTTGGATTTTCTACATTTCCCCTTTTGCTGTCAAAAGATGGGAATTGTCCATGATTGAGGAATACATACAAAAACAACGAAAGAAATAAAACACAATCGAATACTAAGAAAAAATTATGTAATATGTGGTATTTGTTGTTTCTTCAAAGAAATAACTAGATTAGGTACAAAAATGAGATGTGAGAGCAGATGTAGGTGAGTTGACCAACATTGAAAATGTTAATTAAGAAAAAAACAGATTATCTATGGGATATTTGTTAGATGTTGATTCCACACCATTGCAAATAGCTGAATGCTTCACTGCCACTCCTATTACTCTTCTTAATATCCAATGTTTATTATTTTACCAAGTTTCATCTGTTACTAATTACTTGCAAGTTGGGTTTCCGTCAATAGACAAAGAATAGATCTAATTATCGACACTATGGAGGATTTCGAGGGTGTATGCTTCCAAAAATCAAAGTGGGAACTAATCAATCTTCTATCAGTTAACAACAATTAGCTGTAAGTGGTGAGGAGTACAAAATTAAAGTGAGTTCCTTTATTTGTGACGAGCAACTCAATGCCCAAGCACATGTGGACACCACAAATAAAGGGAATAGGTTGTTAAATGTGCCCACACAACAACAATAGTTATAACTGTGGTTGTTGGATTAGGTTATGAGAACCTAGCTCTGATGACATATTATCTTATCAATATGAATTTAGTTGCTTTCCAATAAATGTGAGATGTTATTGGATTCATCTAACTAAACATAACATAAAGTATAATCTAAATAAATGTAAGATCTGTAGAAAAGAAAAGATTCTAAAAAGTAAATAATATGATAAAGGGAATGGAAAGAAATAGGCCGAGTGGTAGACGAGTCATACATATGCTCCTCCTTTGGCTTCCAACTGAATGACTTTGTATACTTCTTAGTGACTAGAGCAACATGCATGTACCTTTATTAATTCACCTTTCTTAGCCCAGTTCCATTTCACTCTGCCTCACCCAAAGAAGGACTTAGATATTTACAGAACCGCTCAACTTCAAGTCACCCTATATACATACAGTAGACTAGGAAGCATCATGGAAAGTAGAGTTTTATAGACTTCGAGAGCTATAGAGAGGTACCTCAGTGGAGTGTGAAGAGAGAAATACAAGCAATGATTATCGTCCTGGCATTGTGTTATTGTGCCCACAGATGATACTCTTATGATGTACATGTATATGAGATACTATGATGATGATGGTTATATTGTATGTTTGCATTTCATTCATTGATGATACATGTACTCCTACTTTGATTGTATATATGTACATACTATGAGACCCAGTCAGTTATCAGCTATCAATGTGATATAACATTAGTAACATAACATAGTTGATCTAACATTAGTAACATAAATGCAAGATCTGAAATCACAATTCTAAGGTGGCAATTATGTTATGATCATACTAATAGTTACATAACATAGTTAGTAACATAGAGTTTTTAGTTGGGGACTTGGTCTTCTTTAAGTTGGGTAGTGAGCACCTCAAGCCACTAAGTGACATGTCAAGTGACCTGATGACTGTGGATTAATGTTTCAGTTAAGGTAGTCAATACTAAGGATAGGGAAACAACTAGGGTTGCATCCATAGTTCATGTACAATTAGACTAGTGGAAGGGCCTTGCAGACTTTAACATATTGTTGATGGATGAATTTAAAGTTATTCTTGTGTAGGAATTCCTAGGGAGAATGTAGTTAGTTATCATGTCATTTTCAAACAAGTTGGTGGATAATGTAGATACTGTAAATGATCAATGTAAAGTCTTAAATATTTATGGCCCTTATTCAAAAAGAAGATCCTACTAGGAACGATTGGCATATTCCAGGGTTTTGGACAATGTTTCCAATCTTGTAAGTATAAATTTGAGTCTCATGTTTTCGTTGTGAGAGGTGTGGTGGATGCATCCTATACAAGACCCTTTAGAGGATGTCCATCTATTTTATAGCTAAAATTGATCAAATATGGGGCCAACATGCTGAAGACCACTTGGAGGAATTAAGCAACCATATCGAAGAGGATTGGCCAATTCTTAATTTTAGATTCTTTTGTAGGGAACTCCCTCCTAATGACATCTTGGTTATCTTTGGGAGGAATCTTTAACCACCTAAGCATATTTTTTCAAATGTAGTTAGAAGATAAGATCCCAGGGTCCCCCATTGAATTTAACCATGCTTGGCTCCTGGAAGAAGACTTTATACAATTGATCAAGGACAACTAGGTACCTCTTAGTCAACAAGATTATGCTTCATATATGTAGCAATTTGTAAAGGAAATATCAATGGTGAAAAGGAAAATGAAAGAATGGCTCTCTATTTTCAAGGAAAAATCTCAAGCATCTCTAAAGATAAACTTAAATAAATTTTATGAGGAAAATCAATCTAGTTTCTTTTCTAGTGAAGATATTTACACTCTGAGATCTTTGGAAGTGGCCCACCGTGATCTGCTTGACAAAGAGGAAATTTCCTGGAATCTAAAAAGTTGGGTCATTTTGATCCAAGAGGGTGAAAATAACACAAAATTCCTTCATATGCTCATAAATTACCATAAAAACCTTAATATTATCTAGGTTATAAGAAATCAAGAAGAAGCGGTGGTCAAATACTTCAAGGAAAAAGGGAAAGTTGATGTCAAACTCTTCAAATATCCTTAAAGGGGTCGAGTTCCTTTCTCCAATAAGACTGAATTGCTGATAAAAAAATGAGTTGAATTTTGTCTTGGCTAAGAAAAAATTGTGTGGAGCTAAGTTTCATCCAACAAAGGAGAAATCTCGCTTGCATACTTCATATTCCATTGTTCCATGGATCACGTGGTATCAAAGGGAAATTTGCAATTCTCTTGAACCAAGGTCAAATCCTTCTATAGCAGGGCCAAATGCACTTTCTTCTTAGAGGACGAGTACCTAGATTTGAACCTCGATGCTTCAAGAAACTTATCAAGGTTGCATGCACTGTTATTGTGGTCAATTTCTATGCTAGATCAGACTGCATTCTTCCCTAGTGAGTTGAGTTACCATTTTTTAAGGCCAAATTGAGTAAATAGGGGCCAACGATCAAGCTTCAAGGGAATTAGTCCAAATCCATTAAAGAAAATACAGTGACAAGGTTTATAAAAACAAGGACCGAGTTGTTTATTGTGTCATCATCAAGTGGAAAAAATTATTTGCACTAGGAGGACCCTTGCTAGATTAAGTCAACCATCCTCAAGGCTGAGGCAGGCATCTTTAGATATATATTTTCCAATAAGATCATTCGATTGGTGACTAAGTTTGACATTCATTTCTACAAGGTATTCTCAGAAGAGATCAACTTCCAAGCCTTAAAATAAGTCTAAATACTGGTATGTCAAACTATAACACTCACATTAGTTATCACAAAAATCAGAGGATTTGAATGTTGGTTGAATTCCTATACCAAGAAATCCATTAATACCTACAATAGTTTTGGAGATTTCCTGTAGCATATTGTGACCCAATTATATGCATATGACCAGGTGTAATTATCATCTTGGGGTACTTTCCATGTGCTACTCTACAATGGATTCGTAAAATATTGTTGCTTTCTCTCTAATGAAAATCAAAACTTTGCCTCACATTTGTCCTCAAGTTCGCTCACTAAATGTTTGACAAATTTCATCCAAGATACCTGTGCTTTTCTGTTTGTTAACAATGCCATTCATATCAACAATTTATAAGAATGTGGTGATGTTATAGTGCTTTTATGAAGTTTGGTAATTCTAATAAATTGATTTTTAGAATTGCGGCCTCTAATTGGGAGAGTTTAATTGAGTGAATCACCTCCTGGGCCAAAACCACTGAGTGAGTCACCATTTTATATTATTGTTGTAGGCACTGGAAAATGATTTTCTATTGCACCGCCTACATAAATCATTTCCGAGAGTTGTTGGGACAATAGGTTTCCTAATAAGTTTTGGGGACAATAGGTTTCCTAATAGTTCCTCCACCCTAAATTGGTAATTCAGTATCAGGCTCTGCAAATGCCTGTGGTAATGTTTCAAGGAATTTGGCAGGTAACACTAATAGTAACAATAACGCCCCTTCAATTGGCCCACGAGAAAATAGCACGATATTGGTATCAAGTAATGATGTCGTTTTTCCAAGGGAAACAAAATGGATTTAGGGATGCATCACCTATTAAAATATAATTTGTCAATCATTCGGCCAAAGTACTATTACTTGAAGAGATTCATGGTCAGGCAATTATTAGATTTAATAGAATTTCGAAGGTCCTATATCTCATTAAGATTGCTTAATGTCATTAAAAACAGTGGTCCATTTAATCCCTAAAAACTTTTCTTTCATTTTTTATTTTATTAGCATTATTAGGTTACACATCTCATCATCCAATGCTCATCCGTGTTGGATTATAGAGTGGACCTTGCTTTTCTTGGAGCAGAAACTACATGATAAAAATAGTTGTCGCATTAAACCCAAATAAAAATAATGTTTAGACACCGCGATTTCAGGGGAGGGGAGGAGGACGCATACCAAAATCGCAGGGGAGTTCTCAGGACCTAGGGGAGATGTCGGACGCCGTGATTTCCAACTGAGAACTTTATCAATTGAACGAGTATGGATTTGCGTAGGCGCTTGAGGTGGATAATTTTCCAAATGCGCTCAATTTGCGGGAAAATGGTTCAAAATCAAAAGGGTTTAATTCTTCTCGACCACATTTAATGTGGAACAGAATAGGGCGTCGGGGAAGGGGAGGGTGTGGGCAGGGGAGGAGGGTGGCAGAGAAGAAGGCGTTCGGTGGGGCCCATCACTATATTCACTAATTTAATATTTAACCTAGTTATAATATTAAAATTAAATAATTATTATTATTATTACAAATATATGTTTCCATTAAATAAATATGTTATATAGGTCAGTTTATATAACATTATAAAAACATGTTAAAGTATTTGTATTAACCTTTAATTATATTATATTCGTATAAAATAATGATTATGATTTTTTCTGTTTTTACTTTAATGTAGCTATCAATTATTTTTTGCATAAGAGATAAGTAATAAGCAACAATGTTGCATATTACACTTGTTAATTTTTTACATAAAATGTAAGAGGAAGCCATAATTGCCTAAGGTTTTTTATTTAAACTTAAGGTAGTGTTGTACTACTCAACAACCCCCCATTATGGTCAATAGTAGGACTAATAAATAATGGGGACTCTTTTTAAGTTTAGGATAAAATCCAATAAAATAAGGTAATTTTAGATTTATTTTTCCAAAAAACTTGATTAAACGAGAAATATCCCCTATCGGAACACTTATATCGGAGCTTAAACCCATAAGACATTGGCTTTCACTTAAAATTTATCATCGGAAGTATTTTATCAGAACATTGTAACATCTCCCCTTAGAATAAATTGTGACTAAACCAATCCCCGATTGAGTTTTCAAATTTCTAAGCCTAAAAGTGATAAAAGCACTCTTTTGCAAATATAATAACAAAGTCCCGACCCCACGGGATTGCCACCTAGCATTATCGGAGATTCCAAGATCAGTGTTTTCAATATGATGCTTATGTCACACATCTCTAATTTCTCGATCCTCCGACCTCTGATATCCCTTCCTGCTCATCCTTTGATACGTGACTTCGTCGATATTGCAATAACCCATACATCTCTGATATTCATTAAACCTTTGATCTTTGATATTCATCAAACCTCTGATCTCCAATATTCGCTAACCTCTAATCTCCGATGCCATTCTCACTACTCATTTCACAACATTCATATCGAGACTTCCAATCAACTGTTATCCTTTCAATCCCCCAATATGAAACCTTCGATGTAGGACCTCTGATAGCTCTTCATGTGATCTGTTTTTGTATGATTAGTTTTGTTGTGCTAATAACAATTACAGATTTATAAACATGTGTTTTCTTATTGCTTCTTGTGTTGAGGTTTCCTTAGTTGTTTGTGCATGTAAACAGGTAAATTTCTTTAAGTTTAATGACATTCAAGAGAAAAATAGATTCAAAACAAATACTGAACAACAGACATTCTAATTACAACAAACCATTAAAGAGATACTTTAACACAGTGTTTTGATGAAGGAGTTCACCCCTCCCGGGCTACATCTCCTTGGTCCAACTTCCATGGCTTTGGCCTCTGTATTAGCTCAATGTGGGAAAATGTTGTTTTACAAATATCTATGGCTCCTGATACCTACACCAATGTGTTCAAAATGTGCAAATTATCCAAGAACACCTCTTTTTGAGCTCAATTTGGTCGAAAATTGACTTCTCTATGGCTCAGTCAATCTTTTCCTAGAAAAGCTCCGCTAAATCTGGAATGACTCCAATTAGCGTGCTAATTTTGGAGGCAGGCCCAAATTTGGGGGCACCTCCAAATCTGCCGCCAAATTAAACTGAGGGTTAATTGTTTGTTAATTGCGCTTATTTATTAATATTAAAACCCGGATTAGCGGATAAATCCTGTGATTAGTGCTAACTGCAACCGTTACGTTCGGCAGTTTAATAGGTTGTTCACATGCCATGTAAACATTGCATTAACCATTGGAGCAGAGCCGTTAGACCTGACAGTTGAGGTTGCAGTTACAGTGTTCACATGCAGAGTCACAGAGTGGTGTGGTTAACTGACCGTCGGGGTAGACCCAAACCATCTCCGCGTGGTTTGTAACAACGTTCACATGTGGTAACACTAACCATCGGAGTGGTGGGTTATATAGCCACCAGATAAAAATTACTGTAACCGCTTTTGGTTTGTGACATTGCATTCACATGGGGGAGGGCTGCCCTGCAGGCTTGCCCTCCCCTAACCGCCAACCTCCAAACTGCTTGTATTTAAATATATGCGGAGAACAATTATGGTAAGAACTACTCGGTAGCGAAGGCAGTTAATGCATATGGTTTGCGTGTAGGAGGTCGTGGTTTCGACCCGACTTCCACCAAATTATATTGCTCCACTTTATATACCTCCAACCCGACCTTTGGGAGGTGCCACGTGGTGGCCTCCAGGCTTGCCACATGGCATTCTTCCATTGGTCCAAAATAAAACCAATAGAAATGCGCCAACACACCACTGTACAACCCAACCAAACAATGCCACTTGTCCATCCCTGATTCGCCATTGACCATGCCTAGTCACTTGCCACGTCAGCGGTACAGGTTGCTGACTGGACATTTTTTTTTGTAAATTTCACGTGTTTAAAAAAGCGATCATAACACAATAACTTCCTCATATGAACTCGGTTTTTGACGAAACAAGTTGCGTTAGGATCATTTTTCCAAGATGGATGCGGTCGTTCAGGTTTCGATCCATTCTAAGAACTTTGACTTTTGAGCTAAATACTAAGCACGTGATCATTCCTCCCCACTAGAAGCCTTTTGGACACCATAAGATACTATCAATTGTTCAGCAGGTGAGAGTACAACTCCCTTACCTTCTCGGTGTGCAACTATTTGGCTTGAGAAGACTTTTGTCCCTTGAGTCCCACTCTAAGCTATTCGACATCCCCTCTCTTTGAAGTTCTAATTCTTTTGTCAAGTATGAGATCTTGTTGAAGCTCATCTAGATATTCTGGTGAGAAATAATCTATTGATGGCAGCTGAACATGCTTTTCGTGATCATCAATCAAAGGAGGCTCAAACAATCTCAAATTCTCAACATTAACAACAGAGAATATTTGCATATAAGGAAGCAAATCAAGCTTAAATGCATTGTTACCAATCTTTTCCAGAATTTTATAAGGACCATAATGGATTGGTTTAAGCTTTTTACCTTCCCCTTGAAGTCTCTCTTTGCTAATATATAACCAAACTTCCTCGCCAAATTAAAATTTGTCATCAACCTAGTGTTTGTCACACCTTTCCTTATAGATGCTTTGACCTTGTTCAAGTTGTTCTTGCACTGTATGATGTATCAACTGAATTTGCTCTATGAACTTCCTTGCCTTATCAATGTCACTGTGACCATCGATGGCGACATCTTTCTCAAAGATGAAGTCCAATGGCGATCTTGGCAAGTACCCATAACATGCCTCAAATGGCGATGTGTTTGTGGAAGAATGCTTTGCCCTGTTGTATGCATGTTGTATGTAATGCAATTGTTCATCCCACAACTTGGGATGTTTGCTACAATATCCTCTAAGAAGATGAATAATTGTTTGATTGACCACCTCAGTTTGTCCATCTATTTGTGGATGAAAGGTTGTGCTCTTCTTCAACTTTGTGTCCATCATGTCCCACAAATTTGACCAAAAATTCCCAGCAAATCGAGAACCCCGATCACTTACAATAGAAGTAGGAAGACCAAAATGAACCCAAATGTTTCGGAAGAAAAGATGAGTTGTTTGTTCAGTGGTAATTTCCTTTTTACATGGTGTTAGTACGCACATCTTGTTGAATCTACTACAACTACATACAAGTAATCATGACCTTTCCTTGACAATGGAAGACCTCCTACAAAATCCATTGAGATACTCTCCCATGGATGTGAAGGTACCGGAAGTGGAGTGTATAAACCAAGTTTCCTATTTCTAGGCTTACTTGTAGCACATAAAGAACATCCTCTTATGAAACGAGAAACATTATCCAACATGTGTGGCTAATAACAATACCTTTGAAGATTCACTATTGTCTTGCCTACACCAAAGTGTCCAGCAATCAATGAAGTGTGTGCCTCCCTTATGATACTATTTCTTTCTCCCTGTGGAATACACAACTTGCCCAAGTGATACAACAAATTTTTATGTACATGATAATCCAACTCTTCAATTTGATTTCCTTGACTCAAGCTTGCATATACTTCTTGAAAGTCAATATCATTTGCATATTGTTCTATCTAACTTTCATGCAAAACAGAATTATGCTTCAGTATAACAGATGAATTTACAATAGGCCTTGAAAGCATATCAGCTACCTTATTGTAGATTCCCTTTTTATACTTGATAACCAAATTAAATTGTTGTAGAAAACCCATCCATCTGAAATGTCGTGACTACTACAACTTTGACTGTGACTGTAAGTACTGCAATGGTTGATGGTCAGTATGGATGATGGTCTCCTTCCCCATCAAATAGTGCTTCCATTTCTTAACACTTTGTACCAATGCATAAAGTTCTTTGTCATATGTGGGATAGTTAGTTACAACTCCATTAAATATTTCATAATGAAATGAAATTTCCTTACCACGCTGCAATAGAACTGCTCCCATGGCATAATCGCTTGCATCTGTTTGAATCTTGAATGGTTGTCTAAGATCCAGAAGTGCCAATACTGGTGTTGAACTTATATTTTGCTTCAAAGCATCAAATGCTTTATGTTGTACATCTCCCCAATGGAAGACTTTCTTGACACTTGTCAATGCATGTAATGGAGCTGCAATGGAAGAAAAATTAGCAATAAACTTTCTCGAATATTGTGTTTCCCCTAAAAAGCTTTTTACCTCTGTAACTGTATTGGGCTTGGGCCAATTCAAAATGACCTCAACCTTAGAGGGGTCTTTCTTCAGCTCACCTCCTCCAACAATGTGTCCCAAATACACCAAATAAGTCTTGCCAAATTCACACTTCAACATCTTTAAAAACAATTGTTCTTTTCTCAAGACATCAAGTACGTTATTTACATGCATGACATGTTCATCTATTGACTTGTTGAATATGAGGATATCATCTAAGTAGAAAATGACAAAATCATCTAGAAATGGTCTCAATACATCATTCATTACCCTCATGAAAGTAGCTGAAGCATTTGTAAGACCGAAAGGCATAACAAACCACTCAAACAATCCTTGTTTAGCTTTAAATGCAGTTTTCCAAATGTCTTCTTCAGTTATCCTAACTTTATGATAACCACTTTGTAAGTCTAACTTAGTGAAATACTTTGCATACGTCAACTGATAAAGAAAATCATCAATTCTTGGGAATAGATAATGATTCTCTACTGTGATTTTGTTCAGTGCACGGAAATCCACACATGCGCCAAGTTCCATCCTTCTTTGGAACCAAGACAATGGGCGAACCACATGGCAAAGTAGATGGGCGTATGATACCTTTGTTCAGCAAGTCTTGAAATTTCTTTTTGATTTCCAAGCTCTCCATAATAGACATGTGATACATACCAATGTTTAGAAGTGGAACATCCTGTTACAACTAAATCTCATGGTGAATTCCCGTCTTGGGAGGTAACCCCTTTGGTTCCTGAAACATCTCGCCATGCTTGCTTACCACATCAAACAAATCAGATTTCAATTTATCATCACAACCTTCAAAAGATTCATAATCAATATCATTCTTTTTCTTGATCATGAGAAGCACAAAATTTTTACTTTTATTTACTAGTCTCTTCATCTGCCCTGCATTAATCAAAGAAATGTTCAACTTTTTGCTATGGGAGCTCACTATGTACTCCACCTCATTCTTGAGAAATATGTATTTTTTTTCATGGCGATAAAATATTGCGATCCAATTATACAAATAAGGACTACCCAAAATGATTGCTGAGATGTCAAGTGGAACTACATCTAACTCAACTTTATCAATGAACATTTCAGTAATGGTGAACTTGAATAAACACTTCCTTGTAACGTGTAAGCTTGCACTATTAACTATCCAGCCCAATGGATATGGCTTATGATGAGGTACAGTTTCAAGGTTTAGTTTTTTAACCAAGTCTTCTGAAATCAAGTTTTATTGTGACCCACTATCAAATAATGCATCAAACTTTGTATGATTTGAAATCACTCTTACATGAAACAACTCTATTCTTGACTCTTCATTTGGAGTGTTGTTTTGACTATGTGATGAACTAGTGCTTGCAATAGTTACTTTCCTTTTGTAACCATGGCTGATGATCCGGATTTAAGCAGGAACGCAATAGATTACATAGATAACCATAAATACAGAGATGTGATAACCATAAAAACAGAGATGCAACAGAAATAATAATATGCGATAACCATAAAAACAGAGATGCCGCGGAAATAATACTTCATTTCATTAATGGAGAATACTGAAATATGCTTACAAATAGAAATAACCCAGCTAGGGCGATGGTAGCTTATCTCTGAGAAGAGATGTGTCGGCTACATCCCTCTGAACTGTTTTGAACTCCGTTACAATGAGGCTCGAGGGCCTATTTATTGTTGAGAAACAATGGAAAACCCTTCACATTCCAAAACCTAACCCTAGAAGATGAAACGCCAAATTGTGGGCCCCGTTTTTGGGTAAGTTGGTACATCAACTTCCCGGGGTCGCGAATTGGTCATACTATCTCCGTTTGACGTGCATGATAGCCCGTTGGAAAGATATCTCCGAGGACTACGATGGAAAAGATGATTTTTATCAGAAAAAATCGCTGGCGGTGGATTTCCCAAAAAACGTCGTTTAGGGCCTCAAAACGGCTCCGGAAGTTTAGGACCCGAAAAACTGCTAAAAATAGTAAATTGTGCTATAATTAAGGAAACTGATAAAAACTGTAAGAAGCACTAGAGGGGATCCAAGTGGAATCAGCGGGTGGCCACCAATATCCATCTGGATCAGCTGAAGTCTTGGTCTCATCACCAGAATCTACACCAAGGTCATGTTGTGTGGTAGCAGTTGTCTTTTGTTTTCCCTTATTGTTTTGTTTCTTAGGCCTTAATTTGAGATGCAATTTCCAGTTGTGGGCTTCATCATGCCCCTCTTTGGAACAGTGTTTGCATGTGATTTTCTCCCCTTCTTTCTTCACACTTGCATTTTTCTTTCCCTTCCATTTTCCTCCTTTCTCTTTCTCCTTGCCCTTAAATGGCTTCCTCTTACTACCCTCTTCCTAAATGTTCTTTCCTCTAGATTCAAGGTGCGTGGCTTGCACACATACCTCATCTAAATTGTTTGGATTGAACATAAGAATAGTATGTTTCAGATAGGAATGTAAACCCCCAATATATTTCAGCAATGTATCTTGGGAATTCAAATTCACTCCTAATAACAAAGCCCTTTTCCTAAACTCCTGTGTATAATCTTGGACTGTTTGGCCTTTAAGCTGCCTAAAATTCTGCCAACTCATAATGGCTTTTTGCATATAGGCTAAAGGATAAAACTATCTTTTAATTGTAGAAACAAATTCAACCCAAGTAATGGATATCTTACCATGGATTCTCATTTCCTCTTGAGTCTTTGCTTCCCACCAAACTAGTGGAAATTCTAGCCTCAATGAATCCAATTGGATATTTATGTCATCTTCTTGAAGGTTTTGAATTCTGCAATATATCTCCAACTGTAGAATCCAATTGTCCAACTTTTCTGCATTTACCTCTCCATTGTACCTGGGAAGTTCGAATTTTATGTCCAATTTAAGTAATGGAGTCTTTCCTTTTAGGGTTTTTGAATGAGTATGGGAAGTTTCAATGGTGCTAGTGTAAGATTATGTTGTGTGAGATGATGAAGATGATGAGGATGGTGGAGATGGAGGTGGATTTCCACCATTCCCTTTGGAATCCTTCTTCTCATCTTTTTTGTCCTATGAGCTTCCTTCTCCATGTGGAGGTTTAGAACTCTCTCCAACCATTCTAGTGTTCCTCTCTTCATATAGGACTTTAACCATCTCAATTAAAGTGAATAAAGCTTTCTTGAATTCTTCCTCTTCTGAAGAAGGACCTTCATGCTTTCTTTCTCCTAACATAATGGCTATGGATTCAGGCTCAGAAATTGGTACTGCTTGTACCTCTTTAATCTCAGTTGAAGGAAAAACTTGAGGAGTTTCAAGTGCAGCTGGAATTGGAACTTTGGGTGGTGGAGATTGTGGCCTTGTGGCTCTCCTTATTCTAGGCATTACTTCAGGAGTTGCAACCAATAGCTTCCCTTCTCCTTTCTGCAACTTTAATCTTGCAAGCATCACAATTTTGCAACCATTAAAACCCTAATTACACAGACTCAAGTAATCAAGCAATTCAACTTGCCTTTGATACCAACTTGATCTATTTTTAAATGATTAATTTTGTTGTGCTAATAACAATTACATATTTATAAACATGTGTTTGCTTATTGCTTCTTGTGTTGAGGTTTCCTTAGTTGTTTGTGCATGTAAACAGGTAAATTTCCTTAAATTTAAAATGAAATTCATGAGCAAAATAGCTTCAAAACAAATACTGAACAACATACATTCTAAGTACAGTAAACCATCAAAGAGATACTTTAATATAGTGTTTTGATGAAGGATTTCACCCCTCCTGGGCTACATCTCCTTGGTCTAGCTTCCATGGCTTGGGCCTCTGTATTAGCTTAATGTGGAAAAATGTTGTTTTACAAATCTCTATGGCTCCTATTACCTGCACAAATGTGTTCAGAATGTCCAAATTAGCCAAGAACACCTCTTTCTTAGCTCAATTCGGTCAAAAATTGACTTCTCTATGGCTCAGTCGATCTTTTCCTATAAAAGCTTGCTAAATCTGGAATGACTCTAGTTAGCACGCTAATTTTGGAAGAAGGCCCGAATTTGGGGAAACCACCAAATCTGCTGCCAGATTAAATTGAGGGTTAACTGTTTGTTAACTACACTTAATTAATATTAAAACCTGGATTAGTGCAAAAATCTCGTGATTAGTGCTAACTGCAATTGTTATGTCTGGCGATTTAATTAGTTATTCTCGCATTAACCATTGGAGCAGAGCCGTCAGAGCTGACCGTTGAGGTTGCAGTGATAGCGTTCACATGCAAAGTCGCGGAGTGGTGTGGTTAACTGTCGTGGCGGAAAAAGTCGTTTGTGCGGACACAACTGACCTCCCTAGGAGTCTAAACTCTCTAGCGACAAACAAGACAAAATGGAGCGATCTTTCTCTAAATACACCTTTTAAAACATGAAAACTACAAGTGTTTAGGCTTACCTTATTCCAAAACGCTGTTGTTGTAGTCCGTCCTTGCCGATCCGGATGAGCTCCTCCTTCACATCAATTCCTGCAACCACAAACAATCAAACAATTACCAAGCACTTGCATCTCATATAATAAAACATATATTCAACATGCAGACCAAGGAACACATGAAATAACTCATTAACACAAGCTATTGAGAAAAATGAACCAGTTTGTATTAATAACGAAACAAAGAAACTCTTACAACCTGGCCTTGGTGTTGTGCAAGTTCCTCCCAGGGTCCATCAAGGGTTTTCCTCTACTTTGACAAAGCTCACCCACTTCCAAGTAGAATCAAGCAAAGACAATCTCTCCTCACAAGGTTCTAAATGGGAGTCCTAATTCCTGCAGCATTTACCCAAAGAAAATGTATAGCTTCAACCTCCTCTCCTTCTGGCTCAATGTCTTTATTTATAGTGCTGTAAAGAGGTTATTCAGGTCCACCATCAATGGGATAATCCCCCTCTTTGGGTGGGATAGCTCCCTTATTGATGGGATAAGTTCCTCCTTAATAGGGATACATGAACCAACTGGAGGCGCATCCATTTCATCAAACCGACCTCTAGAAAGTTCTAGAAGTAACCACAAGTAACTTTTTTAAGATGAAACTTGCACATTTTGCCTTTTACAGAAGGACGCACCTGTCCCTTAACATACAGAGCGTCCAAGGACGCAGCCTTTGTGAACATTGTGAGCGTCCCCGCAGGTAAGGCTTGAGAGAACCTGCGTCCCCAGAGATAAACACATTTTTTACAAGACTTTCTCTCTTCTTTGAGTTTGAGATGGATAGCAGAGGCATAAGACTTGCCTAAGAGGGTAGCATGACTGTTGATTGAGCCATACTAACTGTAAATAGTCATGGTGACATTTTTTAGTGTAACAGATTGCCCCCTAAAGTGCGAAGCCTGGAATAGATTAGGGTTTTGTAATTCTAGGAAGGGTGAAGCGCTTTATCATTTCAAGGATTGTCTTGTGGATGACCTGGTTGGAACCTGCAATTTTCAACACAAAATACATGTATAAGATTATATCATCACTGAGGTAGGCATTCCCATACTCAGATTCAAAACTTTAACTAATGGACTAACTACTCTGATACAGGAATGATCTTGCAGTACATCATTTTTATAGACTTTTGTAGACACAGTATGGACGCAGCCATCTGTTTATGATTAGTCTACATAGATAATGAATACAAAACTCCTCGCAGCCTGGATGGTAGAAACTAGATCCAGGGTCTTCACTTCTACTTCCCGAATTGGTACGATTCTAGCCATGTGATTAAATGATTTGATGTCGAACATGTTAGAAACCACTTGATTACCAGTCGATGATGTAAACTGTTAACAAGCGTGAGAGAGACCACCAGTAATGTCAATGGTTCTCAAAGTACCAAGCACAACCCGTGAAATGTGAATAGATGTTTTGATGTCGAACACTTCACGGAATCCTTTGATCGAAAGTCAATGATGTAAACTGACGTCAAAGGCGAGAAACCTGCCATTGATGCATGCAGACTTCAAGGTACTGTCGATTCCTAAGTCATCTTTCTAGATAATGTGTCGATGTCGATAGAAAGCGACCCGTTGCAGGCAAGCCCGCAACACGAAATCATTGTTCAAGTTGAAGAAATGTTGCTGTAAGGACTGACTCAGGGATGGTCAAATGGATGACAAGTATTTTGCAGATGAAAGTTTTGCTTGCAGACCTCTTGAACACATAACGACACGACAGATGGCTTGGTGACGAATAACTCAAAGTTAATCCCGGAACCCGGTTAAAGACTTTCAAAGTGGTTTGATCAACTGTGAGGTAAAAGATTTCCCAACCCAGGTGAATGAAAAAGTGTCGTGTTCAAGAGTGGTAATAAAGTTTCTTTTGAGACAAAAGGTAACAAACAGGTTCATTCTTCTCTCTTTTCCCCTACCATTTCTGGCAAGTACCTCTTTATTTTTAACAAGCTTGAGGAGGATAACATATGCTTGATTATAAGCTCATCCTTCGGACGAGTCCAACCTAGTTTAAATTCGAACCCTAGGAAGGAGTGGTTCGTTCCTGTTTTTAATTGAACAGGTCCTCTACTGTAAAAGTTTAACGAGCCCAGTATAGGAGAAACTCGGCGTTTTTCAATTTTAGAGAGTCTGAAAAAACTAAAGGAGACTCCACGTTGAACTTTTTCGTACATTTGTGTCCCTCAAGCCCGAAAAAGTATAAAATAATACCTGGGGGAACCGCTTGATCTTGCGACCAAGGAGTACTTTCATAATAGTGTCGTTGACCTGAAAAGTAAAAAGCGATCAAGGACACGTCGTTTTATTTCCTTATCGAGTTTGAAACGACAAAAACCCGGCAATCTTTTCCTGATTTTGCGGTCAGAAAAGAGCTAAAAGGGGACCGTCTTTTAATTCCGTTTTAACGAGTGTAAAAGAAACGCTCGGCGATCTTTTCATGTTTTAGGAGTCAGAAAAGGGCTTAAAAGATGACTCTGATATTTTTGTTTGTGAAAAATGACAATTTCCCTCGAAATCCCTTTGTCCTGCACAAAAGCAACACATTACTCATACCTGTTTAAAATAGGCAAAAATACATCGAAAAACATCTTTTCATGGTAAAAAATGAACTAATTCATCCAAAAAACCTATAAAAAGACCTTTTACCATGTCATTTTTACCGTTTGACTGTTGAGGTTGAAAAAGGAGCTTTTGACAAGAAACTTCCCGTGGTCGCTGCGGAAAATCCGACCGTCGGAATCGAACGCCGTCTTATCCAGGTATTTTACACATCCTACTCTGCATTTCTATCCGTTTAGAATTAATTTTTAGGTCTTAGTTTCATTTTTTGGGGGGGTTTTGGTTTTGGAATGCGCCTCTCGGCGGACGCGGGTGCCCTTCGGGTGACCCGCGTCCCCCGACTTTTTCCTATACAGGAAAACGGTCGGAAGACGCAGTCCGCCTTCAGGCCAGCCGCGTCCGGGCGCCCTGTGCTGTAAAGGCGGGGTGCGTCTTCCGTGAAACGCGCATTTCAAAACCCCAACCCCCTCAAAAAACTATCTAAAAATTCCCAAATCAATTTCTAATGACTATTTCTGGTGTGCAGGGCATTAACCATGTTAGATTGGAGAGAAAGAGAGCATGTAGAGGATGATGAAGCTGCAATAAATCATCAACCTTCCCTGGATGCCCTAAGAGCATGCGGATTATACAAATATTGGACCATACCGGGCATGAGGGGCCAGGTAAGATTCTTGGAATGGCTGGTTGAGCGATGGAACGTTCAAGAACAATGCTTTTACATAGGAGGGCACCAGCTCGAGATAGAGCCCTCGGATGTATACTTTCTCACTGGCTTGCCGAACAGAGGCGAGCAACTCAGTCTTGCGGGGACTAGGCCGGGTGGCCAATCCCTTGATAGTCTCCGCGACGAGTGGTGCACACCTGGGGCTCACCATTCGAAAGGCATAGAGATAAAACACATCACTCTGCGTGAACTCAAAGTCATAGCGTTCACGGTTACCAGAATTTGCGGCGCGGCCGCTTTACACATTGCTTCCCGATCCCAAATGCGGATGGCAATTGACTGTTACCAAGGCACCATTTTCAACTGGTGTGAAGCTGTGTCGGCTCATATGAAGAGCCAACTGACCAAGGCAAAGAACGGACGACTAAAGACTTTTGGATATGGGCCTCTAGTCGTGAGCTTTGCCTTGGAGAGAGTTCCAATGCTGATCCCTCAGCAACTCACTGTTGATATCTTGGGTCCTCGGGAGCCAAAGCTGATACGATGGGTTGCGGTGATGGCCCGGCATCCTGACGAGGGCATGGCGGTGGTTCGATTCTCAGATAGTTACTTTCACTGGTTAGAGGACCAGGTTTTTTCGATACAGGACTTTCCGTATGCCGGAGTGGATTTTAGAGGTGATCCGGACATGGTTCTTCCACCGGGAGAACAATGGGATGACAGAGGTACTTTATTTTTCACAAGTTTTCTAATTATGTATTTTTTTATTTTTCATATATATCGTCTCAAAACTAACAGTAAAATTTTCAAAATGCAGATGTTGGTCCACAGCGTCCAGCCAACCTCCGGCCTTTTGATAGACTACATCCAGCTGCACCGGTACCGGCCCCACAGGACGCGGCTGCAGAAGTACTAGCTGAGTTGGAGCATGATCTAGAGCGTCTCACGGCAGATATACCTGAGACTACTATGGACGACATTCCTACCAGGCTTCAGCGCTTCGTAGTCGCGGTCCCTGGACCGTTTAGGAGATTTTTGCGTAAGGTAGCCCGCGCAGTGGTGTCATACAGAGAGCACCACCAGTGATTGACTAGTCACTTTTGTAGTCACATGTGACATTTTGACTTTTTGTACTATCATTTTGCCGATCATAAGGTGTTTTCAACCTATGATCGAAGACGATGTATATATTTTTTGACACACTTCTATCTATATATATCACTATTACCGGCTTATCCTGTTTAACATATGTGATGAAATGTTTTTAAATTTACTTGCATGATTATCGTAAATGTCTGTCCAACATTCGAGAAGCAATTGCATCTGCTAATGTATTCAAAGACCTTGGAATATGTTGATATTCAATGTAATCAAATTCACGTTCCAAGAGACGCACTCTCAAAAACAACCTTAATAACACAGGATTTCTAATGGCATAAACTCTATTAAGCTGTAATACAACAAGTTCAGAATCTAACCTCACTATCAAACGTCGAATTCCAAATGAAATAGATTCGGATAATAATTCAATCACTGCACTGTATTCTGCAATGTTGTTCGTTGTTTGACCGAGGCTTACCCCATGCATAGAAACTAACTCGTCAGAGGGCGAATAGATAACCCAAGCTGCGGAAGAGATATTCCGTGTACTACGACAAGCACCATCAGCAAATCCAATGTATGTTTGGAGAGGCGTCGACATCTACAATATCAAGAGTAAAACCAAGATAAGCCAGAATAACGACGAAAAACCACACTCTCTAAGCTAAGCACACTGACTAAACTAACACACTTGCTAGCTAGAAAGAAAATCTAACCTATCTAAAAATTTCTCCATACCCATCATTTAAGCATAATACCTCTTTAGGTAAAGTCCATTTCTGGGTTTACCCAAAGAGTCCCCATCAAAGTCAACTAGCTCATAAGCCCCTTTTGCTAGCTTTCGCTTTACAATGTAGGGCCCATGCCACATGGGAACGAATTTTCCGGCACCTAGCTTATCGTTAGCTTGATCATATAATAGTACTAGGTCTCCTTCCGAAAAACTTCGAGGGGTTACATTTTTATCATACTGAGCTTTCATTCGTTTCGCGTGAGTCTCGATAGCTAATGTAGCGTCACGTCGAGTCTCATCTAATTTAGCCAAGTACAATAACCGTTTCTCCTCTTCGGAAGTAGCTGGAAGTAATTCGACAGCCATTTGAAGTGATGGGATTTCGCATTCAATGGGTAACACAGCTTCCAAGCCATAAACTAGCTGGAAAGGAGTGAACCCTGTTGAATTTTTCACTGAGGTTCGATATGCCCATAGCGCCGAAAATAACATGTTGTGCCAATTCGTTCGATGGATACCAATGATCCGTCGAATCATGATGACTAGAACTTTGTTGATAGACTCAACCAAACCGTTGGCTTGCGGATAATAAGGAGTAGAGCTATCGTGGCGCAAACCAAGCTGGCTTGTAAGCTCAGTCATCATGACGTTTCGAAAATGGCTCCCATGGTCAGTAATGATTGCTTGTGGGACACCAAACCTAGTTATGATATGATTGAATACGAAAACTGCAGCTGTTTTGCCGCTTGCGTCGAATGTAGGCATCGCCTCGGCCCATTTAGTAAAATAATCAACCGCAAGGATGATATACGCATGCCCCCCGGCCGAGTGAGGGTTACAAGTAATAAAGTCAATACCCCATTTGGCGAATGGACCAGCGGCAATTATAGGGTGGAGAGGAGCAGGTGGAGCGCGCATCTTGCGATCAAACACTTGACAGTTGTGGCATTTCCTGACGGCAATGATACAATCCTTAAACATAGACGGCCAGAAATAGCCAGCGCGCAACACCTTCTGAGCTGTGGCATACCCAGACATATGACCGCCACATGCTCCAGAGTGACAATCATTCAAAACTCTCTCAGCCTCTTCGTGAGTTAAACAACGTCGAAAAACTAAGTCTGCCCCCCGGCGATAAAGTGTATCTCCAATAATTTTGTATTGCTGGGATTGAAACCGAATTTTTCGACGTTCTTCTTTGGAAGCTTCAGGCCGAAAGGTTTGGGTTTGGAGATAGATGATTATATCCCCGTACCACGGATCTAAAGTACTGATAAGAAACAAAGATTCGTCCGCAATGGACTCCTCTGCCACAGTCTCTGTGTCAGCACTCGGGAAATCACACATCAATTCCGCAAAAACTAAGGATTTCTTAGACTTGGACTTCTCGAACTCCAAGTCGAACTCTTGCAGGATAACGATCCATTTAGAGTACTTGCCCCCTAGCAGTTGTTTTGTCAAAATATAAATCATAGGGTTGCAATCCGAAATAACTGTAGTTTTACGGAGAGAATGTAGTGACGAAAACGCTGGACAGCTTGAACGGCTGCCAGGGCCAATTTCTCCACATGCGAATATTTTAACTCAGTGGGATTTAAGGTCCTACTAAGATAATATATCACATGTTCCGCTCCGAATTCATCTTCTTGAACTAACACCATTCCAATGGTGGAATGCGAAGCTGCGAGGTATAAGAAGTAGTCCTGGTTGTAGTTGGGAGGATGCAACAACGGTGCATGGGTCAACGCGTGTTTAAGTGCATCAAAAGATTGTTGGGCAATCTCGTCCCAAAAGAATTGTGCGTTCTGTTTCAACAACCGTGTAAAACCTTTAGTGACCTCGGCGTAGTTTGGGATGAATCGGCGTAAAAAGTTCGCTTTCCCTTGCAAACTTTGGAGTTGGCGCAAACTCGAAGGAGGAGGCAATTTGATGATAGCTTCGACTTTCGAGGGATCGACGCGAATGCCGGTTTTTGAAACAACAAATCCCAGCAATCGACCTGTTTCTATACAGAAAACACACTTGTGGGGATTCAACCGAATTCGATAATGCCTACACCTCATAAAGATTGCTCGTAGGTGGACAAGGTGATCAGCTCGATGTAAAGAATGAGCAGGCAAATCATCGAGATAGGGTTGCACAATGTGCTTGATGTCATGAAATGCATAAGACATCGCCCGTTGAAAAGTGGCCCCGGCATTCTTAAGCCCAAAAGGTAACTTGCAATAAGCAAATGTCCCCCATGGACAAATGAATGCCGTTTTTGGTTGGTCGGCAGGTAGAATATTGATTTGATTATAGCCTGAAAACCATCCATAAAGGAAAACATTTCACTTCCGGCACAATCATCAATAATTTGATCGATATAAGGCGTAGGATAGTTGTCTTTTGGACAAGCTCGATTTATATCCCTATAGTCGATACAGATTCTTATTGTTCCTTGTTTCTTGTTAACCGGAACAATATTCGATACCCAATCCGTTAACGGGATCGGATAAATGAAACCTGCTTTCAACAGCTTTTCGACTTCTGCTTTAATCGCAGCCGCTTTTCGAGGGTGAATCTGACGCAACCGTTGCCGGACGGGTTTAGCATCCGGGTAGGTTTTTATTTCATGAACAACAATGGCAGGATCAATTCCCGGCATTTCCTCGTAAGACCAGGCAAACACGTCGCGGAATTCTTGGAATAGGGCCTTGTAAGTTTGGATTTCATCTTCTGTACATGCGGCACCTATATGAATGTTTTCCTCGATTCCGGGCTTCACTGAAATATCAATGGGAATAGTACGAGAAATATTCCCTAAATTCAACTCTGAATCAGAATGTTTCGTTGGATCCTGAGCGTCTTTGACATATTCAGCGGTAAAGATAGATGAAAAATCATTTTCAAATGCATCATCCTTAGGTAAAAACGAAGATCTGTGATGGAGATCCTCCCATGGTAGATCATCTACACTTAGGATTTCGCGAAGTTGTTCGTCAGATGACACGACTTCGGGAAACGCTATCCGTTCTAAGGTTGAGGTGAAAAGTGATTCTTCACTGACCACATTCATTTGGTCGATTTCGGTTGAATGCGAGTCGGTAAAAGACATGACAGCTTCATAAGCAATTTCATATGGACTCAAAGGCATAGCATCACCGAATGAGTCTATCTCAGAGTCAGATGGGACAATCCAAGGATCATCATAAATAATGTTTTCTGATGTAATCATATGAATTGTTGCAAATGAAGGGTCTACGTTGAGTGGAGGGAGAGGAAAAGTTCCCAGTAAACCGGAATCCTTAACTAAACCTACACCAACGTCCCTATAAGGGATTGTCGTCTTACCGACATGCTGGATACTCTCTGAAGAGGCTGGGTCGGATGAAAAGTATGTCAGCTGATCAATAGTCACGATCTTACCGTTATGTGGAAACTTAATTACTCTGAAGACCGATGAAACGACCGCTGTCATAGCATATGACCAACTTCGACCCAAAAGAAGGTTGTAGTCTAGAGGGGCATCAACCACTTCCACATCCAGACTAACGGTTTTACCTTCTACCCCTATAGGCAATTCTTGTAGAATACCAAACGGACGGAACCCACGGCCATCAAAGGCCTTAAGGATGGTGGGGGATTGGTTCAACGAAGGAGAACCAAGCGATCTCCAACATTGAATCGACATAATACACGTAGAAGCTCCCTCATCAATCACAGTCCGATGAATAGGCCTGTTTTTTACTATCACTGGAATTTGGAAAGCCATTTGATGGGGGAGACGTGGCGTACTATTTTCTAGATCAAAGATCATTAGGTTCGGGTCCTGAACATCGACAGCTCCGATAGCCGACAAAAGCAATTTCCGTTGTGCTGGGCATGATTGCAGCACTTCGAGTGCCGACATTGCTGAAGGTGAAACAGCTAAGTCCTCAACAATGTTGTAATTCTGGGCTGCTCTCGCATGTGGATTGAAAGCAGACCTTCGAAGTACACCCTTGGCGGGCGGCTTAATCACTAAGTCTGGGTTAGGTTTTTCGATCTGTAGTGGATCGGAACCAGGAGCTGAGGTTGATGGGTTAGAATGAGAAGATTCTGCTTCCTTACCATCAACAGGAGCCTTACTACCATAATCTTGTGATCGAGTCGCAATCCTCACATGAGACATCATCAAAATGGGTTCTTCACTGGCATTCGAAGAAGAACCTATCATCTTATTTTCCTGCTCTGGAAATGGATTTTTTAACACAGCAGGAGTGGGAGAACCTTTGACTATTTTCACAACCTCGGCCCGATGGGGGCAATCTCTCGTAAAATGATCCTCTTCACAAATAAGACAAGGATATCGAGGTTTGCGCTTTTCGTCATTGGTTTCCGACTTTTCAGTTTTCTCCTTTGGAGCCTTGTCTGCTTTAGCCTTCTTCTTTCCTTTCTTCTTCCCACCGTTTTTTGATTTGGCCGTAGATGACTCTACAGCGTGAATGTCGGCGGTAAGTTCAGGAGGAGACTCTCCTGTCGGAGAATCAGGCAAAGTGATAATTGGAGTATTTGAAGCCTTGGAAGACTTCTTCCTGCTCTTCGTAGTCACGATACCAATCATACCATCAGCGGCATGAGATCCCGAAGGAGCAGCAGCGATTTGATTCGACTTTGGAAGATCCGGAATCTTCTCGTGTAACGTACCCGACTGAGTGTAAACTAAGTCAAGGTATTGTGCCTGAGCAATGACTTGCTCCTCAGTAACTACTCCGGCCTTAGCTACATCTTCAGTAATCTTCGGTAATAATGATTTGACAAACCATTCAGCTAAGATTTGGTCCGGGATAAAAACTTTCACTAATCTCCTTCGACGTCTCCACTCATGAATGTGATCAGAAATATACGTGGACGTCGATTGTTTTAGTGAAGTTAATAACTCCGTGCCGTTATCGTATCTGACCGGCAACTGAAAGTGAGTTAAGAACGAGGTAGCTAACTGGCTAAAGTTGTAAAAAGAGGCCCGTGGTAACTCAATGTACCACTTGGCCGCGAGACCAATGAGTGTACGCTGGAAAAGACGTAAGCGGATCGAATCATCCGAGATAGAATTCGAAGCACACCAGAGGTGGTAAGTCATCACGTGATTGGACGGATCCTCTCCAGACTTACCTTCGAACTTGGGTATATCGCTGGGCAACTTATTTGGCATTGGCGGCCAGAACTGAAGATATTGAATTGGATCGTTCGTTAGGCGCGTCAAGTCGGGTAAATCCAAAGTTGCAATAAACGGTAACTGCCGGTTAGGATCTCTAAAACTCTGGGTCACAATACCAGCCCCAGGAGGAGGATATCCAGGATAACTAGGAACAGGAGTCGCATTTGGGATATTATATCCTCCTGGAAAACCAGGATTAACCGGACCGTACTGGGGTTGTTGAGGTTGTTGATAAGTGTACCCAGGATACGGTTGATACTGGTAAACCGGTTGTTGGACAGCTTGCCCATGTTGGTACTGTCCCTGGTACGGAGGTTGAACAAATTGAGGTTGAGTAGTGACAACCGTACTTATACCAGGCTGACCTACAGGCATCTGGACCGTGGTTTGAATCGTAGATCCAGACAACGGTAAAGATGTCTGAGGTGTGGTAACAGGGACAGTAGAAACTGGAGCCGTCGATACTCCAGAAGTAAGTATGGTAGATGTAGCGATAGTTGCAGCAGCCGTTTGAGATGGAGTACTAGGTGCAATTGACGGCTGAGTAACTACCGAAGTTACAGAAGTTTGAACATTTGGCTGGACAGGTTGCGGTTGCTGGGTTGGACCAGAAACTACGGGTTGTCCAGCTTGAGGAACCATCTGTACACTTGGCTGCAACACCTGTTGACCCTGTGATGGATCCCACACTAACATTCCAGGGTATTGACCCGTAACAGGTTGAGGATACTGAGATCCATAACCAGATTGAGGGTAGGATTGATAATTGTAAGGTGCAGTTCCCATACTTGGAACATATGACTGACCTTGAGGCGGTTGATAACCTTGACTTGAGTATTGACCTTGAGGTTGATAACCTTGAGGTAAATACTGATACTGGGGTTGACCTTGACCTTGAGGTTGGTACCCTTGAGGTTGATAACCTTGGGGTTGATACCCTTGAGGTTTCCATCCTTGGGGTTGCCATCCTTGAGGTTGATATTGATACTGAGGTTGACCTTGGGGTACATATTGAGGCTGAGGTTGACCTTGAGGCACGTATTGCACCATAGGTACATACTGACTTTGAGGTTGCCCCCCAGACACGATTTGTGTACCTTGAGGTTGCCCCCCAGGCGTTAACGGCGGTTGCCCCCCAGGCGGTAATTGGCCACCTTGAGGTTGGGAAACGGGAACTGAACCTGACATCATGTAAATGTCTCCTACACCCAATGGTATATTACCACTGTTTCCAGCAAATAACCCATGATCAACGGGTTGAGGAGATGCCCCTGCAAAGGTACCAGAAAGTGACTGATACCCAGTGGGAACAGAAGGACCGCCGTGTAAAAAAGATTCAGGACTTTGAGTAAACACGGACGACTGACCAGACATATTTACAGGAGTATAAATACCTCCAGGGGGAAAAGGAGTACGAGGTGTAGAAAAACCTACTGAGTTGTCTAAAAAATTGGTTAACGCAAGGTACCAAGAAGTACTTCTAGGAGGACTGTAAAAGATGGATTCACGCTCCCTTAGATCAATAGTAAGTTGACCTTCAAGGTGAGAGACACCTATATCCTCTTCTGGAGCAAGTTCTTCTATAGCAATCAAACCAGAAGGTAGATTTTCGGTGATAATTCTTTCTATTCTTGGTGAATCTGGAACACTAGAAGTTGGAGTAACAGGTTCAGATATTTCTGGTTCTTCGCCTGTATCACTAGCAGACGAAAAACTACCAACAAGCTCAGAAACTGAAACAACTTCGGGATTGTAACCTGTCTCTAAACTTTGGTAATCTGGATGGACTACCAAGGAAGATTCTCCTTCTTCAGGTGCACTTACTCTACTGTCACTAGGAGGAGTTACAAGGACCTTTAACCCTTCGTACTGACCCGGAATGTCTTCAGGAGATTCACCCCGCGATTAACGGAGTTTTCTTAACAAATCTATTCCGGTAACAATCTCAGGAGACTTGCCCCGAAGTCGACGGGACTGTCTCGGTAATTCCGCCACAATTAAAGATTTTTAACTACAACACACGAAAACAAAGTAAAAATTTCAAATCAAACCACCTAAAGTCTTCTAAAGAAGCAAACAAATTTGAAGCACACGCCTAAAGAATCTAGAGCGTCAAACCAAACACAAACAGTAGTCTTCCGGACCAAAAGCGCTAGTTGGTGATTAGGCCCAACCTCGCAGGATTCAGTACAGAAATGGCGGGTGGAACAGTTACCCCGGCAACCTGCTTAATGAATAGACCGGCACAAGTTCCTCCACTTTAACCGTCTCGAAGTGAAGTGAACCCCCCGAAAAATCCAAGTGAGTATAACCGACGTCTGCTCCAGGTACAGTGGGACCTTCCCTCCACCGTCACCTCGGTAGAACCCTAAAGATTATGGTCACTAAAGTTACCAATCACAACAATTACACCTGGGGGAACAGTCTAAACTCCGACAGCACGCAAGGGCAGAGTAACAAGCTCAATCCCCTTACCGGCTCCTTGACAGTAATCCAAGGTTTACCGATAAGTGACCCCTGGCTCCTCGACAATGGTTAATCCGAGGTTTACCGTTTGTAATACGTACTGTCTGGCGTCGTTCCCAACGAGGGGGGAATGATCCCCTCACTGGTTCGGACACGAGCTCGTGCTTCTCCTTTAAGAGGAGCTTTCCCAGAGTGCAATTGAAACAATTGGATTTATTCTACTCAAGATAAACTATCTGTTTGGTTTTGTAGTCTTGGAGAGTTAAGTACTCACCTACTCCAAGACCCTAGCCTAAGCTATGTTGGTGTTTCAGAGCCCTAGAAAAATAAAAATTACTAGATTGATTTTAATTTAAGCGTTACTTTTAAGGTTGTTTCTTAAGTCAAAAGGTGATGGAAGTGAAACCAGTGGTGTGTTGACTCGACTCGAAACCACTACAAAATGCACCTAGGATGATTTACCCACTACTTTACTTTTTCGATGAATTGCTTAACTAAAAAGTTGAGAGAATGCAATTTTTATAAAAGCAACTTCTTAATTAAAGACAATCAAAGAAACAATTCATTTGTCTTTTCCAAGCATAAAAACATGACCGCTCTTTACTTGCACGAAAAAACTCTTTTTCTTCCAAAAACTTTAAATGCTACTTGAAACAAAACTTTTAAAAGGAGATGTTTTTGTATTTTTCTTATTTAACGAAAAACATAAATCTATTTTAATAAAAATCAATTGCAAACTATGAAATCTATGAAAATTCACTCAAAAAAAACCAAATCAAAAGGAAATTACCTTAATTAAACCTAATGAGGCAAAGCCAACAATGATTATTCTAAGGTGTTTTACTTGATCACAATCAAATCAAGGACTAGCTTATTGCAGAACCAAAAACTAGTCAAAACAAAACTCTAATCTTTTTGTTCTTTTGTAAAATGGAAATCAACACTTTATAAACAAGTAATTCGAAATTTGACCCAAAAGACAACTTAAATGGCAAGCTGCTCACACAAGGAGACTTTACGACAGGCCCGACTTCTAAGAAGGCTGACAAACCAGAGAGATCTAAGGCTGGACAACTTTCTACCGTCAAAGTCACTACAGGACCTATTCAAAAATCAAACCCTAGGCCTAAACTTCGTTGAAATCCACTAAAACACTCAAAGCTCACAAAACAAGTTCAGGTGAAAATTTTTGACAGGGTACTAAAGGATCTGGGCAGAAAACACTAAGAAAAACAAAATCTAAAAGCAATTAAAGCAAAAATGGAGTTTTCCTAAATTTTTACAGGAAGACGCAGGCAACCCGTTAGAACAGGCGCGGGCCCGCTCTGTGCAAACGGCAACAGCGCGTCCAAAGACGCACTGTGCAGTACTCAGAGGGTGCGTCCTTCTGGAAAAGTTAGGAAAAACCAAATCTAACTAAATCTAAAGCTAAGCCACCCAAATACTAATTCTCACAGTCAAAAACCAGAAAATAAAAATGATTTTCTCAGAGCAAAGTTCACACAAAGGAAAAGACTTTCACATTAATGGCATCCCCAGTGGAGTCGCCAATTTGTCGTGGCGGAAAAAGTCGTTTGTGCGGACACAACTGACCTCCCTAGGAGTCTAAACTCTCTAGCGACAAACAAGACAAAATGGAGCGATCTTTCTCTAAATACACCTTTTAAAACATGAAAACTACAAGTGTTTAGGCTTACCTTATTCCAAAACGTTGTTGTTGTAGTCCGTCCTTGCCGATCCGGATGAGCTCCTCCTTCACATCAATTCCTGCAACCACAAACAATCAAACAATTACCAAGCACTTGCATCTCATATAATAAAACATATATTCAACATGCAGACCAAGGAACACATGAAATAACTCATTAACACAAGCTATTGAGAAAAATGAACCAGTTTGTATTAATAACGAAACAAAGAAACTCTTACAACCTGGCCTTGGTGTTGTGCAAGTTCCTCCCAGGGTCCATCAAGGGTTTTCCTCTACTTTGACAAAGCTCACCCACTTCCAAGTAGAATCAAGCAAAGACAATCTCTCCTCACAAGGTTCTAAATGGGAGTCCTAATTCCTGCAGCATTTACCCAAAGAAAATGTATAGCTTCAACCTCCTCTCCTTCTGGCTCAATGTCTTTATTTATAGTGCTGTAAAGAGGTTATTCAGGTCCACCATCAATGGGATAATCCCCCTCTTTGGGTGGGATAGCTCCCTTATTGATGGGATAAGTTCCTCCTTAATAGGGATACATGAACCAACTGGAGGCGCATCCATTTCATCAAACCGACCTCTAGAAAGTTCTAGAAGTAACCACAAGTAACTTTTTTAAGATGAAACTTGCGCATTTTGCCTTTTACAGAAGGACGCACCTGTCCCTTAACATACAGAGCGTCCAAGGACGCAGCCTTTGTGAACATTGTGAGCGTCCCCGCAGGTAAGGCTTGAGAGAACCTGCGTCCCCAGAGATAAACACATTTTTTACAAGACTTTCTCTCTTCTTTGAGTTTGAGATGGATAGAAGAGGCATAAGACTTACCTAAGAGGGTAGCATGACTGTTGATTGAGCCATACTAACTATAAATAGTCATGGTGACATTTTTTAGTGTAACATTAACTAACCGTCGGGGTAGACCCTAACCGTCACAGCGTGGTTTGTAACAACGTTCACATGTGGTAACGCTAACCATCAGAGTGGTGGGTTGTATAGCCGTTGGATAAACATAACTGTAACCGCTTGTAATTTGTGACATTGTGTTCACATGGGGGAGAGCTGGCCTACAAGCCGGCCCTCCCCTAACCGCCAACCTCCAAACCGCTTGTCTTTAAATATATGCAAAGAACAGTTATGGTAATAACTACCCGGTAGCGAAGGCGGTTAAGGCGTATGGTTTGCATGTAGGAGGTCATGGGTTCAACCCTGAATTCTGCCAAATTATTTTGATCCACTGTATAGACCTCCAACCTGTTATGAAACCAACTCACAAAGAGATAGAAAAGAAAGATAAACGTCGTAGAATTCAGCCTCTTTGAGGGGGCAACCTCCTTTACATTACATAAATGAATAATTCTTAGATGATACAAATGACAAGACCTGCATTCTATATATAAGAGTCTAAGGGGTCATAATATAATTAGAGCCGACATAACAATAATAATGTAAGGGCACAACAATAACAATAGTGGGCTTCTATGGGGCACAATAATAACAATATGGGGACTACATGGGCACAACAATATAATAAGAGGGTTGCACTAATAACAATAAGGGGTTACAATAGTAGTATAGGGACCTAACATGCCCCTCTCCTTCAAAAAATCTTATCCTCAACGCTTGAGTAGTTTTGGATGCTTCTGTGTAAAATTCTCATCCTCCCATGTGGAATCTTCAGCAGGTAAGTTCTTCCATTTGATGAGATACTCTGAAATTGATCGATTTCATAGCTGTCGGGTTCTTGTTTTCGTGACTGCTTCAGGTTCAAATATGATTTTTCCTTCTTCGTCAAGTTCCAACAATATTGTTTCAACTGGGACCTTGTCACCTATAACCTTCTTTAAGCACGAAACATGGAAAACTTGGGGCACTCGAGAAGATGCAGGAAGCTCCAATTTGTATGCCATAATACCAATCTTTTGCAGTGCCTTGTAAGGACCATATTACTTTGGTTATAATTTATTATCCTTCTTAGCTTGCTTGAGGGACATTTTTTTGTATGGTTGTATTCGTAGAAATACCCAGTCGCTTATATCAAAACTTCTCTCGCTGCAATGTTGATCTACCTGTTGTTTCATTTGATTCTCTACCAAAGTGAGGTTATCCTTTAAGAGTTGGAGAACTTTTCTTGTTGAGTGTCTACCTTAACACCTTCATGAGATACAATATGACCCAAGTATTCCACCTCTTGTACTCCAAAGAAACATTTGGAGGTTTTTGCATATAATTGTTTCTCGTCCAATAGTCTGAGCACTCTATCAACATGTTGAACATGATCCTTCCAAGACTTGTTGTAGATTAGTATATCATCAAAAAATACTAACACAAATTTTCTAAGGGTTTGAAAATGGAATTCATCAAACCTTGGAATGTAGAAGGTGCATTGGTAAGGCCAAAAGGCATGACCAAAAATTCATAATGACCCTCATGAGTTCTAAATGTTGTTTTCGGAATGTCTTCAGTCTTCATTATGATTTGATGATATCCTGCATGAAGGTCCAACTTGCTGAAGTAAATTTCTCCATGCAATTCATCCAATAATTCATCAATGAGAGGAATGGGAAATTTATCTTTAATAGTGAGCTTGTTGAGCTCTCTATAATCCAAACACATGCACCATGATCCATCCTTCTTGTGCACCAATACTACTGGAGCAGAGAAAGAACTTTGACTAGGTTGAATTATACCAGCCTCTAGCATTTCTGCAACCATACGTTCAATTTCACTCTTTTGTGCAAAGGGATATCTGTAAGGCCTGATGTTTGGAGGAACACTTCTTGGAAAATTAATAGCATGATCATGATCACAAATAGGTGGGAGGCCTTTGGGAGTCTCAAATACCTTGGAATGATTGTCCAAGACTTTTTGGAGATCTGGAGAAATAGATTATTTCGACGTGGGAACCTCTAGCGAACATAATTGTGCAATTACGTCACGTTGTTCTTCCTTTAGAAGCTTTGTCATGTCGTTAGAGTTGATTATCTTTCCTGGTTTCCCTACGATACCCCTTAATTCAACTTCCTTTCCTTCTAAAAAAAAAAAAAGATTCAAGAAGAGTTCTTGAAAATTAAAAGTTATCGTACCTAAAGATTATAGCCATTGGACTCCCAGTACAACATCAGCACCACCCATTGGAATGGAAAGCATTGGACTATTCAAAACATATTCTCCCATGGATAGCTTGATATTATGGCACTTTCCAGAGCAGTTTATGGTTCTTCCATTTGCAACCATCACTTGACACTCTCGTGTTGGATATAGGAAGCAATTCAATTCCTTCGCTGTCTTACAATGAACAAAATTATGGGTACTGCCCGAATCAATCAACACTATTACCTTTTTCTTCTTGATATGTCCTTCTATCTTGATAGTTTGAGGAGCGGTAATTCCTTCCAATGCATTACGATATATGGGCAGATTCATTTCTTGATTCTCAATGTGATCTTTCACTTCTTGAACCTTTGTCTTCTTGATATGTCCTTCGATCTTGAGAGTTTGATGAGTGGTAATTCTTGCCAATGCTTTACAAGATATGATCAGATTCATTTCTTCTTTCTCTGGGGTTGGTTCCTAGTTTATATCATCTTCTTTTGATGTTTCTTGATCCTTTTCTTCCTCCTCTTCACAATCTATGTAAAATAATTTCTTCTCAACACACTTATGACCTTTAGTGTATTTGTTATCACAAATGTAACAAAGCCCTTTTTCTCTTTTTTCTTCCAATTTTTGTGGTGTAAACCTTGTAGGTTGTGGAAGGCTAAGAGCAAAAACAATTCCATATTTATAGTTGTGAGTGGTAGGATTCCTTGTTTCCATAATTCCTCTTTCAATTGTCCTTGCCAAACTGAATGCCTTCTCCAATGAATCAAGTTCCTAAAGACGAACCCCGTGTTGAATGTTATCCTTTAAAGTCCCTATGAAGACATCAATCCTTTGCTTCTCTGGAATATCATTTACCCTTATATTCAATCTTTGGAAGTCCTAAATGTGCTCTACCATTGAACCATTTTATTTGAGATTTATCAATTGGTTAAAGAAGGTGTTGCTCTTTCTATCCTCATAATGTGCTATCATTTCCTCCGTGAAAATTGACCAAGTGACAAGTGGTTTACGAGAACAAAGCCCTTTATACCATAAAAATTGATTTGATTCTAAATATAAAGATGCAATATGTACCTTTTGTAACAGTTGTACATCATGTAGATCAAAATATTGTTCCATCTGTAGTATCCAATTTACTAGATCCTTGCCATCAAACTTCCTCATATCGCCTTTTCTTGATTTTAGGAGCTCGATCTTGAAATGAATGTAACTATGTAATTTCAGATCTCCAAGGTCTGAAATTGCGAGCTACAGTATCCCTCTGCGTCCTCTTTCCAATGCCACCAGTCTGATCGAAATTGGATTCTCCAAGAAAAAGTTATGCCCAATCTCCCAAGATGACCTACTTACATACCTTTTCAATATAGCGAAATTGTACGAAGTGTCACGTGTTACTGTTTCGACCTTTGGACCTGAAAACAATATACACAAAAGTAAAGTCTATCCTCTTTCTATATCTTCTTACGAAATTTCAATCTGATGCTCAAAGAGAAAGTTATGACGATTTTCCCCAGGTCAACTGTTTGGGATGTAATTTGGGAGCCGCCAGAAACCCTAAATGTCTTGGACAGTATCTCCACAAATATAGCGAAACAAGATCTAAAATTTGGGCTCGAGCTTCACCATAATTTTGGCTCAAATGAGTTTTAATTTCAGAGTCAGAACCTTCGTAGAAAACAAATTATAGCGAAAATTCCATGATGACCTGTTTGAGATGAAATTTTGGAGCTTGCAAAAACCCTAACTTCCTCAGATCATATCTCCAAAAATGTACCGAGACAACATCTGAAATTCGGAACAGAGGTTCAGAACGATTTCGGCTCAAATGAGTTTTTTTTAGCTTCTGAAACGTCACAAATATATATATATATATATATATAGTGAAAATTCTACGATGACTTGTTTGACGCAACGAAACCCTAGAATCCAAAGCTCTGATACCAAATGTTATGAAACCAACTCACAAAAAGATAGAAAAGAAAGATAAACACATTAGAATTCAGCCTCTTCGAGGGGGCAACATCCTTTACATTACATAAATGAACAATTCTTGGATGATACAAATGATAAGGCCTCCTTTCTATATATAGGAGTCTAAGGGGTCATAATATAAGCAGAGCTCACATAACAATAATAATGTAAGGGCACAACAATAACAATAGTGGGCTTCTATGGGGCACAATAATACAATACAGGGACTACATGGGCACAACAATATAATAAGGGGGTTTCACTAATAACACTAAGGTGTTACACTAGTAGTATAGGGACCTAACACAATCCAACCTTTGGGAGGTGCCACGTGGCGGCCTCTGGTCTTACCACGTGGCATGCTTCCATTGGTCCAAAATAAAACCAATATAAACACGCCAACACACCACTGTAAAACCCAACCAAACAATGCCACTTGTCCATCACTGATTATTCGTTGACCATGCCTAGTCACCTGCCATGTCAGCAGTACGGATTGTTGACTATGCAGTGACTCGGCATGTTTTTTGTTGCAAATTTCGCCTGTTTAGAAAAGCTATCAGATGACAATAACTTCCTCATACAAACTCAGTTTTCGATGAAACGAGTTGCGTTAAGATCGTTTTCTGAGAGGGACGTGGTCGGTCAGGTTTTGAGCCATTCTAAGAACTTTTATTTTTGAGCTAAATCCTGAACACCTAATCATTCCTCCCCACTAGAAGCCTTTTGGACCCAAAAAGATACTATCAATTGTTTAGCAGTTGAGGGTACAACTCCCTCACCTTCTCGGTCTGAAACCATTTGTCTTAAGAAAGCTTTTGTCCCTTGAGTCCCACTCTAAGGTATTCAACATTCCCTCTCTTTGAAGTTCTGGTTCTTTTGTCAAGTATGAGATCTTGTTGAAGCTCATATAGATATTCTGGTGATAAATCATCTATTGATGGCAGTTGAACATGCTCTCCTTGATCATCAATCAAAGGAGGCTCAAACAATCTCAAATTATCAACATTAACAACAGAGTATATTTGCATATAAGGAGGCAAATCAAGCTTAAATGCATTGTTACCAATCTTTTCCAGAATTTTAAAAGGACCATAACAAATTGGTTTAAGCTTTTTACCTTCCCCTTGAAGTCTCTCTTTGCTAATATATAACCAAACTTCATCGCCAAATTGAAATTTGTGATCAACCCGGTGTTTGTCATGCCTTGCCTTGTAGCTACTTTGACTTTTCTCAAGCTGTTCCTGCACTGTATGATGTATCAATTGAATTTGCTCTATGAACTTCCTTGCCTTATTGATGTCACTGTGACCATCGATGGTGACATCTTTCTCAAATATGAAGTCCAATGGTAATCTTGGCAAGTACCCATAACATGCCTCAAATGGCGATGTGTTTGTGGAAGAATGCTTTGCCCTGTTGTATGCATGATGTATGTAATGCAATTATTCATCCCACAACTTGGGATGTTTTGTTGCAATAGCCTCTAAGAAGATGAATAATTGTTCGATTGACCACCTCGGTTTGTCCATCTATTTGTGGATGAAAGGTTGTGCTCTTCTTCAACTTTGTGTCCATCATGTCCCACAAATTTGACCAAAATTTCCCAACAAATCGAGAATCTCCATCACTTATAATAGAAGTAGGAAGACCAAAATGAACCCAAATGTTTTGGAAGAAAAGGTGAGCTATTTGTTCAGCTGTAATTTGCTTTATACATGGTGTTAATAGGCACATCTTGTTGAACCTATCTACAACTACATACAAGTAATCATGACCTTTCCTTGACAATGGAAGACCTCCTACAAAATCCATTGCGATACTCTCCCATGGATGTGAAGGTACCAGAAGTGGAGTGTATAGACAAAGTTTCCTATTGCTAGGCTTACTTGTAGTGCATAAAGAACGTCCTCTTATGAAATGAGAAACATTATCCAACATGTGTGGCCAATAACAATACCTTTGAAGATTCGCTACTGTCTTGCCTACACCAAAGTGTCCAGCAATCAATGAAGTGTGCGCCTCCCTTATGATATTGTTTCTTTCTCCCTGTGGAATACACAACTTGCTCAAGTGATACAACAAATGTTATGTACATGATAATCCAACTCTTCGATTTGATTTCCTTGACTCAAGCTTGCATATACTTCTTGAAAGCCACTATCATTTGCATATTGTTCTATGTAAATTTCATGCCAAATAGAATTATGATTTAGTATAACAGATGAATTTACAATAGGCCTTGAAAGCATATCAACTATGTTATTGTAGATTCCCTTTTTATACGTCGTAACCAAATTAAATTGTTGCAGAAAACCCATCCATCTAAAATGTCGTGACAGTTGCAACTTTGACTGTGACTGTAAGTACTACAATGGTTGATGGTCGGTATGGATGACGGTCTCCTTGCCCATCAAATAGTGCTTCCATTTCTTAACACTTTGTACCAATGCATAAAGTTCTTTGTCATATGTGGGATAGTTAGTTACAAATCCATTAAATATTTCATAATGAAATGAAATGGGCTTACCATGTTGCAATAGAACTGCTCCCATGGCATAATCGCTTGCATCCATTTGAATCTCGAATGGATGTCTAAGATCTGAAAGTGCTAATACCGGTGCTGAACTTATCTTTTGCTTCAAATCATCAAATGCTTTCTGTTGTACATCTCCCCAATGGAAGACTTTCTTGACCCTTGTCAATGCATGTAATGGAGCTGCAATGGAAGAAAAATTAGCAATAAACTTTCTCGAATATTGTGTTGCGCCTAAAAGCTTCTTACTCTGTAACTGTATTGGGCTTGGGCTAATTCAGAATGACCTCAACCTTACAGGGTTCTATCTTCAGCTCACATCCTCCAACAATGTGTCCCAAATACACCAAATAAGTCTTGCCAAATTCACACTTCGACATCTTTAAAAACAATTGTTCTTTTCTCAAGACATCAAGTACTTTGTTTACATGCATGACATGTTCATCTCTTGACTTGCTGAATATGAGGATATCATCTAAGTAGACAATGACAAAATCATCTAGAAATGGTCTCAATACATCATTCATTACCCTCATTAAAGTAGCTAGAGCACTTGTAAGACCAAAAGGCATAATAAGCCACTCAAACAATCCTTGTTTAGTTTTAAATGCAGTTTTCCAAATGTCTTCTTCAACTATCCTAACTTGATGATAACCACTTCGTAAGTCTAACTTAGTGAAATACTTTTCATACCTCAACTAATAAAGAAAATCATCAATTTTTGGGAGTGGATAATGATTCTTTACCGTGATTTTGTTCAGTGCACGGAAATCCACACACATGCGCCAAGTTCCATCCTTCTTTGGCACCAAGACAATGGGCGAACCACATGGCGAAGTAGATGGGCGTATGATACCTTTGTTCAGAAATTCTTGAATTTTCTTTTTGATTTCCAAGCTCTCCATAATAGAAATGCGATACATGTCAATTTTTGGAAGTGGAAAATCCTGTTACAACTGAATCTCATGTTGAATTCCCCTCTTGGGAGGTAACCCCTTTGGTTCCTGAAACATCTCGCCATGCTTGCTTACCACATCAAACAAATCAAATTTCAATTTATCATCACAACCTTCAAAAGATTCATAATCAATATCATTCTTTTTCTTGATCATGAGAAGCACAAAATTTTTACTTTCATTTACTAGTCTCTTCATCTGCCCTGCATTAACCAAAGAAATGTTCAGCTTTTTGCGATGGACTCTCACTATGTATTCCACCCCATTCTTGAGCAATATGTATTTGTTTTCATGGTGATAAAATGTTGTTTTTCTATCATACAAATAAGGACTACCCAAAATGATTCCTGAGATGTCAAGTGGAACTACATCTAACTCAACTTCATCAATGAACTTTTCAGTAATGGCGAACTTGAATAAACACTTCCTTGTAACCTGTAAGTTTGCATTGTTAACTATCCAACCCAATGGATATGGCTTATGATGAGGTACAGTTTCAAGGTTTAGTTTTTTAATCAAGTCTTCTGAAATCAAGTATGATTGTGACCCACTATCAAATAATGCATCAATATTTGTATGATTTGAAATCAATCTTACATGAAACAACTCTATTCTTGACTCTTCATTTGGAGTGTTGTTTTGACTATGTGATGAACTAGTGCTTGCAACAGTTTCTTTTCCTTTTGTAACCATGGCTGAAATCTTGGTCTCATCACCATAATCGACACCAAGGTCATGTTGTGTGGTAGCAGTTTTCTTTTGTTTTCCCTTAATGTTTTGTTTCTTAGGCCTTAATTCAAGATGCAATTTCCATTTGTGGTCTTCATCATGCCCCTCTTTGGAACAGTGTTTGCATTTGATTTTCTCCCCTTATTTCTCCACACTTTCATTTTTCTTTCCCTTGTATTTTCCTCCTTTCTCTTTCTCCTTGCCCTTAAATTGCTTCCTCTTTCTACCCTCTTCCTAAATGTTCTTTCCTCTAGATTCAAGGTGCGTGGCTTGCATACATAACTCATCTAAATTGTTTGGATTGAACATAAGAATAGTATGTTTCGAATAGGAATGTAAACCCCCAATATATTTCAGCAGTGTATCTTGGGAATTCAAATTCACTCCTAACAACAAAGCCCTTTTCCTAAAATCCTGTGTATAATCTGGGACTGTTTGGCCTTTAAGCTGCCTAAAATTCTGCCAACTCATAATGGCTTTTTTCATATAGGCTAAAGGATAAAACTATCTTTTAATTGTAGAAACAAATTCAACCCAAGTAATGGATATCTTACCATGGATTCTCATTTCCTCTTTATTCTTTTCTCCCCACCAAACTAGTGCAGCTCCTTCTAGCCTCAATGAAGCCAACTAGATCTTTATGTCGTCTTCTTGAAGGTTCTGAAGTATAACTCCAACTGTCGAATCAAGTTGTCCAACGTTTTTGCATTCACCTCTCCATTGTACATGGGAAGTTTGAATTTTATGTCCAATTTAAGTAATGGAATCTTTCCTTTTGGGGTTTTTGAATGAGTATGAGAAGTTTTAGTGGTGGTAGTGGAAGACGATGTTATGTTAGATGATGAATATGATTAGGAAGATGATGGGGATGGTGGAGATGGAGGTGGCTTTCCACCATTCCCTTTGGAATCCTTCTTCTCATCTTTTTTATCCTTTGAGCTTCCTTCTCCATGTGGAGATTTAGAACTCTCTCCAACCATTCTAGTGTTCCTCTCTTCATAGAGGAATTTAACCATCTCAGTGAATGTGAAGAAAGCTTTCTTGAATTTTTCCTATTCTAAAGAAGGACCTTCATGCTCTCTTTCTCCAGACATAATGGCTATGGATTCAGGCTCAAAAATTGTTACTTCGTGTACCTCTTCAATTTCAGTTGAAGGCAAAACTTGAGGACTTTCAAGTGCAGCTGGAATTGGAACTTTGGGTGGTGGAGCTTGTGGCCTTGTGGCTCTCCTTGTTCTGGGCATTACCTCAGGAGATGCAACCAATAGCTTCCCTTCTCCTTTCTGCAACTTTAACCTTGCAAGCATCAAAATTTTGCAACCATTAAAACCCTAATTGCACAAACTCAAGCAATCACGCAATTCAACCTGCCTCTGATACCAACTTGATCTATTTTTATATGATTAGTTTTGTTGTGCTAATAACAATTACGGATTTATAAACATGTGTTTTCTTATTTCTTCTTGTGTTGAAGTTTCCTTAGTTGTTTGTGCATGTAAACAGGTAAATTTCCTTGAGTTTAAAATGACATTCATGAGAAAAATAGATTCAAAACAAATACTGAACAACAGACATTCTAAGTACAACAAACCATCAAAGACACACTTTAACACAATGTTTTGATGAAGGAGTTCACCCCTCCTGGGCTACATATCCTTGGTCCAGCTTCCATGGCTTGGGCCTTTGTATTAGCTCAATGTGGAAAAATGTTGTTTTACAAAGCTCTATGGGCCTTGATACCTGCACCAATGTGTTCAGAATGTCGAAATCAGCTAAGAACACCTCTTTCTGAGCTCAATTTTGTCGAAAATTGACTTCTCTATGGCTCAATCAATCTTTTCCTAGAAAAGATCCGTTAAATCTGGAATGACTCCAGTTAGCGCGCTAATTTTGGAGGTAGGCCCGAAGTTGGGGGCACCACCAAATCCGCCACTAGATTAAACTGAGGGTCAACTGTTTGTTAATTGCGCTTAATTAAAACCCGGATTAGCGCATAAATCCCATGATTAGTGCTAATTGCAATCGTTATGTCTGACATTTAATGGGTTGTTCACATGTGATGTCAACATCACATTAACCATTGGAGTAGAGCCGTCAGAGCTGACCGTTGAGGTTGCGGTGATAGCGTTCACATGCGGAGTCGCGGAGTGGTGTGGTTAACTGACCGTCGAGGTAGACCCTAACTGTCACCGCGTGGTTTATAACAACGTTCACATGTGGTAACGCTAACCATCGGAGTGGTGGGTTGTATAGCTACCGGATAAACATAACTGTAACCACTTGTGGTTTGTGACATTGCATTCACATGGGGGAGGGTTGGCCCTCCCCTAACCTCCAACCTCCAAACCGCTTGTCTTTAAATATATGCGAAGAATGGTTATGGTAAGAACTACCCGGTAGTGAAGACAGTTAAGGTGTATGGTTTGCGTGCAAGAGGTCATGGGTTCAACCCCAAATTCCACCAGATTATTTTGCTCCACTGTATAGACCTCCAACTCGACCTTTGGGAGTTGCCACGTGGTGTCCTCCAGGCTTGCCACATAGCATTCTTCCATTGGCCCAAAATAAAACCAATAGAAACACGCCAACACACCACTATACAACCCAACCAGACAATGCCACTTATCCATCCCTGATTCGTCGTTGACCATGTCCAGTGACCTGCCACATCAGCAGTACGGACTGTTGACTGTGCAGTTACTAAGCATTATTTTTGTGCAATTTTCGTCTGTTTAGCAAAGCGATCAGAACACAATAACTTCCTCATACAAACTTGGTTTTCAACAAAACGAGTTGCGTTAAGATTTTTTTTACGAGATAGACGCAGTTGTTTAGGTATCAAGGCATTCTGAGAACTTTGATTTTTGAGCTAAATACTGAGCACCTGATCATCACGTCTGTAACTTTAGCCACTACACTCTATAAGTTTATCGAAGAATAACAATATCGTGTGGTTTCAATGATGCAACCATAAAATTTCTCCGATAAAATCCTTCGATGTTTTGACGTGTACCAAAGCCCATGTGAATCCACATTTTATCATTTAATGGTTGAATGTAACGAATTTATGGTTTCCGAAGTGCTAAACGATTTCATTATTGCGTAACAATTTCTTAAGATTTTGCTCATAAAAGACATGGATTTATATGAAATTAGTTATTCGCTCTAAGTAATTCCTCAGTCTTGAAATTTTCTGCTTACTCTCGTATTTCTCTTTGCAGGCCAGTCCCGATAACCAAAATCCAGTGAAAATGTCTCGGGAAACTAAACCCAGAAGGAAACTTGTTGTGCAACAACAACCAATCACTTCTCCACCCAAGGCTACTAAAATGCTTGCGTTGTTCTCTAATACTACATGCACATGGAACGTTGGATTCTCTACCTGGGAAGCCATGTACAAGCTCTTCGAAGATGAAGAAACTACGGTCACGGAGAAGACAGTTACAGCTGACGATTCGCTCCTTGTCTTTGAAACTACCTACAATGACGTTGCCAATTCATTCCTCCACAGAATTACAACCCGGCCAAACATATTGCCTTACACGGATATGATTAGATGGGTCATTGACCATCTAAATATTTCAGATAGAAATTTCATGACCAAAAGGAACATGATCATCGGCTCATTCACCGGCAAATATTTGTCCCAGATGTACTAGCTACCACCACTCCAAAATAAATACGACAAGGAATTCATTGATAAATTCATGAAGGAGAACAAGGACCAGTCAGAGGTCATCAAAGGATGGAGAAGAGATTCTAACAAGCACAAGCGCGAGGATAAGGGTATGTACGCTATAGCTTCTATTGCCAAACCATACTGTTATATTGCTGCCATGATGTGTAGATTGTTTGGTTATCCTAATACCCAGAAGTTCTCAAACCAATGGGTACCCCTAATTAATGCTACTTCAAATAGCTATGTTATGGACTAGGGAACCATTTTGTTTAATAACATAAGTTCCCAAATCCTAGATTATAGGAAGAAACACACTTTTTTCTGAGAAAATTGTTACCCCCTTCTACATGAGTGCTTACGTAACGGACTATATCTCTTTCACTTCTGATTTCACATCTATGGGATGGAAATGGACCATAAAGGACCCTATGCCTATTCACATCTACCATAGCATTCTCTGGGAATCAAAATACTAGCCCAATTTCTAAAACAATTGCCATGGTGTTATGCTACCAATCCACCAACATGTCTTTAATGAGAAAGCCCCTATGATCTCACTTGAGGCTAATAATAATTTGTTATCAATTTGAAGATGGTTTGGAGAGGAATATTTTACCTATATTCGAGTTTTTGGCAGTCTTGCACACCCACTTGTGTTGCCCCTATCTGTTCCTGATAAGCTCCTAACCCGAGAAATAGCTTACCAGATTGTCGAGAATGACCTATCTAAAGTTATGAAAGAAAATAAAAAGACGATGTGGCCTAGCTTCCCCCTTCAATGTGGTGCCTATGCCCTTGAAAATTTCAAGCATGCTACTATGGAAATTGAAGAAATCTAGCACCTAAACTTTCCAATCATTCCTAATAGACAATATGAATCTAATGATACTGCCAAGAATGTTACTATTCAGGCGAAACTCAAGAAATTCACAAATGAACCAGATAAGTTTGATGATTTATTTGAGTCGGTCTCTGACTATGCAAAGCTTGAGAAACAAGCACCAACACAGCTAAATCCCGAAGAATTGATTCAGTTTAATCAATACAGGAATAAAAGGATAGCCCACTTACCCACAAACTTATTGAAGCTTAATAAGCAAAGAACAGAGCAGGACAAAGGAGTAAGCACATCAGAGGTCCCAGATGTAGCTCATACAAAAGAGACAGAGGCTTCTTCTTCTTCACAGGCAGAGGAAGTTCTAATAGATAATAATCTGGATGCAATTTGAGAGAAATTTACCAAAGAAACTGACCCTAAAAATTGCGAACTCCATTCCAGATGAAGATCATAGACTCCTGAAGTCACAGGGAATACCTTATTTACTGTTGAGGCTTATGATGAACCTAAGGATACTGATGATTTGGAAATCATCCCAGTATTTTTGACCTCTAAGGTCATTATGAAGATTAAGGAGATTCCTCCTCTCGATGTATTTTACAGTCCGAAGCATAAAGCGGTGGTCAGTAGACAAATGAAAAGGAAGAGAATTGAATAAACCCAGGCCTTAGTCCCTGGTAATGCTTCCTTCGAAGTACTTTGGAAAGATGCTCAAGTCACTCTTGTCGAAGATCTAGGAAGGCTATCACAGTTTGCAGTGCAATAATTGACAAAGCTTCTAAGGTGCAACAACTCCTAAGGGAGAAGGATGAAAAGATCAAGCAACTTGAACAAGGTTTCTAAAGAAAGAAACAAGGAATTGCTCAACAATGAGAAGCTTAACTTGCACAACTGCAAACAAATTTTGATATCTTAAAGATTCAATATGACTCTGATATAAAAAGCATGGATACTCAAATCCAGGAGCTTCAACGCAAGATTGAGCAATTAAAAGCCAATCTCGAGATAATAGAATTTAGGAAGGAAGCAGGAGATTTGAACAACCTCCTTGCTCAACAACAAGTTGTTTTTGTCAGAAATTGGCCATCATCCAAGACCTGTGTCAATCAAGTGATTTACTTGTGAATCAATTGTCCGATATGAGGACATATTGTAAAGAGGTCAAGGAGAGGATTTTCAATTTCATAGGCTGGCAGGATAGTTCTGAGGGAAGATCAGTCGATCTCCCTAAAATTGAAGAATCTCATAAGGATATTGTTTTCCAAGAGTGGGAGATAAGGCTCAAACATGCAAAAATGACAATCTCCAGTGCCAAAGACATTTCAAACAATATCATGGAATCAATCAACAACAACTTAGTACAGGCTAACCTGATTTTGGACTGCCCTGAGGACACCTTGCTTGATGTGGAATTATTAACAAAAACTTGGCAGGAATTGTCAAAAAAGAGGGTTGAGAGAATCAAGAATCCGTCAAAGATTGACTTGGAATTTCATTGGAAGTTCCTAGTCAAACCCCATAGTCAATGGTTGATGCTCAGGTGTCTCTCCAATACAACCAGTCATCTTCTTCCAGCACTCAGCGATGCGTTATTCACTGCACGAATGCACATTAATCTTCATCATCCACATGAATTAAAGCCAATTACAAACATATGTGAGCTTCAAAAGCAAATGGCAAAGCAACCTTCATCTCAGTCATGATCGAGTTGTTACAACTACAAGTTATTATTATCTTTGTATTTTATTTGAAGTGTGGTTTGTTGAAACCACTCTAGTATTTTATCGAACTTTTCTATATTTGAATTTTGATTACAAACTATAAATCCATTTCATTGTTATGAAGAAGGGGTTCTGGATTTTTGCAAGAAAACTTTTGGTTTGCACTATGGTAGCTTGAAGGGATCTTAATAGAAAGAGGAACCACTCTGATTTTACTTATGAGCAAAGTTAACGTTTATCAGGTACTACTATATGTATATTGACATTGTGTTTATGAGTTGAATGATTATTATATTTCAATTTATCATATATGTTTTTTCTAGTGATTGAGCATTTATCATTATTGATGTGTTTAATTGAAATCTTTTAAGTATATGAATGAACAACGATATCTTATATGTGCACTGAGTTTTACCAACTAATTTAATTAACTATCTAATTAAATTAGTTATCTTTATTCGTTTTAACCTCATGAATGATTTGATGATCTATATTGTCATGTTATAAGTGAGATCTTTCTAAAGTCACATATATTGAAGAAACATTGTCCCGGGATAGATATTATAAGTCTATTAGTTATTTTTATTTCTTAGTTTTATTCACATTCGTTAGCTTCGCACTTATATATCTCTCAACCACCTTTTTATCTTTTATTAAGGGAAACTGGTCCCATAATCCCCAATCGGAGCCACCATTCCAAATGGAAAAGGAGTTGCAGAGAATTTCGAGCCTTCAACAGGTGGATGAGGATTTGTTAACTTTTTATTTTTATTTTTTTTAATTGAGGGTCTAGATTGATTCTCAAGGGAATATGCTCAGCATATGCTTAGTCTTAATGGTTATCCAATGGTTGTAATGTATTAAAGAGTTTATTAGGTTGCATTAACTTTTAATAAATTTAAAAAACTATATTCCACTTGCTCCCCACCCACCAATTTCCTAGGGATTTGAGATTATTGCGATTCTAATAAGTTCCTCCATGATAAGTTCCTCATAATTATTTATAACATTCATTTATATATAAGCAAATTTTATATAGAAAAATGGTTCATTACTTTTAATAAATTTACAAAATTATATTCATGCCACGTGGCTCCCCACCCACCAATTTCCTAGGGATTTGAAATTATTCCAATTCTAATAAGTTCCTACATGATAAGTTCCTCATTATTATTTATAACATTCATTTATAATTCCTTTTTTTTCTTAAGTTAAAGTTGACTCATAACCTTTTTATACATGGTTAATCAGGTAAATGTGTGCATTAGTATGACATTCTTCGTGTTGCAATACCTTTTTTAGTTATATTTATGAAGCCTTCTTGTATCAACCACATTAATATTTTTAAAGTGGTTGTACTAGTCAATAACATGTTTGTCACACCATTTTATTAAGATATTAAATAATAAAATACTATGTAATTTCTTTAAAAAAAAAAAGGAAATTGTAATTTTTATTATATTTGCATCCAAGGGTAGAGATGTTGTAATGTAATGTTTTGTAAATATTTTGACTTGGCCAAAATAAAAATAACCCTATATTAAAATAAAAATAACTTTAAACTAAAATAATAAAACTAAAAATTCTACATTATTATTATTACGAATTTTTGTTGGGTAGTTAAGTTAAACTTGATTGGGTCAAGTTACCAGTAGGGTTTGAGCTCCAAGTTTATGAGAACTCATGGTATTAATGTCGCCTATTTAAAGAGGGGAATTAAACCAACTTAGATCCATCTTAAGTGTGGATTGTCAAGTGGCTAAAAAGATCAAATCTCATTTCACTCTAGAAGAGGTTTGCATCTCAAGAGATTTCATCCCTCTTAGCCCTTGGTAGATCCGGAGTTAAAATGGATCTAGACTAGTTTGTAATAAAAACCACATCTTTTAAATGTGTAAAATATATTATAAATATTATATAGATATAGTTGAAGATTATATTAATAATAATAATATCACATAATTAATGTATATGCCATTTCATTATGATCTCACTTTTTTCTCCTTGTTTTTAATTTCGTGCCATTTCTTAAAAAAAAAAAAAAAATGGTTTCTACTAATTCAAAAGATGGGAGATTGGGAAAAGAAAAAGTGACCCATTCATTCAAATTAAAAGCATTACTTTTGTGAAGTCACTCCATTTCCTCCATATTGATGACATGTACAAGTACCATTCTTGAGGAGGAAATCCAGTTATCCATCTTTTTAGTTTATCTTTTGAAATAGGACGTATATCCCAAATAACACTTTGGATAAGCAAAAATAACATTCTTTAAATTTGTTATTTGTTGATTTTATTTATCCTTTTCTCCTTCATTCGAGAAAAATATCCTTTAGATTTATCCCCTCATTTTTTTGAAGGATAAGTTCTTGCATAGAGACAAGAATCCCAAAAATGTCATAGAATATGGCAAATCCTACACCAAAATGTTTTATTCTCATAATTTCAGGGCCTAAGTTTACCTTAAAATTTTCCATTTAAAAATAATGTTCTCCCAAAAAACACTTAAATCAATTTCAACAGAAAGATTAAGACAAGTATATAATAATACTACAACTTTCCCAAATACTATTTTATATAATTACACATAGTATTCCTAATATCCTCTTTAATTAAAACATATCATTCATTTTTTTTAATTATTATTATTATTATTACACATACACAAACATGATATTTAGATATATTTTAATGATCCTAAATCCATCTTGTAGAAATTATGGTGTAGATTTGCAACTGCTCGTGAAGTTTTAATCAAAATCACAAGACACAAACCTACTCTACTGCTCTGCAGAATTAAATTCACAATTTAGAACATCAATCACAAACATGCAATGAGAAATAACACACATGCACACAATGTTTTCTAGGGGAAAACAATTTGCTAAAAACCCATATGTTTGCTTGCATTAATCTGATGAATAGAGATGCATTACAATTGTTTTGCTCAACTAAGCACAACCTGTAAGTGAATAACCTCTCTCTCCTCTCACTGAGAAGCTCTGACCTAGACTTAGTTAATTTATGCCTCTTCTTGAGCCCATATTTCTTTGCATAATTCCTTGAGAAATTAAGCCCATACTATTTAGGAAATTCCTAAAATTGATTGTGCAATTCCTAAGGTTGATCATCTGACTGCATGGAACACCTGTACACTCAAGACTAGTCTACAACTGATGTTACACTGCCTTGGAATCTCCACCACAGTTGTGGAACTCGAATTCTCTTCATGCACTAGTTATTTTGGGTTGATTGATCAATTAATTGGATGATCACTGAGTTAGACTGAAGTCCCACTGCACAACCAACCGTCCACTAGTTCCTCCAATAGTTGGAACTAGTTTAACAAAAAACAACTTGAAATAAATTATTTTGATTGATACAAATTAGCAATCTGATATGCTTAACTGAACTCTAACTCCTCCAACTTGAATTTATTGAGTAAATTCGGTGACAGAAGCCATGTCACATAAGTTAACTGCATCCAAGTTGTCTGATGATGTGGAAATTCAAATTTTCTCAATTTAATCAAGGAAAAATAAAATTGAGAATTTATTGCTGCATTTTTCAACACTCCCTCTCTCCAAGAAAGGGATTATCAACCACCCCTATCCTGCACCAGTGGAAATAAAATTTCCCTCTTGACAAGGCCTTTGTCAAAATATCAGCATCTTGTTCCTATATCAGACTGTATTGTAGCAACAATATTTGTCTCTGCACATAGTCCTGCAAATGGTGATAACATATATCTATATGCTTGGATTGATCGTGAAATACAGGATTCTCAGAGAGCTTGATGCAACTCTAGTTATCACAATAGATCACAGTTGGATCCATCATCTGACCAAACAGTCATACAAGTATCTTTCTCATTAGGTCGCCTTACATGTTTCTTGACTTGTAACCTTGTATTTTGCTTCTGCAGAGTTGAGCGCCATAGATCTTTACTTCCTGTTGTACCAGGAAACCATTGTGGGCCCAATATTGAAAATTCCACCTGATGTACTCTTTCGTCCAGATGGAAACCTTGCCCAATCTACATCTGTGAAGCCACACAACTTCACTCTCTTTGTTCGTCTGTACCATAGTCCAAACTAGGTAGTGCCTCTGAGGTACCATAAAACATGCTTAGTTGCCTTCCAAAATAATTTGGTTGGCCTAACCATAGCTTGGCTTAGCTGGTTGACTGGATAGCACATACCAGGTCATGTGTTCACAAGATACATTAGTGAACCCACTAACTACCAATAAATAGTAGCATCCACTTCCTCACCTAAAGTGGCATCCTCCTTCCTCCAGCTAGTCTCCAGAGGTGTCTCCAATGGTTTACAACTCTCCATGTATAATCTTTGTGGTATCTCATTTGCATACTTGCCTTGAGACACAAATAGTTCCCCATCACCTCGCCATACTTCCAACCCAAGGAAGTAGTGCATGAGACCCATGTCCTTCATTTCAAATCCCCTCGCAAGGTCCCCCTTGCAAGATATGATCAGTTGCTCATCACCAGTCATAATAAAATCATCAACATATAAGACAATAATAATAAATTTACCTTCTACCAAGATGTGATATAGGTTTGCATCCGGTTAACTTTTGTTGAACCCCAAACCGATGAGATAATTGTCAATCTTGGTGTACCAAGCACGAGGTGCTTGTTTGAGACCATAAAACACTCGCTTGAGTCTACACACATAAGACTTGATCAAATGTCTCAAAACCTCCTAGTTGCTCGATGTACACCTCCTCAATAACCCCCTTGAGAGAAAAAATAATTACATCATTCTGGTGGATCTTCCACCCCATATGCACATCTAGAGCCAGAGTTGCTCTAATGGATGAATACCTTGCTAGAGGAGCAAATGTCTCCGCATAGTCAATTCCCTTAACTTGAGAGAATCCTTTGGCAACAAATTGGCCCTATACTTCTCTATGCTTTTGTCTGCTACATGCTTAACCTTGAAGATCCATCTCGAACCCTCAACTGATTTATCTGTCGGTCTTGGGACCACTTCCTAAACATTGATCTTTAAAATGGATTCATATTCCTCCACTATTGCATCAACCCTTATAGGTTTCTCTATTGCTTCCTCGAAAGAGGATAGCTTAGTCTCTACAAGCTCAATCATTTGAGCCATGTAGCCAGTGTACCTCTCAGGTAACCTCCTTTGCCTACACAAATTTGAAGGAGCTCCTACATTCTCCCTCGCATACTACATAAGTCTATCAGCTTCCCTGGTTCTTTTTTTTCCTTCTCTTGATGGTTCCTCTTGAGTGGACTTCTCCACTCTCTGCTCCTCAATTTTTGGTTGCTCCACAACTTCCTGAGGCTTCTCCTTTGGAGCTAAAAGCTCCTCTTCTAGTGGAATCTGAATATCCCTCTTAAGAGAGCACAACGTCATTTTCTCCTCATCAAACTTTACATCCATAATTGTCATTCTGAGGGATGGAAAGTACACACGTTAGTTGTGATGAGTTTTTGTGTAACCAAAAAATACCCCCAAATATGATGGCGGATCAAGCTTCCTCCTTGATTCTTTGGAGACATGGCAGTAAATAGAAAATCCAAAAATGTTGAAGTGCGACACATCTAGATTCCTCCTCGAGAAATCCTCATCATACCAAGAATCCGATGAGGAGTCTAGTTCTACAAATAGGCTATTGTGTTGCATGTCTCAACCCATAATTGTAGAGTTAGGCCTTGGTCATGTAACATAGCTCTAGCAAACCCCACAATTCTATGGTTCTTTCTCTCAGCCACCCCATTCTATTGTGGGTTGTGGGGTGTTGTTAGCTCTCTTAGAATGTCTTCTTTCATGCATAAATTTTTGAATTCATTCAAAACATACTCACTTCCATCATCACTCTTGAGATTCTTCACCTTCTTTTTGATTTCTTTCTCAACTAGTGCCTTGAATTATACGAACTTGGAGAATGTCTCATCTTTCTTCTGCATGAAGAAGATCCAACACTTCCTTGAGAATTCATCAATTAAAAAGACAAAATATTTGTGTCTGGCAATGGAGGCTGTCAAGAAAGGTCCACAGGAATTAGAGTGAATCCTTTCCAAGACTGCATGTGCTTTGTTGTCCCGGTAATGGAATATAGATTTTGTGTACTTCCCCAAAGTACATCTTGTTGCTAAAGTGCTCCTTTGGGGAGGCCAGTGGATATTTGTTGCATAATCTTTAAGGCACCATGATGCAAATGGCCAATTCTTTTGTGCCAAAGTTCACTGATATCGTGGCTTTGTAATTTCTTCGCCTTAGTGCTTAATGCAACACAATATTCCACATCTAGCTTATACAGGTTCTTCACACGAACCCTGATTTGATTCACCTGTCCTGTAGTTATGCGCCTCCTGAATGCTTTCCCTTTGATGAAGATGACATCATAACCACGATCTTCCAAAATTGTAACAGAGATGAGATTCTTCTTTAGGCCTGAAACAAACACGACATCCTTGAGTTTGAGTGGGAAGCCTGACTTCATCTGAAAGGTGACTATATCGATCCTAGTCGTGTTGTACCTTACATCACCCCCTAGCTCGATGTGCATTTGGAGATATTTCTCCTCCAGGTCACTAAAAAAGTCTCTAGACCCTGTCATGTGGAACAAGGCACTAGAGTCCAAGTACCACACGCTCCCCATCACTGTGTTGGCCATGCATGCGATAAGGGTGAAGTCAAGCTCGAACTATGAAGCCAAAGCTTCACCTGTTGCTCCTCCTGAGGTCTTGTTACTTGACTTTTTGTGTGGAAACTTCGTGGCATAGTGCCAAAATTCATGACAATTAAAGCATTTAATTTTGGACAAATCTTTCTTCTTTGCCCCTTGGCTAGATTTTGGTTCGGTTTGAGTTTTCTTCCCTTTTCCCTTCTCTCCCTTTCCAACCAGTGCAAAGTTTTCTTCATCCTTGCCCTTGGATAAAGTTCCATATCTAGTATTCTACCTTATTTCCTCATGCACCAAATAAGACCATAAGCGTTCCAAATTCGGTAGTTTCTCCCTTGTTCACCAAATCTTGGTATCTATGCCAGCTCTTGGGAATTCCTAAAAGGGCTAGGATTACCAAGTCATCATCTGAAATAGTAACACCAACTCCTACAAGCTCGTCATTAACTTGTGTGAACTTGCTCAGATATTTTTGAACAATGTCATTCTTCTACATCTTGATATTTCAAAGTTTATCCTTGAGTGCAAGTTTCCTATGGTCGTTTCTATTCTGGAATAAATCTATCAGTGCTTTCCACATTGCATAAGGAGTTTCTTTCCCATGGATATTTGTGACAATGTCGTATCACATTCCCTCCAAGATTATTCTCCTCGCCTTGGCTACATCTTTCTTCCATTGGGTTAGGTTCTAGGAATTAGATTACGCTAGTTTTACAACATCTCTCTTGATGTATTCTAGCAATTCATTGTCATCCAACATTGCTTCCATGTGATCCTTCCATGCAATGAAATTAGTTCTACCTTCCAAGGCATACTCTAGTCTTAGCTCGTTGAAGATCATCTTCCCAACTCTGAAGAGATCCTACTACACTAAACTTCAAATTTGAACCTCCTAAGAAACAACTTCGAAATTCCTGCTCTAATGTGAATCCCGCTCTGATACCATGTAGAAATTATGGTGTATATTTACAATTTCTCATGAAGTTTTAATCAAAATCACAAGACACAAACCTACTCTATTGCTCTACGGAATTCAATTCACAATTTAGAACATCAATCACAAACATCCAATGAGAAATAACACACATGCACACATTATTTTTCCATGGGAAAGAAAAATACTAAAAACCTCTATGCTTGCTTGCATTAATCTGATGAATAGAGATGTACTAAAATTATTTTGCTCAACTCAGCACAACTTGCAAGTGACTAACCTATCCCTCTGCTCATTGAGAATCTTTTACCCAGACTTAGTCAATTTCTACCTCTGATTGAGCACCTATTTCCTTGCTCAATTCCTTGACAAGTTAGGCCCCTATTATTTAGGAAATTCCTCAAATTCATTACGCAATTCCCAAGGTTGATCATCTAACTACATGCAACACCTATACACTCAAGACTAATCTACAACTAATGTTACACTGCCTTGGAATCTCCACCACAGCTGGGCAACCTGAATTCTCTACATGCAATAGCTATTTTCGGTTGACTGATCAGTTAACTAGATGATCACTGAGTTAGAATGAAGTCCCACTACACAACTGACCTTCCACTAGTTCCTCCAATAGTTGAAACTAGTTTAACTGAAATAACTTGAAATAACTCACATTGATTGCTACAAATTAGCAATCGCATACCTTAACTGAAATCTAACACCTCCAACTCAAATTTACTGAGTAAACTGGGTGACACAAGCCATGTCACATAAGTTAATTGCATCCAAGTTGTCTGTTGATGTGGAAATTCAAATTTTCTCAATTTAATCAAGGCAAAATCAAATTGAGAATTTCTTGCTACACTTTTCAACACTCCCTCTCAGCAAGAAAGGGATTCTCAACCTTGTCAAAATATCAGCATCTTATTCCTTTGTCAAAATGTATTGTAGCAACAATATTGCCTCTGCACATAGTCCCGTAAATGGCGATACTAGATATCTATATGCTTGGATCGATCGTGAAATATAAGATTCTTAGAGAGCTTGATGAGATTTTGATTATCACAGTAGATCATAGTTGGATCCATCATCTGACCAAACGGTCCTACAAGTATTTTTCTCATCCAAATCATCTCACATTTTGCTTGACTTGTAGTCATGTATTATGCTCCTGCTGAGCTGAGTGCCACATATTTTTGCTTTTTTTTGTACCAGGAAACCGCTGCAAACCCAACAGTGAAAATTCCAACGGATAAAGGTTTGCATCTGCTTCACTTTTGATTAAGCCCAAACCAGTGAGATAATTATCGATCTTGGTGTACTAAGCACGTGGAGCTTGTTTGAGACCATACAACTGATCTGAATGGAAAATTTAATCTACCCATTGTATTCATCCACCCATGGTATTCATTCACCCATGGTATTCATCCACCCATGGTATTGTAAGTGGCATCCACCCATGGTATTTTCCCATGGTATTGTATGTGACATCAACCCATGGTATTCATTCATCCATGGTATTTACCGACCCATGGAATTTAACTGTGGTATTGTAACCAAAAAAGGCTATACGTAACAAGACACATTTTGTAAAAGGACAGATTGTCCACCACAATGTAGATTTTATAGTTATTCTTTGTTTTGATAAAAAAAAATTGTGTGGTTTTGTTATTGTGTATTCTCCTATTTCCTTTTGGCATTTCAATTTTTCAGACCTTGGGGGCCTCCCCCCAAGATCCATTTCAATTTTTTTGATCTTGGGGGCCTCGCCCCGAGATCTGGATCAATGGTATCAGATTCAGGGTACATTTCCATGGGAATGAAGGTTTGACACATATTTCAGTTTCAAAGTTTTGCAGCAATCTTCAACAAACTTCATGCACGTGCTACGACCTCCACAACAGGGAGCTTTTTTTTGGTATCTTTTTGTAGGATTTTTTTGGGCTACAAGTTTGCAGATCAGATCTGAAACTTTTGGTGCAAAATTTACAAAAAAAATAAATCATATTAGGATTCCTTGCGAAAAAATACCCAAATTAAAAAAAATCGACTGAATCAGAGTTTAGATGAGGGATATATCGTTGATTTAAAATTAATTATTTTTTCAGAACTTTTGTGACAACAGAATAGTTGCAGCGTGAATTTGAGTTTCTAGAGTGTCCAAATAGGGATTTCAAAAACATGGGAAGATGCAAAATGGTAATTATGTTTCCAAAAACAGGCTATAATAAATATTTTGAGTTATATTGACCAATTTATGTCCATTTTAAATCTGCAGCAACATTCAGAGCGGGTTCCCTTTGGAGATGTTCCCTCTCACCCTGATTTAGTAGGCACCTGCTTCACATTTATGAGTTTCAGCATAGCAAAATCTAGCATGGGCTCTTTGGAGACGTACCATCCCACCCCAGGATATGTAGGCACCTGCTACTTCATCAACATTTAACATCACGATTATGGGTCAACCACACAAAATCCTTTTCATTGAAGTTCATTTATTAGGTTGCACATTGTTAGTATCACAGTTGGTCACAAGCATTACAGGGTATCTCTGTTCTCATATCTTCGTTCGCCATGGTTATGGGTCATCCACAAATCCACAGTTCATAGAAGTCAATTTTCTAGGCCGCACACTGTCAGTAGCACAATTGGTCCCAAGCATTACAAGGTATCTCTATCCTCAGATCTTTGTTTGTCACGGTTATGGGTCATCCACAAACCCACACTTCATCGAAGTCCATTTTCTAGGCCGCACATTGTCAGTATCACAGTTGGTCACAAGCATTACAAGATATCTCTATCCTCGGATCTTCATTCATCACGGTTATGGGTTAACCACACAAAACCATTTTCTTTAGTGGCTCTTCATATTCAACACAGGCTTTTGAGGAGGGAAATTCACGCAATGGGGACCATTTCTTCTTAAGGAGGGAGGAATGATCCGAATGGAAAATGGAATCTACCCATGGTATTCATCCACCCATGGAATTTACCCATGGTATTGTAAGTGGCATCCACCCATGGTATTGTATGTGACATCAACCCATGGTATTCATTAATCCATGGTATTACCCACCCATGGAATTTACCTGTGGTATTGTAACCACAAAAGACTATAAGTAACAAGTCACATTTTGTAAAAGGACAAATTGTCCACCACAATGTAGCTTTTACATTTATTATTTGTTTTAATTAAAAAAAAATGTTTCTTTGTTGTTTTGTTATTTTGTATTCTCCTATTTTCTTCTGGCATTTCAATTTTTCATATCTTGGGGGCCTCCCCCTCCAAGATCCATTTCAATTTTTTTGATCTTGGGGGCCTCCCCCCAAGATTCCGATCAACAATGCTCACTTGAGTCTACACACATGAGACTCTCGATTACATGTCTGAAAACCTTTTGGTTGCTCGATCTACACCTCCTTCTTAATAACCCTATTAAGAAATGTTGTTTTTACATAGATCTAGTGGATCTTCCACCCCATCTATGCAGGCAGAGCAATAATTTCTCTAATGGATGAATACCTTGCTACATGAGCAAAGGTCTCCTCATAATCATTCCCTAAACTTGAGACAATCCTTTAGCAACAAATTTGGCCTTATACTTCTCTATGCTTTTGTTTGTTGCATGCTTAACTTTGAATATCCGTCTCGAACCCACGACCTATTTATACGTCAATCTTGGGTCCATTTCCCAAACATTATTATTTATAATGGATTCATATTCCTCCACCATTGCATCAACCCATACAGGTTGCTCTACTACTTCCTCGAAAGAGGATGGCTTAGTATCTACAAGCTCAGTCATTAGATCCAAGTAAACAGTGTACCTCTCAGGTGACCTCCTTTGCCTGCACAGATTTGAAGGAGCTCCCACATTCTCCCTCGCATACTGCATGAGTCTATCAACTTCCCTGGTTATTTTTCTGCCTTCTCTGGATGGTTTTTCTTGAGTGGATGTCTCCACTCTATGCTCCTCAATTTGTGGTTGCTCCCAACTTCCTAGGGCTCCTCTTCTGGTGGTATCTAAAGCTACCTCTCAAGAGAGCACCACTTCGCTTTCTCCTCATCAACCTTTACATTGCTTCACACAACTATCATTTTAAAGGATGGCAAATACACACTTTAGTTGTGAGGAGACTTTGTGTAACCCACAAATACCCCCAACTCTGTCGTCGACTCAAGCTTCATCCTTGATTCTTTGGATACATGGCAGTAAACAGAAGCTCCAAAAATCCTAAAGTGCGACACATCTGGCTTCGTCCTTGAGAAAGCCTCCTTCAGTGTAATCATACCAAGAATCCAATGAGGACTCTAATTCTGCAAGTAGATTGTTGTGTTGCATGCCTTAGCCCACAAATGTAGAGGTAGGCCTTATTCATGTAACATAACTCTTGCAACTCCCATAACGCTACTCTTTCTCTTAGCCACCCCATTCTGTTGTGGGTTTTGAGGTGTTGTAAGCTCTCTTTGAATGCCTTCTTTCGCACATAAATTTTTGAATTCATTCAAAACATACTCACCTTCATTATCACTCTTGAGAGCTAGTGGTTATTTTCTTAAGTGCTCCTTTGGGGAGGCCAGTGGTTATTTGTTGCATAATCTTCAAGGCACCATTATGCAAATGGGAAAGTCTTTTGTGCCAAAGTTCACCGACATTGTGGCTCTTCACTTTTTCTGCCTTAGTGCTTAATGCATCACAATTCCACATCTAGCTTATAAAAGTTCTTCACACAAACCCTGACCTTCTTCACTTGTCCCGTGGCTATGTGTCTTAGGAATGTTTTCCTTTTGCTGAAGATCACATCATAACCACAGTCTTGCAAAATTGCAACAAAGATGAGATTCTTCTTTAGGCCTTGTTAGTGTCCTATAGTCATAGTAGTCAGAAAACGAGTTTTGTCTTTCAAATTATTTGGCAAATGTGTAAAAGGTTAGGCTTCTTTCATTATTGAATGTAATTGTGTCAAAGTGTGTGAAGGGTCTTCAAAATGGTCATTAATATATTGATAGGTCGAGTTAAGTGGGTCTAAGGTCATGTTACATCAAAAGATCACGAGTCAGGTCGTGTTGTCATGCCTTATCATCATTGGCACAGATTTGTAGGATCCCTTTGGTCAGTTAAAATGTCAAATCTCAATCAGCCATGACATCATTTTAGTACAACAGTTAGGGGGACAACACTACACTACTGACAAGTGATGTGCAGTCAGCATTCAAGTTCAAATTGTAATCATCGCCCATCAAATTCACATGCAACCACCTTGGGAGTTAAAATGCATGGTCAGTATTCAAAAATACCGCATAGACATTTCATTTCTCCATCGGAAGCTTGTTATATGGTGATTGAAGTTCACCGCATAAAGGAGGCAGGGGAAGCGCTGCGCTTGCAGACAAGTGCTACGCTCACACATGGGCGTTGCATTTTTTCAAATCAGTGGCCAAATTGTCTATCCACGTGCATTTTCTTAATGAAGCCTTTTGTCTTGAATGTTATTCAAGATACTCCCATATGTTGCGGAAATGCAACGAAACCCTTTAAATTTTTATGGAGAATTCTTTGTGTTTTCCCTCTGCGCTGCGTTTTATATTTTTACCCTCATCAAATGCCCAAAATATTGTCTGCCACTTTGATATTGAAATCCGCCATGTCATTCAAGTGATTTCAAACCTTTTACTTGGTCATTGTTTCCTTAGACGTCAAGAAACTTCTTCTTCCTGCATGCGCTGCGCTTTTGGTGTTACGCCTGTGTTTCTAATTCTGTCATTGAGGCCAAGCAGACACTAGTTGTTGTTTTAAGTTTTGAGAGGTGATTTTTGTTGATTGAGTGTGTTTTATAGAGTCTTTCATCCTCAATTGTTACAAAACCAAAATTTATTGCTCCATTTCATCACTACAATCCAATTTGTTGAACTTGATAAGTCTACACTAAAATTATATTTAAGAAACCCTATAACATAACTCTGCTGTGAAAAATCATGTCAACCCAAGACATAAAGAGACATAAGATAGGTGTCATTGTCAGGTTTGAACCCCAAGACCTCATATTAATCAATTCAGACCCAACAATTAGAGCTGCCTTTGAGCAAGTTGGATGTATTAGATTTTATGAAAAAAATCAAGGATACAATGTACAACTCACTAAGGAGTTTGCTATGAATTTTAATGGGATAGAGGTTAAGATTGGAGAGCTCATCTTTCCAGTTTCAGATGTCACAATATCAACTGGAACAGAGATTCCCCTTCAGGGAGAGTAATGGTTCAAGGGCATGCCTCTTGACATTACCAACTATAAAGATTTTTTGAAGCTTGAGTATAGAGATAAAGGGTATGGATCCATTATCCCTAAGGAGTATTTACTTGAGCACCACAACAATATTTTGCAAGCAATTCATATATATTTGACCTGTGAGGGTAGCTTTGGGAGGATATATCAATACCAAGTTAGAATTTTGATGCATTTTATAAGGAAAAGCCCCTTGAATCCACCCTTCTATCCGTTCAGGAGTCTTAGAAAAATGACAGGCAAAGTGCAGGGCAAACAAATCCAAGTGGAACCAAGCCTTTTCCACTTCTCCTTAACTAAATTGTTGGTGTTGGATGAACTAAATAAGAGAAATCAATCATGGCAGTCACTAGTAGATTCTTCAAACTTGGTAGCTGACTTACCAACCAGTTCTTTGAGAAAGAAGGAGACACCATCATCAGTGATTAAAGATATACAATCACCATTTGGAAGTTCTGTGAAAAGGCCCTCAGTTGCAGTTCATTCATCAGAGAAGAAGAAAGGTAAGGAGTTGCATTCTTCTCCTAAATTAGTGAATGTCCCCAAGAAGCCCCTCACTAGATCTGTTGCAATTTTTTTTTCCCTTAAAGCAGACATTTGAAGCCTTCAAAACTATGTAAGAAGGTGATGTCCCTAACGACAAAGACAAGGAAATTGCACAGTTACAAGAACAACTAAAGAAGGCACATATTGTTATTGTACAGTTGCAATAAGACAATAGGGAATTGAAGAAGGTAGTTCTAGAAAGGACAACTAAGCTTATTGAGGAAGAACTAATGACAAAGGCTACACCATCGGTCACCAAATACAAAGGCAAGGATAAGATAGTGGGAGAATACATTCAAGAGATACAAGCTCCAAAAGCTAGAGTCAACAGATCCTTAGTTAGAAAATTGAAAATTCAAGAAGAGAAGGTAGTACAAGAAGAAAAGAATACAGACATGAATGAGGGGCATCATATTTTCAACAAGATGAGGATGCAATTGAAGAAGGCCCACACTGAGATTCTTGACCTCAAGCATCAAAATGAGATGGCTAGGAAAAAGATGAGTGACCTTTTGGACATATATCAACCAACAATGGATACGAAATATATGTTGAAGAGGTCCCTCCCACTACATAGGAAACTAAAAAAAATAGGCAGGCAGAACCTTTCCATGAGAAAGGAGTTGAGAGCTACCAAGCAGCAGTTAAAATAGTTACAGGAGAAGGATAGAGGTAAGTTAGAGATGTTGGCTGAAGCAGTCAAAGTTTGAATGTTGGAACAGGTAAAACAAAGCAGTTTTGAGTTTTTGTTTTTTTGCCCAAGTATGCTTGTTAAATCGAGTTGAGGTTAGGAGGTCATATTTTGCACAAAGTCTTTCTTGCAAATATAGTTAGTCAGAATTCTCAAGTGACTTTCCAATAGAAGCATTTCACGCATTAGTTTTTTTTCCTAACCAAGCACTAAGGTTAGGGTTTTTGATGTAAAGGTGAAAGTTTTGTCATTTTGGGTGAAAGGGGGCTTGAACGAGGTTTGAAACATCATCAACATCATGTCAGCATCATCACCAAGGTGTGCATCTTGTTTAAATACTTTAGTGTTGGATAAAACCATGAAGAACAGGTCTCGCTGCGCTTTCTCACCAGCGCTATGTTTTTGGTGAAGATGAAATTTTGAGAGTTGGGAGCTTTGTATGATGAAAGAAAGTTTCTAAGGAGGAAAATGATGATTTTCAAGCCTTTTCAAACATTCAGGGCCATCAAGCAACTTAGGGAGTGATCGAAGCTACTTCAACCATGGAGCACTGCGCTTTTCTACTACGTTTTTATGTTTCTGATGAATTAGAAGGTTACACAACGTTGACGTTGCACTTCCACACAATCATCCTTTTTACTGATATTTTTGTGTGAAAACCTTATGTAATTTGTTTTTATGCTCATGGTAAATTTTATGAGGCATCTAAAGAGATTGACTCGGATTAGACTTGGTATTTAATTTAAATATGCTTGAGAAAAGGCTTTGGTCAAACAGTTCCTATTTTTCTAAAAAACAGTTATGTTTTAATTGCATTAGGTAGAAACTGAAATCCTATTAGGGAATTCGGTTCCTGGAGGCGAGAACTAATTTTTTTCATATATTTATGACCTAATTGTAATTGAACAAAGTGTTGGAAAGGTTTGAGAAGAAAGAACACTGTGTATTGAATTTTCTTTATTTTTCCAGTGAATGAAAAGACAAAGGCTAAATTTTACAGGGATTCCTATGTTAGTTGCTTTGGAGATGTGCTTCTTGGTTTTCTAAGTTACCTTATGTTATCAATCATGATTTGAAATGTGTCTTCTTGTTTAGTTAAACAAAGATATTGACTCATAAGGCACTTCAAATAGTGTTATGTTTCAGTTTTCTACGCATTTATGTTCTCTGGTAGAATGGCATTTAAAATTCATCCTGTTGCCTGATGTTATGTATGTCATTTTCCATTTTTCTTCTACTCACCCTCGTACAATGTTTTTGAATAAAAACTCCAAAAAGAATACCTACCTTGCCCCTGTAGAAGATCCCTCTTTCTCTTCATCCTCCCACTAGAAATCATCAACTTTATGACTGTATTGCCCAATGGATCTATCTTCTTTCCTACTAGCAAACCTTTAAAAATTCTACCCATTGAGAACCATACCTAGCCTAATATCCAAGTGATTGAACTTTTTAGACAGAGAGATCCCTCTTTGAGTTGGAAGGTCTAGATTCCAACTTCTAAGTAGTTTTTGGTTACCTCTGAGTTTCTCTTTTCAGCCTAGGGAAATCATGAAGTGCTAACAGGCCTGGAAAAAACATGGTATCCTTGATTCTGAGAGGGGAGCCCAACTCCCTCTGAAAGGTGACTGCACCAATCCCGGTCGTGTTGTACCTTCCATCATCCCCTAACTCAATGTGCATCTGGAGATATTTCTCCTTCAAGTCATTGAAAAAGTCTCTACACCTCGTCATGTGGAACGATGCACCAGAGTCCAAGTACCACACGCTCCCCATCATTGTGTTGGCCATGCATGCGATAAGGGTGAAGTCAAGATCAAACTGTGAAGCCAAAAAATCACCTTTTTCTCCTCCTAAGGTCTTCATCTTGACTTTTTGTGTGGAAACTTTGTGGCATAGTGCCCAAATTCATGACGATTGAAGCATTTAATTTTGGACAAATCTTTCTTCTTTTCCCCTTGGATGGATTCTAGTTTGGTTTGATATTTCTTCCCTTTTCCATTCTTTCCCTTTCCAACCAATGCAAAGTGTTCAGTCAATTTAGTGTCCTAAATTGCTACATAAATTATCAATCTGGGTATCGTAAATTGATGAAGTGTAGTGCACTATATGTGCTATATGACCCTTTTTTACCTCACTATTTTTGAGTTTATGTTTGTTTTGGGGTTTTTTTCTTTTGATTCCTAATGTTCTGCAATGTAAACAAAATCTTAATCTACTGCTGCTAAGAACCTAGAGAAATGAAATGAAAGTTAAAAGTGCTTTTAGGCCAATTTTGGAAGTAAAGTTTTTTTAAACAAGAAAGTGAAAAACAGAGCTTCTCTTCTTGCTTTTATAATTGTTTCCAAAAAATGAACTGAAAGGACTTTAAAACTACTATCTACTTAATTACAAAACTACAGTTTTAAATGAGAAAATAAAATGGCAGCTATCTATGATAAATAAAAAATGAAATGAGATTGTAGCTATCTATGATAAACCAAAAATGGAATACTGGAAATAAGATTACTTCTACTGTCGAATCTATTTGCAGAATTAAAGCTTAATAAACAACTAAAGATGGAACTACAGCTAAACTAAGTGAAGAACTAAAAATGAAATTGCAATTATTCTATTATGAAAGCAAGGCTAAATGAAGTATTGTTGTCACTCTGCTACATAACTTAGGGAGAACTACCTCCTTATGATAGCAATCTTGAGAGATTTCATTCTTCATCATTCTAAGAAAAGTAAACATGAAAATGCAAAGAAAGTCTCACTCATAAATAAAACATTTCACCACTTAGTTTTAGGATTAACCTTCAACTGAAAGGGTTCTTGGAAATATCCATTTATATCATGAGTTACTAAATTGATAAGAAAATAACATTGAACTACTTAACTCAAAAACTAATGAATAGCAATTGTAATGAAAGACTCATTCGTAAATACAACATTTCACCATTTAGTTTGAGGATTAACCATCAACAAAAGGGTTTTGGAAACATTCATTTATATCATGAGTGACTACGCTAATAAGAAAAAGGCATTGAACATCTTAATTTAAAATCTAGAAACTAAGGAACATCAGATGAAATAAATCGATTTATGCTACTGACATCAATTTCAAAACTACAGTTAAGAGACTAGAAAGCAATGAAAACTTAAAGGACTATTCTATGCCAGAATGCAACTACTCTGAGTTAGTGAAAACAAATGACACAAGTTGCAATATACACAGTGTTAGAAAATGATTATGAACATGATGAAAAACACAGTAAATGTACAATTAAACTAAGAAAGACAAACAAAAATAAAATGTACAGAAATACAATGTACCCTTGACCACGCAAGGGCCCTCGGCAAGGTCTTGGATTATCAACAGGGAATCAACACTTCACACGCTTCAGGAATCCATTGAAAACAGAGTTGTTATATTAAAACAGAGCACTGAGTTTCTCACACTACAAAGCAGAAATATGCACTATTACATAAGCAAAAACTTGAACTTCTTCTGCGTTCTAAACGCTGGTATTTATAGGAAAAATATACAACTGTTTGAAGAGAGAAGTCATCTACAGCAAAACACGTAGACAGGTAATGTATCCAGAATTCTTGTCTTCGGTTGCCTTGAAACATAAATCTTCTAATAGTGGCTATTGGATTCTGTTTATGCAGGTGGCGGATGAGGTCCTTGGCTTCAGGAGACTGCCTCAGATCCAACACTGAGAATCGTGCAAAAACAGAGTTCTACTAGCCATAGGTTTCTTCCATTGACTTCCCTTTAACCAGGGTCCTCCTCATCGATCTTGACCAAATGGATAGGATACCATCCATGTTCTGACATTTTCCAAGGTACCCATGTGATCCGTTTCCTCTCTTGACACCTATAACCTACAAAAGCGTGGAGATGGCTACGAAACAACCGGTTAGCTGCGGAATGTGGTTGCGTTCCATAGCTGAAAAACAAAAACCTATTCAAATAAAAAACATAACAATATAATTTGTAAATCACTGAAATATACTCCTTGAGGTAATGTGTAATGGCTTATGATGATTAAGGATGCATTTTTCATGGAAAAGCAAAGGAAGAAGGATGAGAAAGTTTCTTAAGAAAGAGGCAGTTTTGGAACTCAACATACCCCCATTGCAAGACTATTGCATGTCCCCATGCAATCAAAATTGTAAATACCTTCCTTCTACTGCATCTGCTCTAAGATTTTAGCCAACACATCCAACCTTTTCTTGCTTCTCTTTGCTGCAACTGCCATCCTAGGCTTCCTCATGAGGAATCTATATTTGAGGTTAATGAGAGCCTGGTATAACTTCCCGTTTTTCCTCTTTAATTTTATGTTCTTCTTATGCCACATACTCAAATGGAGCATGGTGTTATCGTGAATGATCTTATCAAACTTGTTTTGTTCTTTTAAAGCTTCATTTTCCTTTTGAATATGCCTATTTAAGACCTCTAGCTCATAGATTTCCTGCTTAAGTAAGCTAGTCAAAGCCTCTTGTGATGTAGTTGGCTGCTCAGGGTTGGATGAAGTCCCTTGATCTAATGAGGTATTATTTTTCTCCAGTGACTCAATATAATCATAAATCTGCTATTGGATTGGGTCAATACCTGGAGAGACTCTCTTTGGGCTGCTTTCAAAGTCTTGTTGAGGAGAGTGTTGTGGGCTCTGCTCAAATGAGATGTTATCTTGGGACTGAGTTAGAGTTTCTTCTCCCAAGTCTATGAACTGAGCCTCTGTTGATTTTTCTTTCTTCATTCTGCCCTTAAGTCTAGAACTTCTCCTCAAACTTTGTGAGCCTATGTTTTCTTCCTCTATAACCTATCTTCTTTTCCCCTTCTCTTCTCTTTCTTGGACTGTTCCTTGATGTTGACTAATTTCTCATAAAGTAATTGCTCATCCTCTGATGAAGGTTCAGGAGTGTTTTTATGGATTTCCTCAACTTTTCCTTTCATCTTTCTCCTCCATTTTGTTTGCTTTATGATCTCTGTTAAAGTTTCAGAGAGAGGCTCTTCCTCACTGTTTTCTTTTGCTGAAGTTGTAGGAGTGTTTTGAATTGTAAGACTGGTTTTCCTTCTCCTACTCTTTTTCACTCAGCTTCCTTCAGGTAATTCTGGTGGATCTTGGAAAATTTTCTGATCAAAAAGTTCTCCCATGTGTCTCCTACACTCTTTAAGTGATATTCAACTAGAATTTTTATGAGACCATGGTGATAAAGATGAGGTTCTATGTCTTCTATTTTCTTTTGAATAGTAGTGGACATTCTCCTTAAGCTATTCAACAGAAAGAATGGGAGATTGATGGTTCCGTTTTCAAGGAAATTCATCAACAATCTTATGTGATATACATACATGGAACCAAATCTACCCTCGCATGTGATAAATTTTTGCAAAATCAATAGCATGCTACTCCATTTACCCTTTAGTGCAGAGATGGGAATTCCTCTCTTAAAAATTGAAGTGTCCATACCTGGGTTTTGGAGAATGACTTTCCAAGTTTCATCATGGAATTCTTTATTCTTGAACCACCTCTCTCCAACTTTTGGTAGCTCAGTTGTTGCTGCAATGAAAGACTCGGTCACTGTAAACTTTATGTCACCAATCTCCACATCCATCCCATCAAACGATCTAGCAAATGACTTGGTGATTTCTTTATGATGTCCATCGAATTTTTCAATGAAGCTCAGCCAACCAGCTTTCTTCAACATCCCTTTCAACTGAGGATATCCTTCCATATATTTCACTCCTATAGGTTCTGTTCTTACAATGGGACCCATCACTCTTGTTCTCTGTTTTTCTTCAAATTTCCTTCACTCTCTGTGTGTAGAAGACGGTGTATATGGCAGTGGTATATGGAAGCAAAGACAGTTATAGATACGAAGATGAAATAACAGAGTATGTGGAAGGAAAACGATAGATGTGGGGATGAAACATATAGGGTATATGAAACAGGGAAATTGTATGTGGGAAATAGTGCAGAAACTATATGGAATGGAGTGGCTGCACACGTATACTGTGTGGAAAACGGAGTTCTACGATACACAGAGAGAGAATTGAAAACAGAACGAATGATTGTGTGCTCACTGTAACCGAGTGCTTCTATACATAAGAAGGCTGCGGAAGTAAAAATCGAGGAACTGGTGTAATAAAGGAACAATAGGGTTGTGAAGAGCCGTATCCAACTGGGTTAAGTCATGTAATTAGCTGTTAAACAGGTGTAATGGAGAAGTACAGTGAAGTACGAGTTAAAATTGAAGATCAAATCATGAGACCGTTAGGCATTAAAGTCGGAAGGCATGGTGGAATAATCATGACAATCAAATCGCATGATGACAAGTCAAGGAGTAGTGTGATTATACAAATTATACAACTTATGTTTTATATTTCTATTTGAAATAGGTTTTTATTCTCACCTCTAGAACCATACCTTTCCACTTGCTAACCTTTTGTTGTTTGCTTTTTCAGGTGCTTAGATGTTGATGTGTCTTCAAAAGTTGTTTTCTCCTCCTCCAATACCTGCATATGAAATTTATTATGAACTGGCCTTTTTTTTGAGCTAATGATCAAACTGTTACTGCAGAGTCAGATTGGCTACAGAATAGGATTAGCTGCGGAACTGGAACAGCTGCAGAATGTAAAACAAAGAATAAAATGTGACTTTATGAATGTATGAAATGGAGATGACTGTGTGGATGAAAATATGACATAATGAAAATGAGAAATGGATATGGAAGAAATGTTGAAGAAGAAAAAATTATTGGTGGAATGTGGTGGTGGAGTGGAGTGAAACTTGCAGAAATGAAACAGAATGAAAATAAGTAAAACAATGAATTTTCAAAATGCACAATGAGTCACCATTTTCTTGGAAAATATAGGGTGTCAGAATCTTTTGATTTTCACCCTGTATTTTCTGTATAAGCATGTCTATCAGTGATTGGTTTTCAACCTTATACGATTATTTATTTTATTTTATTTATTTATTTTTATTTTTTTTATCCAATGATGAAAAGAACAAAGACTAAGTTGGTGGAGAAGAAGGATTCTTCTTCACCAACTTCATTTTAGAATTATTTTGAAAGATCTTGATGAACTCCTCCTTTGAGATTGGCTTTTGATAAATTTTCAACCTATGACCATTCACAAGGAGAGGAGTTTGATACTCATCTATTGTTCTGATTCTTACTACTCCATTACTGAAAACTTTTTCAATCTCATATGGCCCAGGCCAATGAGTTTGAAACTTTCCTTGAAAATCCTTAAACTTTGAATCACATAACAATGCCCAATCTCCCTCTTGAAACCTTTTGTCCTTGATGTACTTGTCATGCCACTTAGCCCTCTATTGTTGAACTAGACTAGTCCTTTGAACAACTTCTTGTCTGATTTCATCGAGTTCATTTGACTGCTCCAGTCTATGCTTTTGAGCTTCTGATAAATCCATCCCCAACTTGACCGCCATCTTGAAAGTTTTAACTTGGAACTTTATGGGGAACAGGACTTGCTTCCCATAAACAAGTTCATAGGGTGTATGTCCTGTTGTGTTCTTCCATGTAGTTCTATAGGCCCACAAGGCTTCAAGAAGCCTATCTGCCCAATCTCTTCTATGTAGATGCACAGTCTTCGTGAGGATTCCTTCAATCACTTTATTTGTAGACTCCACTTGACCATTTGCTTGTGGATGATAGGGAGTGGATTTTCTATGCTTGATCTTGTACTCTTCCATAAGCCTCTCCATAATTTTGGATGTGAATTGAGTTCCCTGATCTGTCACAATTTCTCTTGGAACACCAAAGCGAGTAAAAATATCCTCAAAAAGAAAACTAACTACAGATTTTTCGTTAGCAAAAAGTAATGCTCTGGCTTCTACCCATTTGGTGACATAGTCAGTGCATACCAATATATACTTTTTCTACTTTGATGGAGGATTAATAGGTCCAATAAAGTCTAAAGCCCATTTTTCAAAGGGTTCGATAAGTACTTGAGGTTGTAATGGCATTTCATTTGGGGGGCAAGTTTCCCTACCCTTTGGCAGCTGTCACACCTTCTGACATATTCTTTAGCATCTATGAAGATGGATGGCCAATAATATCCTAAAGAAAGAATTTTATAGGTTGTCCTCTTGTCAGCAAAGTGTCCACCACACGGCTCGTCATGACATGCTTTGAGAATATCAAGCATTTCATCTTTCCTGACACACCTTCTAATCATAAGATCTGGCCCTGTTTTATACAATTTATTAGTGATCCATGAATATCTTGCATTATTTTGAATAATTTTTCTTTTCTCTCTAAATGTGAAGGTAACTTCCTTGTAACCAAGTAGTTAGCAATATCTGCAAACCAAGGAGTTTGAGTAGTTATTGCAAATAGATATTCATCAGGAAACTTATCCTCAACCGGAGAGTCTTTTTTTATATTCTAAATCCTGGACAAGAAATCGGCAACTGTGTTTTGTTTTCCAGGGCTGTCTAGCACAATAATGTTGAATTCTTGCAAAAGTAAAAGCCATCTTGTAACTCTGCCATTAGTAATAGGTTTATTCATCAAATATCTAATTGTGGAGTGATCTGTATGAACAAAAGTTTCATAGCCTGTTATATAGTGTCTAAACTTGTTAATTGCATGAACAACAACTAAGAACTCTTTTTCAGTCATAATATAATTCAATTCAGTGGGAGTCAACTTTTTACTTGTGTAGTAAATGGCATAAGGAATCAAATATTTTTGTCCCAATACAGCCCCTAGAGCTGTATTTGAAGCATCTGTAGAAAAAAGGAAAGGAGTTTCCAATTTGGTCCTCTTAAGATAGGTGCTTCAGATATTTTTGCTTTCAAGGTTTCAAATGCTAGTTGGCAATCAAGATTCCACTTGAATTCACAATTTTTTGTAAGCAATTTGAAGAGTGGAGATGATACTTTGGTAAAGTTTTCTATAAACCTTCTATAATATCCTGTAAATCCTAGAAAACTTCTAACATATTTTTGGCAATTTGGAATTGGCAACTTAGAGATGACTTCAACTTTTGATTTCTCTACTTTAATCCGATCTCCTGAAATGTGATGTCCTAAAACAATACCTTCTGTAAACATCATAAAGCATTTTTCATGGCTTAATGAAATGTTTGTTTCTTTACATCTTTTAAGGACTTTTTCCAAATTTTCCGAGGCTTCTTCAAATGTGTTACCATAGACTGTAAAATCATCCATATATACCTCTACACAATCATGTATTAGATCAGAAAAAAAATTCCTAGTACTGCTCTTTGGAATGTTGTTGGTGCATTACATAACCCAAAAGGAAGCACTCGGTAGGCAAAAATTCCCCATGGACAAGTAAATGTGGTTTTATTCTGATCTTCAAGTGCTACCTGAATCTGATTATAACCACTAAAACCATCCAAAAATGAGAAATACTTTTTACCTGCTAATGTATCTAATACCTGATCTATAAAGGGAAAAGGAAAGTGATCTTTCAAGGTTGCTTTATTCAATTCTCTGTAATCAATGCACACCCTCCATTTACCATTCTTTTTAGGCACAATGACCAAAGGAGAAACCCATTGGCTATCTGAGATTGGGTAAATGAAGTTTACATTGAGTAGTTTTTGGAGTTCTTCTTTCACAATCTCCCTAAGATTTGGATTCATTCTTCTTTGAGGTTGTCTAATTGGTCTACTGTTTTCCTCAATATAGATATGATGGATACAAGTCTTAGGATCAATACCTTTCATATCAGTATACTCCCATGCAAATGCAGCAGAATGTTTTTGTAATATCTTGGTTAGCTCTTCTTGTTGTAGTTTCTCCAAGTTTTTGTTTATGTTCAATGTTCTACCTGGAAAAATTTAAATTATAGAGCTACCAAACTCTTCCATATAATAGAGAGACATCTGCCTAGATGACAAGTATTCAACATTAGATTTTTCCTGGAATTGTGCATGATCATATTCTGAAGATGTTTCAAAATTTTCCAATGTGTTCAAAATTTGACTATCTTCACTAATTTCTAATATAGTAAAGACAGGCTGAATAACATCTTCATCATCGATCCACTCCTTTTCATCTATTTCTGTGATTGCTTTTGCTAGAGGATACAAAGTAAATTTCTTTGTTGAATTACCATTAGAAATGTACATGTCACCAGATCTACAACTAATAAAAGCATCAGCTGTGGCCAGCCAAGGTCTTCCTAAGATAAGTGGGTGTCCTCCTAAATTATTCTTGGGAGTTAAAATCATGAAATCAATAGGATATTCCCAAGAATCTAAGGAGACTGAAATGTCTTCTAGCACACCATCCAGTTTGATTATTGATCTATCTGCAAGTTGCAGTAAGGTAGGTGTGTAAAGAAGGTTAGGAAGTTTAAGTTGCTCCATAGTCTGTCTACTCATAATGTTTATTGTTGCCCCTAAGTCAATCAATGTGTTTGGAATTTCAATCCCATTTATGTGTGTCTTGACAATTGGACTTCCTGGATGTACATATTTCTGCATGGCAATCTTTCCCATCATGATATCTGCTATTTTTCCTACCAGGTGAATTCTTTTTGTTTCTCTTGGTTTTCTTCCTGGTCTTTTGATGCTCAACTCCTTTATTGTTTTAGCTAGAATAGAAATTTCTCTAATGGCTTGTAACAAAGGAATCTTGATACAAACATTCTTCAATTCATCTAGGAAGTCATAATTGGGCAACAAGATCTGTTTTTTCTACCCTTCTATAAATTTGTAATCTCTCGGGAAAAGGAGGTGTAGAAGTAGATGTTGGTTGCTCAATTATAGGAGTTGTGTTTATTGACTCTTTTTGTTTTTATTTTTCAATGTTTTGGTTTTGGAGGGATTTTCCCTCAAAACTTTTATTGATTTTCAGAGAATCCTCCTCAGAAGCATCTTTTTCTTGAATATCTATAGAAGGTTTTTCCTTTTCTAATATCCTACCAGATCTAAGTTGAACATCATTAAGATCTAGAGGAGCAATCATGTAAGTAGGAAATTGTTGTCCTTGTACCGTATAAGCATTCTGAGGGTTTTTATTATTGGGGTTTGGCAATGGTTGGGCTAGTAGTTTATTTGGTTTTTGTTGAAATGGAAGTAAGAGTTGAGGATTTTGACTTTGTTGTGGAGGTTGTTGTGGAAATGGCAATGAGAGGTGAGGGCTTTGATTTGGAAGTTGTGGTTGCTGATTTTGATGTTGATTTTGTGGGGGATGGTAGCTCTGATAAGATGGAGGATATTGATAATATTGAGCAAATCTCCCACAAGGATTTTGTACCCCTTGTGCCCATGGTTGAGATTGATACTAATTTTGAGATTGAGGCCAAGGTTGTTGCCAAGAATTCCAGTTTGGTGGGGGCTGAAAATACATTGGATTGTTAAATCCTTGATTTTGCTGCCCTTGCCAAGGTCTTCTTGCAACAAAACAAAGAGGTTCTCCAGAATTTGGGATTGTTTCTTCTTGAAAGACAGCCTTAAGACCCGGGATTGAAGGACAACCCTTGGTCTCATGACTTTCTGAATGAATCATACAAGTTTCTACAATTTTTGCATCTAAAGGGCATTCCCTTAGAGCATGTTTCTTTCTGCATTTTGGACAAAAGATGGCTAAGGCATCAACCTCTATTTTCTGCTTGTTTTGGATTTTGAGGGTGTCTAGCTGTTCACTGAGGCTCCCTAAAATGTCAGTTTTAAACTCATCAATCATATTGCCAATTTCTGCCCTACTTACAAATCTGGTTGCAGATTTGTTTGCTCTAACAAGAGAAGCATCTCTTGGTCCTTTCCCAGTTTTAGATTTCCCTCTAGAGAGATGAACACATGGTTCTGCTATGTCACTCAATGGAAGTTGAGAGATGTCTCCCTTGATTGAAGGACAACCCTTGGTCTCATGACTTTCTGAATGAATCATACAAGTTTCTACAATTTTTTCATCTAAAGGGCATTCCCTTAGAGCATGTTTCTTTCTGCATTTTGGACAAAAGATGGCTAAGGCATCAACCTCTATTTTCTGCTTGTTTTGGATTTTGAGGGTGTCTAGCTGTTCACTGAGGCTCCCTAAAATGTCAGTTTTAAACTCATCAATCATATTGCCAATTTCTGCCCTACTTACAAATCTGGTTGCAGATTTGTTTGCTCTAACAAGAGAAGCATCTCTTGGTCCTTTCCCAGTTTTAGATTTCCCTCTAGAGAGATGAACACATAGTTCTGCTATGTCACTCAATGGAAGTTGAGAGATGTCTCCCTTTCCCATCATGTTAAGGATATCTATCCATTCATCTCTAATGGCCTTTAACAAAAGAGCTTTCAAAGTTTCTTCATCTAAATTGTTCATTTTTTCTCTTTTCAAATTGTAGTTGAATCTCTCAAGCAAATCCTCTAAGTTTTCATCTTCCTTTTGCATCATTTTGAATACCTCATCCTTATGATTAGTAGGCATACAATAATCCAAATATCTATCTAAAAATGCCTGTTTCATGTCATTCCAAGTTCTAATGGATTGAGTGACTAACCCCATAAACCATTTCAAAGTAGCCCCTTTTAGTGTTGAAGGGAACAATTTGAGTTTTTGAGAGTCTTCTAGATAGTCATAGGTTCTGCACAAGACTTCAAACTCAAACAAAAAAGTTTTAGGGTCCTCACTTCTCAACCCATAAAAGTTTGGGAGGACAGATGGTGAGATGTTTTTCATTGTGGTATGTGTTTCCTCATCTACTATAGGGAATCCAAATGAGTTATCTATTTCCCTATTTCCTCTGCCTCCTCCATTGTTACCTCTACCTCCTCCATTGTTTCCTCTACCTCTTCCTCTACCCCCTCCTCCAAACAGTGAGAATTCTCCATCTTGTTCTTCTTCTACCATTATAGTTTCTTCAGAGTCCTCTGGTTCTTCTATTAATGGATTATGGGAGAGAGTTTCTACTTCTTCCTCTTCACTAGGTATTCCTACTTCCTCAATTACAATAGGCTTCCCTGTAGAAGCGAAAAAGGTCTTCTCTCCTAGGTTTGTTTTACTAGATGAAGTGGGAGAATCTTCTAACTGAGTTGCTGCCGCTTGAATTCCAGGAATTCTAAGGCTGGGAGTATGAGTCTGGGATGGAGGTGTATCTTTCCTAACTCTTGCTGGAGTAGGTGGAGTTGTGAAAATCGAACTTCTGCCCCTAGCTATAGATCTACCCCTAGAATCTCTTTCTCTATGCATGTCATTGTTTCTTTTTGTTGTTTTTGATTTATTTTTTTATGAATCTAGGAGATAAGGCTACCTACTTACACTTCCCTGACAATGGCGCCAAAATGTTCAGTCAATTTAGTGTTCTAAATTGCTACATAAATTATCAATCTGGTATCGTAAACTGATGAAGTGTAGTGTACTATATGTGCTAGATGACCCTTTCTTACCTCACTATTTTGAGTTTAAGTTTGTTTTGGGGTTTTGTTCTTTTGATTCTTAATGTTCTGCAATGTAAACAAAATCTTAATCTACTGTTGCTAAGAACCTAGAGAAATGAAATGAAAGTTAAAAGTGCTTTTAGGCCAATTTTGAAAGTAAAGTTTTTTAAACAAGAAAGTGAAAAACAGAGCTTCTCTTCTTGCTTTTATAATTGTTTCCAAAACATGAACTGAAAGGACTTTAAAACTACTATCTACTTAATTACAAAACTACAGTTTTAAATGACAAAATAAAATGGCAGATAGCTATAATAAATCAAAAATGAAATGAGATTGCAGCTATCTATGATAAACCGAAAATGGAATACTGGAAATAAGATTACTTCTACTGTTGAATCTATTTGTAGAATTAAAGCTTAATAAACAATTGAAGATGGAACTGCAGCTAAACTAAGTGAAGAACTAAAAATGAAATTACAATTATTCTATTATGAAAGCAAGGCTAAATGAAGTATTGTTGTCACTCTGCTACATAACTTAGGGAGAACTACCTCCTTATGATAGCAATCTTGAGAGATTTCATTCTTCATCATTCTAAGAAAAGTAAACATGAAAATGCAAAGAAAGTCTCACTCATAAATAAAACATTTCACCACTTAGTTTTAGGATTAACCTTCAACTGAAAGGGTTCTTGGAAATATCCATTTATATCATGAGTTACTAAACTGATAAGAAAATGACATTGAACTACTTAACTCAAAAACTAATGAACAACAATTGTAATGAAAGACTCATTCATAAATACAACATTTCACCATTTAGTTTGAGGATTAACCATCAACAAAAGGCTTTTGGAAACATTCATTTATATCATGAGTGACTATGCTAATAAGAAAAAGGCATTGAACAACTTAATTTAAAATCTAGAAACTAAGGAACAACAGATGAAATAAATCAAATTATGCTACTGACATCAATTTCAAAACTACAGTTAAGAGACTAGAAAGCAATGAAAACTTAAAGGACTATTCTACGTTGGAATGCAACTACTCTGAGTTAGTGAAAACAAATGACACAAGCTGCAATATACACAGTGTTAGAAAATGATTATGAACATGATGAAAAACACAGTAAATGTACAATTAAACTAAGAAAGACAAATAGAAATAAAATGTACAGAAATACAATGTACCCTTGACCACGCAGGGGCACTCTGCAAGGTCTTGGATTATCAACACAGAATCAACACTTCACACGCTTCAAGTATCCATTGAAAACAGAGTTGTTATATTAAAACAAAGCACTGACTTTCTCACACTACAAAGCGGAAATATGCACTATTACATAAGCAAAAACTTGAACTTCTTCTGCATTCTAAACGCTGGTATTTATAGGAAAAATATACAACTGTTTGAAGAGAGAAGTCATCTATAGCAAAACATGTAGACAGGTAATGTATCCAGAATTCTTGTCTTCGGTTGCCTTGAAACATAAATCTTCTAATAGTGGCTGTTGGATTCTGTTTATGCAGGTGGCGGATGAGGTCCTTGGCTTCAGGAGATTGCCTTGGATCCAACACTGAGAATCGTGCAAAAACAGAGTTCTACTAGCCATAGGTTTCTTTCGTTGATTTCCCTTTGACCAGGGTCCTCCTCATCGATCTTGGCCAAATGGATAGGATACCATCCATGTTCTAACGTTTTCCAAGGTATCCATGTGGTTTGTTTCCTCTCTTGACACCTATAACCTACAAAAGCATGGAGATGGTTGCGGAACAACTGGTTAGTTGCGGAATGTGGTTGCGTTCCGTAGCTGAAAAACAAAAACCTATTCAAATAACAAACATAACAATATAATTTGTAAATCACTGAAATATACTTCTTGAGGCAATGTGTAATGGCTTATGATGATTAAGGATGCATTTTTCATGGAAAAGTAAAGGAAGAAGGATGAGAAAGTTGCTTAAGAAAGAGGCAGTTTTGGAACTCAACACAAAGTTTTCTTCATCCTCGCCCTTAGATGAAGTTTCATCTCTGGTATTCCACCTTACTTCCTCCTACACCAAATTTGACCATAAGCGTTCCCAATTTGGTAGCTTATCCCTCCCCTTCACTGAATCTTGGTAGCTATGCTAGCTCTTGGGAAGGCCTAGAAGGTTTAGGCTTACTAAGTCATCATCTGAAAATAGTAACACCAACTCCTGCAAGCTTATCACGAACTTGTGTGAACCTGATCAGATACTAATGAATAGTGTCATTCTTCTACATCTTGATATTTCGAAGTTTATTCTTGAGCGTTAGTTTCCGATGGTCGTTGTTATTCTAGAACGGATATGTCAATGCCTGCCACATTGCATAAGGAGTTTCTTTCCCATGGATATTTGTGACAATGTGGTCTCACACTCCCTCTAAGGCTATTCTCCTCACCTTGGATACATATTTCTTCCACTGGGCTAGGTTATGGCCATTAGATTCCGTTGGTTTTGCAACATCTCTCTTGATGTATTCTAGAAATTTTTTGTCATCTAACACCCCTCCATGCGATCATTCCATGCAATGAAATTAGAGTTGCCTTCTGTTGATTTTTGTAGCTTGGGAGGTACTCCAAGCCTTGAGGTTGAGGGTTTGGAGGAAGGAGCTCTACAAGTGGCCTTGTGGGCTTGAAACTAAAGCATGGGGTTTTGCACCCAAAGTTGTTGGGCCAAAAATGTGACGAAAGTTTGGCATGTGATGAATGAAGATGATAAAGGACATTGAGACGAATCTACCGCAATGAAAATCATCGAATTTTGAGGTCTACAAGTGAAGATATTATTTTTTGTGTGTTATGGTGGGAAAGGAGGGACATGAAAGCAAGTCAACCTTGTGTTAGAGCTGCCCTTTGGAGGGTTGTTCAATCTCCACATAAAACATATAAATAGAGACTTTGTGAGACCTCATTATGACATCCCAAGGGCATACACATGAAAGAAAAAGCTATGAAATAAGACAAAGAAGGAGGCGACTAGGAAGCAAGGGAGCACAAGTCTTTGGGTAGATACTTATGTTTTGGTGCAAGTTTCCTTGCAAGGAAGAGCCGCAGATTTGAGGCACCTTACATGGAGGCAAGGATAATGGTTTTGGGGCAATTTATCTCCTAAATATGGTGTGATTTCCTTGCAGGTCCTAGCCACATTATAGTGTTTTATTGGGCATATTTTTGTGGGGAATCTCTGTTGTAGGTGACCATAGGATTTCTATAGAAACATTAGGTTTTTTGAGGTGGTTTGAGGGTTGTGAGGCCTTAAGGAGAGGGCAGACTCTAGGCCTCAACCACTAATAGTAGCATCGCAGGTAAGTAGAGGTAGGGACAACTTCATCAAGCGATATTTCCTTGTGTTGAATGGCAACAACCTTTACTATAGCAGAACATGTTCTGAGGGTTCTTAAGGACAAGCCTTGGGCCTAAATAATGTATGGAGAGACCTAGTAAAGGGAAGTAAAGGAGAAGTTTTTTGGATAAGGAATACAATGATTTTGGAGCTATGGTTGAGGGTTGTTGTGTGCCTAACCAGTATTGTAAATGCACATAAATTGAGGGAAAGGAGGCAACAACAGGTTGTGGTTGCAAATGACTCCTTGGTGATGGTTGGATGTTATGTGGATGAGTGTCCTAGGAGAGGACTGATTGATGGAGTCTTTAGCAGCCTTGTGGAAGGATCTCAATAGGTGTTGGATGCCCTAACTAGGAGCAAATGTTGCATCAAGGATTGGTCACTCATTGTCTGTTGGAGGGCATCGTGAGAGTGGTCTAAGGGTGGATAGTAGATTGGGAATTTATGGTTTGTTGGAGGAAAACATGAGATTTCCCATGTTGGAGCATGATGTGCACCATATTTATGGACTTAGATGGTTGTTGGAGTGGTAGTTGTTGAGCTCATGGGTATGATCAACTAGGAGCAGTTTATGCAACCCTAGACTTGTGTGTGGAGAAGGACATCTACAACAGATGATGGGTAGTCCTCCTAGCCCATGTTCATTGTGGGAGATGGACATCTTGCATTGATGAGTGGCAACCCTTTGTGCCCTATGTTAGTCTTCATTGGAGCAACGCAAGAAGACCATAGTGGGATGAAGTGATCCAGGGATCTTTTTGCTTATAGATGTATTAAAATATTCACATGTGAAAATTGCAGCTTAAACACAGAAATTTAATGTGCACATGAAAGACGAAGAAGAAACACATAAGGCATGAAAAGAAGACAACGAGACTTGATAACGGAGTTCATCCAACTTGGACTACGTCTCTGGGCCCTGCTCGATCAATGGGGAGGCCTTCATTCATTAAATGGCATGAAAAGAAGAGAATACCATCATCAGTTACATAAAAGGAGTCTTATACCCCCTTCTAGAAAACGGCTAAGAAATGGAGAACTCAGATGGAGAAATGGATAGCACCACTGCGTCCGTGGCGTCAAGAGGGGCTAAAAAGATATCAGATTTGTCCAATTCAGACCAAATGCACTTTCGCCCCTCCTGCACTGCTTCTACCTTGAACTGCGTGCCAAAAATCCTCTCCCCCACACTTTTTCATGTCCATCATGTTTTATAGTCATTGTTTTATTACCAGAATGCTTAAATCGGGGGTCAGTTTGTTTATTATGGACTCTGTTCGAAAAAAACCCTGAAATAGCTCTTTTTTCCTTCAAACCCATAATACACGGGATACAATGAAAAATCTGACTGAAAGCCTTTTAGCCGAAACTCAAATTTCATACAATCGGGTCTATAACCCATCGGGTTTGTCATTTTATCGCAATTCGCTATTACATGGTGAAATGATAAGAAAAAACCCATTACACAGGAAATACAAAGAAATCCTGAAAAACCGGACTTCAAAATATATGAAATCGGGCTTATAAACCCATCGAGTCCGGTCCCCATATCGCAATCACATATCACTTGTTCACTGGTCCTTGTTGCGGGGATTCGCTGATCGCCAATATCGGCGTATCGCCATCAGCCCTATCACATCGGCATATCGCATCGCTACGGCCCAGGGGTCCGGGTCTTATACCTTGGGTTGTGCTGACCCGATCCGCCGATTCGATCGCTCCATCGCCGAAATTGCCGTCACCTACCTTAATTCACTGATATCGCCCATTGCTTGCCCCAATTGCGAATAATCAGAGATCTCTAATCGAGGGTTCCTCCCGCTGGCCTTTAATCCGCCCTTTTGACTCCTCTGATTATGATTTGTCCTATAAGGCTTAAAACCCATTTTTTAGAGAAAATGCCTCCTTTTTCAAAGGAACAAAGGAAAATTCTTTTAGCGATAACTTCATCATCCAAACTCGGATTGGAGTGTTGTTCACACTGTTGGAATCAGGGCGACGAGCACTTCGATCTAATGTCAAGATACTTGCCTTTCCGCGACTTTAAATTTTGAGGTTTTCCATGCCGTTGTGTCTAAAGATCCACCTGGATCAATCCTCCCCACTAAAGAGCTTTAGGACCCCAAAAGCATTTGCACGCTGTCTCAATCCAAACTTTCAATCACCTGCACGTGAAACCAGTGCATTCTTGCAATCATGCACACCACACATGACTCAACAACCCCTCATTGCCAAGAGTTCATAGCACACACTCATTGGCTAAGGATTACATAAAGAGTAATTAATGCCTCAAATACTAATAAGGAAAGGCCAAAATATCATCGTTGCATATTTGAAGTGATGGGAAACACACTATCATTTTTTACATTTACTTGCAACGTATGATTTACAATGGTGGTCATAATAAGCTACTACCCCAAAAAAAACCAACTTAATAAAGCAGACCACCGTGAATGGGGTGGATTTATCTGTTGAACATGTTCACCTTTCGGCTCCTCTGGCGATGTTTCTAGAGTGTGGAGTATCGGACACGAGGTTTGTTGGTTCCCCTCTTGGTTGCAATGACTACAATGATTCTCCTCCAGAGTTTCGGGGTTGCCTTGGGGCGCTTTCCCCAGGTGTTCCTTCGATAAGTGTTCAGGGAGCCTCTGAGTCCTGCATGGCGCGGAAATTCCTTGACTTTGATGGGGTTTATGATGCCTTGGCCTTTGATGCCGAGGCCCTTTCCTTGATATCCCATTTCCTTCATTAGTTTGGATCCAATCCCTGTAGTATGTTTTTCAAAGGCAACAAATTCATCATCATGAAAATCATATGAAATTAGAGAATCGCTTTTTACCTCTAGGTGACTACGTTGCAGCTTTTCCAAGGCCGCGTCCTTGGCTTGCAACTGGCGTAGTAATTTTTGGTTTTCTTCCCTTGCCTCCTGTAGAAGCCTCCTTAGCTCAGCATTCTCTACTTGGGCGTGGTGGTTGATCTCCTCAATTTTTTAGTGTCCTACTGCGGGGAGTGCCCTTTTTGTTATGTTGGTGGAAATCCTTAATTCATTGCTGGAATCAGACCCCAACTCTATGGGTCCTCCTGCCGCGATCCCAAAGGTTGCAAACTTCATTTCGTCGCCAGAGTCAAACCCCAAGTCAATGGGCCTACCCCGTGCAAATCCTGTAGCTGTGACCTTCTCGTCTTCCTCTAACTCAGAATCTGGGCTTTGTTGCATGGTGGCGACGACCTTCTGCTTCCCCTTTCTGTCATTCCTCTCAGGTCTCAGCTCAGGGTGCAGCTTCCAACAATTCTCTTCGTCATGCCCCTCTTTCTCACAATGTGTGCAAGAGGGCTTTGCTCCCCTTCTCTTGGCTGCCGCGGTTCTCTTTGAGTGGTCATCTTGTCCATGTGTTCCCCTGTTTTCCAGATGGATGGCCTTTACACTGGCCGAGTCAATGGTAGTAGGTTCAAACAATAATAAGGAATGTCTAATGTAGCTATGTAATGACCCAATATACTTGGTTACTACTTCAGGTGAGTCAAGTGCAATGCCTAAATTAAGTGCTTGCTTTCTAAACTCCTCTGTAAAACTTTGAACATCCTGACCTTTTCCTTGCCTTAAATACTGCCAATTCATTAATGCTTTCTGCTTGTAACCCAAGGGATAAAATTGTTCCTTTAACGTAGAAATGAAATCAGGCCATGAGGAAAGAAGGTTACCCACATTCTTACTACTTTGCAATCTTCTCTCCCACCAGACGAGAGCGGTGCTGCTCAGTCGTAGAGAGGCCAACTGAATCTTTGCCTCATCCTCCACGATCTGCTGAATCCTGCAGTAGATCTCAATCTGCCTAATCCAATTATTAATCTTTTCTACATTACTTTCACCATTAAACATGGGAAGATCAAATTTGACATCTAATTTAAAGAAAGGTTTCTTGTGTGCATCCCTTGAATTCCTATGATGATGGTGATGGGAGGAAGAAGAACTTTCACTCATGGAAGGAGAAGGAGGTGGATCTCCTCCATCATCTCCGTGTACCGAACCTTGTCCTTCTGGAGTTCTTTTCTCTACACTTTCAATTTTTTCAAGTCTTGAGAACAGCTTCTCAACACGATCTGCCATTGTATAGAAGGTCTTGTGGAAGTTTACTTCCTCTTCAAGACAAACCTCGTCTTTTGCCTTGTCTCTCCTTCAATGTGCACACCCTACATCGGGATCAAAAGGCTCTAGTTCCCCTTCGCCTCTTTGGAGCCTATTTCTTGTTAGCATACAAACATGCAATTCACATCTAAAAAGACCTGCTCTAATACCACCTGATCCAAGGATCTTTTGCTATAGACGTATTAAAAGAATCACTTGTGAAAGTTGCAGCTTAATCACATAAATTTAATATGCACATCAAAGAAGAAGAAGAAACACATAAGGCATGAAAAGAAGACAACAAGACTTGATAACGGAGTTCGTCCAACTTGGACTACGTCTCCGGGCCTTGCTCGATCAATGGGGAGGCCTTCATTCATTAAATGGCATGAAAATAAGAGAATACCATCATCAGTTACATAAAAGGAGTCTTATACCCCCCTTTTGGAAAATGGCTGAGAAATGGAGAACTTAGATGGAGAAATGGATAGCACCACTGCGTCCGTGGCGTCGAGAGGGGCTGAAAACATATAATATTTGTCCAATTCAGACCAAATGCACTTTCGCCCCTCCTGCACTGCTTCTACCTTGAACTGCATGCCAAAAATCCTCTCCCTTGCACTTTTCCATGTCCATCGGGTTTTATAGTCATTGTTTTGTTACCAGAATGCTTAAATCGGGGGTCAGTTTGTTTATTATGGAGACTGTTCAAACAAAACCCCGAAATAGCTCTTTTTCCGTTCAAACCCATAATACACGGGATACACTGAAAAATCTGACCGAAAGCCTTTTAGCCGGAACTCAGATTTCATACAATCGGGTCTATAACCCATCGGGTCCAGATTTTATCGCAATTCGCTATCGCATGGCGAAATGATAAAAAAAACCCATTACACAGGAAATACAAAGAAATCCCGAAAAAACGGACTTCAAAATATATGAAATCGGGCTTATAAACCCATCGGGTCCGGTCTCCATATCGCAATTACATATCGCTTGTTCACTGGTCCTTGTCGCGGGGATCCGCCGATCACCGATATTGGCGTATCACCATCATCCCTATCGCATCAGCATATCGCATCGCTACGACCCAGGGGTCCGGGTCTTATACCTTGTGTTGTGCCGACCCGATCCGCCGATCCGTTCGCTCCATTGCCGAAATCGTCACCGCCTGCCTTAAGTCGTCGATATCACCCATCGCTTGCCCCGATTGTGATTAATCGGAGATTGCTGATTGGGGGTTCCTCCCTTTAATCCACCCTTTTGACTCCTCTGATTGCGATTTGTCCTATAAGGCTTAAAACCAATTTTTTTAGAGAAAATGCCTCCTTTTTCAAAGGAACAAAGTCAGAGTCTTTTGGCGATAACTTCATCATCCAGACTCGGATTGGAGTGTCATTCACACCGTTGGAATCAAAGCGACGAGCAATTCGATCTAATGTCAAGATAATTGCCTTTCTGCCACTTTAAATTTTGAGATTTTCTATGCCATTGTGCCTGAAGATCCACTTGGATCATGAAGTCCCTGAGTAGCTAAGCAGCAACAATGGGTAGATTGAGAGTTGTTCACAAATGGAGTTGTAAACAAATCGACAGGAGTCTTGATGTGTTGTGCCCTTTATGAGATAAGGCACAACTAGTGAGAAAATTGGAGAGTCAAGGTTCAGTGGCTAGATGGACTTTGATCGTTGATAGAGGCACTGCTATAGATTGGGAGTCGAAGGACCATACAGGTACATGGTACAATCAAGAGGAGCTGAGAGAACGCGCTATAGCCAGATGGCCAGAGTATCTTGTTGAGGGTAGATTGGTTGTCGATGGATTAACACCAAACCCCAATTTTGTATTTTCTTACTAGTGGATGTATGAGGGCAATTATCCCTGGTATGGGAGCCCTAGACTATTGTATTATTCAGTTTGATTAATATAACAAAGTTGGGTTATTGTACAAAATTGTAAAAAGTTGTCTATATTTTGTGCATGTGTGATTTACTGTTGTTTATATTCCACTGTGCAAAGTAGTTTTATTGTGGTTCTTATTTTGGTAGCATAAGAGATTTAGGATTCTATCCCAGACACAAGGTCATGGAAAAACAACACCTTCCAAGGCATACTCTAGTCTTAGCCCATTGAAGGTCATCTTCCCAAATTTGAAGAGATCCCGCTACACTGAATTTCAAATTCGAACCTCTTGAGAAACAACTTCAAAATTCCCGCTCTAATGTGAATCTTGCTTTGATACCGTGTAGAAATTATGGTGTATATTTGCAACTTCTCATGAAGTTTTAATAAAAATCACAAGACAAAAACCTACTCTACTGCTTTGCGGAATTCAATTCCTTATTTAGAACATCAATCTCAAACATGCAAAGAGAAATAACACACATGCACACATTATTTTTCCAGGGGAAAGCAATCTGCTAAAAACCCCTGTGCCTGCTTGCATTAACATGATGAATAGAGATGTATTACACTTGCTTTGATCAACTGAGCACAACTTGCAAGCAAATAACCCATCTCTCTGCTCACTGAGAAGCTCTGACCCAGACTTAGTCAATTTCTACTTCTTCTTGAGCCCCTATTTCCTTGTGAAATTCCTTGACTAATTAGGCCTCTATTATTTAGGAAATTCCTAAATTTGATTGGGCAATTCCCAAGGTTAATCATTTGCCTGCATGCAACACTTATACACTCAAAACTAGTCTACAATTGATATTACATTGCCTTGGAATCTCCACCATAGCTGGGGAACTTGAATTCTCTGCATGCACTAGCTATTTTGGGTTGGTTAATCAGTTAACTGGATGATCACTGAGTTAGACTAAAGTCCCACTACACAATTGACCTTGCATTAGTCCCCCCAACAGTTGGAACTAGTTTAACTGAAAACAACTTGCACTAACTGACCTTGATTGCTACAAATTAGCAATCACACATGCTTAACTGAACTCTAACTCCTCCAACTCAAATTTACTGAGTAAATTGGATGACACAAGCCATGTCACAAAAGTTAACTGCATCCAAGTTGTCTGCTGATGTGGAAATTCAGATTTTCTCAATTTAATCAAGGCAAAATCAAATTGAGAATTTCTTGCTACATTTTTCAACATATCTTAACTTTGTATCTTTCAAGTGTTGTGAGGGATCAAATATCTTAAGTTGCAAATTTATTTGATAGTGCAAAGCTTGGGGAAAAGTTTACATCTTGAAAGATTTAATCTCAGTCGACACTTGATAGATCCAACGCTAAGAGGGATATAAGGTGGTGTTAAAATTATAAAAAAAATTATACACTTCTAATCATAATACATTATTGGGATAAAAAAATTTAAAAGATATGTTCCAATGTAAAATGTATTTTATTAGAATATTGTTATATGTGTCATAGAAAAATTTAAAGACATTTTTTTTTTTGTTTTTTCTAAATGAATATTGTTCTTTTAAGTATTAATATTGCAAGTAGAACATTATTAGGTAAAGTTAATAACTAGGTTTAGTGATATCGATGAAGAAGCTAAACATTGTTATGGACAAGGTTTACCCTAGTGATAACTCAGGTTGAAAACTTGTAAATCCATGCCATTTGTCGTTCAATTTCTGGAAAAACTCTAGGAGAACAAATTTAATCCCTCTCAACACTTGATAGATACAACTAGTGATCAAATTTGAAGGGTTAGTATTAATTTCATTTGGAAAGGTATATATTTATGTAACCCTTCAAGGATGAAAGGTTAAAAAAAGAATGTACTTCAATTGACAAGTGTAAAGTAAATAAACCCTTCATTAAAAAGATGCATAAATAAAGTAGTGCCCTTCTAAACCTCTACATCTTGAAAAAATTAGATGTGGTTTACATCAAAATACTCTAAAATTTCAATAAAACTAGTAAATAAGGAAAGATTTTTCTCAAATTTTATTTAAAAAAAAACTAAGCAAATGTTTCTTTCATTCATTAGATGATCTTCAAAAATATTTGGACTTACATCATTGAAAATTTCAATCTATTTTCCCAATGGCAGAGGCTTTCTACTTTTCATTTGTTTCCATACATCATAAATAACATTCCAATCTACCTCATTTAGAGCATGAGGTGCACTAAGAGAGAGGAACATCAACATGTATAGTGTCCAATGAAATTCTTGACCTATCATTGCTTTTAATCCTATTTAATTTTGAAAAGCATCTTTCACACACTGTTGTGCTTGCTAGAATAACAAGAATTGCCTTCATACCTTAATACCATTAAGGTTCATCTCCACATTGATCCCATGGTCCAAAAATATGTTTTTTGGGCTTTGATTTAGAAATAATACAAATAAATTCATCTATTTCACCCAAACATCTAGTAGTATCCACAATAGGTGATTCCCCAACACTAAATTTTTCACTTAAACACTTCAACAATATTTTAGTTTGAGAGTCTTTATCATTCAACTCTTCATAATAATGTTGAGGAATGAAAAACTTAGCAACATTAAATATAGGTAAATATGTGAACCTCCTATCTAGAGATTCAATCACCTTCATAACAAAACATTTTCCCAAAATAATATAATCATCTATTGTCCTTGATGTTTGCATCTTTGGAAAACTTTCAAACCTCAATGGATGTAAATGTACCATACTTGTGTTATCCACAAATTCAAACCCCCCCCCCCCTTGTGCTTCATTTAGAAAAGAAGATATGTGGATTACACTTGCCCCAAAACTGCTTCCAAAACATCGTTGTGAAGCATGCTGATAGAAACATCTAGAGTAGTGCATCAACATGATCCTCTTGAAAATTCTGATTCAACTTATTTAATCTAATGAGCACATCTGCAAGTAGATGGATGAAAAATTGCACTTGAAATATTGTTGCCAACTCATACATTTTTTCTCCCCTAACTCCAAATAGGCATGAGTTTAACATGACTTTTCCTCTATTTTGATGAAATGGTAAGACCTCTAGCTTAGTGATTTGAAATGATTCCATTGGCTCTTTCAATTCTCCATGTCTTTTTTTCGATTTCCCAAGCCATGAATAAACTTTGTTTGCAAATTTGTCAATATATTACAACTATGGAAAATAAGATGAAGCATCATTTGCAGCTAATGCTTCTTTATGAGCTATGTAATGGATATCTAATAAATGAGGAACATCTCGACGAAGCTTAGAAGATAAACCTTCATGAGTACCCCTCATGACAGATTCACCATCTGAGCCAAAACCAACTAACTTCTTCAAAGATAGATCCATCTTTGCTAAAAGAGTTTTCAGAGCATCATACATGCAATGAGTTGTTCCATCATTTATATGAAGTGATCATAAAAACTTTGTTATACGTCAACCTCTTCCTCGATTTGTCAAATATGTAATACAAACAATCAAATGGTGTTCCATTGTTCGGTCAGTGTTTTCATCGACAAGAACTGAGTAAAACGGGCTATGTAATATCTCATCTCTTAATTTTTTCAATACACCTCTTTAGCAACTTGAAGAAATTATTTTATTCATGTCGTATTTGTGTATGCAAAATATTCATATAATAAAGGCATGTTTGGAGTTCATTTATACCTGTTCAATTTACATATTGACTTATACATTTCTAAAGATAAATCATGTATAGCAACAAAATACATGTTTTCAATCACTGATATAATTCTCTCCTTCTCAACATCTACCATTAGTTCTATGTGTTTAGTGATTGGAAGATTACTCTGTTTGCTTTCTCCCTCCAAAAGTTGTAAAGAAAATTTATGAGCTTTTGATTTTGCATGGCAAAGCAGACCACTAACTTGAAGAGTGGTACTTCCCTCTTTAGCAAATGGAGTGTCTCTCTTAAATTTAACACACCAATAACATTTTATCCTTTCATTGTCATTACAATATTTTACAACATAATCCCATGGAAACCTTGTCTTCCATTTGGATTTGAACATTCTTTTGCATTTCTTTGATGGTTGTTCCCTTTCAACATGCTCCACACTATCTGGTTCATCATCTTCAAGTAGATGAGCATCAACTTCATTTTGATAATTAGATGGTTGATTGGAACTTTGTGGGATACCAAATGCATCAATGATTGACAATTGATTCTTATCTTTCTTAGGGCAACCAAGGGGAGACATTTTTCAAGATTTATACATAATCAATCAATACAAAAAAAAAGTAAGTAAATACATAAATTAAAAAGAAACAACATATTTAATCATAAATAAATAAAAAAAAATTCATATCTATATACATTGATAGTATTATAGTCTCGTGAATCTTTACATATATACAACTATATACCAAAAACATTCTCCTTGTTTTTAGAAAGATAAATCATTGTGAAATGATTCCAACCTTTGTATTCAAATTCACATTAATGTTCAAATTAGACAAAGAAAATTCTTGAAAACATGTTGAAATATCATATTGTTCAAAAATATATCAATAAATGTGTGTTTCTTTATTAAAAAATCTAACAAGGAAAAAGAGAATCTAAATGTGTTAGTGAAATTTATAAATCAATGCTTAGCCATTAAATTCAACATTATAATTGAAATTAGCTTAAGTTCCACAATGCTTTAGGTTCAGTGAATTTTGAGAAAGGTTGTAACATATTATACATGAGAAAGGTTGTAACATATTATCTATACATGAGACTAGAACGAAATACCAAAATTTAATTTAGCTTTCTTTTTCATATTACTTCCAAATTGAGTGGACATAAGAGAAAAACAAAGTACATATTTTTTCATATTAATTCCAAAGTGAGTGGATATTAATTTAATTGATTGGTTAGGTTTAAAATAAAAATGAAAATTGTTAAAATATATATTTTAAATAACATTTTATTTATTTATTTATAAATAGCTTAATTAGGCACTTCACTATAAGTTGTTGTTGTTTTTTCTTAAACAAAAGAAACACTATAATTCCATATGATTTCATAAATATTCCTATATTTGGTTCATGTGCTTCTGCGTCCCCCTCCCCAAGATATTACAAACTCTGTTATTGGATTTAGGATGTTCAATTTCAATATCTTAATTGATATAACGTCCTCTGAAGCTTCGTTTGTTTAAATAAAATCTAAATCCTAAATATACAAGCATATTCTGTAAACATAAAGATTCAATATATATATATCCAAACACAAAGATTCATTATATATATGATGCGCCAAAAAAAAATAAGCCACATCATCCAAAGAGAAAACTAGAAAGATTTTGCGTTCAAAATTTAAAACAAAACAAAATAAACACCAAATAAAGAAAAATAACATTTAATTAGCCACATCATCCAGAGAGAAAACTACAAATATTTTGCATTATATATATGTATAAAAGCATACTTTAGTAATTTTATTGAAGAATTCACATACTACTATATTTAGCCCCTTTGTTTCTTAACCTAAGAATGAGAAGTGGTAATTTGGACTATTCTTGAATTCGACATAAAAACAATATCATATTATAATATTTAGAGGTGAAGAAATTCAGGCAACAAACCTACCTCCCTATTGAGGAAACCAATTTGCCCCAATTTATTCTTCGAATTTGTGAAAGAGTTGTTGTAGGCTGCAAGTTTTATAAACATAAAAAAACAATACATATACATAGAAAGAAAATCATATTTCATTATCACGAATAAATGAAATTATATGAATATATAAAAATAATATCATTGAAATCACAGAAAGAAGAAATATAGCATAAACATAATAAATTCAATTACATCAACATAACTGATAGCATAAACACACAATATAAAAATATCAACTAGAAGCTATGAGATTCACTATTCCAATTTCCATTCTCTTTTCTTCACACACTAGATGTAACAACCTTGGTGAAAATTCCATGTAATAAAAGTAAATAAAGGCAAAATAATAATCACGAATGATGATACACTTATTCCAAGCTAAATGTTGGGTAGAATCCTAGTGATGGGGAGCACTTGTGATGGTTGATGGCTAAGGCTTTGGAAAGGCAAAATGACATTTTTGGCACATTTATTTATGAAAATAATGGAAATTAGGAGAAAAGGGAGGTGAAAGGTCACAGGCTGTATGTGAGGAGGAAAACGAAGGAAAATAATGGAAAATGAAGAAAATAGAGGCCTCATTCATAAAAAGGCTTATGAGGATCAATGGGCAAGCTTTGGCTAACCTTTTGTTAGTTCATTTTTGGAGCTCTCTCATTATTCTCTCTCTCTATCTCTCATACTCTTGGAGACTTAGAATTCCTTCGAGCACTCTTGGTGGGTGTGACATACTTGGAGTCTTGGAGAAAGAAGACAAAGGAAGAGAAAGAAACCACAAGAAGCCATCAAGATCAACAACTACATCATATTTGCTTGCAGGTACCGAGTTGCATGTATGATTTCTTCACTAGTTTTGGCATGCATGGCATATGCATGTGGATTCTTGGTCATGATTTGTCATTGTCATGGAGGATTGCCTGGATTGACAGTGGATTGCGTAGCCTTGCCATTTCCTGGATAGCCATGGTGATTATGGGTTTATTTCCTTGTTGTGTTTTTGGTTGGTTCTCATGTTTCCTTAACTTGGGTTGAGTTACTAGTTTCTGGAGCCCTGTAACAACTTGAGTTGAGTTACTAGTGTCGTAGCCTTGGTTGGATAAACACTCTCAAGCCCTTGGTGGGTTGAGTTACTAGTCCTGGAGCCTTGGTTGGACAAATGCTTTGGAGCCCAGCGACAGTTGTGGGTTGAGTTACTAGTCCTGGAGCCTTGGTTGGAACAAACGCTCTGGAGCCCTATATGGTTAGGATGGAGACCAATATGATGATGGTTTTGTTATGTCCGATCGTGAGGTGGAATCATTGTTCGATGGGTTGAGGTGGGTGGCCTCTGGAAGCCCTAGATAAGTTTTGATTGATGTGTTCTATGAGATCCCACATTCATGCTTGGAATATGGCACAGAGGTGAATGGATGAAGAGAGATTTGGCTAAGCCATTCTACGGCAGGGTGGAACGTGGAAGTCCCATCATGAGTTTGGATTTTGCATCATTAATAAAAGGGCATTTCTCCTTGTATTTCTATGAGCATTTTGATGGATTATATGTGGTCTATATGACTGCATTTATGTTGCTATTATGCTGGTTATGTATGTGTTATATGACAACAACTATGTATGGATTTCATCATGTTTTTACTTGTAATTGAATGGTCAATGTATATATGACCTAATGGATGGAATGGCAGTTGATGTGTTGAGATATCAATGGTTCTTAGCGATTCTTAGCTAGGTATGAGACCCCTATGCTCAGAAATGTTAATTACAACTGTAGATTACACATTTGCAATATGTTTGACGAAATGCCTGTCATGGCCAGTAAGGGTTCAATCAAGGTCTTGAACAAGCATTTGCTTTAGTACTGTCATTTCCATGCTATTTTACTGATTTGGAGAGATAATTCAATTTTGGGCAGTGACCTAGGCTTTGGGCCTGAAAAATTGGCTCAAATTTTGAAGTAACTGGCATAGCACCGACAATTTGGGTATCTGGTCGCTGGCAAGCAAGCCTATGGGAGGTACTTTGGGTTTCTGGTGGCCCTCATGCCTATAACATGGGAGCGACTAAGCCTTAAATTGTCCAAAAGCTCCGTGGGACCCCAAGGCAAGTTGTCTAAAGTATTGGATTGGTTCATGAGGGTCCTATAGTTGATGTTTAATGTTTGTATGGTGTGTTTTTGTTTGTTCCACTTCCTTAACGTGACTTAGGAGGTCAAATCATATCATAGTGGCCTCTCGTCGCATGTTTACCCCTGCGTGCCGGTTGCTTGGGTAGATGTGGGAGGAGGGTGTTACACTAGAAAAACCAAGTTGATCACTGGAACCTACATTTAAAAGGCACTATACTCTTATCTGGAGAGATTTTTATGGAATTCCCCACATCAAATAACACAATCTACACAATATCATATCTCTAGTTGGTTTAATTTCCCCCTTTAAATAAGCTATATTCCACATGAATACCATGGGTTCTCATAAACCTAGAGCTCAAAAACCACTGATAACTTAACCAAGTCAAGTTTACTTTAATCACCTTATTTGACTATTTTACCTCAATTTCAATTTATTTTTAATTATCAATGTAATTTTCCCGAGTCAAAATGTTCACGTTACATTACAACATCTCTACCATACTAAGCTGAAGAGCGCATCTCGACACAAACATTGTTAAAAAATTATTATTATTATTATTTTTAACTTTTTACATTTTTTTTTAACAAAATGAGTACTTTATATTATAAAGCTTGGATTACATGGTCATAATCGTTTACATCATAAGAGACAAAACTTGCTTCAGGGATTTTAGCTCCTTCTATGTTCCAGTACAACCCCAAAAAAACTTTCTTGCCCATACGAGGCCAATAAACTAAGATATTACACTTGTATTTCCCATATAATCGACAAAATTGACCCAAAATCAAGATATATTTGCAGTACATAACAAAACATCATTAACAGGGGTTTGAAGAGCCAACTTCCTCCTGGAGCGATTATCCCCCTTGCTCGTTCCTGCGCCCTCATCTTCGACACCAAGATTTTGCTGTTGCCGAGTGAGAGTAGGGTCAGGCAGTCCAACAATAATCTCATATGCTTCTGCAAACAAAATATTGCTGATCAACTAAGAGTTACTTGTTAAAAGGTTAGATTCCATCCTGATTATTTTCCCATCCAATTTCGCCTCTATACTTTCAAATTTTGCATTGATACGATCCAAATTTGTTGCTCGGTCCTTTTCCAACAACTCCACTCTCTGTGTGAGGAAGTCGCGCCTTCCCATCAATAATTTAAATAAAAATTTCATCGCCTTCTTCCACTGATCCATATCGGTCTCCAAAGGCTTCCCACCCAAGGATGCCATCACCAAACCACACAACAAGGCACAATTGCTAGGAAGACTTTCAGAGGGGAGGTGAACAGATGCCTCTGGGAGAGGCAAGGTCGACTTATATAAGATGTCTTCCCTTTTCTTGCGATTGCACTCTTCCTTCGCCATTAATGCCAACAACTCTTCGATCCTCATGCCCATTAAGTATTTGTCTTACCCAAGGGACCTCTTAAACCAACCTTGCAGCTAGTTTACAGTGGTGCGATGTGAATTATGCCTTCACCTCTTCATCATTAAAACTCCTCGATGATATGCTGTCCTCCCGAGAAGGTTACTTACCCAACTGTCTACGGTGCCATCCTCCAAGCATATGACCCAAAGAAGATTGCAACATGCAACCTCGACACTCCAAACGATGACCAAGTGGATACATAACTCGTTCTTTAACGCACCTGTTGACCATGAGGGGAGTAATTAGTCCAACCATTATGATCTTGTCACACCATCATTGATGGCTATAGGCTCCATATATGTCATGATTCGGCTATGGAATGGGGACAAAACCCATGTCGCTTCCATTTAATTCGAGTTTTCCCTCCCCTAATTCCAAGCATCGATTCACCATTGTGTCAACATTGCAATTGAGGTGGTGAAGAACGTGGAATAGAGAAAATTTTTCAATTTTTTTAATATGAAGATTGATCCTCTTCACTACTGTACGAATCAAATGGTCATGGGCTTGATTGAAGCCTGAAAACATTCTAATCACAAGCAGAAAGTCCCCAAATGACATTTAATTCCTTGATTCCTTAACTCTAAGCGATGTCAAAACCTTTCCAAAGCACTAGAAGTTCAACCTTGTTGTTGGTTGTCATGCCTAATCTCCACAGAAATATGATTACAACTTGTTCATCAGGGCAAAATATTACCCCTGCTGCCTCTATTTCGTTTTAATTTTTAATATTACAACATATTTTTTCCTTCATATTTAACAATTTTTAAAAATATAATTCAATCAAATTAATAATGTCTTTCTAATATATTAATTTTTTTAATTTTTTATTATTTGTAAATATTAAAATTTTGTTTTAATTTTTAATATTACAACATTTTTTCATATTTAAGAATTTTTAAAAATACAATTCAATCAAATTAATAATGTCTTTCTAATATACTAAATTTTTTAATTTTTGATTATTTTGAAATATTAAATATAAATTGAAAAATCTAAAGATTTTGAAATATTAAATATAAATTGAAAAATCCAACCTTTAGATTTTAAAACATTTTTTAGGACTTTATTATAAATTTAAACCAAATATTTTCCCAAAACACAAATACACCATAATACTAAAAAAAACCAATTAAATTAAACATTTAATACATATAATAATAATAAAATGATTAATTCATCAATTCTCGTCTCTAAATGAACAAAATTGTTTTTTTCTTAGGAGAATCGTAAGGGATTTAGTTGAAAAATGTGGATATTAGGATTAAGTTAAAAAATGATATTGATGTGTTTAAAAAGGTTTTTTTGAAAAGCCAAAATTTAATTTAGCTTTCTTAATAGGTAATTTTAAAATTATGAATTTTTTGAAAACCAATATTTTTTTTTACACTTTTAGAATGGGATGGGACTTTGAACACTATGTGTCTACATATAGTTGATGTGGGGTATTGTATAATAAAAGACACAAGCTCAAAAATGATTGCAATGTGACAGTAGCATGGGTGTTGATGGTGATTAGGAATGCAAATTTTCTAATTATTGGTATATTTTATTTATAAAATTTGTATTTTTATGAAATATTTTATTTATAAAATTTGTATTTTTATGAAATTTGTATCCTGATGATATTAAATTTTTTTTTTTCAAAAATTCTAAAGGAAAATGAATTTTGATAACTCTATTTCCAAAAAATAAGCTGAGTATAAACACCTCATTATTTTTAAAAGATCTGGAGGAAGCCCATGGCATTACACTTTCCATCCTATCATACTCATACGTAAAAGTCAATTGAAATCACCACCATCTTCCCACACGTACAAGATTATACAATGCCAACCCTACACTACATTTATTTGTTAACAAAACAATTACACATGATCGAAAGTTCCAGTGACACCCGAGAGGCTGAATGGAGTTTGAAGTGTTCCCTGTGCCATTTATCTTTCACTTGGCGTCGATTCTTCTTCTTGCCATGTGAAAGATAATGGCGCAGGATACACTTCCGAGCTCGAAAATAAACCGAAATAACAGGTCTCTGAATTATTTGGCGGGATGCTTTGGCGATTTCGCGAGACGCTTCTAAGCTTTCGTTATACTTGCTACACTTGAAGACGGTAAGCGTGCATGCCATACAGAAGATACAGAACCACCTGCAGCCACCGCCAAGGAAGTATGAAAACTGATTCCGCGCCACACCTGAAATGCAATCGGGTCATAGCCCACTTTGTAAGTTACATCTGCACTTGTCCACTCAGTTTTAACTGACCTTTCCTATTTATGATATAATAGCTCAATTTCTCGATTCAGTTTTAACTGACCTTTCCTATTTATGATATAATAGCTCAATTTCACATCGAGATTGCTGTGAATTACAAGCATAAAGAGTGGACAAAAGCATTCACGATGATAATGGTGTAGAAATAATTGCAGGGCATGGTTCTAAAATATGGTAAAACCCAATAATCTCATCACATAACTACAGGTACATAATGATATTTTCTTCTAGAAACACGATGCCCTTCTACGAGATTTGAATGTTTGCCAACCCCCTCAAAGGGATTGCACAGACCCTAGAAAAATGTCATCCATGTAGTTTGGACCCCTGTGAACAATGCCCTTCGGGGATAGATATATCCACCGTTAGAATTTAACACAGGTTAATGCTGCACCAAAACTGCTGATGCCCATTATAGATTGTTTCCTGTTTCTTGGTCTAAGTCTACTCAATGCGGGGAACGAAACAACTGAATATATGTAATATACCAGGGTTATTTTTCCCTAGGGTTTTCTCAGGAAGGTAGTGTTTTTAACAAATTTCCCTTTCTGTTCACAAGATAATACCATTTTCCAGCATAAAATATATCCTTCAATATCCACGGCCAACAATCAGTGCAACATTGTAGCTTAACCATTCAATTAGTGCAACATTATTAACTGGTTCGAATTTAACTGTCTAAACAACTCCAATCAATTCCAATATAAATCCCAACAGTTCGAACAGTTCTAAACTATTTTTGAGTTCAACAGAATTAGACAACTACCAACGGATTTGAACTACAATCTATGTTTGGCTCTGACCAGAGAAACGACTTGTCTAGCTCCAGAACAAACCCCTTACTCGGCTACAGGATCTACCCGAGATGCGGCTGAACTCAGGAATGCAGGCTTTTTAATCCTCGATCTGTCCGTCGACTGCCCAGAACTCTCCAAAAAATCTGTCTCAAGGTGTCTGTTAATCTTTCAGGCACTTTGGCCCTGCTTCTATTCTTAGTTGAGATCTCGGACTAGCCTGGAGGGGCTCATTCATATTCCGGCACCCTCAGAAAATCACAGAAGGACTGCCGTTCCACAATCTGGCCTCCCGAAATGATTTAGAGCCCTCAGGATTATTTTAGCCTTCCACAGTGGGTTTAATCTTCTGCCACAGAATGCAGCTGCAAGGGTCTTAACCTCAGACCCTTCGCTCTGATCAGAGATTAACTTCAGAGAATGACGTCTAGTCTTATTAGATGAATATTTGCCTCGCTATGGAATATTTCTCTACTGAATACTTCAATCTGGTCAGAGATTAACCACAGAGATTTTCGTCCTGTCTTGGAAGTTTAGGTCGGTCTGCTTCAGGATCTTCCCAGAGTTTTGCTGCTTCCTCAGATGACTAGTAGCCTCTGGCCAGAACCAGGAAACAAAGACAAAAAGGCAGAAAGACTTGGCTGCTTCCTCAGATGGATATTTCCTGTGCCAGAACAAGAGTGACTAGGTAAGGTGGGATCACCTCAGATGGATATTTCCTGTGCCAGAACAAGAGTGACTAGGTAAGGTGGGATCACCTCCACCGAAACTAGTCCAAAAGAGAAAATGAGGTCTAAAACCCTCACAAGAGAAAATGAGGTCTCAAACCCTCAGAGCCTCAGACTCAACAAACAAAGATTAAAGAAACCAATCCAAGTCATGCCTCAAGTGCTCCTAGGCCTCTTGAATTTATAGATTTCCTTGAGGGGGGTTTCTCTGTAATTAAGCGAGTGATGCTCACACCAAGCCCCAACTTTGGGCCTTTTGCCCTAGCTGACCCAAAACTTGCCCAACATTGGGTATTTTGGAGTTTTCCCCTTTATCGAGGACTATAGCCTACGGGGATCGATAGGTTACTTCATCCCTTGGGTCAATTAATCCTTTAGGGACATTACAGCCCCACTTCCCGACATTGCTTGTCCCCAAGTAATGACAGATTTGGATGTAGCAAGTTTTATCCTTTCAGAGACCTTTCTTCAGCCATTGTAACTCTCTTTCTTTGCCAGATAATTAATGTGCTGACAGAGATTACTATTATGCTACAACTGCTGCTTCCACTCTTTGCATCATGAGTGAAGTCTATGCAAAAGATGCAGTTGTAAGTCTTCAGGAATGGTTTGTTGGTAGTGGATCCTCCCTTAAATAGTGAACCCCGTGTAATTCTCTTCACGTGCTGTCCATATTTTGCTGCTGGTCCCTTTGAAGGTGACTTGTTTCCAGTTTCCTGGTTGCTGCCTTTTAAGCATGGCTACTCATTGAAAATATTCAGCCTTGTGTGGGAAAACAATGCATCAAACAGTATAAATTTAGTGGCAACAATTCCTCTTGTAATCTTGCAACCCCTTGCCTTTGACAAGGACTATTTGGCAGCCTTCCTATTGACTACCTGACTTGGATATGGGTTGTGAATTGTCTTTGCCATGGATCAGATCCTTTCTTCCTGTAACCGCGGCCAACCCATGAAGCATTTGGGCTGCTGTGTACCCTTTTCAACGCCCCTTGATGTGCCCTCTATAATCAGTGCGACCTGTGCCTTTTTCCGTAAGCCCTTTGGAAGGACTTATCACTACAACTTCCTCTCCTTCAAGGCCTTTGTTTGGGAGTTGTCTTTAGTGTGACTTTTTGGAAGTTTTTCCGGTGGATTTTTCCGGTCTAATTTCTCTAAAATCCGGCAGGAATTCATTGAAATCACAAGATTGATGGGTAAACTCTGCACAATAGAAGTGCCCTAGGGGTTTTACATGATGCTGAATTCATATATACAGTCAAAAAACTAGTTTAAATAACACAAATCAAGATTTCACATCAAAATTTTCACCGGATTCCGGCACCGGAAACTCTGAAAAGTCGCACTATAGACAACTCCCTTCGTTTGCACCAACAGTGTGATCTATACATGCCGTTGTATAATTCTTGGGCTGAGGATGAATACATTTCGCTAGTTTGTTATGTGTAGTTTGGATGAGCCTTTTCTTGAGAGTAGATTTGGGGACAAAATATGTCTATTTTTTGTAGAAGACAATCTCGTCTCCACCTTGTACCTGCCATCATGAATGAGTCTGTCCAATACTTCACAAGCAAATTTATTCGTAGAGTATTCTATTAAGAGACGGGCCCTCCAACCTGTCAAGAATGTGTCATGTTCCGCCGTCTCTTCATATCTGATCTCATTAGATTGTAAGCAATTACTTGTAGTTCTACAGGCTGACAAGCAAATGACATCATCTTGTTTGGGTATGACCTCCATTTGCTGGGCTGTGACAATTCGAGGACCCCCATTAGTCATGCCTCTTAGAACTACCTTATTGCCCTTTGGGTCTCAAAATTCCGTTTCCATCGTTTGGTAGTTCATCACAGTTCTTCCTAGTTAGTACAATCATGGAACTCCTAAAACTATGTTAGTATTTGCTAATTCTATCACATAAAAATCATCAGTGAGCATATACTTACCAAGAGTGATGCTCAATTGCGGAACTACTTGGGTGCATGTCATATGATATCCGTTGGTTGCCCTTGCTTCAAAACCGTCAAATTCTTGTACGGGTATGCCTCTCCTTACTACTATGACTGCATCGATAAAGTTGTATGTCGCTCCACCATCTATCAATGCTATGACACATGTTGAGAAATCAAGTGTAATAAAGTCTAACACCTAATTTCTCTTCTTGATAATTACTTGTGAATATTAGATGTCTTCTTATTACTTCTTATGTCTTCTTCATCAAGCAATTATACAAATGTTCAATCTTTCAGGAAAATGTAGAGATCACAAAGAGACAAAAGACCAAAATTAGGCTGGTAGCTAGGGCAAAACCCACAAGTGGAAAACCCACCAATCCTTCTCTTATAGAATTATATCAAAATGAGAGATATCCAAGACGGAGACCAAGACCAACTGCCACCGAGATACCAAGTCCAATCCTCCTCCAAGTCACCTCCAAAGTCAAATCAGCGCCGGTCAGTTTTGAAATTCGGATCTACAACAAGGGGCTGAAATTTAGCCTGTGGTTACCTTAGAGTTTCGGCTTTCTTCCACAGAAAACAAATCTCTCACACGTGTGAACTGTAGTAGTTTAAGATTCGGTCAACAAGGGAATATTCTTCTTGTTTTGACTTCATTTTCTTTGTTCTTTGACTCAACTTTCTCTTCTCCTTCGCTAGGTTCAAATGTGCTTCTTTTTGTGTTGTGAATGTGTTAAAAGTAGGTCGAACTGTCTCTTATATATAGTTGTCTAGGAGGGTTGAATATGTGTCACTCTGGAGGGCCAAGCCGACTTGTCCAAGGAGGGCTGACTTGGTCATCTTGTACACTTATGACTCAAAACAAAAATTCAAATTCTTTTTCTTACAAATGTCCAAAAGGGACATGACTCAAATAAATTTTCTTTTGACTCAATAAATATTAAATTCTTTTTGTCTCTATGCATGAAGAACATGCTTTGACAAAAATATAATAAATATAATAAATACATCAATAATAAATTTATATCATGAAGACCGAATCTAGTTATGACTTCAACAACACGTTGCCCTCCTTCAATTCTCGGAAGTGGCTTCCTTACTGCTTTTGGGTGGTGCTTTTTCATAGATGCTGAGCTCCTTGCTTGTTGGCTGTGTTGTATCACTCTCATTGTCGCTATTGGGCAGTACTTAATGTAGTGAATCTTACCTTTTCACAAACATTGGTGCCTTGGTTTCCATGGCTCTTTGCAAGTGAAACACAACTTCTTTCTTCTAAGCTTGTTTCGAGTCTCTTCATCTAGCTGATCTGTCTTGGTTTCGTTGTCCAGAGAGATCTTCTTGCGTTAAAATTGGCAACCAAGGCCAAATTCCACTTTAGACAGCTCATTTGATGGAGATGATTATTGCATTAAATTCCTCTTTTCGAGAGGACCAAAATCGACCGAAAGATCATCAAATTTGGACAAGAAGAAATGTGTTTATGAATTTATAACTACACGTGCAAATTGTTTAGGTTGGCGATATCATGTAGGCTCATGAAGCCCAAGAGACATGTCACTTCACCCTCAACGACTTGTATAAATACAAGTGGCCTCTCACCTCATTTGGCATCATCATCATTCACACATTCTTCTCGCTCATTCTCTCATTAGTTCGTACAACTATTCGACATTCAATTTCTCTCACACATGTGGCAAGGAGGACGAATTTAAAACTAAAGTATAGGGCTGAAATTTTTAGGAGTTGATTGAAGTTTGACTAATGGTGACTAAAGACTATTTGACCAAGTTTGTCTGTGTTTTTGGAGGGTTTGACTTTGTTTGACCAAGTCGTATTGATTGGCTGCTGTTGGCACATAAATCGAGAAATTTTGGGTTGTTTGACTTGTGTTGACCGTGTTAGTTTTTGGTAGCATTGGATGTGCTCTAGCCATGAAAATTGGTAGAGAGGCTAAGGCACATGAGTCCTAAAGAACCTAGAACTCATTCTAATGAGTTAAAATTGGCAACTAGGGCCAAACTCCACATGGATCATCTTATTTATGACAACTGATAATTTTCTTGGATTCTTCTCTCAGAGAGGTGTAGGATTGATCTAGAGATCATCCGGTACCTAAAAGGGAGAGGAGAGGACCCTCACCATATGAATAGTGAGTGACTCCGTCCCTTTAGGGGGCTCGACTGATAAGGAGAGGAGAGGAATTCAATTGAGTTCCTATGTTATACCATGATTCACTAGCCCTACAGCCAGCACCAGCGCAGCTAAAGAAAAGGACAGAAGTGGAACTAAGACCACCATCGAGTTTAGTCGCGGAGAAGGGCCAGTCCTTTCCGCTCTGCAACAACTTGAAACATGAAACCTCCACGCCCTAGCCAACGCTGCGCTCCATTCAATGATGCTCTGGGAGCAGAGTCCACACACTTATCAATGCCATACAGAGGTGCTTTCATCCTCCACTCACCTTGTCGAACTTTCTATATAATAGGTTGCCTGAGGTAGAAGGGGAACCAGGGCGGAGGCACGGACAAGGTGAGGCCTCACCTCAGAAAGAGCTTGTTACGCAACCGTGAAATAATAGAAACCCCAAGGGAGCCCTTCAACATCTACAAATGAAGTTATGAATTTATTTTGATTATGAACAAATTGTCAAGGTCGGCCAACAAACTTATGTAGGCTTAGAAGCCCAACAATCACGTCTATTCATCCTCAACATTTGCTATAAATACATGATGCCTTAGCCTCATTTGGACACACTCATCTTCACACATCTCTCTCTCTTCTCGTTGATTGGGTACACATTTTTGGGCATCATTCTCTCTCCACACATGCGAACGAAAGAAGGTGAAATTTTTGTTTTGGGAGTTGACCGAATTTTTGGGACAGTTTGATAATGCGATGACCAGCAACATTGAGTCCTTTGACTATGTTTTTGTGAGGGCTATCTCTGTTTGGGCAGGTTGCATTTTTGGGCACAAAAATCTAGGCTAAGCGTTGATTGTAGCTAGGGCTAAGCGCAAGTGGGTTGTTTGACCAGATTTTGACTAGGTTGTTTTTGGACTGTTTTGAGGGCTGATTCATCTCGCTGTTTGAAGGCCAAAGTTGATTGAAGTTGACCAAATTGTTGAGGGTCAAAACTGCCCTTTTGACCAACGTTGACTTTTTTGGTTAGGGCTCTTTTGCTGCTGTTATAAATTATCAGATTTGTAAATTGTACTATCTCTCTCTGCTGAACTATTGAAGACTATAAGAAGAATTGAGTAGGAAGTAGAAATCAGTTGCCTTGAGCATCGCCGTGGCCGAATACATAGTTGCTAGTATGGCCTCTTATGAAGCTGTTTGGTTGAGGAAGCTTTTTAGTGAGTTGTTTGGACATGTGCTAGATACCACCGTGATCCTCTGTGACAACCAGAGTGGGATTTGATTATCAGAGAATCCTGTGTTTCATGATCACCCCAAGCATATAGATATCAAGTACCACTTTATCCGAGACATGGTATAACAAGGAGCAATAACGTTCCATCACATTGGGACTGATGAGTAGGTCGCCGATATTTTGATGAAGCCCCTGGGGAAGTTCAAGTTCTTGGCCTTCCGAGAACGACTTGGAGTTGTGGAGAGACCCTCTTATGAGGGTCTTGTATGAGATGGACATTGAGCTCTGGGAGCTCCGGGGGGGCTTGGGGTACTTCTTGGAGCAATGAGAAACCATAGGGTGAGTGGTTCAACCTTCCCCTAGTGGTTTGTTGTGTATAGGGGATGTGGTTCAACCTTCCCCTGTGATACCCCTTGGCGACATGTAGGCAGGATGAGTGGTTCATCCTTTTCCTGCTGAGACATCCTACCCATGTAGTTTGGGACTCATGGGAAGTACCTCTCATCTAGCCAATGAGTAGTGAAATGAGGATAGGGACCATAGTACTATCAATGGACGCATCGTGTACTGTACTCCCTGTGCTAGGATGACCGATATTGATCTGGGATCAATAGGAACTAATTTCAGGTCAGTGAGAGTGGTATGAGACACTCTCTTTTGATTGGAATTGATTTCGGGTCAGTAAGAGTGGTATGAGACACTCTCTTTTATTTGGCACTGACTTCGGGTCAGTAGACAATGGTATGATACATTCTCAGTCACTTCTTCTTCGTCATAGTTCAGCAGAGCAGAGCAGAACAATGCATGGATGGCAGAGATAGTACAGATTGGTAGGTGGAGTTCTCCCTAGTTGAGAGGGAATGTTAAAATTGGCAACTAGGTCCAAACTCCACATGGATCATCTTACTTATGACAACTGATATTTTTCTTGGATTCCTCTCTCCGAGAGGCGTAGGATTGATCTAGAGATCATCCGATTTCAACATGTACAAATGAAGTTATTAATCTATTTTGATTATGGACAAATTGTCAAGGTCGGTCAACAAACTTATGTAGGCTCAGAAGCCCAACAGTCACGTGTATTCATCTTCAATGTTTGCTATAAATACATGGTGCCTTAGCCTCGTTTGGACACACTCATCTTCACACATCTCTCTCTCTCTCGTCATTGATTAGGTACACATTTCTGGGCAACATTCTCTCTCTAGACATGTGAAGGAAAGAAGGTGAAATTTCTGTTTTGGGCGTTGACCGAAATTCTGGGACAGTTTGACCATGTGTTGACTCCTTTGACTGTGTTTTTGTGAGGGCTATCTCTATTTGGGCAGGCCGCATTTTTGGGCACAGAAATCGAGACTAAATGTTGACTTCGACCAACGTTGACTGCAGCTGGGGTTGACCGCAAGTGGGCTGTTTGCCTAGATTTTGATTGGGCTGTTTTTGGACTGTTTTGAGGGCTGATTCATCTTGCTGTTTGAAGGCCGAAGTTGACTGAAGTTGACCAAATTGTTGAGGGTCAAATTTGCCCTGTTGACCAATGTTGACTTTTCTGCTTAGGGCTCTTTTGCTGCTGTTATAAATTATCAGATTTGTAAATTGTGCTGTCTATCTCTGCTGAACTATTGAAGACTATAAGAAGAATTGATCAAGGGTTTCTCCACAATTGGGGTTTGTCCCTGGCTGGTGCCACATCTTGTGTCCTCTTGTCTTGGCTTGTCTTCTACTGTTTATGTTTATGTTCTATCTACATTTTACTATCATGTTGATGTGATCGCTGAATTGGATATTGATATTGGGCTAATAAAGAAATTAAAGTAAAAGTATTCTTAAGCATAGAACATACCATTGTTGTCTCAAATTAACAAGCCGTTTGGTGAAATTCCACCCAGATTATATTTATTAAAGTAATTAATATTTTTAATGGGGTTTCTAAAGTCTAAACTTGGGAAAATTAAAGTATTAATGGGTATTAATCAAAATATGGTGTGAATGTTCTAGAAAGCGAATCAAGTCAAGTTTTAATCTTAGTTGTTGATTAGAGACTTAATCTCGGCTGTTGAAGTTTCAATGAGAAAAGTATAAGGAGGCTTGGGGTTCATTTAGAAGCACACACCGAGAGAACGAATTGGTTTAGAGTTTGAACTTTCTGGGGCTAGGAAGCCAAGAAATTCGAACTAAGTGATCATTTTGCAGCAGAGGGGCAGGGATAGTTGGGGAATACTGGGCTTCGAGGCGGAGAGCCACTAGTGGAGGCGATGCAACACCTAGAGGCATTGCGCTGGGCCAGTCTGCGCCCACGCAGTCTTGACACAGAGCCAGAAGGGCCAGTGCAGAGGAGAAAGCTGCCTTCACACAAAAATTCAGAATTGTCGGGGAGCTGCTGGAACAACCGGCAGAGGTTGATACAAAAGCTCCAGGAGGCAGAAGAGACAATGTAGAGCTGACATAGAGCCTGTAAGGCTAACGCAGGGCCTATGTAGGGCCAACGCAGAGATAGCTTGGGTTAGTCAGTTCTGTTGCCGGATTAGCGGGAAATTGCCTGGTGAAGTGAGGTAATCTCACTCAGTTTTCTGCCATTATATTTTTCTCTGTAATTGGATTGCTGGGAGGGCATCCAACATTCTATTTAGAACTACTGCTTAATAATATAAAACCCTCAGAGCTGTTGCACCGGTTTTCCCGCATTGGGTTTTTCCGGGGACTATTTTGTCCAAAAATAACGGTGTCCTATGTGTCTTGTTCTTTGCTTAGTTTCTAGTTTCATGTAATCAAATTAAATTGGTGTAGGCTGCAGAAGTAATTTACTTCAATATTTTTCAGAAAATAACTTGATAATGTATATTAAAATCGAGTAGAAGTAAATTCAGTTTTGCTGCAGTAGGGATTACTTGAGTATAGGAATTTTCTCATGGTATCACAGCATTGATTTTAGAACAGGAAGAACAGATCCAAAGCTGAGCAGAGAGGCCAATCACTGCATTTGGCAGCGATTCGAATCCCCTTGAAGGGATTGCGCAGTCCTTGCTGGGAAAGTAGAGATTCCGAGGAAATCTCTCTCTGCGAGAGTCGACAGAGAGGTATGATTTCCGGCTTGTGAGCTTGCAGAGGCAGAGGGAGTGACACAGAGCCTCAGCGCAATGCTTGAAGGATGCAGTTTCTGCCGGGGCAGAAATTCGTCGAAAAAGAGCAAAGACACATAGAAGGGGAATTTTCTCCTCAAAGGACTTTTCTCGCCAAAAGTTTGAATTTTTCACTTGTCGGGTAGCAGACTAGTGCTGCTCAGTGACTAGAGGAGTCCGTTGTTGAGTAGTGGCAACTGGAAAATGACGCAGTGAAGAGCTAGCAATGGCAGTGTTAGCAACAAATGCAGAGGGAGATGTAGTATAGATGCAACAGTGGCAGTGGCAGTGGCAGTGTCATGGGTAGTAGTACAGTAGCAACAACACAGTGTTGGTGGCAACAACAGTGCGGAAAGGGAATGCTTTAGAGACAGAGCAACAAGCAGTTGGACATTGTTGCTAGAGCACATTCCTCGCTAAGAGGGAGTGTTAAGTTTTTGGTAGCATTGGATGTGCTCTAGCCATGAAAATTGGTAGAGAGGCTAAGGCACATGAGTTCTAAAGAACCCATAAATCATTTGGTGAAATTCCACTTGGATTGTATTTTATTAAAATAATTAATATTTTTAATTGGGTTCCTAAGTCTAAACTTAGGAAAATTAAAGTATTAATGGGTATTAATCAAAATATGGGTGAGAATGTTCTAGAAAGCGGATCAAGTCAAGTTTTAATCTTAGCCGTTGATTAGAGACTTAATCTCGGTTGTTGAAGTCTCAACGAGAAAAGTATAAGGAGGCTTGGGGTTCATTTAGAAACACACATTAAGAGAACGAATTGATCTAGAGTTCGAAATTACTGGGGCTAGAAAGCTGAGAAATTCGAACTAAGTGATCATTCTACAGCAGAGGGGCAGGGATAGTTCGGGAATACCAGGTAGAGAGGTGGAGCGCCACTAGTGGAGGCAGCGCAACACCTAGAGGGATTGACGCTATGCCAGTTTGGGCCCACGCAGTCTTGACGCAGAGCCAGAAGGGCCAGCACAGAGGAGAAAACTATCTTCACACAGAAATCCGGAATTGCCAGGACAGCTGGGAGAGGTTGACGCAAAAGCTCCAGGAGGCAGAAGAGATAGAACAGAGCTAATGCAAAGCTTGTAATGCTGATGCAGGGCCAACACAGAGATAACTAGGGTTAGCTAGCTCTGTTGCCGGATCAGCTGGAAACTGCCGAGTAAAGTGAGGTATTCTCACTCGGTTTTCCACCATTATATTTTTCCTTGTAACTGGATTGCCAGGAGGGTTGTTGATTTGGGGTAGCATCGGATGTGCTCTAGCCATGAAAATTGGTGGAGAGGCTAAAGCACATGAGATCTCCAAGACCCATAAATGGTTTGGACAGATTGTACCCAGTTTGGGAGATATTAAAATAATTATATTTTTAATGGAGTTCCTAAGTTTAAACTTAGGAAAAATAAAATATTAATGGGTATTAATATAAAACTGGGTTAGAAGGTTCCAAAAGTCATGGATCAAGCCAATTCTAATCTTAGCTGTTGATTAGAGATTTAATCTCGGTCATTGAATGAACAACAAGAAAAGTATAAGAGGAGGCTTGAGGGTCAGTTGGAGAACACACTAGAGTGATCAGTTATTCGATTTCCAAGAGCGGGGTTGCTAAGCAAAGTCGAATCAGTGATTAGCAGCGAGGGGTAGTGAGTACGAGGCAGAGAGGCAGAGACAGTGCCGAGAGACCAGCGCAGTTGCAAAAAGCGAGAAGCAACAACCAGAGCAGGCCACGCAGAGCCCAATAGATACAACGTAGGGGCCAGAGGGACTGCGTTATCCATGCAGAGAGCAGCTGGAGTGATGCGGAGGGTCCCAGAGGTTGTGCAGTGCCTCAGAGCGCTGACGTAGAGGCCAGAAGGGCTAGCGCAGAGTTTTAGAGTTGCTAGAGAGGGTTTTGTGGGACAGGTTTTCTGAATACTTGTTTCTGAATAGGGAGGTATTGCTGCCAGTTATTTTTCTCTGTCGGGTGAGCCAGTTTGGCACCTAGTTGTACTCAAGGAAATACTGCATAATAATAAACCCTCAAAATAACTAAACTGGTTTTCCCGCATTGGGTTTTTTCGGGGACATTTGTCCAAAAATAATGGTGTCGCTTGTGTGTTTGTTTTCTTTTAGCTGATGATCTGTAGATGTTGAGACTGTATTGTGTTTATTTCATTATTTATACGTTTTAAATAACTTGTTCGAATTTAATAAGTAGAAGAAATAAACTAGAAGAATACAGATTAAATTTCTAATGGATAGACTTAGAAATTTCAACATGGTATCAGAGCGTGTTTGTAGATCACAAGAGAGCTGAAGGCATTAGCTAAGCAGAGCATTTGCAGCAGAATCAGTTGTGCCGAGTGACAGAAGCTGATCTTTGCAGAAGCGACAGAAGAAGGGTTGACGCAGAGAGACTGCGTCATCAGTTCGGGCCAGAGAGAGGCTAGCGTAGAGGCTGAGAAGGGCAGAAAGAGGCTCACGCAGAGACCAGGAGGGTTGACGCAGTTGGCTGCGGGAGTTGTTTTGCCAGTGCCGAGATTGCGTAGAGTTTAGAGGCTCAATCCTTTAGTTGTTGGGGCATAGGAAGATGTGGGCAGTTTACGGGAGCGAAGTTGGTGGGGTACTGTGGCAGAATAATACCTAACAGGGCAAAACCAAGGTAGTAGAGTTAGTTGCTACCGAGGCAGATTTCTAGGCAAGGAATCCGGATTAGTCTTGCAGGTACACAGAAGATCGGAAAGGTCCAACATGATGTTTGGCAGGAGGATTTCCAGAAGGGAAATCGTGACTCAAAGGGAGTCCAACAAAGAACTTCCAGGCGGGAAGTAGAGAGACTTAGCAAGTCAAAGAGAGGACTTCCAGAGGGAAGTATAGAGACTCGGAGGAGTTGACAGAAGAGCAAAGAGATGGGCTGAGGGATTAGGACAGGCTGGACGAGGCATCCAACTTTGTGGTCTGGAAGGCCAGGACCCTGTCCATTCTAGATAGACATCGCATCAAGGCCTTTGCCTTGAGAACTATGGCAATCCCAGTTGACCTGGATGAAAGTGAAAAGTTCGAGGAGGCAATGGCCAAGGCGAAATGCATCATCCTTGATGGGGTCAATGATCATGTGGTCCAACATATTTCTGAGAAGGATACGACAAAGGAAACGTAGGACACCTTCAAGATGTTGTACCAGCATACTTCCGTGTAGAGGAAGATGTTACTTGAGAATCAGCTACAGTCATACCAGATGCAGAAGGGAGAGCAGATAGATCACTTCCTCGGTCAATTGAAGGAGATCCGGGACCAACTGACTTCCATAAGAGCCACGTTGGATCAGGAGTTGATGGTGAGGACTGCACTTAACGCAGTCTCCAAGGAGTGGGAGACATTTGTCTAGAGCATACTGGGCAGGGTGAGTCTTCCAGATTGGGAAGAACTGTGGGCGGCTCTTCCCCAAGAGCAGATTAGACGACTGAGCAAGACGGGAAGTAGCAGCAAAGGAGTTTGGATCAAGAAGGAAGAGGAAGAGGATGCAACTTTGGCATCTGCGGGACAACAGGAGAAGAGGGAGAAGAATGACCTCTCTAAGGTCAAGTGCTTCCATTGTGGGGAACTGGGTCATTATGCGAACTAATGTCCGCAGAAGAAGAGTAAGGGAGAGGTGTCTGACTCTAAGGCAGCGCTAGCGAAGGCGGAGAAGGAGGTCGAGGAGGATGACGATTGTGCCATGAATGCTCATGTACCTCTGGAGAAGAGGTGGGGAGACATCGAGCTGTAGTCAAGAGGACTACCTGCGATGAGGGGCAGGATCCTTGAGGTACCCAACCTCTTGGATTATACCTTGCTACGGGAGCCCTGAAGAGAGAGTAGCAGGACTGGCGGATGTGGGTAGAGATGGATGCGGATGAAGCAATAGAGAGTGCTACAACGCAGGAGTCCCCGTGCAACGCAAGGCTAGCAGGTTGCAACATTGCGAGAGGCACAGAGAGTGTTGCACCAGTGCAGGATGGCACAGAGAGGTGTGCAACGGTGCGAGATGCAGGGAGTTGTTGCAGTAGCGCAGAGGTCAGTAGAGGGAGCACTTGTTAGCGGCAGAAGGAGCTTCAGCATCGGGAGTGTTTCTAGCCTGACAGGGATCTCAGTAGTTGGGTGGTTCAGTTACTTACTTCTTAGTAATTGAGTTGCAGTGCAGTAACACGATGCAACATGATGAGAGGGGGATGCAGTGTTGGGAGGATGGACCAACAACAACACAGATGCAGAGGGAGCTGTCGTACAGATGCAGCAGTGGCAATGGCAGAGCCATGGGCAACAGTACAGGATGCAACAGTGCAGAGGATGATGGGCGGGGAGGCCTAGCATCAACATAGGTACCAGTGCCATATAATCAGAGTAATGTTCAGTGAGGAGTATTACTAGAGCATAGTCCTCGCTAAGAGGGAGTGTTGGTTTGGGGTAGCATCGAATGTGCTCTAGCCATGAAAATGGGTGGAGAGGCTAAAGCGCATGAGATCTCCAAGACCCATAAATGGTTTGGACAGATTGTACCCGGTTTGGAAGATATTAAAATAATTAATATTTTTAATGGAGTTCCTAAGTCTAAACTTAGGAAAATAAAATATTAATTGGTATTAATATAAAACTGGGTTAGAAGGTTCCAAAAGTCATGGATCAAGCCTAATATAATCTTAGCCGTTGATTAGAGATTTAATCTCGGCCGTTGAAGGACCAACAAGAAAAGTATAAGAGGAGGCTTGAGGGTCAGTTGGAGAACACACCAGAGTGATCAGTCATTCGATTTGCTAGAGCAGGGTTGCTAAGCAAAGTCAAATCAGTGATCAACAATGAGGGGCAGTGGGTACTGGACAGAGAGGCAAAGATAGTGCCAAGAGATTAGCGCAGAGGCAGAGAGTGAGAAGCAGCAGCCACAGCAGGCCATGTAGAGCCCAACAGAGACAACGCAGGGGCCAGAGGAAGTACGTCATCCATGCAGAGAGCAGCTAGAGTGACACAGAGGGTCCCAGAGGCCGTGCAGTGCCTCAGAGGGTTGATGCAGAGGCCAGAAGGGCCAGTGCAGAGTTTCAGAGTCACTGGAGAGGGTTTCGTGGGACAAGTTTTCTGAATACTTGTTTCCGAATAGAGAGGTATTGTTGATAGTTATTTTTCTTTGTCAGGGGAGCTAGTTTGACACCTAGTTGTAGTCAAGGAAATACTGCATAATAATAAACCCTCAGAATAGCTGCACCGGTTTTCCTGCATTGGGTTTTTCTGGGGACATTTGTCCAAAAATAATGTTGTCACTTGTGTGTTTGCTTTCTTTCAGCTGATGATCTGTAGATGTTGAGATTGTATTGTGTTTATTTCGTTATTTATATGTTTTAAATAACTTGTTCGAATTTAACAAGTAGAAGAAATAAACCAGAAGAATACAGATTAAATTTCTAACGGATAGACTTAGAAATTTCAACAAGGGCATCCAACATTGTATTCAGAACTACTGCTTAATAATATAAAACCCTCAGAGCTGTTGCACCGGTTTTCCCGCATTAGGTTTTTCCGGGGAGTATTTTGTCCAAAAATAACGGTGTCCTATGTATCTTGTTCTTTGCTCAGTTTCTTGTTTCATGTAATCAAATTAAATTGGTGTAGGTTGCAGAAGTAATTTACTTCAGTATTTTTCAGAAAATAACTTGAGAATGTATATTAAAATCCAGTAGGAGAAGTAAATTCAATTTCGCTGTAGTAGGGGTTCCTTCAGTTTAGGAATTTTCACAAACCGCAGGCTTGTGTGACTGCATATTTTATTACTGTTTTCAGCTAACTTTGACCACTGTTGGAGACCGTGTTTGATTGCCTTTGACCGAAGCTTCAAAGGAGAAGTTTGATTGCTGCGTTGACTGAAGCTTCAAAGGAGAAGTTTGACTGCTGCGTTGAGCATCTTTGAATTTTTGGTTAGGATTGAGTTTGACTACAGTTGACTACAGATTTGATAGGGCTGTTCTGACTTTGATTTGGCAAGTTAATTTTGACGTTTTGTATTCTCTCTGCTGAACATTTGATATAATAATAATAAGAATTGATCAAAGGGTTTACCCCACATTGGGGTTTTTCCATAGCATCTGCCAAACCTGGTGTCCTCTCGTCCCGGCGTGTCTTCTGCATTTTATTTTATGTTCTGTCTACAATTATTGTCAATGTGATTGCTATTGGAAACTAATTTGGAAATTGTTATTAGGCTACTTAAAGTACATTGAAGTAATTGTGCTAAGCATAGAACATACAATTGTTATCTAAATTTTACATTGAAGACAAAGCCCTAGCAAGAGAGAGAAAATCAATCACTAAGAGAGATCTGTTGGACAAACCTCAATGGCTTCTACATCTTACTTCAAAACTGAGGATAAGCTCAAAGACAAATTTGACTATCATGCATGGAAGATGACTTTTGACTTTACTTTGGAAGAGCATGATGCAATGGACTGTGTGTGGGGAAAAGTGGTGGAGCCTCCTTTAAATGCACTTGCTGTTGCGAAGACAAAGTATAGAAAAGGTGAGGTCAAAGCAAAGAAAATTTTGGTTGATTCTATACAAAAGCATATGGTTGCCTATATTTATGATTTGTGAACTTTTAAGGAGATATATGATAAGCTGATTGGGATGTTCAAAGTGAACAATGCAAATCAAATTCTCTTTCTCAAAAACAAGTTGAAGGACATCATACAAAAGCATTTGGTTGCTTATATTTATGATTTGGGAACTTTTAAGGAGATATATGATAAGCTGGTTGGGATGTTCGAAGTGAACAATGCAAATCAAATCCTCTTTCTCAAAAACAGGTTGAAGGACATCAATATGGATAAAGGGGAGTCTATCCAATCCTACTTCATGAGGATCACTCAAATCGAGAATGACCTTCTATCTATTGGAGAAGTTATCGCTGATAGGGAGCTCACTCTCATTGCACTTGGAGGTCTTTCAAGAGCATGGATGTGTTTAACACCACCATTCTCAATAATGACAAGATTCCTAGTTTTGATGAATTATTAGAGAGATGCACTTAAGAGGAGACGAGGATGATGGAGAGAGACAAGCCTTCAAATGGAAATGAACCTACTGCTTTCTCCGCTCATGCTAAAAGGAAAAATAATGTTGGTCCAAGGATACAAGGATTCAAAGAAGGAAGGAGTGGAAGGTGCTACAATTGTAACATGTTTGGCCACTATGCTAGAGAGTGTCCTCACAAGAAGAATTCTCTAAGGGATGATGACAACAACAACAACAATTTCAAAGGCAATGGCAATCAAAGGAACAATAGGTTCAACAATAAAGGAAAGAGGAATGCTCCCATTGCTCAATTGGGAAATGGTTGACCTCCCAGAAGGATGAGAAATTCTAGGTATGAGGAAAGTAATGTTGTAGAAAAACAAAAGGAGTTTTATCTTATTTCTGCTCTATCTACTGCCTCTCCTTTGGATTTTGGATCATTGGTTGATTAATATTGGAGCCTCAACGCACTTCACTGGGTACAAAGAGGCCCTCTCAAATTTGATTGAAAATAATACTAATTTGGAGATTATACTTGGAGATAATGCCACCTACCCCGTGAAAGGGATAGGTACTGTCACTCTTCACTTGAATCAAGGGCAAACCATTTATTTACAAGAAGTATTTTATGTGCCCGATTTGAAGAAGAACCTGGTGTCTATTTCTGCGATGGAAGATAAAGGCTTCAAGGTAGTATTCATTGATGGAAAGATACGTATTTGGCAAAGAAACCCTAAAGATGCATTCACACTTGGATTTACAATTGGTCTTTGTCAAGTTGGAAGAAGTCCTTTGGGTGCCTTAACTTACGGTGCTTCACTTCAATCTGAGCTATGGCACCGAAGGTTCACTCACTTATGGGGTAAAAAAGATGGTCACAAGTATACCCGATTTCAACATGAATCATGAAGGAGTTTGTCAGGGTTGTGCAGCTGGGAAACATACAGGGGGACCATTCCCTTAAAGTGAAATTCAAACTGCCAATATTCTTCAATTGGTCCATTCTGACCTATCCGGTATGTTTCTCGTAACATCATTGGGAGGATACTTATACTATGCAATTTTTATGGATGACTTCTCTCGCAAAACATAGATCTATTTCTTGAAGAAGAAGGATGAAGTGTTCAAATAGTTTAGTTCTTTCAAAGCCTTTGTGGAGAATCAAACAGGGAAGAAGATCAAAATGTTGAGGACCAACAATGGAACCAAATATGAATGAAATAAATTCAATGAGTTTTGCAGAGAGAATGGCATTAAGAGGGAGACAACTGTTCCATACACTCCTGAGAAAAATGGAGTTGTTGAAAGGGAGAATCGAACAATCATGGAAGCAACCTGTGCCATGCTCCATGATTAAGGTCTACCGAAGTTCTTTGGGGAGAAGCTGCCAACACTACCATGTATGTTCAAAATAGGAACTCGCATCAGCCACTAGATTTCAAGACTGCCGAGGAGGTTTTCTCTGGTAAGAAACTTGATGTTTCTCATTTTAGAATTTTTGGTTGTCCTGTATATCTTCATGTGCCTAAAGAGAAAAGAAACAAGTTGGAAGCATCTGGGAAGAAAGGTATATTTGTGGGCTACAATGAAAATTCAAAGGCATATAGAATCTATATGCTTGGTAAAAGAGATGTGGAAGTAAGCCATGATGTCACCTTCGATAAAGACAATGCCCTTCGGAAAGCCAAAGATCTTCCCATTCCAAGGAAGGATAATGATGATGTTGTAGAAAAGCAAGATGAACCTCTGACGGATAAGCCTATGCCTGATGGATCCCATTGATCCACCTCTTGGTGATCCCTCTACCTCAAGGAAAGACCTTTATGGCTCAAAGATACTCTCGAAGATGGTGAAAGACATATTGCTCCAAGAGGGACAATTTGTGGAAGTAAGAAGCCGAACAGGTATCAACGGTACTTAGCTGCTATCTATTGTTCAAACTGAGCCATGTACATTCAAAGAAGCTGTAAACCACCAAGTCTGGAAGGATGCGATGAATCAGGAATATGAATCTATCATGAAGAATGATGTTTAGGACGTGGTGCCTGGACCCAAGGACAAGTACGTGGTCAACTCTAAATGGCTTTACAAAATCAAACATGGAGCAGAAGGGAGTGCTAAGAAATATAAGGCCAGGTTCGTTGCTCGAGGATTCTCTCAAAAAGGAGGAGTGTACTATGACACGATATTTGCATTAATTGCCCGATATATCACTATCCGATCTATCATTGCTCTTGTTGCCACTCAAGGATGGAGCCTACATCAATTGGATGTTAAAACAACTTTCTTGCATGGCTCACTTAAGGAGGAAGTCTACTTGGAACAACCTCAGGGGTTCGAAGTACAAATCGAAGAACACACGTATGTAGGTTGAAGAAGTCCCTCTATGGGTTGAAGCAAGCCCCTAAGGCTTGGTATGAGAGGATTGATAGCTATTTTATGAAGCTGGGATTAATGAGAAGCGATGCTGATCTGTTAATTTTAGGCAATGGTATGTTCTATGCTTTAGAGCAATTTTACTTCAATTTCTTTATTAGCCCAATATCAATATCCAGTTTAACAATCACATAAACATGATAGTAAAATGCAGATAGAACATAAACATAATAGTAGAAGACAAGCCAAGACAAGAGGACACAAGATGTGGTGCTAGCTAGGGACAAACCCCAATGTGGGGAAACCCTTGATCAAATCTTCTTTTAGTCTTCAATAGTTCACCAGAGAGAGTACAATTTACAAATCTGATAATTTATAACAACAAAAAAAGAGCCCTAACCAGAAAAGTCAACGCTTTTCAACAGGGTTAGATTTGACGCTCAACAAATTGGTCAACTTTAGTCAACTTCAGCCTCAAAACGAGATAAAATAGCCCTCAAAATAGTCAAATTTAGCCCAGTCAAAGTCTGGTACCTGCGGTCAATTGTAGTTGTAGTCAACGCTGGTCAACAGTCAATGTTTAGCCTCGATTTCTGTGCCCAAAAATGCGGCCTGCCCAAACAAAGATAGCCCTCACACAAACACAGTCAAGGGAGGTCAATGCATGCTGGTCAACCCTTGATCAAATTTTCTTTTAGTCTTCAATAGTTCAGTAGAGAGAGATAGTACAATTTACAAATCTGATAATTTATAACAACAACAAAAGAGCCCTAACCAGAAAAGTCAGTGCTCGTCAACAGGGTAGATTTGACGCTCAACAAATCGGTCAACTTTAGTCAACTTCAGCCTCAAAACAACGAGATAAAACAACCCTCAAAATAGTCAAATTTAGCCCAGTCAAAGTTTGGTCAAACATCCCACTTGCGGTCAACCATAGTTGCAGTCAATTCTGGTCAACAGTCAATGTTTGGCCTCGATTTTTGTGCCCAGAAATGCGGCCGACCCAAACAAAGATAGCCCTCACAAAAACACAGTCAAAGGAGGTCAACTCATGTTGGTCAACGCTTGGTCACACTGTTTAGAAATTTGGTCTCCTGAAATTTCGGCCTCCTAAAATTTCGCTCTCTTGAAATTTTGCTCTCGTCAACATCAGGCATCGTTTCGTCTTCTTTTGCACCCTGATTTCTGGTGTGAGCTTCATTGTCCTTCCTTAGGATAGGAGGGTTGTTGATCTTCCTGTGGGCCATATCTTCGTCGAAGGTGACATCATGACTTATCTCAACTTCCTTTTGACCAGCCACATAAATTCTATGTCTCTTAGAATTTTCACTATACCCCACAAAGATTCCTTTCTTTTGAGATGCACCCAATTTGCTTCTTTTCTCTTTTGGCACATGAAAATATACGAGACTTCCAAAAATTCTAAAATGAGAGACATCAGGTTCCAGTGAACATTTCTTCGGGAGTCTTGGAGTCCAATGCTTGATGAGGGCATCAATTTTGAACATACATGGCGGTATTTGCAGCTTCAACCCATAGAAACTTCGGAAGGCCTTGATCATGAAGCATGGCACGAACTGCTTCTACAATAGAGCGATTCTTCCTTTTAGCCACACCATTCTGCTTAGGAGTGTATGGTGTTGTAGTCTCCTTCTTAATGCTAGCTTCTCTGCAATAATCTTGGAATTCATTGGATTCGTACTCGGTCCCATTATCAGTCCTCAATATCTTGATTTTCTTCTTGGATTGGTTTTTGATCAGGTCCTTGAAGTGTTAGAACCAGGTGAACACTTCATCCTTCTTCTTTAAGAAGTAGATCTACGTCTTGTGAGAATAATCATTCGTAAAGGTGAGATAATATAAGTATCCTCCCAAAGAGTTCACCGGCATCATACCAAATATGTCGGAGTGGATCAATTGCAATATATTTGTGGTCTTGCTATTACTTGAGGGGCATGGTCCCTTTGTAAGTTTTCCTTCAGCACATCCTTGACATACACCTTCATGCTCTACTTTGAACTCAAGCATACTTGTCACCATTTGTCTCACATCGGGAAGGGCCTTATAACGAAGATGGGCAAACCTCCAATGCCATAGTTCAGATTGTAGAGATGTGTCGCAAGACATGGCTCCCAATGGACTTCTTCCAACTTGATACAAAGTGTCAACCCTGAACCCAAGAGTGAAAGCATCTTCAAAATTTCTTTTCCAAACATGTACCTTTCCATCGATGAATGCCACCTTGAATCCTTTGTCCACCATGGTTGAAATGGACACCAGGTTCTTCTTGAGATCAGGTACGTATAATACTTCTTGCAAATGAATAGTGTTACCTTGATTCAATTAAAGGGTAACATTCCCTACTCCCTTCATGGGATAGTTGGCATCGTTTCCAATGATGATCTCCAAGTTTGTCTCCTTTTCTATCAGATTAGAGAGAGCTTCTTTGTATCCGGTGAAGTGCCTTGAGGCACTATTATCAATCAACCAATTTCCCAAAGTGTCTCGAGGAGAGGCAGTGGAGAGGGCCATTATAAGATAGTACTCTTTTTGCTTATTGTTAACAACGTTTGATTCATCATACCTGGAGTTCCTTGATTTCTTGGAGGGTCAACCATTTCCTTGATGTCCCGCATTCTTTTTTCCTATGCCATTGGACCTACCATTCTTTTGATCGTTGTTGTTGAAGTTGCCCCTGGAATGATTGTGATCATCATCATGCGATGTGTCTCTTCTATTTGGACACTCCCTTGCATAGTGGTCAAACTTATTGCAAACAAAGCCTCTTCCCTTCCTTCCATTTTTGAATCTCGGTTGTCCTTGACTTTGCTTCTTTGAACTTGCATTGTTCTTCCTCTTGGCATGAGCGGAGAATGCAATGGGGTTGCTTCTATTAGAAGGCATTAAATGCTCCACCATTCTTGTTTCTTCTTGAATGCATTTCGACATAAATTCTTTAAACCCTGGAATTCGATCATTGTTGCGTATAGGGGTTCTAAATACATATCACTCAGGTGGGAGTCCTCCAAGGGTGGTGAGAGTAAGTTCCATGTCAGGAATGACCTCTCCAATTGAGAGTAGATCTTTCTTGATCTCAGTAATCCTCAAGAAATATGATTGAATATCCTCGTTCTTGCCCTTCTTAATATCCTTCAACTTATTCTTGAGAAATAGAATTTGATTAGCATTACTAACCTTGAACATGCCGACCAACCTGTTGTAGATCTCCTTGGAGGTCTTTAATTCGGAGATGTAGGCCACCAGATGCTTGTCAATGGAATTCCTGATAATCTTCTTTGCTTTGATTTCATCCCTATTGTACTTGGTCTTTGCAGCAGCTGGTGCATTTGAAGGAGGTTCAGGGATTTTACCCTGCACATAGTCCATCACTTCTTTTTCTTCTAAGGTCAAATCAAGAGACATCTTCCATCCATGATAGTAAGATTTATCATGGAGCTTGTCTTCAGCCGGGAAGTAGGATGAGGACCCCATTGAACCTTTTGTCTTTGTCCAACTGTCTTTGGTGATTTCTCTTTCACTCTTGCTTGGGCTTTGTCTTCACCTCAGCTTTGATACCATGTTAATCTTACGCAACAATGGTATGTTCTATGCTTTAGAGCAATTTTACTTCAATTTCTTTATTAGCCCAATATCAATATCCAGTTTAGCAATCACATAAACATGATAGTAAAATGCAGATAGAACATAAACAGTAGAAGACAAGCCAAGACAAGAGGACACAAGATGTGGCACCAGCCAGGAACAAACCCCAATGTGGGGAACCCTTGATCAAATTTTCTTTTAGTCTTCAATAGTTCAGTAGAGAGAGATAATGCAATTTACAAATTTGATAATTTATAATAGCAGCAAAAGAGCCCTAACCAAAAAAGTCAACGCTGGTCAACATGGCAGATTTGACCCTCAGCAAATCGATCAACTTTAGTGAACTTCGGCCTCCAAACAACAAGATAAAACAACCCTCAAAACGGTCGAAGTCAACCCAGTCAAAGTTTGGTCAAACAATGCACGTGCAGTCAATGTTGGTCAACAGTCAATGTTTAGCCTCAATTTTTGTGCCCAGAAATGCCGCTTGCCCAAACAAAGATAGCCTTCACAAAAACACAGTCAAAGGAGGTCAACGCATGCTAGTCAACACTTGGTCAAACTGTGCAAAAATTCAGTCTCTTGAAATTTTGCTTTCCTAAAATTTCAAACGTGTGGAGAGAGAGAGGCCCAAAAATCTGTACCCAATAAATGAGGAGAGAGAGAGAGAAGTGTGAAGATGAGTGTGTCCAAATGAGGCTAAGTCACCTTCTATTTATATGCAACGCTGGGGATGAATAGACGTGACTGTTGGGCTTCTGAGCCTACATAAGTTCGCTGGCTGACCTTGACAATTTGACCATAATGAATTAAACAAGGTCTTTCGGTAGAAATCACATGAGAGAATTTTTTGGCCGACGCGTTTAGAACCAACAAGTGTGGTTCATCATCAGGACCAGATGAAGAGGCAGACCATGGCAAGGATCTCTGCTCCCCTTTGGTCAAGGATTGAGGCATGCTTGACTCTGAAATCTTCTCGTCTGGAAGAAATATGGAAAGTAAAGCAGTCCAACAAGTTCAGTAAGCTCTCAGAGAAGTTCATCTCGCAGCCTAATGAATCTAGTTGCTTTTGTGGTCCTTCTAGAAGCAGAATTAATTCTAATCAAATCTCTGCTCTCCGATCTTGGGTTGACGGTGTTTCTCACCCTTCTGCCATCGAAGGTGAAGCTGGAACTATCTATATTCACCGGGTCAGATTCCCTCAGGTTCGTTGTCTATTAATTCTTCTTTGGTTTCAATAATAGTGGAAGTGGTTCTATTAATAATAGTATTCAATTGAATAATAATAATAATAATAATAATTGGTTTAATAGTAATACTAATAATAGTGATTATATTTTCACCTCACATAGGAATAATAATATTAAGAATAGCAATAATAATTTATGTTTGGATAATAATAATAATAATAATAATAATAATAATATCACTGGGCTTAATAATAATAATAATATTAATGAGGTTAGTGACTCTGTTTTCAATTCTGATAATTGTAATAATAATAGGATTGGTAATAAGACTCTAAGTTTGGATAATATTGGTTGTTCTAATTTTCTTTCCTCTTCTAGTAATAGGGTTGTCAATCTCTCTAGCTTTTCTTTTGATCCCCCTGTCTTTAGTCTTTTGGAGAAAGGTTTAAATTTTTCTCTTGCTCCTAGAAAGATCCCGGTCGACGATATCATCTATGACATTGAATATGGTATTAGAGACTTATCGAACGTCACTAAAGATATCATTCGTCAAGACTGTGCGGTTGTCCTTAGAAAGGCAAACCCCCCAAGAATAACATCAGCAAACCTGAGTTTGATGCTCTCAAATCGTTAAATGATAATAAGAATATTGTTGTTCTCAAAGCCGACAAAGGTGGTGCTGTGGTTATTCTTGATAAAGATGATTACCGTCGAAAGATGTTGGACCACCTCCATAATAGTGGGAGCTACAAGAAACTCAACAAGGATCCTTTGAAGAAGATTTCCAAAAGTGTGGCTCTTGCTATAAAGGCTAGTAGCTCGGTCAGCTTGTTCAGTCATAAGCTTATTGAAAGTTGCCCTCTTACCCCCAGAATCTATGGTCTGCCAAAGATTCATAAGGAAGGGGCTCCTCTGAGACCCATTGTCAACACGATAGGAGGGCCAACTTATCTTCTTGCTAAATATTTAGCCCAAAAGCTTAAGCCCCTTGTTGGCCATACAGAATCCTTCGTCAAGGACTCTGCATCATTTGTTAATGAGTTAAAGAGTTTCAAGCTTGATCCAGATGACAAGCTTGTGAGCTTCGATGTGGTCTCTCTCTACACTAATATCCCTATCAACAAGGCCATCGAAGTCATCAAGCACATCACAGATCCTGATACGGCTTATTTAGTTGGTATTTGTCTGTCTTCTACTTTCTTTTTATTCGATGGAGAATTCTATGAGCAAACTTGCAGTGTCGCCATGGGTTCCCCCCTCTTCCCTGTGGTAGCTAATCTATTCATGGAGAATTTTGAATCAAAGGCCTTAGCCTCTTCTTGTCTTCTGCCTAAGTTGTCGAAGAGGTTTGTGGATGACACTTGTGTCATCTGGTCCCATGGTAAAGAAAAGTTGGAACTATTTTTCCTCCACCTTAACAAGCAATCTAGTTCTATAAAGTTTACCATGGAATTTGAATGTAATGGTAGTCTTCCCTTCCTTGACGTCCTCCTCTCAAGGAATGATAATGGCCCTTTCTCTCATCAGGTATATCGTAAGAAAACTCATACGGAACAATATCTTCATGCTAATTCTCATCATTTCCCAACTCAAAAGCTTGGTGTGCTCAACACCTTAGCAATTAGATCTTTAAGAGTTTATGATGAGAACCATTTCAAGGAAGAGAAAGCACATCTCCTAAGTGTTTTCTTTAATAATGGGTATAGTAGACACCAATGTACTAAGGCTTTCCTTAGAGCTGAAAATGGTCATAGTGCTAAGAAATATACCAAGGATCGATTCTTTGGTGTTCATCTTCCTTTTATCCAAGGGACCACTGACAAGATTGCAAGGATCCTAAGGAAGCATAAAGTGGCTTCAACCTTTCGGCCTTTAAATACCATCCGGAGCTCCCTTAGATCTGTAAAAGACCCAGTGGACCCCAAGAATATGAAGGGTGTTTACGTTATCCCATGCTTTTGTGGGACTCCCTTCATTGGTGAGATTGGTCGCTCGATTAATCAAAGGATTCGTGAGCATGCTGCTGACATCAAGCATGGCAGGACCCACTCCTCTGCTTTGGCGGAGCATGCGAAGAAATCTAAGTATCACGTCTGCATTGAGGAGGCCCAAGTCGTTGCTAAGGTTAGTCATTTCCATCACCGTAAATTGAGGGAGGCCCTAGAAATTGAAAAAAGACCCAATAATTTGAATAGAGATGATGGTTGGAATATTAGTAGAAGTTGGGTCCCTGTCTTGTCCTCTTAGTTAGTTAGTTTGTTTTGTTGTTTATGTAGGTATTGGCATCCTTTTTATAGTATTTGTTGTTGATTTATTCTTCATTAGAGTTTATTTTCTTGATCCTTCGTGTTTTTTTATGTTTTTTATCATCTTAGATATCATTATGGGATTCAACTGCATTAAGTAAGTCATTCATGTATGGCCATTTCCATGAAAGGTAGTCGCAACTGACTAATTTCTCATGATTTTTGAATAGTTCACTTAGCACTCATTGCATTGGGTGATGCTCACAGGGATGAAGAAATGTGATTGAAACTAGTGAAATGAATCACATAGCGTCAATCATCACTTCCGGGGCTTGCACCCGGTAACAAGTACTTCTCGGGAGGTCACCCATCCCAGATCGCCTCTGGCTCAAGCGCGCTTAACTGTGGAGTTTTCCCCAAAATCAAGCCCACTTAGCTTGCTAACCCATTTGCAAAACCTTAGCAAGTATTGTGCCTCATGAACAATTCAAGTAGAGGTCTCTTTGCTCTTTTTGAATTTAAGATTTTATCATCCTATTCGTTCTTAACTCCTTTTAGTATTTTTGTTATTTGTTTAATGGGCCTGAGCCCCATATTTTATTGTTGACCCCGTTTTATTTATTGATTATTTTTTCTTTGGATATATATATATGTGTGTGTGTTTCTATTTTTATTTATTTATTTTTATTTTATTTATATATATATATTTATTTATTTTGACTTGTGTATATTTTTGTTTTATTTTATTTATTTTTCCATTAATTATTTTTAATTTAATTTATTTTATTTCCATTAGTTATTTTATTTATCAAATGATATTGTCTCGATTAGGGTCTTCACTTGTTTTTATAATTTTTGACTCCCCTCCTTTAACGTTTGACTTCGATTATTTATCTATTTATTTTAAAAACTAGCTGTGTAATATAGCGGTTACTTATTAATATTTGTTGTTAATAAATTAATAAACTAATATCACAGTTTAGTTATTATTTTTAAAAAACTAGTAATATTTGGTTATAATAAATTAATTTAAATATTATTTTTCAAAAACTAGCCGTTTAATATAGCCATTACATATTAATATTTTAATAAATTAATAAACTAATATCATTATTTAAATATATTTTTTCAAGAACTAGTAATATTTGGTTTTAATAAATTAATTTAAATATTATTTTTCAAAAACTAGCTGTTTTTTTTGTTTTTGTTTTCTTTCATTTTGGTAGGTAAGCACCCACGAGGATTTGAACCAGTGACCTATCGCAAAGAGTGCCTTAACAGTGCACCCATTCACCGTCAATCCAAAGCCCCGTGGGCCCAATTGTTTAATATAGCCATTACCTATTAATATTTTTAATAAATTACTGAAATAATATCATTATTTAAATATTTTTTTTAAAAATTAGTCGTTTAATATAGCCGTTACATACTAATATTTTAATAAATTAATAAACTAATATCATTATTTAAATAGTATTTTTCAAGAACTAGTAATATTTGGTTTTAACAAATTAATTTAAATATTACTTTTCAAAAACTAGCCATTTAATATAGCCGTTACCTATTAATATTTTTAATAAATTAATGAAATAATATTATTATTTAAATATATTTTTTCAAAAACTACCCGTTTAATATAGCCGTTACTTAATAATATTTGTTTTTAATATATTAATAAATTAATATTATAATTTAAACATTATTGTTCAAATATAGCCGTTACTTGAAATTATGTCTCTACATTGTTTTCTATTTAAGCCTTTGCCATGGTCTACTTCTTCATCTGGTCCTGATGATGAACCACCCTTGTTGGTTCGAAACATGTCGGCCAAAAAATTCTCTCATGTGATTTCTACTGAAAGACTTTGTTTAATTTGACCATAATTAAAATAAATTCATAACTTCATTTGTACATGTCAGAGTTAGATGATCTTTAGATCAATCTTACACTTCTCGGAGAGAGGAATCCAAGAAAAATATCAGCTGTCATAAATAAGATGACCCATGTGGAGTTTGGCCCTAGTTGCCAATTTTAACATGATCCAAACCTATAGTTCAAGGTTGAAAACGACATACCTCTAATTTTGGTCCTTTATGTAGATGATCTCTTTCTGACAGGTTCAGACCCTCTCATTTATCAGTGCAAGAGGGAGTTGGCTTCTGAGTTAGAGATGAAAGACCTAGGACTGATGCTCTATTTCCTTGGTTTGGAGGTCTGGCAAAAGGCAGGTGAGATTTTCCTTTCTCAAGGAAAATACATTGTGAAGCTGCTCGAGAGATGTGGGATGGTGGATTGCAAGTCTGTGTCTACTTTGATGGAACTCAACTTCAAGAAGCTATTTGGTAGTGCTGCTGGGCTCGTATTGGCAAACTCCTTTGAATATAGACAACTTGTGGGGGCCTTGATTTTCGTGGTAAACTCCCATCTGGACATATGTTTCACTGTGACTACATTGAGTCAATTTATGGTCGAGCCTCATCACATACATTAGATCGCTGCTAAGAATCTCTTAAGATATCTTCGTGGCACAATCAATTATAGACTGAGATACACTACTGGGAATTTGAGGCTACATGGATATACTAGCGCTGATTGGGCTAGTAGTATGGTGGATCGAAAAAGCACGTCTGGATGTTGCTTCTCATTAGGGCCTGCTTCGATTTCTTGGATGAGCAGGAAGTAAAAATTGGTTGATCTCAGCACCGCCGAGGCCAAATACATTGCACAGCTAGTATGACTTGTTGTGAGGTTGTTTGGTTGAGGAAGCTCTTTAGTGAGCTATTTGAGCACGTGTTGGATACCACTGTGATCTATTGCAACAACCAAAGTGGGATTCGCGTTTCAAAGAATCCTGTGTTCCATGACCACTCCAAGCACATTGATATCACATACCATTTTATCCGGGATATGGTACAATGGGGAGCAATAAGGCTCCAACACATTAGGACTGATGAACAGGTCACAAAAATTCTCACGAAGCCCTTAGGGAAGGTCAACTTCTTAGCATTCCGAGAGAGACTTGGAGTCGTGGAAAGACCCTCCCATGATGGTCCTGTTGATTTGGGGTAGCATCAGATGTGCTCTAGCCATGAAAATTGGTGGAGAGGCTAAAGCACATGAGATTTCCAGGACCCAAAAATGGTTTGGGGAAATTTTACTCTGTGAAGGAGATATTAAAATAATTAACGTTTTTAATGGGTTCCTAAGTCTAAACTTAGGAAAATAAAAATATTAATGGGTATTAATATAAAACTGGGTTAGAAGGTTCTAAAGGACATGGATCAAGCCAAATCTAATCTTAGCCGTTGATTAGAGATGTAATCTCGACCGTTGAAGACTCAACAAAAAAAGTATAAGAGGAGGCTTGAGGGTCAATTGGAGATACACCATAGTGATCAATCATTCGATTTTTTAGAGCGGGGTTTGCTAAGAGAAATTGAATCAGTGATCAGAGTTGTAGCTAGGGGCAGTGAGTACGAGGCAGAGATAGTGCCGAAAGACCAACGTAGAAGCAGAGAGGTAGACGCAGAGCCAGAGAGAGCCATGCAGAGGTTAGCAGGGATTGTGCAGAGGCCAGAAGGGCCTGCGTCATCCACACAGAGGCTGCAGGAGTGACGCAGAGGGCCAAAGAGGTTGCACAGAGCCTTAGTGCGCTGATGCAGAGGCCAAGAGGGCTGACGCAGTGCTTTAGATTGTGCTGGAGAGGGTTTCGTGGGGTAGACTTTCAGAATATCTGCTTCCGAAGAGAGGTATTACTGCCAGATTTTTTTATCTCTGTCGGGTGAGCCAGTTTGGCACCCAGTGTACTCAGAAAAGCTACTTAATAATAAAAACCCTCAGAATTGCTGCACCGGTTTTCCCAAGTTGGGTTTTTCCGGGGACAATTGTCCAAAAATAACGGTGTCCCTTGTGCGTTTTTCTATTTCTTTCAGCTGTTGATGTGTAGATGGTTGAGACTATATTGGGTTTATTTCAGTGTTTATATGGTTAAATAACTTGTTAGTAATTAAATAAGTAGGCGAAATAAACCAGAGAATACAGATAAATTTTCTAACGGGTAATACTTAGAAATTTCAACATGGTATCAGAGTGTTGCAGATCATAGGAGAGTTGAAGGCGCGAGTTTAATCAAAGTTTTTGCAGCAGAAACAACTATCCTGAGTGACAGAAGCTGTTCCTAGGCAAAAAGCAGCAGAGAAGGGTTGACGCAGAGGGATTACGTCATCAGTGCGAGCCAGAGAGAGGCCAGCGCAGAGGCAGAAGAAGGCATAAGAGGGTCACGAAGAGCCATGCAGAGACCAGGAGGGTTTACACAGTTGGCAAGGGAGCAAATTAGCCTTCTCGGGATTGCGCAGAGCCTAAAGGCTCAGTGCTTCAGTTGCTGGGGCATAGGACGCTGTGGGCAGATTACGGGGAGTGAAGCTGGTGGGGTGCTATTGTTGCCGAGACAGAACACTACCTAACAGGGCAAAACCAAGGTAGAGGGAGTCGCTACCTAGGTGGATTTCTAGCCAAGAAATTCACGTTGCAGGTGCATAGGAGATCGGAGAGGTGCAACTCGACGATTGGCAGGCAGATTTCCAGGAGGGAAATTGAGACTCAGAGGGAGTCTAGCAGAGAACTTCCAGGAGGGAAGTAGCGACTCAGAAGGAGCTGAAAAGAGAACTTCCAGGAGGGAAGTAGAGACTCAGAGGAGTCGAAAGGAAGAGCAGAGAGATGGCCATGAATTGACTGAGGGATTAGAACAGGTTGGATGGGGTGTCCAACTTTGTCCTCTGAAGGGCCAGGATCTTGTCCGTTCTAGATAGACATTGCATCAGGGCCTTCGCCTTGAGAACCGTGGCTATCCCAGTCGACCTAGTTGATAATGAGAAGTATGAGGATGCGATGGCCAAGGCGAAATGCATAATCTTTGATGGAGTCAAGGATCATGTGGTCCAGCATATTGCTGAGAAGGAGACGACAAAGGAGATGTGGGATACCTAGAAGACATTGTATCAAGGCACTTCCGTGTAGAGGAAGATGCTACTGGAGAATCAACTGCGGTCGTACTAGATGCAGAAGGGGGAGCAGGTAGATCACTTCTTCAATAGGTTGTTAGAGATCCGGGACCAACTGACTTCCATAGGGGCCACACTGGATTAGGAGTTGATGGTGAGGACCACCTTAAACACAGTCTCCAAGGAGTGGGAGACATTCGTCCAGAGCATTTTGGATAGAGCGAATCCTCCAAATTGGGAAGAATTGTGGGCAACTCTTCGCCAAAAAGAGATCAGACGGCTGACCAAGACGGGAAGTAGCAGCAAAGGAGCTCGGGTCAAGAAAGAAGAGGAAGAGGATGCAGCTCTGGCATTTGCAGGGAAGCAGGAGAAGAGGAAGAAAAAGGACCTCTCCAAGATAAAGTGCTTCAATTGTGGGGAACTGGGGCATTATGCGAACTAGTGTCTGAGGAAGAAGAATAGGGGAGAGGCGTCTGAGTCCAAGGCAACGTCAACGAAGGCGGAAAAGGAGGTAGAGGAGGATGATGATTGTGCCATGAGTGCTCATGTACCTCCAAAGAAGAGGTGGGGAGACATCAAACTGTAGTCAAGAGGACTATAGGCGATGAGGGGCAGGATCCTTGAGGTACCCAAACTCTTGGATCATACTTGGCTACGGGAACCTTGAAGTGACAGTAGTAGGAAGCGGATGCGGATGAAGTGGCAAAGAGTGCTAGAGTGCAGTAGTCCCAGGCAGCGCAGAGAGGGTTGCAGCAGTGCGAGAGGCACAAAGGAGGTTGCAACAGTGCAGGATGGCACAAAGAGGTTTGTAGCAGTGTGAGAAGCACAGAGTTGTTGCAGCAGCGCAAAGGCAACAAAGGGAGCACAGGATAGTGGTAGAGAGAGCTTCAGCATCAGGAGTGTTTCTTGCCTGACAAGGATGTTAGTAGTTGGGTGGATCAGTTACTTCTCAGTAACTGAGTTGCAGTGCAGTAGCACGATGCAACATGATGAGAGAGAACTGCAGTGTAGATGCAGTGTTGGGAGAAAGGACTAGCAACAACACAGATGCAGAGGAGTTGCCGTACAAATGTAGTAGTGGTAGTGGTAGAGCCATGGGTAGTAGTACAAGATGCAGCAGCGCAGAGGATGTTGGGCAGGAAGGCCAAGCATCAACATAGGTACCGGTGCTATATAATTAGAGTGATGCTCAGTGGTGGAGTATTACTAGAGCACAGTCTTCACTAAGAAGGAGTGTTGTGTTGGTGTAGCATCAAATGTGCTCTAGCCGTGAAAATTGGTGGGAGGCTAAAGCGCATGAGATCTCCAAGACCCAGAAATGGTTTGGGGAAATTCTACCTAGTGAAGGAGATATTAAAATAATTAATATTTGTAATGGGTTCCTAAGTCTAAACTTAGGAAAATAAAAATATTAATGGGTATTAATATAAAACTGGGTTAGAAGGTTCTAAAGGACATGGATCAAGCCAAATCTAATCTTTAGCCATTGATTAGAGATGTAATCTCGGCCATTGAAGACTCAACAAAAAAAGTATAAGAGGAGGCTTGAGGGTCAGTTGGAGATACACCAAAGTGATTAGTCATTCGATTTTCTAGAGCAGGGTTTGCTAAGAGAAATCGAAGCAGTGATCAGAGTTGCAGCGAGGGGAAATGAGTACAAGGTAGAGAGGTAGAGATAGTGCCGAAAGACTGGCGCAGAAGCAGACAGGCAAACGCAGAGCCAAAGGGAGCCACACAGAGATTAGCAGGGACTGCGCAGAGGCCAGAAGGGCTAGCATTGTCCATGCAGAGGCTGCAGGAGTGACATAGAGGGCCAGAGAGGCTGCGCAGAGCCTCAGAGGGCTAATGCAGAGGGTTTCAGGTTGACGCAGAGGCCAGGAGGGCTGACACAGTGCTTCAGATTGTGCTGGAGAGGGTTTCGTGGGGCAGACTTTCAGAATATTTGCTTCCGAAGAGAGGTATTACTGCCAGATTTTTTATCTCTATCGGGTGAGCCAGTTTGGCACCCAGTGTACTCAGAAAAGTTGCTTAATAATAAAAACCCTCAGAACTGCTGCACCAATTTTCCCAAGTTGGGTTTTTCCGGGGACGATTGTCCAAAAATAATGGTGTCCCTTGTGTGTTTGTCTATTTCTTTCAGCTGTTGATTTGTAGATGGTTGAGTTTATTTTAGTGTTTATATGGTTAAATAACTTGTTAGTAATTAAACAAGTAGGCGAAATAAACCAGAGAATACAGATAAAATTTCTTACGGGTAATACTTAGAAATTTTAACAGGGCCCGCTTGAGTTGGACATTGAGCTCTGGGAGCTCCTGGGGGCTTGGGGTACTTGGAGCTATGAGCGACCATAAGGTCAGTGGTTCACCTTCCTCTATTGGTGCACTATGTGCAGGGTGAGTGGTTCACCTTCCCTTGTGATACCCCATGATGGTTGACATGTGTGTAGGGTGAGTGGTTCACCTTCCCCCTACAATTGACATATGCATAGAATGAGTGGTTCGCCTTCTACCATGGCATATGAGTAGGATGAGTGGTTCACCCTCTCCTGTTGATGCCCCAACATACATCCTACCCATGTAGTTCAGGACTCATGGGAAGTACCTCTCATCTGGGCAATGAGTTGGGAAAAGTGGATAGGGACCATAGCGCTACCGATGGACGCATCGTGTACTATCGTACTCCCTATGTCTAGGATGCATGGTGTTCAACAACTTGATTTGGGATCAAATCTGATTGAGGTTCTACCTTTGGACTGACTTTTGTAAGCGGAGAGTGGTAAGGTCTTGTGGCTCACTCTCGATCAATTCTCCTTCATTATTCATATCAGTGTTCAGTAGAGCAGAGATGAGATGAGGTTTGGAGATGGTACATGACAACAGGATGATATGATGATTGATGATGATGGATGGATTTGCAGGTGGAATTCTCCCTAGTTGAGAGGGAGTTTTAAAATTGGCAACCAGGGCCAAATTCCACTTTAGACAACTCATTTGATGGAGATGATTATTGCATTAAATTCCTGTTTTTGAGAGGACCAAAATCGACCTAAAGATCATCAAATTTGGACAAGAAGAAATGTGTTTTTGAATTTATATCCACACATGCAAATTGTTCAGGTCGGCCACATCATCATGTAGGCTCATGAAGCCCAAGAGACATGTCACTTCACCCTCAACGACTTGTATAAATACAAGTGACCTCTCACCTCATTTGGCATCATCATCATTCACACATTCTTCTCTCTCCTTTTGTCATTGGTTCATACCACTATTGGGCATTCAATTTCTCTCACACATGTGGCAAGGAGGACGAATTTCATACTAAAGTATAGGGTCAAAAATTTCAAGAGTTGACTGAATTTTGACCAACGTTGAACAGGGATTATTTGACCAAGTTTGTCTGTGATTTTGGAGGGTTTGACTCTATTTGACCAGGCCACATTGATTGGTACAAAAATCGAGAAATTTTGGGTTGTTTGACTTGCGTTGTCTTTTTGGATGACTTCATGTTGACCAAGTTTGATTGCATATTCTATCACTGTTTTGGGCTGACCTTGACCTTTGCTGGAGACCGAGTTTGACTGCCTTTGACCGAAGCTTCAGAGGAGAAGTTTGACTTTTGTGTTGATCGTCTTTGAATTTCTAGTTAGGACTGAGTTTGACTGTAGATTTGACAAGGTTGTTTTGACTTTGATTTGGCAAGTCAATTTTGACTTTTTGTACTCTCTCTGAAGAACATTTGATATGATAATAAGAAGAATTGATCAAAGGGTTTTTCCCACATTGGGGTTTTTCCTTGGCATCCGCCAAATCTGGTTTCCTCTTGTCTTGGCTTGTTTTTTTCATTTTAATTTATGTTCTATCTACAATTACTGTCAATGTGATTCACGGTTAATGTGATTGCTTTTGGAAACTAATTTGGAAATTGTCATTGGGCTACTTAAGTACATCGAAGTAATTGTGCTAAGCATAGAACATACAATTGTTATCTAAATTTAACATCTTGCCCTTATCCTTTGGAATGATTGGTGGCATGGGAGGCGCCTTCACTTTTGATGTCGCACCTCCCATATCTCGAGTCTTCTTGATGCCATGTTGAAGGGTTGCAGGATTGAATGGCTTGATGTAAAGTTTTGTAGATGTTCTATGCTAAGAGCAATTTCACTTTTCTCACAGCAATCATACAAGTAGATAAGCAAAATGCAGATAGAACATATAAGCAGATCTTACAGAAGACAAAACAGAAACAAGAAAAATGTATGTGTTTGTTTCGGCGGTCAACAGGATGCTTCAACCAGCAAAGTCTCCTTTGGTCAGCCAGCCCAGCATGTGTCACAACAACCCTCCAACCAGTAGATGAGTCAACCCAAGTCAGTTCTACAAAAGCCAACGCTGTCCTAAAAAGTCAACGCAGGGGCAGCAAGCTAAAAGTCAATGCAGCAGCAAAACGGTCAACTCTTTGACCTCGATTTTTGTGCCAGGTAGTATGGCCTTCAAAAATCGAACCTCCCACAAGTTTTCAGCTTGTTTGGACCAAGCGTTGACCAAAGTCAATGCTGGTCAAACTTCTGCGAAACCCTAGCAGCAGAAACCCTAGCAGCAGAAAAAAAACTCTTCGTCCTTCCCACGTGTGGCTGAAATTCGTCCTCTAGGTAGCTCGTACTTTTTAGGATGAGAGAGGAAGATGTGAGTTATGTTTTTTTTTTTCAAATTCTCTCCAACTTTTCCTGTATATATATATCCATCAATGAGGGTGTGTGACACATCTGTTGGGCATGTGAGCCTACATTACAAAACTGGCTGACCTTTGCACATATAATTTATTAAGAATAATAAATTCAAAATATAAGTTCTGCTCATCGGATTAAGACTATTTTTATATGGATTTTACACCTCTCAGAAAGAGGAATCCAACAAAAATATTAGCCTCTTAATCTGAGCATCAGAACATGGAGTTTGGACCTAGTTGTCCAAATTTAACACTCCCTCTCAACTAGGGAGAACTCCATCTATTAGTGCAATTAACATCGTGAGTCATCCCGCCGAAACTTGCTTTGCTGGCTTCTTTATTTCAGAACAGAAGTGGGTCAGTCACAAAGACATCATTCCCCGACTGACATAATCAGTCCAAAGGTCCCAGACCTCACAAATCTTGATCCCAGATCAAGTGGTTGGACCATGCCATCCTAGATAGAGAGTACGGCAATCTCTGATGCGTCCATCAGTCTTTGCTAATAGTCTCTAGCTTTTCCACACCTCATTGGCCAAATGAGAGGTACTTCCCATGAGCCCTGAACTCAATGGGTAGGATGCATACGGGGCACAGATTAAATGAGTGGCGAACCAGCTCAAAAATCACAAGGGTGGGGCAGAAGCATTATGAGTGCTTATAGCTCCGAGAAGCTATCCCCAAAGCCCCCCAGAGCTCCCAGAGCTCATCGTCCAACAGGACCCACATCATAGGGTCTTTCCACGACACCAAGACTCTCACGGAAGGTTAGGAACTTGACCTTCCCTAGGGGCTTAGTGAGAATATCCGCGACCTGCTCATTAGTTCCTATATGATCGAGCCTTACGGCGCCTCGCTGTACCATATCCCGGATAAAGTGGTACCTGATATCAATATGCTTGGATCGGTCGTGGAACACAGGATTCTCAGTCATACGAATCCCACTCTGATTATCACAGAGTATTACAGTGGTATCTAGCACATGTTGGAACAGCTCACTAAAGAGCTTCCTCAACCAAACTGCTTCACAACAGGCCATACTAGCAGCAGCAATGTATTCGGCCTCCGCGGTGCTCAAAGCCACCGACTTCTGCTTCCTGCTCATCCATGAGATCGAAGCAGAACCAAGATTGAAACAGCATCCAGATGTGCTCTTACGATCCACCACACTGCCAGCCCAATCGGCATCAGTATATCCCCGGAGTATCACACTCCCGGCAGTGTATCTCAGCCCATGGTTTATCGTACCCCGAAGATATCTCAAAAGATTCTTGGCACCAACCCAGTGAAAATGATGAGGCTCAACCATCTGTTGACTCAAAGTATTCACTGCAAAACATATGTCCGGACGGGTGTTCACTAAGAACATCAAAGCTCCTATGAGTTGACGATACTCAATAGGATTGGCCAAGATAGGCCCTGCAGCGCTGCCACTCAACTTCTTAAAGTTGAGTTCCATTGGTGTCGACACGGACTTACAGTCCACCATCCCAAATCTTTCCAGAAGCTTCACAATATACTTTCCTTGAGAAAGGAAAATCTCTCCAGGTCTCTGCCAGACCTCCAGGCCTAGGAAATAGTGCATCAGTCCTAGGTCTTTCATCTCGAACTCAGCAGCAAGCTCCCTCTTACATTGATGAATGAGAGGGTCATCACCTGTCAGGAAGAGGTCGTCCACATACAGCACTAGAATGAGAGGCTTTCCTTCCTCAACCTTAAAGTAAAGGTTTGGATCAGCATTGCTTCGAGTGAAGCCCAGCTTCATCAAGTAACTATCCATCCTCTCATACCAAGCTCTGGGTGCTTGCTTTAACCCATAGAGGGCTTTCTTCAACCTGCAGACATAAGTGTCTCGATCTTGAACTTCAAATCCCAGAGGTTGTTCTACATACACCTCTTCCTTTATTGCACCATGCAGAAAAGCGGTCTTGACATCCATCTGATGAAGACTCCATCCTTGCGTAGCAGCAAGGGCTATGATGGATCGGATGGTGGTATATCGAGCCACAGGTGCAAATATATCGTCATAGTCAATTCCTTCCTTTTGAGAGAAGCCATGGGCAACAAATCTTGCCTTAAACTTTTCAGCACTCCCATCAGATCCATGTTTAATCTTGTAGAGCCATTTAGCGGTGACAACAGATTTGTCCTTCGGTCTCGGGACCACATCCCAGACATCATTCTTCATAATAGCCTCATATTCTTCATGCATAGCATCCTTCCAGACTTGATGCTGGATGGCTTCTTCAAAAGATCCAGGTTCAGATTGTATAATAGAACTCATGGTAGCTAGATACCCTTGGTATCTACACGGCTTCTTGCTTTCTCGGAATGTTCCCCTTGGGGCAGCATGACCCTCAGCATCTTCGAGGGTGTCCCGGAGCCATGATGGCCTCTTTCCTAGAGAAGGGGAAGGATCAATAGGGTCCATTGGCCCTTCAACATCAGGCATAGTCTCATCCTGGGGTTCTTCCAGATTTCCAGGTCTTTCTTCATGGTTTTCTTCAGATCTAGGAAGATCTACTACTTTCTTCAGGGAAGCATCTTCGTCAAAAGTGACATCATGGCTTATCTCTACTTCCCTTTGACCAGGTACATAGACTCTATATGCCTTAGAAGTCTCACTGTAGCCCACAAACATTCCTTTCTTCCCAGTAGCATCCAGCTTACTTCTCTTTTCTTTCAGCACATGAAAATAGACAGGACATCCAAAAATTCTAAAATGTGAGACATCAGGTTTCTTACCAGAGAAAACCTCTTCGGGAGTTTTGGAGTCCAAAGCGGAATGAGGGCATCGATTTTGAATGTACACAGCAGTATTTGCAGCTTCTCCCCACAGAAACTTTGGAAGACCCTGGTCACATAGCATGGCACGGGCAGCTTCCACAATAGTCCTATTCTTGCGTTCAGCAACACCATTCTGCTCAGGAGTATATGCAGTGGTAGTCTCCCTCTTAATGCCAGCTTCTCTGCAAAAGTCTTTGAACTCATTTGACTCATATTCAGTGCCATTGTCAGTCCTCAAAATCTTGATCTTCTTTCCGGTCATATTTTCCACCAAGACTTTGAAGGTACGGAACCACATGAAAGCCTCATCCTTCTTCTTCAAGAAGTATATCCAGGTTTTGCGAGAGAAGTCATCAGTAAATGTCATATAGTAAGAACATCCCCCCAGGGATGTTACAGGCAACATACCGGAAAGATCAGAATGGACCAGTTGCAATATCTCAGATGTCTTTGTGACACTTGAGGGGAAAGGTCCCCTTGTATGTTTTCCTTCAGCACAGCCCTTACATACACCTTTATGATTATTTCCAAAATCAGGCATCCCTGTCACCACCTTCCTTGCTTCGGGAAGAGCCTTGTAATGAAGGTGTCCAAATCTTCGGTGCCATAGTTCGGTTTGACGGATAGTATCACAAGTCATAGCTCCCAACGGACTCCCTCCAACCTGGTAGAGTGTACCAACTCTAAAACCAATTGAGATAGCTTCCTTGAAGCTCTTCTTCCACATGAGTACCTTTCCATCAGAGAAAGTTACATTGAATCCTTTGTCTTCCATGGCAGATACAGACACAAGGTTCTTCTTCAATTTGGGTACATAGAGTACATCTTGTAGATGGAGGACTTGTCCTTGAGACAAGTGGAGGGTCACAGTCCCGGTCCCTTTCACAGGATAAGTGGCATTATCCCCAAGGATAATTTCTAGATTAGTATCCCTTTCAACCATGTCAGAAAGTGCTTCCTTGAATCCGGTGATGTGTCTTGAGGCACCACTATCGATTAGCCAGACATCCATAGTGTCGGGCGGAGATGCAGCTGAGAGAGCAGATATTAGAATATACCCATTTCTTTTATCAACAACATTAGACTCCTCATACCTGGTATTTCTGGTCCTTTTAGAAGGTGGATGGTTTCCTTCAAAGTGAGCCTTCCTCTTTCCTTTGGATTTGTCATTTCTTTGATTCCCATTCCTTCGGTTGTTGTTGTTGTTGTCGTCACTATCGGGAGAGTTCTTTTGGAAGGGGCATTCTCTAGCATAGTGTCCAGTCCTATGGCAGGTGAAACATTTACCCTTCTTCTTTTGAGTCTTAGTCCTTCCTTTGTCCTTGGAACCACCAGAGTTCTTCTTTCGGGAATGAGCAACATAGGCAGCATTTCTTTCATTATCAAATTCCTTCATCCTTGTTTCTTCTTGCATACATCTAGACAGAAGCTCATCAAAGTTAGGGATGGTATTATTGTTGAGAATGGTAGTTGTGAATACTTGCCATTCATATGGAAGTCCTCCAAGTGCGGTGAGAACCATCTCACGATCAGCTATTGTCTCCCCAATAGCTAGCAGATTGTTCCTGGTTTCGGTCAACTTCATAAAGAAAGTTTGAATAGACTCGTCTCGGCCCTTCTTCATATTCTTCAACTTGTTCTTGAGGAATAGCACTTGGTTCACATTGTTTACTCGGAACATAAGTATCAGTTTGTCATACATCTCCTTGGATGTGCCTAGTTCAGATATGTAGGCAACCAGACTCTTATTTATGGATTCCCTGATCAGCAGTTTTGCTCTGATTTCTCCCTTCTTATACTTGTGTTTAACAGCAGCAGAGGCATTTGATGGAGGTTCTTGAATCTTCCCTGTCACATGATCTAGGAGATCATGATCTTCTAATTTGAGATCTAATAACATCTTCCAGGCATGGAAGTCATCACTTCCAGTCAGCTTGTCATTCTCCCTGAATTCAAGCTTAGAGGAATCCATTTCCTTCGATGATGATTGCTATAGATAGAGTTTGTCTTCACCTCAGCTCCGATACCATGTAAAGTTTTGTAGATGTTCTATGCTAAGAGCAATTTCACTTTTCTCACAGCAATCATACAAGTAGATAAGCAAAATGCAGATAGAACATATAAGCAGATCTTATAGAAGACAAATCAGAAACAAGAAAAATGTATGTGTTTGTTTCGGCGGTCAACAGGATGCTTCAACCAGCAAAGTCTCCTTTGGTCAGCCAGCCCAGCATGTGTCACAACAACCCTCCAACCAGTAGATGAGTCAACCCAAGTCAGTTCTACAAAAGCCAACGCTGTCCTAAAAAGTCAACGCAGGGGCAGCAAGCTAAAAGTCAATGCAGAAGCAAAACGGTCAACCCTTTGACCTCGATTTTTGTGCCAGGTAGTATGGCCTTCAAAAATCGAACCTCCCACAAGTTTTCAGCTTGTTTGGACCAAGCGTTGACCAAAGTCAATGCTGGTCAAACTTCTGCGAAACCCTAGCAGCAGAAAAAAAACTCTTCGTCCTTCCCACGTGTGGCTGAAATTCGTCCTCCAGGTAGCTCGTACTTTTTAGGATGAGAGAGGAAGATGTGAGTTATGTTTTTTTTTTTCAAATTCTCTCCAACTTTTCCTGTATATATATATCCATCAATGAGGGTGTGTGACACATCTGTTGGGCATGTGAGCCTACATTACAAAACTGGCTGACCTTTGCACATATAATTTATTAAGAATAATAAATTCAAAATATAAGTTCTGCTCATCGGATTAAGACTATTTTTATATGGATTTTACACCTCTCAGAAAGAGGAATCCAACAAAAATATTAGCCTCTTAATCTGAGCATCAGAACATGGAGTTTGGACCTAGTTGTCCAAATTTAACACTTGACCTAGCCTTGCAGGGGTTTGGCCAATGCCTTTGTGAAAACATGACTAATCGTTCTTCAGATATGTCTGTCACCATGATTGCGATTTGGTCGAATTTTGTGATAATCTCTTCATGCCATCAACTTTGCTTGAGTTGTGCCAACTCTCTAAAATGTATATCCAGATTCTTTCGATCAAATCTATCTATCAACCTCTTCGTAAAGTCTACATAACAAGTGATGTTTGCATGTCCCATTGTAACCAGTCAATGATACCACCAATCTTGTGCTTCTCCTTCTAAGTGTAGCGTGGCAAATTGAATAACCTCTGTTTCCTGCATGGGCTTGAGTCGGAAATAGGTGTCCAACTTTTGCACCCAGATCCTGGCTGAGCATTTTGATGACCCTGAAAGAGAGGGGATGTGTAGCTTCCCTACCATGCACGCCAAATCTGGATTCCATTGTTCGCTATGTCTATTATGATATCTGATGTTGCTATATTCCTGGAAGGTTAGGGTTGCTTTAGCGTTCTCTTATAGTGTTGCATACTCCCGAAAGTATTCATCAAAGAGCCTATTCTGCCCTCTGTTGCTTCTTGGGTTGTTGTCTGTTGTTGGTTTAAAAATTGAGGCAGTAAGGGTCTAAGGTTCCTCCCACTGTTTTTCCTGTTTTGTGTTTGAGGAAAAACGTTGGAGAAAGTAGGGTTATGGCTGTTGCTTTCCTCAGTGCTAGCCCTATTACCAAAAATTTGCCCTGTTATCATTATTACCAACAACATTAGGATTTCCAATGAGCTGTGTCATTAGCTGGGCTAATTGTTGCTGCCCTTGCTCTAGTACCTGAGCTATTTCTCGTTGCCCCTAACTTAACTGTTGCCCTTGTAATATCAAATTTGTTATTTCTGTTTGTCCATGAATTTGTACATGTAAGAGATCCTTGGAATCTGGTCCTCCTCGATCTTTCCTATCCCCCATGGTTGCGCTGCGGTTAACCTTATTCTTTTTGATTGTAACATTACTTGTATCCCATGGAAACATACAAAGCTGACACCCTCACAAGGTGGCATGATTCCAACTCTGAGACCACTGTAATATACTAGGGTATTTTCCTCTAGGGTTTTCTCAGGAAGGTGGGGTTTTTAACAGATCTCCCTTTCTGTTCATAAGATAAAACAATTATTCTAGCATAAAATATATCCTTCAATATCCAAGACCAACAATTAATGCAACATTATAGTTTAACCATTCAATTAGTGTAACAATATTAATTGGTTCGAATTCAATTGTCTAAACAACTCCAATCAATTCCAATATAAATCCCAATAGTTGTAAACTATTTTTGAGTTCAACAAAACTAGACAACTACCAAAGAATCCGAACTACACTATTTGTTTGGGTTTGAACAGAGGAATGACATGTTTAGCTCTAGAACAAATCCCTTTCTCGGCTACAAGATCTGCCCGAGATGTGGCTGAACTCAGGAATGTAGGCATTCTAATCCTTGATTTATTTGTCAACTGCTCAAAACTCCCCAAAAAATCTGTTTCAAGGTGTCTGCGAATTCTTTAGGCACTTCGGCCCTGCTTCTATTCTTAGTGGAGATCTCGGACTAGCCTGGAGGGGCTCATTCATATTGCAACACCCTCAGAAAATCACAGAAAGATTGCCGTCACATAATCTAGCCTTCCGAAATGTTTTAGAGTCCTCAAGATTATTTCGGCCTTCCACAGTGGGATCTTCTGCCACAGAATGTTGCTGCAAGGGTTTTAACCTCAGACCCTTTGATCTGATCAGAGGTTAACTTCAAAGAGTAACATCTAGCCTTCGATGAATAGATGTGCCTTGCCATGGAATACTTCTCCATAGAATACTTCGATTTGGTCAGAGATTAGCCATATAGATATTTGTCATGTTTTAGAAGTTTAGGTTGATTTGCCTTAGGATCTTCCCAAAGTTTCGCTGCTTTCTCAGATGAGTAATTTCTTGTGCCCAGAACAAGAAAACAAGGACAAAAAGGCAAAAAGACTGCACTGCTTCCTTAGATGGATATTTCTTGTGCCAAAACAAGGAAGAGTGACTAGGTAGGGTGGGAGCACCTCCACCGAAACTAGTCCAAAAAAAAATGAGGTCTCAAACCCTCAGAGCCCCAGGCTCAAGTTTCAACAAACAAAGATGAAAGGAACCAATCCAAGTCATGCCTCAATTGCTCCTATGCCTTTTGTATTTATAGATTTCCTTGAGGGGGTTTTCCTCTTTAATTAATTGAGTAATGCTCACATCAAGCCCCAACTTTGGGATTTTTGCCCCAGTTGCCCCAAAACTTGCCCAACATTGGGTGTTTTGGGGTTTTCCCCTTTATCAAGGACTATAGCCTATGGGGATGTCATGTCCCCATTTTCATTTTTCTCTGTAGTACAACCAAGATGGGTTTCTAGGGTATGTGATGGCCAGGCCACAGGAGCAACATCACATCATGGGTTCCAAATGGGTTTTGAGGAGTTTTTATGGGATCCAATGGAATTTGCTTGGCATATTCCATCATCTGCACAACTTGCCTTTTGTTTCGTTGCATTCTGACAGCTTTCATAAAACAAAATTATTATTGAGCTTGACTTCATTAATTCTGCTTGAGATGGCATTCCGGGAGGAATATTTGATGAAATATCTCAGTGTAATAGCTTGTTGGAACCGAAACGAGAAGATCTACAGGATGGGATGACGAGAAGAGACTTCGAGTGGCCAGATGAAGCATGGTGAACAGTTTACCATTTTCCTGGATTAAAGGTGACTTTAATTAGTCACTTAATTATATAAAAGGAGGGGAAAATAATTAATTGAAGGAAAAAGGTGAAAGGTGTCTTAGTAAAATAAAATAAAATTAAAAGTCACTTAGATGGAGCCAAAAAGGGAGCTTCTAGAATAATATTAAAATAATCAAAATAAGATGCTTCTAGAGGCTTGGAGATCTATCTATCGAGTCTTTAGAAGGAGGAGGAAATCATTTGGGACATCTTGGTTTTGTTGATCATTGTTGTAGTGGGGGTTGGAGAACTGATTTCCCAACTTCAGCTAAACCCCAGGATGAAAACCCTTGGGTTTACTATTGTGTTGGACGAAAACCCAACACCCTTGAAGAGATTCCATACAGGGAATTTCGCAGAGCTTCAGCGGCAGCAGCTAGAGATCAGATCTGCAGCAGATCTGAAGTTGGGGTGAGGATAATTCAGATCCTCAACTGGTGCTTCATTTCTTCTTATTCTCTCTCAGCTATTTCTGTTGTAATAGCATATATTATATAAATAAAACTGAGTTCCAGTATTTGTTCCATTCCTATCTAAATTGGCATGGTTCCTTATTCTGATTATTTCCGCAAATTTGTGGGAATTTTTTTTGTTGAAAATTTTCAGTGTTAAAATTAACGGAACATTTTATAATATTCCGGAATTGCTAGAAATTTATCTATTTGGAACATTACATGGGATCTATAGGCTACTTCGTCACTTGGGTTAATTAATCCTTCGTGGACATTACAATATAAAGTGATTCAATCACAGAAACAACAGCGTCAACCACACAATCACAGAATAAACAACGACAATCACATATATCAAGTGGCTCAAACACTAAGAATCTTCAGCAATTGCCTTCTCTCACAATTTCTTGCTTATCTGATGGAAAGGGTACAATGTAGCCCATTAATTAGGGATATTTATTTTCATCTATTCAATAATTATTCATTAAAACAATAGTTTCTAAACAGAATTGTTTATTGTTTAATTGGCCACATGTATGCCTCAACAAAAAACTTTTAAAATAAATCCTATTTTCTTTCTATCACTAAGACGACTGGGTACATTCTACGAGAGTCTTGAGATGCTGCATTTAGATTTTAATGTGACCATTGTTTTGTTCTTAATGGTGTGTGACCTAAGGCTGTATTAGAATTGAATGCAGGCTAATGCTGCACTAAAACTACTGATGCTGATGAGATTGTTTCTTGGTCCAAGTCTAAAGGTGGGAAACGAAACAACTGAATATAAAACAATTCAATCACAGAAACAACACCGACAACGACAGCCACAAAAATAAATTGGCTCAAACATTGAGAGTAGCTAATGCCATCTTCAATAATTGACTTCTCCCGCAATTTCTCTGCTTGTCTGATGGAAGGAGTTCAATGTACCCCATTAATTAGGGATATTTAGTTTAATGCATTTAATATTTATTCACTAGAAACTTCTTAACCTAAAACCAATACTTTCTAAACATAATTGTTTATTGTTTAATTGGCCACATCCATCCCTAAAAATAAATTTTAGAATAAACCCTATTTTCTTGCTATCACTAAGAAGAGTGGGTACATTCCACAAGACTCTTGAGATGCTGGATTTAAATTTTAAAGTGCCCAATATCTACTACCTATCAATAGGCAGGACATTGTTTGGCATTGAATGGTATGTGACCTCCAGTCCAACTGGTTTGCAAAGGCACGCAGGCCCACTCAAGGCAAACATGTTACTTTGGGAATCCAACCTTGGTCATTGAGATTGTAAATTGCTACATTTATAAATATACCAAGGGAATACCCATGAGATGTAGACCAGTTGGTTTGAGTGGGGTTTATTCCTCATCAGGTCTTTAGGTTCAAACCTCATGGGGAGGGATTGAGGATGGAAGCCACTTTTGGGGGAATTAAACTATCCCAAGGGGCATCCGAGCTTGACAGATCTTCACACAATCCTGGTGGTAACACTCCACTAGTGGGTAGGTTGTTCTTCCATCCAATAGACAGGCTGGCCCCAGGCCTAGGATCAGCCTAGTTACAGGAAATAAATACCAAGTGATTGCTTAAGGCATCTTCGATGAAGTTTGAGCCCATAGGTTATGGAAAAATATGCAACAAGTAATATTTGACCTGGTCATCACAAGAAAAGGTGAAATGCTTCTATACATTGACAATTTGACACATGTTATATTCCCCCACCAAACTACCACCACCATTGCCACTGCATTCTCTTAACGTAGATGTGCTGGTTTTGGTTGGATAGAAGAATGAACAGGATCACATAATGGCAAATAATTCGTATTTATAGAACTTTCTGATATTAATTGAAAGGTTTCTATATTATTTTATTGAGACAATACAATTACAGAATTCTCATTTCTCACTCCCAAGTCCCTACTCTAAAATTTACACTCTTCTTTGATGCTGCTTTCTCTTCCTATGTGTCTCCAATCCTGTATCATTCATCTTCCCATAATGATATCTTTTTCTGTAACTGTGAGAAGACTTCAGTTTTTGACTCTTAACTTTCCAAATTCTGTTGCCTGTTCATTTTCTGCCATGCATAGCCTTCCTCAATTTGGCAGTCACCTCAGGCTCTCCAAAACTGCGCACATCCAACCTTAAAAATTTCTGTCGCAATTTCTAAGAGCTCTTTCTTGCTGGGTAACTGTTGCCTCTGGATTTAGAATCTTATTTTTGTTTCTGTTCCAAGGCAAGCAAATCATTCTATACGTAGCTTGTATTATTGGTGTGCTAATTGTGGGAACCTACCACTTGCAAAAAGAGAATAATAGTAAATAAGAACTCTGAATGGGGTAGATAAAAGAGAAGATTCAGACCTAAGTTTTATGTACCGTTGAAAAGGGTTGCATATATCGAGTTATGGTAAAGGACTATGGTCCTTTATTGCTCTGTATGAGTGATGAAGAAGGGTGAAATGCTGAAGGGAAAAATCCTTCTCTGTTTGCAAACTCAATGGTATATACACTAGGGATTCCCTGAGAGAAAAAGGAGAAGACAAGTTAACAAGTTAACAACAACAAGAAGCAAATCAAATAGTCATCTTTGTGTAACCATTATGAAGCACAATGTACGAGTGATGTGCTAAATATTTATGTCAACTCTGTTCATTAATATCCTCAAAATGACAATATATACAAGTCATAATTACAATGAATAAGAATATACAAACACACTAGTCTCCTTAATGACACACAAAGACCCACATAATCCAGATTCCACAATAAATGCTCATGGCGATGCAAATGATAAATTGAGAAGAATGAGCATACATAGCACGCTCTTGAACTTTGGATGGTCTATTTCCTGATTTACTTGTATATAAATTGGCATTCACATGGGGTTGTGTCTTCATAGTACCAACATCCACAATGGGACCTTGGTGGCACTCATATAAGTGTCTGGGTGTAAGTCAAATCTTTAAGACTTATGTGGCTTCTTTTACACATCAAAGGCCCCACTAATTATTTTAAACATGATATGATTGTCTTCTGCATCAATAATTGCCATTATTTTAACCACAGAAACCAAGGTTGTAACTATATCATCACAAATAATTAGTAATTACTCGTTGCATAGAAATAGCTAGCCTAGGCTTTAGGAATGATCAATAATTTTTATGAGCAAGAAAAATGCTTCAGACAAGGAGCTGGTATGATCTTGCTTTGGTATAATCCTACCAAGGCTTGAAACATCTCCTTGGCAGTTTGCTTCTTGCAGCAGATCTGAAGTTGGAGTGAGGATCATTCAGATCCTCAACGGGTGCTTCATTTCTTCTTTTTCTCTCTTAACTATTTCTGTTGTGATAGCCTATAATATAAATCAGTGTGGAAAAAGTTGTGATAAAATCGTGATTTGGCAAAGTTTGATTTTTTTCCGATTTCGAAAAAATTGCGATGTTATTGAAAAAGTTGGGATTTTATCGGGAGTTGAACCAAAAATCGTGAAGCCTGCCCAGGCTGCGGATACGTGAGGGAAAAGGCTGAAAATCACACTCATTTTCACTCATCTTTCTACCATTTGTCCCTGTGGACAGATAAGCTGTTTGCCATTGCCCAAGATGAGGAGATTTACTAGTTTTGTGGTGTGGATTTGGATATTTTCCACTGCTCAACGTGAGAGACTCAAGGTGCTGATTTGCTGCTGCCAGGTATGTATTTTAATTTCTCTCTCTGTCTTTGTTACACAAAGGGCTTCTTAAATCTTTCTATTAGTTTGTTTTTAGTTTATTTTTGCTTAGAAATTTGAATCAAAACATTGTTTAGAATCTAGATTGAATCAGTGTTGCACAAATCGGCAAAAAATCGCGATAATATTGTATTATCGCGATTTTTTCAAATTAACGATTAAATCGCGGGTAAAAATAGGGAATTTTTTTATTGGCCGATTTTTTTTTCGAAAAAATCGCGATTTTTACGCAAAAATTGCCTGAGGCGTCGGGCAGCGCATGTTTAATAGGAAAAACCAATTTTTTTTGTTCATTTCAACAACAAAGGACGCAGTGGAGCTTGGAGTGTTGGAGAAATAGAGGGTTGGAGATTTTGGAGCTAAATCATGTACCTGGAAGCCTAAATCGAAGAGTAAGCTAAGGAGGAGAGTCTAAAACCGGCATGGGCACCATAGTTTTGTGTTTTCATTGTTTTGTAACTTTGTTTTTGTTTTTTTTCATGTTTTTGGTTGGGTTTGGAAGGGGGTTTTGTCCAATGTAATTTTTTTTAGTTTTTTTGGTTGGGTTTGGAATGGGCCCATGGGGTTTTTGACATTTGTCCAATGTATTTTTTTTTTGTTTTTTTTTGGCTGGGTTTGGAATGGGGTTTCTTAAATTGTATGTATTTTTTTTTAGTTTTTGTAAAATGTAAATAGTAAAATACTAAATAGTAAATTGTAAGTTTGTCACTTGTAAATACTAAATTGTAATCCTTATTTTCCCATAGGTTCTCCGAAACACCATTCAAGTTTTCAACTTCAAATTTCAAAATCAAACATGCCAAGGAAATTGGACCCTTTCTGGGAATTTGGTGAACTTGCTGCTCCAAATGATAGAATAAACTTGTCTTGCAAGTTGTGTGGGCACCATATGTCCGGAGGGGTGTACAGATTGAAATATCACATTGCACAAATCCCTGGATTTAATGTAGGGCCTTGCTCAAATACAAATCTTGAACTTATCCGAAGAGCCATGAAAGCATTGGAAAATTTAGACCACACTAGAGAGGCCAAACAAAAAATGAAGAGGCAACTAGGAAATTCAGCTGAACAAGGAAGTGGCAGTGGTTCTACTGCAACATCAACCAACCTGGTAGCTGCCTCATCTTTTTTTATTCCTCGAACCACACCTGGTTCACAGCGATCTATCAGTTCAATGCTAAAAAGAACTGAGAAAGAACAAGCTGACAAATTGTTGGCAAAATTTCTCCTTTGGAGTGATATTTCTTTTAGCATTGTAAGGAATAATCCATTTTTCCAGCTTGCTTTTGATGCTATTGCAACTGTTGGCCCAGGATACAAAATCCCTTCTTATCATGACATGAGAGGCCGGATTTTTCAAAACGAAAAGCTTGACTGCACCAAAAGATTGGAGGATTTTAGGGAATCATGGGCACAAACAGGTTGCACTGTGATGTCAGATGGTTGGATTGACCAAAGGGGAGAACCCTTATAAACTTCTTGGTTAGTTGTCCCAAGGGGACTATGTTTATCAAATCTGTTGATGCATCTGCACAAATCAAAGATGCAAGAACTTTATGTGATTTGCTGGATGTGTTTATTTTGGAGGTGGGTGCAGAAAATGTTGTCCAAGTCATAACGGAAAATGCTGCAAATTATGTTGCTGCTGGCAGGATGCTTATGGATAGGCATCCTACTTTATTTTGGACACCTTGTGCTGCACACTATATTGATTTGATGTTGGAGGACATAGGAAAAATTCACTTTGTCAAAGATATTGTTGTGTCATCCAAAAGCATTACAAAATTTATATATAACCATACATCTGTGCTTAGCTTGATGAGAAGATTCGCCAACAACAAAGAGTTGGTGTGCCTCGCCATTACACGGTTTGCCACCAGTTTCATATCTCTTCAATCCCTCTTGAATTCTATGCGGGATGTGAAGGGAATGTTTCTTTCAGAGGAGTGGCGTGCTTTGCCAATGAGCCGCAAACCAAAGGGAGAGACCGTATGCAGACTAGTTTCATACCAGAAAGACTTCTGGGCGGGAGTGCAGGAGGTGTGCGCCGTTATTGAACCTTTGGTAAAGGTTCTTCGGTTAGTTGATGGTGAGAAGCCTGCAATGAGCTATTTGTATGAGGCCATGGACAGGGCCAAAGAAGCCATTCGGGCCTACTATGATGATAAGGGAGATGAGGGGTTTCAGAGACAACTCCTCCTATGGGGAGTGATTGATGAACGATGGAACAACACACTCCATCGTTCCATTCACGCTGCTGGGATTCTCCTGAACCTCGCATTTTCTTACGCACGTGGGTTCGTATTTGATGCGGAGATAATGGATGGATTCTTAACCTGCGTCCAGAGGATGGTGCAATCTGTAGCAGAACATACAAAAATCTCTAAAGAAATTGAGACATATAGGATGGCAGGTGGCACATTTGGCTATGAGATGGCTGTGATTGATAGGACGATTAAAATGCCAGGTATTTTTTAGTTTGTTTCAAATTTCATTGTGTCTTCAAATTCCATTTTTTTCTTATGTTTATTTAAAATTTTATTTGTAATTTTGTTGTAGATGCATGGTGGAGAATGTATGGTGCCAGGGTACCCCTTCTTCAAAAGCTTGCCATTCGGATCCTCAGCCAAACATGTAGCTCCTCAGGATGTGAGCGCAACTGGAGTGTATTTGAAAAAATACACAACAAGAAGCGCAACAGGTTAACACTTAAAAATTTAAAATATTGCAAATTTCCAAATAAATTTTTGAATTCATTAAACAATATTTTTTTATTTATAATTATTAATTTATTATTTCATGATCTTTGTACAGGTTGGAGTCCCAGCGACTTAATGACATGGTCTACGTCTACTACAATCTTCGATTGTGGGTGAGGCAACTTGAGAGGACACCTGATATGGAGGCCATCCCATTGGATGGGATTGACACCACTGCTGCATGGAGGGTTGAGTCCGAGAGGCCTCTTATGGAGTCTACTGATGATTGGTTAGTGCAGGATGTAGTGGAGGGGGAGGAGGAGGAGGAGGAGAAGCAGGAAGAGTTGGAGCAACAGGAGGAGGAGGTGACACCACCTGCCCGGGCTATCCCTGCCATCGGTAGAGGACGTGGTCTACCTCTTATAGCTCCTACTCCTAGTTCTTTAGGTTCTAGAGCACAATAGATTCCACTGCCAATTCCACCAGCACCAGAATCTACATCTAGAGGGAAAGGGAAAGCTATGGCATTTTCTCACAAGAGGGGCAGAGGAAATCAATAGTATTAGACTTTAGTTATTTTGTTCATTTCATTGTATATGACATTATGACTCATGACGTGAGATACATTATTATATTTTTTGTTGATATTTTGAGGCTGAGTTGGGATTCAGGAGTCAGGGCTTACTATTCAGGACATGATTCACTGGTATGTGTGATTTTAGCACTAGAAATGATATTAAACATCTTATATATTAGTTTTTTTATCATATTTATGTGTCAATGTATTTATTTTATGTTGTAGATGGTTTAGATATTAAAAAAATTGAATATTTTTGTACCAAACGATTTTTTCCTGATTATTACGATTTTTTCCGATTTTTTTCCCGCACCGAAATTATCTCGATAACGATTAGTGCAACATTGGATTGAATCAAAACTTCAAAATGTTTAGATTGTTTACATGTCTCAACTTTCAAGAATAAAAAATTCAAACCCTTGTTTAGTGAATTTGAGTGTGTTCAAGTGAGTGATAAGAGGCATTTAAAATTTAAAATCAACAATTACATTTGCGTTTGCTTCTTTTGTGATGGACAATTTTATTTTATTTTTTTAATTTTTTTCGTGCCCTAGGTTCAAATTCAAGTTCAAAGTTTCAAATAAATGTCAAGGAATTTGGATCCTAATATCCTATGTGGGAATATGGTGAACCTGATCCTATACCCGAATGTGGGGGGGTCAATAGAATGTATTTGACTTGCAAGTTGTGTGGTAAGCATATGTCAGGGGGTGTCAACAGATTAAAATTCCATTTGGGGCAAATTTTGGTGGCAAAATATAGAACTTTGCCCAAATCCAACTCCAAGAATCATCCGGCAGGCCATTAAATCATTGACATATAAAGAGGAGGGCAAAGACGTCAAGCCAGTGGTAAAAAGCCAACTTGTAGGGGCCTCATGGGTGGGGAGAAGTATGAGTGGTTCTTCAACATCACATTCCACACCCACATGTCCCAACCCCTTAGCTTTCTCATATTTTTTGTTCCTAGACAACACTTGGTGCACAACCTGACATCAAATCGAGACTTTAAAAAAAGGAAAAGGCAGAAGCTGATAGGTTGGTCAGTAAGTGTTAGTAACTTGCTCACACATGTGTGCAGGCTGAATAGAGCTCTTTATGGACTCGAGCAGGCTCCAAGAGCGTGGTACACTTGGATTGACAACTATCTTTGAGGATTGGGCTTCACTAAGAGTGAGGCGGATACCAACCTATACTACATCATGGTTGGAGGGCTTCCACTCATTCTAGTTCTCTATGTTGATGATCGTATATGGATTGGAGACGAGGGCTTGATCCAAGATCGTAAGGAGTACCTTGCAATCTTGTTTGAGATGATGCACTATTTCCTTGGCTTGGAGGTTTGGCAGGGTGATGGTGAGATCTTCATGGTACAGGGCAAGGACATTGCAGAGATTCTCTGAAGATTTCATATGCAGGATTGCAGGCCCATGGATACACCTCTAGTCACAAATTGGAGGAAGGTGGATGCTGGCAGGGGAGAACGAGTGGATCCTATGGTATACAGGTAGCTCATTGGGTCGTTGATCTACTTGGTCAAAATACAACCTGATATTTGTTTTGCAGTGAACCAGATGAGTCAGTTCGTGGTGGAACCAACCAGAGTGCACTGGGTTGCTACCAAACATGTGTTGAGATATCTTAGAGGCACAATGGACTATGTATTTTGATACAAACAGGTTGATGGAGTGAGGCTTGAGGGCTTCACAGATGCAGATTGTCCAGGAAGCTCCACAGACAGGAAGAGTACTTCAGGTGACATCTTCAACATTGGGTCAACAGTAGTTTCTTGGTACAACAGGAAGTAGAGATTAGTTGCACTCAGTTCGACAGAGGCCAATTACATGGCTGTTAGTCATGCAACTTGCAAGGCTATTTGGATGAGGAAGTTACTTGTGGGACTTTTCAAATAGAGGATGGAGTCTACCATGATACATTGTGATAATCAGGGTTGCATTAAACTCTCTGAGAATCCAGTGTTTCATGATCGCTCAAAGCATATCGAGATCTGATATCACCATCTTAGAGATTGTGTGCAAAAGGGGATAGTCAAGCTACTGTACATAGATAAGTTGGGACTTGTACAAAATCCCTTCCTTGCTAAGAGGGAGTGTTGAAAAGTAGCGAAGGAATGGATTCCTTGATTTGTGCCTTCATTCAAGGAATCAATCTAGTGATCTTTTTAATCATGCATGAGTTGCAGTGATGAGGATGAGTTCAAGAAGTAGTTTGACTAGTGCGAGTTTGTGGAGGACTGAGTTATCTATCCTCGTGTGAGTTAAATTGGCAACTTAGTGAACAAGTGGAGTTAGTCTCCTAAATTTTAGGAGGATCCAATTAATTAAGTGTATTGACTTTTGTTAACTAGAATAACTCAGGTTCGACTTCCTAATTTGGAAACTCAATAGCAATGGACAAATCGAATTGCTTATAAGGAGACCGAAGGCACACTTTGTATTCATTATTCTTGAGCACGTGTTCGTGAGCAAGAGAGCTTGTGGAGGAACGAGCCAAGGGTTTTCTTCTTGTGCAAATTATTGTGGAGAGCAATTTCTCTTTGGAGTGTGCATAGAAATAGGGAAATTCCCTATTTAATAAGAGGTCAAAGAGTGTTAGGAAATAAGAGGTAGGTTATTTCCTAAGGATTTGTGCTAGGAAATCGAAGCCCCTCTAGTGTGCATAGAAGGAGGAAGCAAATCAACGATCAAGTATGGGTTTCAGGCCTAGGACATGCAGGAGAATCATTGTAATTTTAGATTGAAACTAGCTTGTATTTGTATCAGATCTATTTCTCAGTTTTCCTCAATAAAATTTTGAAGCAAGCGAGGGTTTTCCCAGTTGGGTTGCCTAGAAAAAATGTGTTTTTTTGGTGCAAAATTGTGCATCTTATTTTTGTTCTATTTCGCTTCTATTTGGTAAAGAAATTATTTGTCTATGTGAAAAGAAAAATTGCTTTTAGATTGTTCATATTAGCAGATCATAATTTCATGGATTTTCTACACTTATGTGGCATTGGGATCTAGGTAGATATATTGATGGCAGATTGAGTCAGAGGTGGCTTTGGAATCTAGGTATTGATGGATCCATTCATGTTTGGACTGCATGGAGGCATGATGTGGTCTAGTGGTTCATATGGGATCCCAATATCAGTTTGCAGATGCCTCTACGGTGGACAGGTGTAGATTGCTTGAGGGCAAGCAATCTTGGGGCGGGAGGATTTGTCATGTCCCCATTTTCATTTTCCTCTTGGTACAACCAAGATGGGTTTCCAAGGTATGTGATGAACAGGTCACAGGAACAACATTACATCTTCAGGGGTTGCGGAAGGGTTTTGAGGAGTTTTTACAGCATCCGATGGCATTTGCTTGGCATTTTCCATCATCCACACAAGTTTCCTTTTGTTTCGTTACATTCTGACAACTTTCATAAAACAAGATTATTATTGGGCCTGACTTAATTAATTACGCTTGAGTTGGCATTCTTAAATACTCTTGAGCTGGCATTCTTAATTACTTTTGAGCTGGCATTCCAGGAGGAATATTTGCTGGAATACCTAAGTGTAATAGCTTGTTGGAACCGGAATGAGAAGAGACTTCTAGTGGCCAGACAAAGCATGGTGAACAATTTACCATTTTCCCAGATTAAAGGTGACTTTAATTAGTCGCTTAATTAAATAAAAAGAGGGGAAAATAATTAATTGAAGGAAAAAGGTCAAAAGTGACTTAGTAAAATAAAATAAAATTAAAAGTCACTTAGATGGAGTCAAAAAGGGAGCTTCTAGAATAATATTAAAATAATCAAAATAAGATGCTTCTAGAGGCTTGGAGATATATCTATTGAATCTCTAAAAGGAGGAGGAGGAGATCATTTGGGACATCTTGGTTTTGTTGATCATTGTTGTAGTGAGGGTTGGAGAATGGAGTTCCCAGCTTCAGCTAAGCCCTAGGAAGAAAACCCAGCACCCTTGAGGAGATTCCATACAGGGATTTCACAAGTCTTTAGTGGCAGCAGCTAGAGATCAGATCTGCAGCAGATCTGAAGTTGCAGTGAGGATTATGCAGATCCTCAACTGGTGCTTCATTTCTTCTTATTCTCTCAGCTATTTCTGTTGTAACAGCATATATTATATAAATGAAGCTGAGTTCCTGTATTTGTTCCATTCCTATCTAAATTGGCATGGTTCCTTATTCTGATTGTTTCTGCAAATTTGTGGGAATTTTTGTTGTTGAAAATTTTCAGTATTAAAATTAATGGAATATTTTATAATATTCTGGAATTGCTAGCAATTTATTGATTTGGAACATTACAGGGGATCAATAGGTTACTTCGTCCCTTGGGTTAATTAATCCTTCAGGGACATTACAATATAAAGCGATTCGATCACAGAAACAACAGCAACAATCACAGAATATACAATGACAATCACATAGATCAAGTGGCTCAAACACTGAGAGTCTTCAGCAATTGCCTTCTCTCACAATTTCTATGCTTGTCTGTTGGAAGGAGTACAATGTAGCCCATTAATTAGGGATATTTATTTTCATCTATTTAATATTTTTTCACTAGAAACAATAGTTTCTAAACATAATTGTTTATTGTTTAATTGGCCACATTCATGCCTCAAAAAAAGACTTTTAAAATAAAACCTATTTTCTTTCTATCACTAAGATGACAGGGTACATTCTACAAGAGTCTTGAGATGCTGCATTTAGATTTTAATGTGACCATTGTTTTGCTCTCAATGGTGGGTGACCTTTGGCTGTATTAGAATTTAATGCAGGCTAATGCTGCACTAAAACTACTGAAGCCGATGAGGTTGTTTCTTGGTCCAAGTCTACTCAATGTGGGAAACAAAACAACTGAATATAAAACAATCCAATCACAGAAACAACACTGACAACAACAGCCACAAAAATAAATTGACTCAAACATTGAGAGTCGCTAATGCCATCTTCAATATTTGACTTCTCTCGCAATTTCTCTGCTTGTCTGATGGAAGGAGTTCAATGTACCCCATTAATTAGGGATATTTAGTTTCATCTATTTAATATTTAGTCACTAGAAACATCTTAACCTAAAAACAATACTTTCTAAACATCATTGTTTATTGTTTAAGTGGCCACATCCATGCCTAAAAATAAATTCTAAAATAAAGCTTATTTTCTTGCTATCACTAAGACGAGTGGGTACATTCTACAAGACTCTTGAGATGCTGGATTTAGATTTTAAAGTGCCCAATATCTACTACCTATCAATAGGCAGGACATTGTTTGGCACTGAATGGTATGTGACATCTAGCCCAACTGGCTTGCAAAGGCATGCAGGCCCACTCAAAGCAAACATGTTACTTTTGGAATCCAACCTTGGTTATTGAGATTGAAAATTGCTACATTTATAAATATACCAAGGGAATACCCATGAGGCGTAGACTAGTTGGTTTGAGTGGGGTTTATTCTCCAGCAAGTCTTTAGGTTCAAACCTCATGGGGAGGGGTTGAGGATGGAAGCCATTTTTGGGGGAATTAAACTATCCTAAGGGGCATCCAAGCTTGACAGATCATCATACAATCCTGGTGATAACATCCCACTAGTGGGCAGGTTGTTCTTCCATCCAATAGACATGCTGGCCCCAGGCCTAGGTTCAACCTAGTTACAAAAAAAATACCAAGGATTGCTCAAGGCATCTTCGATGAAGTTTGAGCCCATAGGCTTATGGAAAAATAAGCAATAAGTAATATATGACGCGGTCATCACAAGAAACAAGTGAAATGATTCTATACATTGACACATGTTATGCCCCCACCAAACTACCACCACTGTTACCACCACATTCTCTTAATGTAGATGTGCTGGTTTTGGTTGGATAGAAGAATGAACAGGATCACATAATGGCAAATAATTCGTATTTATAGAACTTTGTGAAATTAATTGAAAGGCTACATATAATTTTATTGAGACATAATACAATTTACAGAATTCTCATTTCTCACTCTCAATTCCCTACTCTAAAACTTATACTCTTCTTTAAGGCTGCCGTCTCATCCTATATATCTCCAATCCTGTTTCATGCATCTTCCCATACTGATATCCTTTTCTGTAACAGGGAGAAGACGTTAGATTTTGTCTCTTAACCTTCCAAATTCTGTTGCCTGTTCATTTTCTGCCATGCATAGCCTTCCTTAATTTGGCAGTCACCTCAAAACTGGGCATCTCCAAAACTGCGCACAGCCAACTTAAAAATTGCACAGTCGCAATTTCTAAGACCTCTTTCTTCCTAGGTAACTGATTCTTCTGGATTTAAAATCTTATTTTTGTTTGTGTTCCAAGGCAAGTGAATCATTCTAAACGTAGCTTGTATTATTGGTGTGCTATTTGTGGAAACCTACCACTTGCAAGAAGAGAGTAATATTAAATAATAACTCTGAGTGGGGTAGATAAAAAAGAAGATTCAGACCTAAGTTTTAAGTACCACTGAATAGGATTGCATATATCGAGTTATGGTGAAGGACTATGGTCCTTTATTGCTCTGTATGAGTGGTGAAGAAGGGTGAAATGCCAAAGGAAAAAAACCTTCTTTGTTTGCAAACTCAATGGTATATACAATAGGGATTCCCTGAGATAAAAAGGAGAAGACAAGTTAACAAGTTAACAACGACAAGAAGCAAATGTAATAGTCATCTTTTTGTAACCATTATGAAGCACAACATATGAGTGATGTGCTAAATATTTAATGTCAACACAGTTCATAAATATCCTCAAAAGGACAATATATACAAGTCATAAATACAATGAATAAGAATATACAAGCAAATTAGTCTCCTTAATGACACACAAAGACCCACATAATACACAATAAATGCTCATGGCGATTTGAATGGTGCATTGAGAAGAATGAGCATACATAGTACACTCTTGAACTTTGGATGCTCTATTTGCTTAGTTACTTATATATAAATTGGCATTCACATGGGGTTATGTCTTCATAGTACCAACATCCACAACGGGACCTTGGTGACACTCATAGAAGTATCTAGGTGTAAGTCAAATTTTAAGGCTTATGTGGCTTCTTTTACTCATATAAAAGGCCCCATTAATTATTTTAAACATGATATGATTGTCTTTTGCATCAACAATTGTATTATTTTAAGCACAAAAACTAAGGTTGTAACAATATCGTCACAAACAATTAGTAATTACTCTTTGCGTCGAAATAGCTAGCCTAGGCTTTAGGAATGATCAATAATTTTTTTGAGCAAGAAAAATGCTTGAGACAAGGTGCTGGTATGGTCTTGCTTTGGTATAATTCTACCAAGGCTTCAAACATCTCCTTGGCTATTTGCTTCTTGGTTAAGTGAGGGATCAAAGGATGTAATGTTCCAAACTAAGAAAAATAGTGCTATGCAAAGCAAATAATAAAAACAACACCATGAAATTGAAACATTCAGTGCACACCCATAAAAAGTTCAGGAATATCCAACAAATGAGCCATTTTATTATAATCTAGGAGAAAAGTACAATAATGTGGAAGTGGTGCAGCTGGGCTTGCCTCAATGGCAAGCGTGATCAAACCCAGGTGGTAATATGTCAAGCCCAGATGGCACAATAACTGCTACAATGATGCCCTGCGTTGCCCCTGTGAAACTGTGTTGTCTGTTGCAAGGATGCTATTGGAAACCCCACCTCTAGTGCTCAAAAAATTATGGAAAATTAACCCCGGCCTCTCCACCAAATACCCAGAATAACCCAGGAAGGAATTGGCCAAATGTTGACCTCGAAATTTTGGCCCAAATTACCCTTAGCTCCTTTAGCTACTCGTTGAGTTGGGACCCTTGTTTGACACCTTAGATCTGCCCAAAGAATTCTATAAAATTACAAGTCTGATCCTTGCCCAAAACCTAGAAAAACCCAAAAATGGTTTCCCTTGGTTCCAACCCTCAAAAATTGACCCTTCACAGCGTGGTCCTCTCCAATTTCGAATTCTGCTGCTGTGACTGATCCTGTCTATCTTTGCTCTCCCAACTCCAACAATCTTCCTCAAATGGCCTTCCAAGTGATCTTCTACTTCTCTCGGCCAACTCCAGCTCTACAATTCCTTCCTTCGACTCCCACATGAGCCCAATGATGGCTCTCTGCATAGGCCCAGGTGACCATAAATTGAACTGCTCGAATGCAACGACCTCTTGCTCCAAAACTCTCCCGGAAGGTTGATCCTCCACTGTAGCTTCAATGCCCAAACTCCCCTGGCAGTTGCTGCTCGGATGAACCCACAAGCAACACTTGCGTGTTCCCCTTCTACGTCCTCCAGAAACAAGCACTGGCTGAGACAAATGCTGAATGATATGACTGTGAAACTCCACCGGCTCTCCTCTAAGGTAGTACGGATTGCCTTCCTAGGGTGGCACTCGAAGTCCACTGAAGTAAGGGTTGAGATCTCCGCTCGGAGACACTCGTGTGCTAAACATCACAGTAACCCGACTAAGTAGCTCGAGCAACTAAGGTTGAGTTCAATATGTCAAAAGATAAGATGTTGAAATGAGGAGAGTTGCCTTCCTTATATAGATTTCGTGGAGCACTTGCCCTCCATTTTCCCTCCATCATGGGTCTCCTCACTTAACCATCGATTTCCCCTCCATGCAAATCGAACTAGGGAATGCGTATTCTCCTAGTGTGGGTGGCCCCCACGTACAAATTAACCACATCGAAATAACTTCTACTAAGTCCAACCTCCTAATAAAATCGAATGGGCCCCATCACCTCCAAAATCGGCCCCAAAATGTAGAAATTAATCTTGTTCCAAAATAATTTAGGAAGTGACATTACAAAGGATCCTTCATGGCATCCAAGAGTACCCTTTGTGCCTTTATTGTTGAGAAATATAACACATCGAGATTAAGTGATTTCTCTTTTATTGATAACTACTTGTGAATGTTTTGTATTTTTTAGATTAGGATCTTCTTTTACTTATTTATTATAGTGTTATTCTTCATCAAACAACTACCAATGCATAAACCATAAAGAGGGAAGAGACATAGAATATAGGCTATCATCCAGGGCCAAAACCTCTCCCACTTGAGAGGAAACCCGAACAAATTTTTCTTCTTATAGAGGCTCCAATTGACGAACACCAAGACCAAGACCAAGACCAAGACCGTTGACCTATTTTCCACTCCAAGACCAAGACACAAAGTTTCCTTAATGAGATCCTTAATCAATTTTCTGCTCCTTCCTCCTTCTCGACTATTCTTCAACTTTGGCTTCCTTTTGCTTTAGATTTGCTCCTTATTTTGTCCTCCTTGAATTTGGTCTTCACTTAGGATAGAGTCTCCTTCTAGATTGTCTCGGCTTCTCCTTTGACTTGCCTTGCTTCCAATTCGGCTACCTAGGAGGACTGCAATTCCTCTCGGCTTCTTCTGTAGCAACTGACCTCTTTCTTCCTCGCACATGTGGAGAAGATCAACCGAAAACAAAAAAGACCTCGACTTGTATTCTCCCTTCCTTTGCTTGGTTATAGGCCTCCTTGATGAACTTCGCACCTCCTATTGCAGAATTGATGATGACCGAAATTCTTGCTTTGAAATGAGGCCAAGATTCACTATGTATATTTGTTGGAATCTCCATAATAAGCCGACTTTAGCAAAGGGTGAGCCAACATGACATTTGGAGCAAATTCATTATCTCATTTAAGGTTGACTTGAAGTAGATGCTTAAGCTTGGTCTTGGCGGGCTATTTGATATTTTCATTGACTCATACACAAATATAACATGCCCAAGAAGGGTCCTTCATACATGACATTGACTCTTTTTGACTTTATGACCAATACTAAGGGCTCACAATGGGAGCCATTACTAAAAATAAAATTTCTTGCTCATGAAACCCATGAAACAAGCATTACAATTATAATTTAATTTTTCCTTCTTTACATCAATTACATAAAATCACTATTACACATGTCATTATGAAGACGAAACCTAGTTACATTTTTCAATATTCCCTCTTAACTAGGGAGGTATTCATAATTGTACTTGGTCATTCTTAATCTGAAGAATTTCCCATAAGAAGAGTCAGATTGGTAACTCATTTGTATAGCGTCACATCAACCAACATTGTCAGATAGCAAGGCCTTGAGTAACAACTCTATCTCTCCACAAGATCTGAGCTCAATGTTGGCGAGACCAATGATGTATAAACACCCTCATCATTGTCTCTCTTGGAACATACCCCACTCGGTTTCTCAGGGTGTGTTCCACCAAGGCTATTCTTATGTTGGATTCCCAGTCCTCAAAGAATATCGGTCCTCTACGACTACTCTTATCTTGGATGCCGTAACTCATCATCAAAGAGTATCAGATGCCAGATGTTTACCCAATCCTCCTTTCTATCTTCCCAAGTAAAGACAAGACTGATGTGTCTTTCTCTCCCTCTTAATTAGGGAGGACATATCTATTCCAATAAAGGAATGTACTCATTCCTATAGAAGGAATGTACCTAAGCTCCCTCTTAGCTTAGGAATTTTGGTTCCAAGTTTCTACCAAGTAAGAAACTTGTTTCCAAGCTCCCTCTTAATTAGGGACCTACAACAGCTCCTTAGGTGGAGATGATGGGACACCGAGCTGCTTGAAGAACTCCTCACGATGTCATTAACTTCTTTTCTGTATTCAGGAGTCTTCATGTTTTGGGACTTCTTCATAGGGCACAGACCATACATCACTTTCATCCATGAGTTAGTCATGTCATCATTGGAAAATGATCCATCAGTCCATATCTGGCCTTCCTTCATGCCATGCTGCCTTCTTCATGGTATGTTTCCTTAAGGATCTTTCATCCTACTACATCAGTATCAGTGGTGGAAGATATCCATAGATCTTCCCTTGACAACCCTGCATAAGCCCATCCAGATATTTGTTCAAAAATAAAGAAATGAACATTAAATCAAAATTACCTTTGTGATGGTCTTTCATCATGACATCTTCTAGTTTGCATCAACATCCTACATACATGTCGACACATCTCCCAAAGATATACATTGTCAAGGGTCGCTTTATTTTTTAGAGTACATCAAAGTCTTCATATCTTTCATGGAGATATCCTAGTCAAATCTTCTAGTCCTTGGATGTTGATTGCCTTTTTCCATGGTTGCATATTCCACGATCTCTTCCTTCCTTTCTTCACACATTTCTCTTCCCAGGAACTTTTAATCAGAGTTCCTCCAATTACGATCAACTACCTCATATTTCATGAGGACATGTTATGTTGATTTCATCTAGACCGTGTGACTCATGCTTTCTTGCATCTTTTCAAAGGAGAAGATCCTTTTCTTTTGATCATGCTCTCAAGATAGAGCATTGATTCATGTTACTTGCAACCATATGACATGACTTTACAATATTGAATACAAACATACCTCATTTTCCTTTATGTCATCCAAACTTTCTTCAACAACTTCCTTGATTGAAAAGAGCTTCAATCCCTTGATCTGCGTCACCCCTTATGTCATCATATCATCATCTCATGAATTCCACAAGTTTGGAGTTCTTGATGAAACACTTGCTTCCTCTTGACGGTGAACCTTTAGATGAAGATTCCATTAGAGAATCTTAAGGATCTAGAGTATCCCCATCCAACAGATGTTTCCTTTTGATGTATGATGAGCTTTGTCTTGGATGTCTTTTTCCTTTCCATAAGTGCCACCTATGTTTCCAATGCAGTTCCCAAGAGCTATATCCTTCATAGTTGATTGTCATAGATTTTAATTTCAACCATCTTTCATGCTTCTCTATTATGATGTCCCGAGCTCTTGCTTTCAATGCTTTTATGATGCCATGATGCATTCCATCATTTTTCTTAGTGAATCATGATAGCCATATTTTACAACAGAAGACTTAGGAACTTGAAAAGAACTTAGTTGAGGAAAACTATCTCAGTCATAGTAGAGATCTCTTACTTGGACTTCTTTTGTTAATTTTTGGCAACAATGGTATGTTCAATGTTTTAGAGCAATTTTACTTCAATTTCTTTATTAGCCTTAGTATCAATATTCAGATTAGCAATCACATGAACATGATAGTAAAATGCAGATAGAACATAAACATAAACAGTAGAAGACAAGCCAAGACAAGAGGACACATGATGTGGCACCAGCCAAGGACAAACCCCAATGTGGGGAAACCCTTGATAAAATCTTCTTTTAGTCTTCAATAGTTCAGCAAATAGAGATAGTACAATTTACAAATTTGATAATTTATAACAGCAGCAAAAGAGCCCTAACCAAAAAAGTCAATAGGGCAGATTTGACCCTCAGCAAATCAGTCAACTTCAGTCAACTTCGGCCTCCAAACAGCAAGATAAAACAACCCTCAAAACAATCAAATTCAGCGCAGTGAAATTCTGGTCAAACAGCCCACTCGTGGTCAACCCTAGCTGTAGTCAACACTAGTCAAACGATCCAGAAATTCGGTCTCTTGAAATTTCGGACGTGTGGAGAGAGAGAGGCCTAGAAATCTGTACCCAATCAATCAGGAGAGAGAGAGTGCGTGCAAATGAGGCTAAGTCACCTTCTATTTATATGCAATGTCACTGTTGGGCTTCTAAGCCTACATAAGTTTGCTGGCCGACCTTGACAATTTGACCATAATCAAAATAAATTCATAACTTCATTTGTACATGTCAGAATTCATAAATTCAATCCTACACCTCTTGGAGAGAGGAATCCAAGAAAAATATCAGGTGTCATAAATAAGATGACCCATGTGGAGTTTGGCCCTAGTTGCCAATTTTAACACTCCCTCTCAACTAGGGAGAACTTCATCTGTTAATCCATCTGCCAATCTTTACTATCTCTGCCATCAATGCACTGCTTTGCATTGCTATGCTTTGCTGAACCATGAAGAAGAAGAAGTGATCGAGAATGTATCATACCATTCTCTACTGACCCGAAGTCAGTCCCAATCAAAGGAGAGTGTGTCATACCACTCTTACTGACCCGAAGTCAGTTCCAATCAAAAGAGAGTGTCTCATACCACTCTTACTGACCCAAAGTCAGTTCCAATTGATCCTAGATCAATATCGGTCATCGTAGCATAGGGAGTACGGTAGTACACGATGCATCCATCGATAGTACTATGGTCCCTATCCTCATTTCCCTACTCATTGGCTAGATGAGAGGTACTTCCCATGAGTCCCAGACTGCATGGGTAGGATGTCTCAGCAAGAGAAGGATGAACCACTCATCCTGCGTACATGTCGCCAAGGGGTATCATAGGGGAAGCCACTCACCATTGTAGGACAAGTAATTGTATATAAGAATATTTGAATACAAGTGAGATGATGATTGATTACAATGAGGGCCTGCTTATATACCTAGGCAGGTGCCCTTTCACGAGCGACCATGTCCTTAGAGACGTGCCTTTTCATAACTAATCATTAATTTATTAGTCATTAATTATGATTATTATTGTTTACACTAATTTTATTATTTATATATATATATATATATATATATATTTTATTCATAACACATTCATTGTCTTATTATATTATAATTGTATCCTTTATCTCCTATATATATTAAGGAGACCTAGTCTTAGGATCATAAAATATTGTCTTATAGACCAAAGTTTCAAATTCAAAAGGGCTCAAATCTCAAAGACATATCAAAAATATTTTCAACCATTTAGATACTGTCCACATTAAGGGTTTAAAGATATGGAACTTAAAAGTAATATAACTATTGATAAAAATATCCATTTTTTGGGTGACTGGAAATTTTCATGAGGGGGAGTATTACTATTATTATTTTCTCACATTTCTCCAAAGAAAGATCCAAAAGCTACTACACCACTTAAATCTCTTGAATGCTCGCCTAGGACTTGTGAAGAAAGTGAAGACTTAAAATTTAGATTCTCTCAATTAGAGAAGAAAGTTAATGAAATGGATGGTTGTATGTTAGAAAAGGTGGATTTATCAGGTTTTCAACAAAAGATGGATGAAATGGAAAAGAAGATGAATAAAAATGTACAAACATCCATCAAGGAAGAAATAAAAGAATTACAAACCATTCTATTTAAATATCTCCCTAAGAGGGATGTAGATCCAAGGAAATCATGAACACAAGGAGAAGCATGTTGATGGGACTCAATCACGTATGGGGAGTATGCTATCACAATTGGAGAGCATAAGTATTGAATCATAGAACCATAATTAAGACTTTTCAATCCAAGATCCACTTCATTAGGGATTTAAGTCAGCACCATGGAAATACTATATTCTGAAGATTGATATGAGGAAGTTTGATGGTAATGATCCTATAACATGGATATTCCAAATGGAACAATACTTTGATCTACACCAAGTGTCCTTACAAAAGGTAAATATTGCATCCATGTTCTTAGAACAATACCAACATGTATAGTATCAATGACTTTGTGAAAGGAAAATTGATTTTGTTATATCTTGGTCCATTTTTACATAGAAATTTATAGCACATTATGGGGATATTAAGAGGATTACATTATGTAATCAATTGGTGAATCTTTGACAAAAGATCAAGTTACAGAGCACATTCATCTATTCCAAAAGTTGAGTCTCAGGGTAAAGAATATTTCAAAGGATAATTTGTTAGACCTATTTATGGTAACTTTAAAGGAAAGTATCCAACATGAGGTGCGTCTCTTTGTACCTAAATCTCTAGAACATGCTTTCAATCTGGCAAGGAATGTTGAAAGTAAAAGTATGGCCACTAGAAAATTGGTCTTTAATAATTATAGAGAAGATTATGCTCCCCTCTAAACCGACAAGGTATACTCAACAAATGGATGAAAGAAGAGCAAAGGGATTATGTTCCAATTGTGACAAGTACAATAAGGGGCATAAATGCAGCGAGAAGAAATGATTCTACATAGACCCTAAAGAGGAAGAAGATCAAGAATTAGAACTGTCACAAGATCTAGAGCTAGAAGAGATTACTCCAACAATATCTTGTTATGCATTCGCTGTCATCAATACTCCATAGACCCTCAAGATGGAAGGATATATCAAAAAGAAAAGGTAACACTGTTGATTGATTCTTGCAGTACCCATAACTTCATCAATTACAATTTAGCAAACTTCTCAATTGATTTGTATATCCAGCACTAGACTTCCAAGTAATGGTTGCAAATGAAGGTACAATAAATTGTTGTGGGAGGTGCCATAGCATTAATCTCAATCTATGTCATAAGGTTCACCGAATTTGAATCTTGAGGTTCAAAATCCGATGAACCCAATTTTTTTTTTCAAATTCATTCAGGCTCGGCGAACCTGATAGTCAAACCTCAAATTCGAACCTCAACAAATTCAAACCTGAAGGCGAACCTAAAGACGAATTTGAAGCCAAATTTTATAATTTTTTAAAATTTTTTTGGCATTCAAGGTTAGAGTTCGCGCTGTTTTTGTTAGTTGTTTTAAGGTTTATGAGAAAAACCATGGGCAACACATGGTTTTTCTCTTGTTTCGCTTCCCGTTAGTTAGTTTCCTGCGTTGGCCATTGGTTTGGCTTTACTTACCATGGCTGTCAATAGATTTTCACAAGCCAACTTCAGTGTGAGTTTACTCGCTCTATTGTGCTCAGTGTTGCCGCTGTGTGTTGTATTCTCTGCAATTTCCTGAATTCAATTTCTAGATGCTGCTTGTCCCCGCCACTCGGAGTGTGAAGTGAATAGTGGCCATGATTTGTGGATCGTGGGTGCTCATTGCTACTCATACAACTTTATTGATTGATTTTGATTTTTTGTTATATATATATATATATGTTGAAAAATATGTATAGTCGAACTTAATGTCGAACCTCATCAGAAAATTCGAATTCGAATCGAACTTAATCGTTGCTGAACTCAAATTCGAACCTGAACCATGTGACAGATAGCTCAATATGGGAGAGTATTTATTGGGTAGTCTCATGATTGCGATACAAATGGGTGGTGCTAATGGTGTATTAGGGGTCTAATGGTTTAAATCATTGGGAACAATGAATTTTCATTTTCAAGATCTCTTCATAAGATTTATCTCAGAACGCAAGGAAATTGAGCTTAGAGTTATCCAAGGGAAATCCTCTAAAATGATAAGCTCTAACAAAATGACAAAACTTCTCAGAAGGAGGCATCAAAGTGTAACCACACAATTTTGTTCATTAAATGTTCAAATGTCAATATCATCTATGTAAAGGGATGTCCATAAAGTTATCAGTAATCATTCCAAGGTATTTGAAATAATGTATGAAGGTCTTCCACTTGCTCGAGATCATGACTATGCTATTCATTTGCAACTTTGAAGTGTACTAGAGATACACGAAGAAGGGAAAACATACTGGAAGTAGAAATGATCATTGAAACAAGGATTAAGCAACTGTATAATTCAGTGATTGTGGAGTACCTCATCAAACAAAATGTAACATCCCAAATTGAAATTTACAGCTAATAATAGACACATGAACTACACTATAGCAAATAAAATCCAAAGTATGCATGCACCATCAAAACACCAAGAATCTAGGCAAATAAGTTGAGCCATTTTATTAATTCATATGGATAAATCAAGTACAATAGGATGAGGACCATAGAACCTGGGCTTGCTACTGCAAACACGCCAAACCCAGGTGTAGGGATGTAGTCTAAAATGCTAAAAATGGCCCCAATTAATAGCTCACACGACCTAGTAATCTGCTACTGTTGCTGAAGTGGAACTGGTGTTTCGGGCCTCTAAACTGCTGAGAAAATTTTGGGAAATTATCTGGAGCCTCCTAACCCAGGATAACCTAGAAAAATCTCACTGACACAAGTGGTAAAATGGTTCGCCCAAAGTGCGCCCTTATATAGGAAAAGTGGTGCTATTGGCTGGAGCAAATCCCGTGCTTTTTTCCTCAAACGTGCCTAGAAACTTCTAAGAATTTAACTAGGGCCTCTCCTCATAAAACCCAGAAAGGGTTCAAGCTGGTCTCAATGTGCCCAGTTGACCCCAATTTGTGCGTGGATCTCTAACTGGCTGGAAAATTGGTTGTAAGTGAAATATGTTACAAAATGCTCCAACTCTCTCTTAGGAAATCTCCTTCCCACCAGGTTACTTTCTCCCAAAATTTCCCTTATTCCTCTGTAGCCACACCACATATTCTCCTTACCCAAGTGATTGCGCAACAATGCCCTGTTAGCCCTTGTGTAGGCCAAGAATTGGAGCATCTGAACTCTCCCAAACACCTCACCAACAAACCTTCAATTTGACAAGAAACTCCAACCCTCTTTGTAGAAGAATTCTCTGCTAATTGGCTAGCCCAAATTCCCCTTTTTTCTTGCCCTTCCAAGAGCCACAAATTTCTCTCTCTGCGCCCAAGGGAAACTCTCTCCCATTGAAGGAAATGATTGTAAATATGCCTAATTGAAACTCTGAATTGAGCTCCCAAAATTGCCTCACTAGGGAGACACTTAGAGTTCTCCAAAATGAGGGTGGAATTCCCGCTTGGCTTGTACTAAACAACATGGGTGTTCTTGGCTTAACAATGCAAGAGAACTAGTGATTAAAGTTAAAATGATTGAACATACCAAATGGAGGCCCGCAAGCTCTATTTATAATTGCTGGCCCTCTCTCCCTTGGTGGTCCCTACCTTCACTAATTCACATCCTTTCCTTTTTCTCTCTCTTCCCACTAGTGCAAATTGCCTCTTGGCTCAAATTTTCTCTCCTTGTGGTCCCCACTCTCCAATAGGGCCATATTTTTCCTTTTTCCTCCTAAGTCCCAATGCTGAAAATGTCTCCCTCTTTCCCCAAATCGCCTCCAATGCTCGAATTGCAAAATTGTGCTATGCTTAGCACGATCCCAAGGATCCCCGTTGCCCTCGCAAAAAAATGCTTGTCCTCAAGCAATGCCTGAACAAGCGCCCCCACTCTTTGTTGTCCCAAACGATCGCTACAAACAATACCGGGTCCCAGATGTGCCAATGAGTCATCCCTGCCCCATGCATTATCTTGTCATAAAGGAATCCCTTAATACCAGGATCCCAAGCCATCTTGATCAACGTGAAGCACCCCTTGCTCCACTCACTGTCTAGCTAGGTATAGGTACCAGAAGCCCACTGCATACTATCAATAAGTAGAGCATCATGATAATGTGGAACTTTGTCCAACTCCCCATGAAGCTGCCCTACCAAGTGGTCCACCTCATGCACTCCAAGAATAAACTCGTGAAGATACAACCCAATCCTTGTGGGGATGGAAGTCTCTCCCACATGAGCTTCCCTTGATACCTCTCTACTGATCATCCCGCCATCCTGGTGAGGTCCCCTAGGCCAACAATAAACCACTAAAACCCAATGGAAGATTTGAATGATCTTCCCCTCTGGGAACCAGGTATCATGAGATGTATTGCAGTTTACGGGGAGGAGTCAGTGTTTTAAGTAAACTTTGAAACAAAATCACTATTTGTATGGTCAAACTGATGATCGAACTACAGGACAATTCACTGATTTCAATCATGAGTTTGCCGGTTTGCCAGCTGGGTCAGCGAAGAGCAATTTCATGATAGCAGATCGTACTATCAAAAGCCTTGGCTAAACAAACCGAATTGCTGAACAAATTGAAACGTATTAATGATTTGTACGGTTAATATACTTTTATATTTTCCGTATTCTATGGATTTTCATTACTCGCAGGATTTATGGTGAAATGCTATTGAACGAGTCGAATACTCCAAATGATAACCTGTAATTATAATTTATTTGGAAAACGATACTTTTCAGGATATATCAACAACATTTGGTTATGCTAATAATAAAGATGCATCTTCCAATCATCCAAATTAAAATCTACATTTCAATGCATCGATCCAATAATGAAATAAATACGGAGCAAATCATAATATCGTTGATTACAAATTTTAATATCTGCATTTTCATGCATCCAATCAACATACATCTCATTTAAATCGAGATGCATCCAATGAATATGGAGCAAATGACAATATGATTGATTACGAATTTTATTATGTCACATATTAAATTGAACCAAACTCCCCAATTTTAACGTTGTGTCAATGATTTCATATATAAATTCAATATCATTATACAATTGTACAAGAACAATAATCTAAACAAAAGTACTTCCACCTGTATCGGGCCATATATGACGTCCCAAACTATATGCAAATATTTTTCCATCCAGCTCTATAGTATTTTAATGCAGAAGAGTATTGATTCTAATTAGACCTACAACCCTCCAAAAATATTTACTAAAAAAAGTTCATTTATTAGGCGTCCATCCAATTGAGTGACTATCCAAATCCAATTGATATAGCGGCAAAATTCACCTACATTGATAAATCTATTTCTAGGGTTCTATCGTATGTCACAAACCAAACTCCCAAATATTGACATTTTGTCCATGATTTCATCGATATATTCAATATCTTCATTTGATTGTACCAAACAATAAATAATTTAAACAAAAGTAAAAGTAGACACAATATGGCTTCACAACAATAATTTAAACAAAAGTACAAGTAGACATAATATGGCTTCACAAACTATATGATAATATTTTTCCATCCATGTCTATAGTATTCTAATGCAGATGCCCTTTGCTTTTAATTAGACCTAGAGCCTTCCTCCAAAAGAAAGTATTAAAAAGGTCCATTTATTATTAGGTGTCAGTCTTCTCACACCAACATAAATTTTAGTGCCATAAGATTGGGACCTAATAAATGAACCTTTGTAACACATTCGTTGGAGAAAGGCTGTGAATCCCTATGTTTATGGGTTATTTAATTTTTATAGGTGACGGTCATATCATCCATTAACTCTGAGCAGGTCTTCCAGGAATATATATCCAATAGTATTTTATAGAAGACCTAGACCCGATTGTAACTTTGGTTATCGGAACTTCCCAGCAAGAAATTCAACGGTTGACCTTGCAGTTTGTTCTTGGATGACCCGAACATACAGTCTGGTTAAGGATGCATTAAAAGATTCTTTCACTGCATTCCTAAATATTAAAAGATTCACTGACAACTTTCCTCTAGATATTCACAACGTTCCTCCCTGAAACGTCGTAAAAGACTCGTTCACAGCGTTCCTTTCGTTTAAGAGATGTATTAAAAGGTTCATCTATTCAGTGCAGGGTATTATTAATGAACTCTTATCACGTTTCATATGAAAGTATTCATATATCCATTCTATGCTATTATATTGTAGAAAGAGTGATCTAGGGTGCCAAATCCATGGTATATATATATATATATATATATATCCGCCATATCTTCCACTACTTATTGGCAGGTTTCCGGATGGATGAACATTTCAGAGCTTTCACACATAGATATGGTGTAGGTAGTCAAATATTATGATTAGAGTATGCAATATCAAGCTCGGTAATTTGAAGGTGCTTATTAGATCTTTCTGGGCGTGGGGGGCGGGTGGAAAATAAAAAAAATCTAGTCTAAATTACCCTTTGTTATATTCATTGAATATTAAACTTAAAGTTTTCTGCCAAAATAATGAGTAAAAGTCATTGATTCCCAATTTATTATAATGCATCATCAATTGTGCGTTGTAATAATTTTTAGAACATTGGTGTTCTCAAGTATCATGCATTCATTGGCACAATAATTTTTTAAAATATTATCTCATGGTGTTTTTTTTATGTCCTGGAGCACCACCAGTAGTGCATCATAGAAATTAAGGGCACATCAATATGGCCATGAAATTTGTTTATTAATGTACTTAAGATCTATTGGAGCATTGTTAAAGGTGCATTACTACATTTAATAATAATAATTGACCGACAATTGCAGGAAATTTTAACTCAATAGCGAGTTAAGATGTACCAAATCACCATAAATGGTATGTCCTTTCTTTCTAAGTATACTAACAAGCATAATAAAGAAACAATATGCTCTATATATTAACCCATTGTACATAGTGTGGCTCGTAAAAGCATCAATGATCACTGCGAGTTGATGCACCACGTGGATTTTTTTTTTGAAAATAATGAAAAGACAAACAAGTTAAAGAACAATTTTAAATTTTAAACCACTAAATATGTAGAGTGGGGGATAACAATCAATTTACTTGGTCCCTTTTTCATTCAAATAAGTATGGTTATGTTATGGTTAGTGTGTAGAGAAAAAATATATAAAAAAAATTAGTATTGTTTGCAAAAATCCACCATGGAAGTAGAGAGGAACTCTTCGCTTCAAGACGACAGAGATTCTAAAAAGGTTGTTACCAGAAGGAACAGTGTTGACATGGGAGTCTGCTGAAACCAGTCGTAGATTTAGAAGACTTTTGAAACCTGGAATGTTGGGCATGCATGTGAACTCAGATGGGGCACTAGTTGATGAAAGAGAAGAATATGGAACATCTTCGTCAGCATCCAGTCACTCATTTGAAGATGTGAATTCTGATGGTGTGCAAGAAAATATGAGTGATTTTGAATAATTGTTTAAGATAGTTTATATAACTGATGTATGCATCGTATCTTCAAATAAAATTAATGTTTTCCATATTTTGTTAAATGAGAAGTTATGAAGCATTTTTATGTTGTTGGATTATGTCTTAAGTATGATAAATTTTATTGTTTAAATATCTACAATGCAATATCAAATTAGAGATATAATGTCTGTTTTATTCAGTATACAAATAAAGACTTTTGAATTCATTCAGTGATATAATTTGTTCATAATGTCATGTTTTTTTAGTTTTATAGTTGAAAAAATTTCAATTTCTTTTGTATCTAGCATGTTGTGGTTGAAAACATGTTAAATTTATACTTAGGAAAGAAAAATGATATTCTACCAGAAACATTAATGTGTTTTTTCCTTAAAATTTAACTTTGTTTGAGACATAAAAAATTGGTTTTATTAGCATTTTTTAAAAAGTATGAAAATTGACCCTAAAAAAAATAATCATTATTCCAGTATCAACACTTTCGTTCTGAAGCTATATTTTGCAGGAAAATTTCGTAGAAAATTTCGTAGTCACTGCCATTTTTAAAACAGCCGCAAAATTGACACCTAAAAAAAAAAACATTGTTCCAGTATACACACTTTTCGTTTTGAGCACTGTTTTTGTGGTTTTTTTGAGGTTTTTGGGCCAGAGTTCCCGTTTTGAGTTTATAGTTCCCGTTTCAAAGTTTACATTGTTTTGCAAAGAAAAAACAAGCAAAGGCAGATTTGAGAAGTGAAAAAAAAAATACCTCTAGGCTCTAGCCTCCTCAATGTTGCTCCAACAAACCAACTTCTTAACGCTGCTCCAATGACTACCCAAGAAGCTCCTCATTGCCGCTCCAATGATTGCCCTAGAGACTTCTCACTACTGCTCCAAAAACCAACTCCAGCTCTTCACAAACTCCTCATAAATGCTCACACAAAAGCAATGAGATAGCTGTGAGGAAATGTGATGGGGTTGGGTAACTTTTATAGGCTTGGGAGAGGGTAGATGGAGTGCCAAAAACCTAAAACCAAAAAAAATATCGATTTTGGAGTCTGTCTTATCCTCTCCTTTCTGTCGCGGACCAGCTTAGTATGGTTGAGACAGGCTCGGCCGGTGACTGGTTCGGTCGGTTCGATAACATATTGGCCTTTGGTTCGGTTTTTGTATCGAGCTGGCCCAGGTAGGGGTCCGACTTAGTCAACTCGGCCGTTTCCGTTTTGGTTCGATTGTTTTTTAAAACATTGGTACTACCATCTTGTACTGTCTCGTATTTGTTGCTATACCTGGCACTCCTCGTGTGTACTCAAAGCGATGTGAGTCATTCCACCTACTCCACAACGCAAACCAACACACTACGACACACCACCATGCATCTCCATGCCTACTTGCAAATCACTGCCCAACGTTGTCTGCTCCTACACGCCACTGGATGCCATGACCTAAAGCTGGTACAATACACGTCGACCTGCATCCTACTGACATCACCACCTCCATCATCGCATCACCATACCCTTTGATGAATGGATTTCCTCTCCAAATTCCCTCTGAGGGATCCAGAGGTGAATTTTCCTATGTACTAGTAGCGATGTCACCATTTCTCTGCTCCTCTGTGTCCCTTGTGCCCCACATACTTGTGGAGAATCCCCAACCCCATATAAGGCATTGTTTGGTGGCTTGCCAATACCACCTCCTCCGACAATCTCTTGCCAGAGTGTGCTGATCATCTCGCGTCCCCACGCACAACCAACATACCAAGATGACCCATGGAGTCCCCTCATAAACTGACTGGCCACTGATGTTGACTGAAACTCCCCTAACGAATGTGTGCGCTCGATCGCTGGGTCAACCATACCACCTATGCTGTACCATCAATGCCGTAGTCAATCTGCGTATCTGGTAAATGGTAGGTAGTCCCACCAGGGTCCCAATGCCAACCTGAGCCTCCAGTATCCCTGATGCTCGAACGCGTGTGTTGACTCTCACTTTGGCCTATGACCAACTCCATATGCATAGCCCACTCCACCGGGTACCATCTCAGAATCTCTCTCCATCCAACCCCAAGGGAAGGATCAAAGGCACAAATTCCCGTACACGGAACTAGCCCCCCATCCTGTGAATGTTGCCCCTTGTGCAACTCATGTCACCTCATCTCATTGATTTGGTCGACACATAGAATCTTTCGGGGTAATCCTACATCTCTCTCTCCGCTGTGCAAAGGTAGCCTAGCAATGCTGTAAGCCCTATCTATATAGGCCTGAAGGGAGCTATTGTTTGGAGGTACTGCAACTCTGCTAACGACCTGTGCATCTGTCTGCCCTAAATCGGTTGTTAGCCAAAAAGATGACTTCTCGTCCTCCTCCACCATGGGCTCAACATGAGTCATAGACTGCCCCTCCACGACTAGCTCACGTCCCTCAATGTGTTCTCCATGCTATTGTAGGTGGCTGCCATCTAAGGACTTAGTCATGGCTCCGGGTACGTCTGTGTCTCCTGACAGCTCATCCAGGGACGACACCTCATTAACAGGTGGCTCTATGGGTGTAGGCTCTATTCTCTCCACCAAGGTGTCAACTAATGCTATTAAAGAGGTCTCCAATAATGGTGACTCCTGCGCCACATAGGGTATAGCAATGTGCTTTTCACTATCCTGCGTGTCCTCACGCTCAACCTCCTCCTCAGGCTCCTAACATCTATAAGGCTCGGTCTCCACTTGCAAATGCGCCCCTTGGTCTCACCCTCTAACTCTCCTCATTTTGTCCACTCCCTTTGAGGGGGTCTGTTGTCCTTTCGGTCGAATCTCTACATGAGCCTTCATGTGAACTCTGTGTGGGATGTGATGCGTGCATGACCCAAAGGGATTAACTCTCAATACCACCACTCCATAACATCTCCATCCAAGTGCAAAGTGGCATGTCTAATGGCATCCACCTATCTCATGGGGTTTAGCCTGAAGTATGTGTCCAATTCCTGCACCCATTTTTTGACAGAACTCCTACCTGAACCATCAAAGTGTGTGAGGGTTATTTTGCCCTCAATGCTACTCAATTGGGCGCATAGTTCTTTCTCATTGTTTTCGTTGACTGCTTTTCGGAGTTCCTGCATGCTAACTCTCCCTTGAGCCATGGTTGTGTTTATGGTTTCACCCGTCATAGTGCATACATGCCCAAATCTTCCATAATCTTGCTGGCTACCCCACAATTGACCAAGATCATGCTCTAATAGCACTGTAATATTCCAAATTGAAATTTACAGCTAATAATAGCCACATGAATTAGGCTATAGCAAATAAAATCACAAATAGGCATGCACCATCAAAACACCAAGAAACTGGGCAAATAAGCTAAGCCATTTTATTATTGCGCCAAGAGGCCCTCTACAGCCCAGTATGGGGGTAGATTTCACATAAAAACGCAAACAGAAACATAAATGTAAATGCCCCAGTATGAGGGTAGATCTCAAATAAAAATGTAAACATGTAAATGTAAACGTAATGTTTAACATTTAACATTTTTAATCTAATGCCGGCCCGATTTAAAAATCAATCTAATTATTAGTATGTATAAACACAATATAAATTTAAAATATAAAGAAGTTTACTAACACTCAAAAAAGATGTATGATAAATAAATAAAAATATAAATAAACTAGAGGTATGGTAAATAAATAAAAATATAAATAAACCTCCTTTTATATTTATTTCATAAACCTCTTTATTTGTACGAAAACTCACAAAATATGTTTTATTTAGTTGAAGCGTATGGGCCAAATACCATGGGACAAATAATTATTAATACCATGGGCTAAATACCATATTTATAAAAGAGGTATATTGAGATATGATAAATAAATAAAAATATATCAAATAGGATTAGAAATCAACATCTAATTATATACCACGCCTATGGGCAAAATACCATGATAAAAAAAAGAGATATGATAAATAAATAAAAATATAAATAAACCAGAGGCATGGTAAATAAATAAAACCTCTTTTTATATTTTTTCCATAAACCTCTTTATACTTAGTACTTACTAACACTAAAAAAATAGGCTTTATTTAGGTCACGCCTATGGACCAAATACCATGGGCTAAATGATTATTAATACCATACAAATTTTTTTATTAACCCTAATATTAATATTAAAAGATTATTATTATTAAATCTAATATTCATATTAATATATTATAATATTAATATTATTAAATTTAATAACTTTGGATTAATACAATATTAAATTTGTTATATTATAATATATATTAATATATCATGATATATATTAACTCTAGATATATATGGGAGGGAAGAACAAAGACATAGAGTGATAGAGGTGGAGAGATAGGGGGAGTGACAAGGGAGAGATGGAGATAAACTTAAGGATAGGGGAGAGGAGGAATGAAGAGAGAGAGAGGGAGATGAGTGAGAGATGTAGAGAAGGGTAAGAGAGGGAGAGGGAGACACAAAGATGGAGGGGGAGAGAGAGAAGGAGAGAGGGAGGGAGATAGTGAGAGGATTGGAGGGCAGAGAGAGAGAGAGAGAGAGAGGGAGAGAGAGAGATGGGGGAAGAGAGAGGAAGGTAGGAGAGAAAGGGAGAGAGAGGAATTGCAAGAGAGGAGGAGAAGGGGAGGGAAGAAGAAATACATAGAGAGTGTGAAGTGGAGAGAGAGGGAGTGACAAGGGAGATATGGAGAGAGAGAGAATATATTTAGGGGTGAGATAAAGAGACAAAGAAAGAGAGATAGAGAGAAGGGGAGGAGAGAAGGAGAGAGGGAGGGATATAGTAACATAGTTGGAGAGAGAGAGAGAAGGAGAGGGAGGGATATAGTAACATAGTTGGAGAGAGAGAGAGAAGGAGAGAGGGAGGGATATAGTAACATAGTTGGAGAGAGAGAGAGAGAGAGGAAGAATGAGAGACAAGACTTGAGAGAGAGGATTGGAGGGGGGAGAGAGAGAGAGGGGGAGAGAGGACGAACGAGAGACAAGACTTGAGAGAGAGGAGGAGAGTGATGGGGGAAGAGAGAGGATTGGAGGGCAAAGAGAGAGTGATGGGGGAATAGGGAGGGAGGTAGGAGAGAAATGGAGAGAGAGGAAGTACGAGAGAGCGGACTTGAGAGAGAGGAGTAGAGAGGAAAGGAAGAAGAAATACATAGAGAGTGAGAAGTGGAGAGAGAGAGAGGGAGTGACAAGGGAGAGATGGAGAGAGAGTGTGTATGTTTAGGGGTGAGATAAAGAGAAGAAGGAGAGAATGGGGGAGAGGAGAGAGGAGAGAGGAGAGAGGGAAAGATATAGTAACAGAGTTGGAGGGTGCATAGAGAGAGAGTTGGAGGGGGGAGAGAGGGAGGTAAGAATAAAGAAATAGAGAGAGAAAGGTGGAAAGAGAGAGAGGGAGTGATAAGAAAAACGAAGAGAGGGAGAGAGGACAACAAGAGGGAAGAGAGATAGAAGTGGGGGAGAGGGAGAGAATGGGAAGAGAGGGAGAGGGAGGGAGAGGAGGATGGGGGGAGGGATGGGTAGATCGATTGGAGAAAGAGAGCGTATGTTTTGGGGGTGATATAGAGAGACAAAAGGAGATAGAGATATAAATGGAAAGTGAAGACGGGGAAGAAGAAAGAGATGGAGAGAGAGAGGGAGGGACAGAGAGATTGATAGATATGGAGTGAGAGAGCGTGTGCGTTTGGGGGGTTGAGATAGAGAGACAAAGAAGGAGAGATGGAGGGATATATATATATATATATATATATGGAGGGGGGAGAGGGAAGAATATTTATTGCACTAGATGCATTGATTTCAGTTTAGATGGTGATTTCTAATCCTATTTCATTGCTTGCACTAGATGCATTGATTTTATTGTAGATGTTGATTTCTAATGATATTTGATTGCTTGCACTAGATTCATTGATATCAATGTAGATGATTTCCAATCCTATGTTATTGCTTTGGCTTCGGCCATATTGATTGTAAAAAATATCTGTAGGCTTCGGCCATATGTGGATTTTCTCTCTGAAAAAAAAAATGTTATTGCTTTCACTAAATGCATTGATTTCAATGGAGATGGTGATTTCTAATCCTATTTGATTTCTTGCACTAGATGCATTGATTTCAATGTAGATGTTGATTTCTAATAATATTTGATTTCTTGCACTAGATACATTGATTTCAATGTAGATGATTTCTAATCCCTTTTTATTGCTTGCACTAAATTCATTGATTTTAGTGTAGATGGTGATTTTCAATCCTATTTGATTGCTTTCACTAGATGCATTGATTTGAGTGTAGATGTTGGTTTATAATCCTATTTGCTTACTTGCACTAGATGCATTAATTTCAGTGTAGATGTCGATTTATAAACCTATTTGCTTACTTGCACTAGATGCATTGATTTGAGTGTAAATGTTGATTTCTAATTGTATTTGATTGCTTGCATTAAATGCATTGATTTCAGTGTAAGCATAAAAAATTATTGACAATGTACATTGATTTTTGTGTTATAGTAATTCAACCTATTAATATTGGAGAGAAATAGAGACAAAGTATGATGTTTGCTACAATATCTCAGGCTAAAGATTTAAATGGTTTATGATTTAACATGTCCTTTTCATATAATCGATATGAAAAGATGACAAAAGTAACAAGGGTGACAATAAAAATAGTAGAAGAAAATAGTTTGAGATTAATCATAATGAAGACTATTTGTAATAGACTATATTCTTATTATTCACATTTTCTATCATTGTCACTTTACATTCAAAATATTGATTTCATCATTTTTCATCATTAAAGTTATTCACAATATTTATCATAGATATCATTTCTGAGATTCAACTACATTAAGTCATTCACATATGACCATTTCCATGAGAGGTAGTCGCAACTGACTAATTTCTCATGATTTTTGAATAGTTCACTTAACACTCATTGCATCGGGTGATGCTCACAGGGGTGAAGAAGTGGGATTGAAACTAGTGAAATGAATCACATAGCGTCAATCATCACTTTCGGGGCTTGCACCTGGTACCTAGGACTTCCTGGGAGGTCACCCATCCCAGATCGCCTCTGGCTCAAGCGCGCTTAACTGTGGAGTTTTCCCCACAATCAAGCCCACTTAGCTTGCTACCCCATTTGCAAAACCTGTTGGAAACACTGAGAGGGGGGGTGAAGCAGTGTTTCTTTTTCCCACTATTGTTTTACCAGTTAAAACATATATATTCAGAACACAAGATGAACAGCAAGAATAAATGCTTTTATTAATATAAACTGTGCAGTAAAATAAATACAATATATAGATGGTTACAATTAGTTGCCAAGCTCCAACTTGGACTTTGGTGAGGCTCCAACCTCCAGAGCACCAACTCTATTTCGCCAAGACAACAATCTTGGACTTAGGAGCATCCACTCCCAAGGACTTCAATTCTTCTTGCTTCTGAGGCATCAACCTCAAGGACTCCAATTCTACTCACTTCTGAGGCACCAACCCCAAGGACTCCTATCCTTCTTGCTTCTGAAGCATCAGCCCAAAGGCCTTCTATCCTTCTTGCTTGTCAAGATTCATTTGACAGTATTGTTTTGCTCTCAGAACTCTTCTCTGCTAAGTTCTGTCTATTTACAGCTTCACTGTAGTCTCCAAACTACAATATCAATGACAACCAATCTTCTTATGAATGAGTCTTTACAACTCTGCACATTGCGCACGCATAGTCTCCAATCGCCTTCATGCTCTTTGATAATGTCTTCACATAGCTCTAGTCAGTCTATTGTTAGCTGCACTAAGCTCTGCATAAAGAACAACTTCTTGTTCAAGCTTATGTTCTCTGCTGGCTACTTCTCCCCTTCGATTGTCTGCTGTCCTATTGGCCCTTCGGCCCTCTTTCTGTTCTGCTGGATCCTCTCGCTGCCTCTGTCTCCTCCAGCTTATTTTCCACAGTGTTCAACAACCTTCAACAACATTCACCACTTTTGCTTCTGCTATCTCACACTCTGGTTCTTCACCATACCAACCGCAACCACAGTCCTCTGTTTTTATTGTTTTATGCATTCCCGTGCCTCTGTCCATTCGTTTCCTCTTACACCGCCTCTTAGACTTCCTCAACGCTTGTTGTCATTTCCTTTGTGCTCGCTTGCTTCTTCAGCTTCCCATCTTTCGATTTCCTTTGTCTATTCATGCTCACAAGACACGTTGAATCAATGGCCAGGTCCAAGTCATACGCAGAGGACACATATTCAGAAAACTGTAACAACGCTCCTGTTTTCTCATGATAGCAGGCATACACAGGGATGGCATTATTTAACGGACCTGCCACGTCCTGATCGCAATCGCCATCGGCTTGAATCTAGTCTTCTGAGCTATCGGGAGCATTCCTTAACGTATCTCAGTCTCCAAACCCCGCGCAAGCAATATATACAAATACACAGGGGATTCGTGACTGCCGGGGATCCTTTATATATCGGACCCATGACTCCGCCGATGGCCGACGACCGATCCTCCTATGGACGTGATATAACAATGAACCATAGTTAATATTCACGTCGGGTCCGCAACCTTATCGCAATCGGCACTTGGGTGTGGCAAGGCTTCATAACATATGCGATTGCCGATGACCGATTCCCTTGCTGGACGCGATATTATATAAACTGTTTTGATGAGTCCTGTTGACCACTACCGGTCAACTGCCCATAGCAGTACACCCCCTTTTTCTTTGCAAAAAGGGTAGCGCTTGATCGACATGTCCATGCCATTTTACAGTCATCGACAACTTGATCAATTTATGTTGTAAACCCAGTCTGCATGTATAAATTGTAAATAATCTTAGCAGATATGAGTCATGTCTGTAAATTGCCTAGGTGGACCTAATTTTCTAAGTGATAATCTACGTTCCGGAAGGTTTTTCGTCTCACCGATCCATGATCGGCAGAGTTTTCCTTCAGCCTAACCCCAAAGCCGAGATGGATTTTGTCATTAGAATCTTAGGAGAATCCTAGTGTGTTAATCTGCTAGATTATAGTTGTGTCGCAGAACTGGGTGGTTTATGAGGGTCTATGTCAAATGGGTTTTCCCCCCTTGGGATGTAAAGTTGTAAAAGTCATGATGTAAAGTGTCTTGAGGGTTAAGAAATGTTTTAATCCCCTCATAAGTCCTAAGTCCTAGGTCCTAGGTAATTTTTCCAAAAGCTAAGTTCAAGGATCCATTTAAAAATAAATAAAAAAAAATAAAAAAAATAAAAAAAATAAAAAAAATAAAAAAAATAAAAAAATATAATAAAGTAAAAAAACCTAAAAATAATAAAATAATAATATTTTGAGTAAATAAATGCAGAATTTCAATTTTTTAATACATTAAAAATTCGACGGATGAGATCAAGAGATATCTTGATCCTCATCGACGGTCGAGATCATTTTGACATGGATCACTTGAACTAGCTGTTGGGATCTTTTCCTTTAAATAGGGTGCTAGGGGTCATTTGAGATCATTCGATCTTGGAGTCTTGTGCTGAAGAAGCTCTCTTGTAAACTTTTCTGGTGCTAATAAAGAAAGACTTTGGGGTTAAAATCTTGCTGGTGTTACTCTCTGGAAGTGCTGTGAGCTATTTTATTTTCTGCATATTTTGATTTTCAGCCATTAGTAACAGCTTATTATAGAGTATTGTTGAGCACAGGTATCTTGTTCACTTGCTAGGGTTTGAATGGTATTAGGCTTTCTGAAGTAATGGCAGGTATCTCCATTGCTTTTTGAGATCTAGTATTATTTTTTCTCTCTTTATTGATGGTTGAAGTGAGCTGTGCAGGAAACCCTTATTGAAGAAGATCAACGGGCGTTTGGGGAAGTTCTCGGCTGAACCAGCCAACTCCCGCAAGCATTTTCTTGCAGGGCCCAGCTAGTTTTGATCCTGGGTTTATCATTCAGTTTATTTTTCTGAATTTGCATGAGAGATTTTCTGAAGTTTTTTTTATAGTAAATCTGATATTTTGAAAATATTACTGCTGTTATTGCTAAATCTGGCTGTTAAAAGAGTCAAAAGTTGTTTAGCCGATCTGGGGTTTTAAATTTTGGTTCTGTGCACATATTATTTTTTTATGGTGATTTTCTATTCCAGGTTGCAGGGTTTCTGAGGAGTTTCAAGGTTTATCTACACTATTTTGCTGTGCAGGGGTTTTGAATATCGGTTGTTCTCCAGATCTAAGGGGTTTTCATTGCATATGAGGAGGAAGTTTCTCAAGGGCGTTTGTGACCTGGGCAAATCCCTTGCCGATTGGCCAACTAACTGTTCTATTGCTGCCCATCCTTCTCCTGCCCACGCATTTTTTCATTTCCATTCAGAACCTGTCACTACACTCCTTTCCAGCTCTTCGCTTCTCTTTCCTTCGCCAGCGTGCATCCCTTGCCGAACTAGCACCCAACATTATTCCATCTCCACACCGCCGTCCAGATTTCCGTCAACTTGATCTCCTTTCCCTGCAGCTGCATAAACCTCCTTATTCTGCAACAAATTCATTGAGTTGCCTATCTGCAACGTATTGCCTAGCTCCTCATCGAAGCTACCAGATCCGTGTGCTGTGTGGATCAAGTGCTCGCCCAAAATCGATCCGCTGCGTCCATCAAGCATCATCGACCTGCACTGCAAAAAATTCGAATTTTTTTTTGTCTGTCGTCGAAGGTATCCCGCCGACAGCAAGAACGCGTCCCGTTTCTCATGCAGGCCAGTCTCAAATCGTTGTGTTGAATGGTAAATCAGAATCAACACGCCCAAAATCGATCCGCTGCGTCCATCTCCTCATCGAACCTGCAACCTGCATTGTAAAGCCGCCGCCGTCTTGACTGCCTCCATCGCTCAACAAATCGCACCCGCAGGCCCGTCAAGCACGCTGCCATCACCTGTGCGCACGTCGATTTTTTTTACTTAGCTTACATTTATTTTGCGTTCAGTTTTTTTTGTTTTGTGTTAGGCTAGGGTTAGCGTATTTCTCTTTTGGTTAGATTTCGATTTTAAAATCAGGGTTTAGATCTATTTTTGTTCAGCGGTTAGTTTCAGTTAGATTTATTTTCGTTGTTTTAACTTCAGATTTTATGATATACGTTAGCATAGTTAAGTGTTAAATTTATTAGATTTTAGATTTAGGGTTTAGCATTAGATTTGTTCAAAAAAGAAATTTAACTTTGTTTGAATTTAGTTTAAAAAAAAATATAAATAAAAAATAGTTTCATTTTTTTTTTATTTCTTATGTATTAGATTAAAGCTAAGTTATATTTTAGGATTCAAATTTAGTTTCTTTTTCTTTTGTTTTGTTATAGTTTAGATTTTATTAAAAATTCATAAAAAATTATAAAATAAAATTAAAAAAAAAATAAAAAAAAATTGGAAATATTTTGCCAGTTTTGAATCTTAGCCCAGGAATCTGTTACTTTTTATCTCTTTCGCTGAGGCTAAATTTTTTGATGTGGAATGAATGTTTGTCATTTTATGTGAGTTGGCGTGCATGAATGATCATTTTGAAGATTAGCTGCATGAATATGATATCTGGTTAATGTTCATGATTGCGTGGTTGTTTAAAGCATTTATCTTTCGAAATTTTTAATCGCTGGAATATCGTTATTGAGCTTTAATCATTATAGGAGCATTGTGGTTTTACTGGATATCTTGCATCGTTCAATTTATTTGATGATAAATGATTGCTGTACATGGTTTACATCTCTGCAACATCTAGTAATTAATCGTTTAAACATCAAACCCACAAGGCACTGGTCTTTTAACTTAACAAAATTTAGTGCTTGTTTCTTCGTGTCTCCCAACCCAACTGGTCGACAGTGGGTCTTTATCACCTCATAGGGTCTACCCCCCTTAGCCGCGGGAGACAGGCTTAAACAAAGAGATCGGGGATCAGAGTGACAGCCCCCGGTCTGAGCGTTGTCGTGTCAATCTGTGGGACAACAAGTCCATCGGGTCCATTTGTATATATCGCAATCATAATCGCCATGAATCTCCACCGTCGATCGCCCACGATCCGATGGTCTCCGCTATGTTTACCGCACGATTAAACCCCGCGCACTTTCCTCGTCATCTGACCGTCCGTCGCACGATCGGACGGTAGTCGCAAGCCCCGATCGCGCGACTTGTGCGCACGTTAACCCGCGGGGGCGGTGGTTTTTGTCTGCCACGCGTCGTGATCTTACGGGATCGCGCGGCCATATACAGAAACTGCCTTGGGCCCAAAGGCGGTGCGGGGAATACCGCCCGCCCGCGAAACCGCCTGTTCCTCGGTCGTTAACCTCTGTGTGTCTTCCGCCTCTGTCAACCGTCAGATTTGCCGCGTCCAGATCCAACGGCCTTCATTCCTCCATCCATATTTCCTCTCGATACCTCCTTCCGATGCGATCTCCACCGTTGATTTATATGATCCGACGGCTCACGATGCACCTCTCCCGCCGATAGTGTTAAAGCATATGTATATGGGTTTTCTCCTCCGATAATGTATTCTTCTCATACAATATAAACTCTGCCCTTTTCCACTCCGTCAGTGTATTTGCATATGAGTCTAAGTCTTCCGCCTCCGATAGTTTTGTTTGCGTTAAATGCATATACAGGTCTTTGCCGCCATATGCATGTTTATGCCGTGGATAGTGTTAAAGCACTCTGTGTGCTCCACTTCATTGACATATATATGGCATATCTATATGTATGGCTCCGCTGGTGGTAAATGCATCCATTGCTCCTCCGATGGCTCCTCTTGCTTCGATATGCTCCGTTTGCTCCTCTTCTTTGGCATATATATGGCATATATATATGCTCTGTTCTGCTTGCTCTGTTTGCTCCTGTAGCTCTGCTAACTCTGTTTTGGCATATATATATTATATATATATGTGGCTACTCCTGTAGGTTCTTCGTGGGCATGTATTACATGCAGCGCTCTTCCGATATGGCTCCTCTTGCTCTGATATGCCTCCTTGCTATATGGTTCCTCCTGTAGCTCCTCTTGCTCCAATGTGGCTCCTCTCGTTTCCATCTGCTCCTTTGGTGGCTCTGTCTGCTCCTCTCGTCTCCATTTGCTCCTCTGGCTTGGCAATGTCTTTCAAAGACCTCCTTGCATATATGGTTCCTCCTGTCTCTTCATGGATATGCTCGGCTTCCCTTTGGCTTCATGTCATCCTCTAGTATCCATAATATTGCCATATTGACATCAATGACAACCTAGGTCAACAAAACCTTGCAAGTATTGTGCCTCATGAACCATTCAAGTGGAGATCCCTTCACTCTTTTTGAATTTAAGTATTAGGGGGTTTACGCAGTGCATTATATTAGATATCATTTTTGGGATTCAACTGCATTAAGTAAGTCATTCACGTATGACCATTTCCATGAGAGGTAATCGCAACTGACTAATTTCTCATGATTTTTGAATAGTTCACTTAGCACTCATTGCATCGGGTGATTCTCACAGGGGTGTGAAGAAGTGGGATTGAAACTAGTGAAATGAATCACATAGCGTCAATCATCACTTCCCGGGAGGTCACCCATCCCAGATCGCCTCTGGCTCAAGCGCGCTTAGCTATGGAGTATTCCCCACAATCAAGCCCACTTAGCTTGCTACCCCATTTGCAAAACCTTAGCAAGTATTGTGCCTCATGAACCATTCAAGTAGAGATCCCTTCACTCTTTATGAATTGAAGTATTAGGGGGTTTACGTAGTGCATTATATTAGATATCATTTTTGCGATTCAACTGCGTTAAGTAAGTCATTCACATATGACCCATGAGAGGTAGTCGCAACTGACTAATTTCTCATGATTTTTGAATAGTTCACTTAGCACTCATTGCATTGGGTGATGCACACAGGGGTGATGAAGTGGGATTGAAACTAGTGAAATGAATCACATAGTGTCAATCATCACTTCCAGGGCTTGCACCCGGTAACTAGGACTTCTCGGGAGGTCACCCATCCCAGATCGCCTCTGGCTCAAGCGCGCTTAACTGTGGAGTTTTCCCCACAATCAAGCCCACTTAGCTTGCTACCCCATTTGCAAAACCTTAGCAAGTATTGTGCCTCATGAACCATTCAAGTAGAGATCCCTTCACTATTTTTGAATTTAGGTATTAGGGGGTTTACGCAGTGCATTTTATTAGATATCATTTTTGCGATTCAACTGCGTTAAGTAAGTCATTCGCGTATGACCATTTCCGTGAGAGGTAGTCGCAACTGACTAATTCCTCATGATTTTTGAATAGTTCACTTAGCACTCATTGCATCGGGTGATGCTCACAGGGGTGAAGAAGTGGGATTGAAACTAGTGAAATGAATCACATAGCATCAATCATCACTTCCGGGGCTTGCACCTAGTAACCAGGACTTCTTGGGAGGTCACCCATCCCAAATCGCCTTTGGCTCAAGCGCGCTTAACTGTGGAGTTTTCCCCACAATCAAGCCCACTTAGCTTGCTACCCCATTTGCAAAACCTTAGCAAGTATTGTGCCTAATGAACCATTCAAGTAGAGATCCCTTCACTCTTTTTGAATTTAAGTATTAGGGGGTTTATGCAGTGCATTGTATTAGATATCATTTTTGGGATTCAACTGCGTTAAGTAAGTCATTCACATATGACCATTTCCATGAGAGGTAGTCGCAACTGACTAATTTCTCATGATTTTTGAATAGTTCACTTAGCACTCATTGCATTGAGGATGCTCACAAGGGTGAAGAAGTGGGATTGAAACTAGTGAAATGAATCACATAGCGTCAATCATCACTTCCGGGGCTTGCACTCGGTAGCCAGGACTTCCCGGGAGGTCACCCATCCTAGATCGCCTCTGGCTCAAGCGCGCTTAACTGTGGAGTTTTCTCATAATCAAGCCCACTTAGCTTGCTACCCCATTTGCAAAACCTTAGCAAGTATTGTGTCTCATGAACCATTCAAGTAGAGATCCCTTCACTCTTTTTGAATTTAATTATTAGGGGGTTTACGTAGTGCATTATATTAGATATCATCTCAACAAACTAAGGTAACTAAGCAAATTTAAAATTAGAATGACCAGATTAATCTAAGACATATTTAGCATATTTAAAATGATTATATTAATATTAGATGATTTTACATATTATTAATAAAATCAATCATCTGTTCATTAGATTTTCTTTGGCCACACACGACTGAAACCAACCTAGATCTATCTTAACTCCAGATCTATCAAGCGCCGAGAGGGATGAAATCTCTCGAGGTGCAAACCTTTCCTCAAGTTTTGCACTCAAAAAAGAGGTTTCCACCTCAAGGGATTTGATCCCTCTCGACGCTTGATAGATCCGGAGTTAAGATGGATCTAGGCTGGTTCATATGGATAAATCAAGTACAATAGGATGAGGACCATAGAACCCGGCCTTGCCACTACAAACACGCCAAACCCAGATGGAAGGATGTAGTGTCAAATGTTGGAAATGGCCCAAACTAATAGCTCGCACGACTAGTAAACTGCTACTGCTATTGAAGTGGAACTGGTGTTTCAGGCCTCCAAACTGCTTAGAAAATTCCGGGAAATTAACTGGAGCCTCCTCACAAGGAACCCAAAATAACCCAGAAAAATCTCACGAACCCAAGTGGTAAAATGGTTCACCCAAATAACTGTGCCTTGCTATAGGAAAATTGGTGCAATTCTAAGAATTTAACTAGGGCCTCTCCACATAAAACCCATCAAGACCCAGAAAGGGTTTGGGTTGGTCCCAGTGTGTTCGGTTGACTACAATTTGTTGTAACGACCCATCTAAATTGACCCATTAATAAAATTTTAAACTTTATAATATATATATATATATATATATATATATATATTAAATTTTATAAAATATATAATTAGACTTTATAATATAAATTTATAAAATATATCATAAATGAACTTTATAACATATATAATATGAATTTATAAAATATATTGTTGAACTTTATAACATATATAATGAAATGTTATAAATATATATCATTAAAGTTTATAACATATATAATATGAATGTTATAAATATATATCATTTAACTTTATAACATATACAATGAAATGTTATAAAAGATATCATTTAACTATATAACATATATAATGGAAATGTTATAAAAACATAAATGGACTCTATAAACGTAAACCTAAACTGTGCTAAAGAATACATATATACCACAGTTCATTAAAGGGGCGCGTCCAACCTGCTAAAAATTCATAACAGAGCACACCTTGCCGGGAAATATCGGAGAGTTAATTGCATGCAGAGGCGTGTCAAGAGGGAGAAGAGCGGTGGCCGTAAGCAGGAGGGTGGCCACCGCCAAGCCTTCCATTATAAATCACGAATCTGAACCGATCAGGGGGAGGAAAAACGGAGAATGGAGGGCAGGAGCTGAAATTAGGAGTTCAGACCAGAGGACTAAGGATTACCAGTGGAAGAGCATTAACCGGCCTGAGGTTCTGGGCACGGGGGCAGTAAGCTTCTGCGAGTAGCTTACTGGGTTGAGCAGCCATCTGCTCAGTCTGGCTGGGAGGAATTGGTCTCCCGGAGATTGGATCAAATTAACCACAGCATCACCAGCAGCAGATTCACCAGTCAGAAGCAGGATCAGCATCACCAGCAGCAGATTCACCAGTCAGAAGCAGGATCAGCAGCAGTTAAGGTAAGTACCAATTTAATGTTCAGGCTTCTGTATTTCAGATTTTAGTTACAGTGCGTGAATGTTTATTACATTTGTGCATGGACCTCTAACTGGTTGGAAAACTAGCTGTTGATGAAATCTGCTACAAAATGCTCCAAATCTCTCCTAGGAAATCTCCTTCCCACTAGGTTACTTCCTCCCAAAATTTCCCTTATTCCTATGTAACCACACCACTGATTCTCCTTGCCCAAGTGACTGCGCAACAATGCCCAGTGAGCCCTTGCGCAGGCCAGGATTTGGAGCAGCTCAACTCTCCCAAACGCCTCACCAACAGACTTGCAATTTGACAAGGAACTCCTACCCTCTTTGTAAAAGAATTCTTCGTAATTGGCTAACTCAAATTCCCCTTTTTGTTGGCCCTTCCAAGAGCCACGAATTTCTCTCCTGCACCCAAAGGAAACTTGCTCCAACTGAAGGAAATGACTGTAAATATGCCCAATTGAAACTTTGAATTGAGCTCCCAAAATTGCCTCATTAGGGAGACACTTGAAGTTCTCCAAAATGAGGGTGGAATTCCCGCTTGGGAAATCCTTGTGCTAAATAGCACTGGTTGTCTTGGCTTAGCAGCTCAAGAGAACTATTGATCAAAGTTAAAATGATCCAAGATACCAAATGGAGGCCTCCAAGCTCTATTAATAATTGTTAGCCCTCTCTCCCTTGGTGGTCCCCACCTTCACTAATTCGCACTCCTTCCTCTCTCTCTCTTCTCACCAGTGCGAATTGCCTTTTGGGTCGAATTTTCTCCTTGTGGTCCCCACTCTCCACTAGGACTGTAATTTTCCTTTCTCCTCCTAAGTCCCAATGTCGGAAATGTCTCCCTTGTTCCCTAAATTACATCCAATGCCCGAATTGAAAAATTGTGCTATGCTTAGCACCACCCCAAGGATCCCAACTACCTCCTTAGATGAAACATTAAAATTGGGGATATTACACATAAGAACCTACCAGTGAAAGAGATGACATGGGAAGATGACTTGTTCATGCAAAATCACTAGCAATTAGTCAAGTGTTGGAGACAACATTGTTTGAAGCAAAGGGGCATGTTAAGCCCTGTGTAAGCCACATGTTAACCCTAAAACCCCTTATTAAGCCCTAGATATTGAGTGATTACATTTCTATTGTTATATTGTTATATAGGCTAGAACTTTTTATGGTTCCATTTTATTATAATTTTACCCTTTGTCTCCTATATATATACTAAGGAGACCTAGTCTTAAGATCATAAAATATTGTCTTATACAGTGTATTCAATGTAAAAGTAGGTTTTCCTCTCAAAGAGGATTGTAATTATTGGTTTCTTATCATTTTTAAGGTTCATAACATATCATGCCCAAATAGAAGATCTCTAATGCCCTTGAAGTATCTAGGAAACTGAAGCATGGGTTTTGTTCTTCTCCTCCAATATACCACTTTTGATGTAATGCATGTCAAAGATACTTTAACACCAACCCCGTTTTGTTGCTTGGAACCCTGTGGTGCCTGCGGACCACCTTTGACCAAGCATAACTTGAGCATGCCTTCACCAATTGGAAAAATTGTAGATTTCCCTTTGAAATTCTCCAACTGCTTGAATGAACAAATTGAAACTAAGTTCGATTCACCATGGCACAAAATTTCTCTACTCTAAATTAGCAACAAAATAGAAACAAAGATAAAAACATAGTCACACTATAACAATAACACAAATTTTTCTAGGGAACCCAACTGGGAAAACCCTCTCATTGCTGTGGTATTTATTGATAGAGCATACAGATCAAATACAAGGCAAAACTATCTATTGAGAATAGAGTTGTTCTCCTGCTAACCTAGCCTAGAACTGCCCTGAAATTTACTTGATCACAACTCCTATCCTTTGCGTACAAACATGCCCGAATTCCTTGCGCACTAGCCTGTCTTCTTGGCTCCTAAATTCATGTGCATATGGCCTCCTATTTTGTAGCACAAATCCCTCAATCTATGTGCACTTGGAACTCAATACGCACACCACAAGTAGGAAGCTCACACACAAATCATGTGTACTCAATAATGATACAAGCTGTGCCTTTGTCCTCCTTATAAGCAATTTGATCATGCTAATTATGGAAAGCATATATTTAGAACAACAGTTGTGATTAATGAGTTAACTGAGCTCGAACTGAACTCTCTCCACTCTTAATTTGGAGTTATAACTAATATTTACCTCAATCAAAATTGGATCTCCCAACTTGTCTTATCCCAAACTCGAATTGCCTGTTAGAAGTTCGCTTAAACTGCTCTTCCAACTCCACGAATGAACTAACTGCTCCATGAACTCGTTCGAACACAATGAACTCGTGCATGTAAAGGAAGGATTGATCTTGGTCTTTTTTGATTAAGGCACGAGTCAAGAGGACCTTCTTTGCTACTATTTTCAACACTCTCCCTTAGCAAGGAAGGGATTCTGTACAACTCCCGACTTATCTCTGAATGGATAAAACTGCTTCTTGCCAATGCCTTCGTCAAGATATTTGCTATCTACTCCTCTATTGGAATGTATAGTAGCTTCACTATCTTTTTTTGCACACAATCTCTAAGATGATGATACCTGATCTTGATATGCTTTAAGTGATCATGAAACACTCAGTTCTTTGAGAGCTTGATGCAATCTAATTGTCATAGTATATCACAGTGGGCTCCATCCCCTGTTTGAAAAGTCCTACAAGCAATTTCCTCATCCAAATAGCCTTACACGTTGCCAAACTGGCAGCCGTGTACTTGGCCTTTGTTGAATTGAGTGCAACTGATCTCTACTTTCTACTGTACTAGGAAATAACCACTGGCCCAATGCTGAAGATGCCACTTGAAGTACTCTTCCGATCTGTGGAGCTCCCTGCCCAATCTGCATCTGTGAAGCCCTAAGGCCTCACTCCATCGCCATGTGTGTACCACAATCCATAATCCGCTATGCCTATGAGATACCTCAAAACATGTTTGTAGCAACCTAGTGAACTCCGGTCAATTCCATCATGAACTAAATCAGTTGGTTGACTGCAAAACAAATATCAGGTTGTGTGTTGATCAAATACATCAACGACCCAATAAGTTGCTTGTATACTGTAGCATCCACTCGCTCTGCTCTACTAGCATCCACCTTCCTCCAGTTTGTGACTAGAGGCGTGGCCATGGCCCTGCAATCCGGCATATGAAATCTCCGAAGAATCTTTGTAGTGTGCTTCCCATGTCCCATGAAAATCTCACGATCACCCTGCAAAACCAAGATAGCCAATCTCCTCTAGGGCGTTCACACCATCAGGCTAAATGTGCTAGATCACCATAAAAATGTGTGCCATAAAGAAATACTCCATAATAATAAGCATGGATTAGAGTGAGTGTGCTGATAACTAAATCACCACATCCATCAACTAAGCGTCAATCATGCATGATCAAAGCTATGCAAGACCCTCAAATGCCCCTCAAACACCATATGTTCTACATGCAAAAATCCACACAAGATATGATGATGTTGACTAGGAAGATAGGTCATATCATCCAACTGTGATATAACAAGAATATATCATGAAAATGTGATATCCCTCTATGGTGATGTGCTCTAGGGGGGCAATCAATCAAGTGTGCTTAGCAACATACTTTCCTCTAGACACCATGTACCCATTGTTGCCAGTGTTTGGACATGCCATAAAGGAAGTATTGTGAAGAGTGAAAATTCGGTGACCAGAAATCCCACTGCAAGAACTGATTAAGTTTCTTCTATTTGTTGAATAAACTTGAACAAATTATTTACTACATCCTACGGTAAATATCGAAACTAATACAGTGCAGCCTTAGCAAATAATACTGTGGAACAAATAAAAACACTGGAAGAATAGATGCACACAAAATAAAACACCATTATTTTTGGACCAATGTCCCCGGAAAAACCCAACTTGGGAAAACCGGTGCAACAACTAAGGGTTTTATTATTATGCAGTAGTAAATCTGAGTACAAATCTGTCAGGCCAGGAGTAACTCCAGTTTGACAGAAAACTCAGAAAAACTGATTCGTGTATATTCCATAGGTAACCCATTGTTATATACCATAGGGAGTGATTGTTCAGTTCATCTCCCAATGACTGTTCACCTTCCCAATTTATTTATTTACATAAAATTCCCAATCATGAAGATTAGGTGTCAACATTCCCCCCCTTAATCTGAAGGGATGTTAGCGAGTCCAAGCATCATTCTGAATCGTTCAAGCTCTTCCCTTCCAAGTGCTTTGGTGAAGATGTCTGCAATTTGCTCATTTGTGGAACAATGACGGAGATGGATTGTTTTGGCCTCAACATGATGTCGAATCAGATGATATTTAGTATTGATATGCTTTGTTCGATCATGGAACTTTGGATTCTTGGCCAACTTTATTGCAGAGGTATTATCAATCATGAGTGGAGTTGATTGTACTTGTTTTACCTGCAAATCTTCAAGAATTTTCCTGAGCCACACAATTTCTTTCGTTGCTTCAGCTGCTGCCATGTATTCTGCTTCTGTTGTGGAATCTGCTGGAACTGATTGTTTGCGTGATCTCCAGGAGACAACTCATGATCCAAGACTCATAGCATATCCTGAAGTAGATGCCCCAGTTTCTTTGTCTCCATCGAAGTCTGAATCAGAGTATCCAATCAAGCTGAAGTCGTCCACCTGTGTATACTTGATTCCAAGGTCTTGAGTTCCCTTCAAGTACCTTAGAACTCTTTTTGCAGCAGACCAATGTCCCTCACAAGGCTTTTGCATGAACCTGGAGAGGATTCCAACAGTAAATGAAATGTCTGGTCGGGTAGTAGTGAGGTAGATGAGACTTCCTACAAGCTGTCTATACTTTGTTGCATCCTCAAATTCCTTTCCTTCAATATATGTGAGCTTTAAGTTTTGTTCCATTGGAGTAGAAAGAGGATTGCATTCTGTCATGCCAAATCTGTTTAACAAATCTCCAATGTATTTCTTTTGAGAAAGAAATATGGCTTTTGGATGTTGGGTTACTTCAATGCCAAGATAGTAATGAACATAGCCCAAATCAGTCATTTCAAAACTTTTCCCCAATTCCTTCTTTATGGATGCAATGTAGCTTTCATTGTTCCCTGTCATTAAAAGATCATCTACATATACCACAAGATACACAACTGTTTTGCCAACTTTCTTGACAAACAAAGTTGCATCATCAAGATCAAAATGATTGAAGTTGTGTTTCAGAAGATGCTCAGTTAGTTTTTCATACCAGGCTCGCGATGCTTGTTTGAGGCCATACAAGGACTTCACAAGTTTGCATACTTTATGTTCATGTCCTTTCACAGCAAATCCTTCAGGCTGGGACATAAAAACATTCTCTTTTAGATCTCCATTCAAGAATGCAGTTTTTACATCCATTTGATGGACTTTCCAACCGTTCTGAGCTGCTAGTGCAAAGAGTGTCCGGATGGTGGCCCATTTTGCTGTGGGGGCAAAAGTTTCTTCATAATCGACCCCTTCCTTCTGTGCAAAACCTTTTGCCACAAGCCTAGCTTTGTGCTTGTCAAGTGAGCCATCAGCTTTGTACTTGTTCTTGTAGACCCACTTGCAGCCAATTGGTTTGGTTCCAAATGGAGGATCAACCAGCTTCCAAGTGCCATTCTTTATGAGAGCATCATACTCCTTTTGCATCGCTTCTTTCCATTCATCATGAGAAGCAGCTTCTTTGAAGGAAGTTGGTTCAAAATCTGTAGACAAGTTCAATTCACAATCATAAGTAACATCCATATCAACAGGTGAATTAGAGTCATCTACATCACCTCCATTTTGTCGGTTTGAATTTCTGGTTCCTGTTTTTCCAATTTCATCAGGATGAACACTTTCAAGTGTCTTTGTCAGCCACTTTGGGGGACCTTTTTGAGATGGTCCAGGCTGCTCTGTTGATTGAGTTGGGACTGAATCAAGATTGAGTCTCCCAATTCTATCAATTACATCACTTAAAGCATCATCCATTGTTGGAGTTTCATGCAGGGGAGATTGTTCTTCAGAAGAACATGTTGATCTAGTATAGGAATCCCCCCTTCAAGATGTGGAATATGATTATCAAATTCTTGAAATGATTTCGTTTTTGCGAATCTATCCAAGTGATCAAGTTGCCGCTCAACAACATTGTCAGATTTGGATGATTCAAGAAAAATGACATCTCTAGATACAACAAACTTTTTATTTACTTCATCATAGAGGCGGTATGCTTTAGAGGTGTTTGAATACCCCAGGAAGATACACTTACGACTTCTAGCACCAAGTTTGTTTCTATGTACCTTTGGTATCAAAGCATAACAGGTGGAACCAAAGATCCTGAGATGTTTTACCGAAGGAACATGTCCATACCACAATTCATAAGGAGTCTTGTTTCTTATAGCATTTGATAGACATCTATTCTTTATACATGCAGCACATAGAACAGCATCAGCCCAAAACATTATCTTTACATTTTTGAAGAAAAGCATGGATCGTACCATATTCAAGATTGTTCTATTCATTCTTTCTGCTACACCATTCTGTTGGGGATTATAAGGCACAACTGTTTGATGTTTGATCCCATGTTGGCGAAGATAGTTTTCAAATTCATTTGATGTATATTCTTTTCCATTATCAGTGCGAATAGACCCAATATGAGTTTGTGCATCATTTTCAATCCATTTATGAAAATTCTTGAATGTTTGAAAAGCATCAGATTTGTTCTTCAATAAATAAACCCAACACATTCTGGTGTAATCATCAATAAAAGTCATGATATATTTATTTCCATTTGCAGAAGGAACATGCATTGGACCACATAAATCTGAATGAATGAGTTCAAGCTTCCTATGTGCTCTTGAATGTGAATCATGAAAAGACTGTTTGCTATGCTTTCCTAGAATGCAAGCATCACATTGCTTATGTTTCTTAGGAATTGTAGGCAAACCAGCAACACCATTTTTCTTCAATAAGCGGAGACTGTCATAGTTTAAATTTCCAAATCTAGCATGCCATAATAAACTTGATGGAAGTGTACCTTCTTCATGATGAGAAATAAATGAGAAATGTTGTGCATGAGCAGAGGTTCCTTGCAGTTTGAGAAGTCTTTCTTCTTCTATTCCCCTAATTACAAGTGAGTGGTCAAATGCTTTTCTTACCTCAAGCTTGCCATCAAACATATGAATGGAGTGACCTTGTTGGTGGATGTGAACCAAGGACAGCAAGTTTCTCTTGAGCTGTGGGAGATATAGAACATGATCCAGAAGAAAGTCTGGAAGACCAGGCAGTTTAAGCCTGATTGTGCCAAGCACTGATGGCTTGATTTTTGACTGATCTGCAAAGTATACTGCTCCATCAACATTGTCAGTGAAATCTTCAAAAAAATCTTTCCTATGAGTCATATGACAGGTTGCTCCTGAATCAAGCAACCAATCATTTTTCGAAGAAGCAAGTGAAGCATTAAACAAATCTTCATTTACTCCAATGTTACATTGTGCCTCAATATAGTGAGCGGATTCAGGTGCTTTACCTTTGTCTGTATCATCAGTTTTACCTTTCTGCTGGTTTCTTTTCTGCTCAATTTTGTCCCATGGTAGCTTGCATGTAGAAGCATCATGTGATCCATTTCGTTTGCAGCGAATGCAATGCAGATCTGCTTTTTCTCCTTGAGAATGTCTGCCCCCCTGCCTCTGAAGTATCTTCCTCTTCCTCTTCGTCCACCTCTTCCTCTTGTAGAATCTTGAGCAGGATGCTTTTCTTTATGAGCAAGGCAAACAGTCTCTTTAGAAGATTCAGGGACTGTCTTCTTTCCAAAGGCTTTCTCTCTTTCAACAAACTTTTTCACAAGAGAGTCAAAGGTTATATCTTTAAGATTCCCATTTGCTTGTAAAGACTCAAGATAATTGGAGTAGGTAGGATAGAGTGCCTTGAGAAAAGCAATAAGAGGGATATCCAGTTCAACCTTAGTGGATTTAATATCATGCATTATAGACTTTACTTCAGATGCAAGAGCAAGAGGATCATTATTTTTCAGTTCAAGAGTGAAGAGTTTAATCATGAGCTGAACAACTTCAAGTGCAGAATGTGAGTCATAGAGTTCTTTCAGTTTTTGTAAAGCTTCAAAGGCAGTTGAATATGATGAAATATGGCGACTTACTTCTTCATTTACAGATGCTGCGATTAATGCATAGGCTTTGCTGTTCTTGTTTTCCCAAATGACGAGCTTTTTGTCTGATGTAGGCTACACTGGGTCATTGTCTCCTTCTCCGACACACACTCCTTTCCACAACTCATTGAAGATGAGGGTGTGTTTTATCATCCGGGACCATTCAGGATAGTTCTCCTTGCCAGTGAGAACTATTCCTACCATAGAGATGATTGAATGCATTCTGTAAAAAAATACTTCTGCTGATAAAAAAAAACTTCTGCTGATAAATAACTTCTGCTGATAACTAAAAAAAAACTTCCTTACGTTACAGCCTTATGCACTATATTTTTTTTTTCAAATCCCTCTAATATTTGATAGAAGCATCAGCATTTCATTGAAATATTATGTACATATCACTTCAATATTACATATCACTTTAATGCTTTAACTTTTCAACGCAGCATTACCATTCAAATGATAAAAAAAAACTGTGCAATACTACTATGTCACCTCCACAACTGCTTTGAATGAACAAAACTGTGCAATACTATAGGCATTCAAATCAAAGGCTGATGATTTTAAACCCTTTCATCAGCATCTCCAAGTCTCAAAAACTATAATCCTCTGAAACAAACGATGTGTAGACAAGCCAGACAAGTCCCTTCTTCACAAACTCCTTATAAAAACTAACAATGCCCTCTCATTTGTGCTTATCAAAACCAACAATGCGCTCTGATATGTGCTTATCAAAACTGAGCCGCTTTCGCACATATTCCAACCTTTTAATCGTTAATATCAAAGTTGAAAGACCTTGACCAAAATAATAAGATATGAAAATAATCACAATGGGATTAATATGATGCAGAAATTAGTAGGAATTTGACTTCCTGAAGAGTGTGTAGCAATACACATTGGTTTCAAAATCCACACATATTGTCGGTCCTAAAGGAGTCCATGTATACAATCCAATTGTATGCACTTCTCAAAAACTTGTGCAGACTCAACCAGAATGAGAACCGACATTCGATGGCCAAAAAAACAGGCCCATAATCATCAATCCATGGCGGAAGAGATCCTGGTGGGCTGTGGCGAATCACACAGTCAATGCACTCCGGGATCAATGCTTCACACAGTCAATGCACTCCGGGATCAATGCTTCAGAACGCTGGCGACTCCGCATCTTGAATACCATTGAACGCTGTGGTATCAGGGTTAACGACAGTGATATCAGATGCCAGCTCCCCCAGTGGTCGGCCTCTCACAAAGTGCCTCCAAGCATCTACTATAAGTTTCACTGTTCCATTCACACCATTCATACAATCTTCCCCCGAGCGGAGATTTCAGTCCAATATTTCATAACCTTGGGTTTCTGCGAAGTCTACGGGTTTAATGACCATGGATACCAGGAGAGACAAGGGAGACAATCGACCCAGCAACAATGTTAGAGAATATCAAGACTCTGAAAGGAGAGAACCTAGAAGAAATATGGCCAGAAATGCACGCAGTGAATGGCTTCCCAAAAGTTCTTCGCATTCAACGAGAAATCCCAATCGTAATTTTAATCCCGGCCCCCAATCCGACAGCGACAGAAACTCGGAATGGCACCAAAGTCTGGATTCCACGTCTCTTAAAACTTTCCCAACTAGTAAGAGCTTTCTGGAGGGAGGATGAAAACCCTGGATTAGGCAGCGTTCAACGATCTTGTCGATGGCGTTTTCGCTGCGCATGGAATCCCTCAGAACGGTGAGAGCGTTAGGTGAGAGAACGGTGAGAGCGTTGGGTGAAGGGAGTTACGTTAACAACCATGAGCGTTGGGTGAGAGCGAAATGAGGCACCAACTCATCTCTGGGCATGTCAGGCCAGCGACAGAGGCAGAGCAACGCTCAGCACTGAAGCAGTGGCAGACTATTTCAGGACAGAGGCAGTGGCAGAGATGAAGGGAGTTACGACTATTTTTAGGACTGGCTCTGATACCATGTCAGGCCAGGAGTAACTCCAGTTTGGCAGAAAACTCAGAAAAACTGATTCGTGTATATTCCATAGGTAACCCATTGTTATATACAATAGGGAGTGATTGTTCAGTTCATCTCCCGATGACTGTTCACCTTCCCAATTTATTTATTTACATAAAATTTCCAATCATGAAGATTAGGTCTCAACAAAATCTATGGAAGCTCAAATCTAGCTTTCCATACAGAGAAAATGAATGACAAAAGTCTAGTAAGAAAAATCTCACTTCCACTGGTCGGACCGACACTAGCTCAAGATGAGATGCTCCTTGATGTGTCTGCACTGCCTCTGTGTCCCTCTACGCAGATTTGCATCACCCAATCAACTACTCTTTTGGAAACTCGATCTTCTGGCCTCTGGGCTCATACTTCGGCTCTTGCCACTGAATCTTGACTTCTCCTCAGCAAAATACAGATCTCCCTATGAAGCTCTACGTTGCCTCTCTGCACTGCATCAACCTCTCTGTGGAGTACGTTGTCTCTTTGCCATGTACTCACCAAACTGGAAAAACTTCCTTCTGGCCTTACTATCCCTGCCCCTTTCATGTTGGAATTTTGTAAGTCTAACTCGTTAGAAACCCTTCACGTACTTTCTGATTTATTCCTACCTACTTGTTCTGTTAATTAACAAGTTATTTACCATGTAAATACTGGAAATAAATACAAGTACATGCTCAACACATTACAGATCATCAACAAGTGACACCGTTGTTTTTGGACCAATGTTCCTGGAAAAACCCAATGTGGGAAAACTGGTGCAGTGATTTGAGGGTTTTATTATTATGCAGTTTCTGAATACAATCTGGGTGCCAAAACCATCTCACCCAATAGAGAATAATCTCGACAGTAGTACCTCTCCTTCAGAGACAGATGCTCTAGATGAAACCCCGGATAAACACTCCGGCAGCTCAGCTCCAATTTGCCCCACGAAAAACCCCAGCGTCAGCCTCTTCTGCCCTTTGCGTCAGCTTTCCTAGTAGTTGTGGCTTCTGCCCTATGCGTCAGCTTTCCTGGCAGTTCTGGCTTCTGCCCTCTGTGTCAGCGTTCTCAGCAGTTTCGGCTTCTGCCCTTTGCATCAACTTTCCTTGCTGCTGCGTTGATCCTCTCGACACTATCTCTGCCTCTCTGCTTCTGTATTCGTTGCCCCTTAGTTGCAACTCTTGATCACTCTCTCAACTTTCTCAGCAAACCCAACTGCAACTTACCCACAACCTCCTAAGCCCCAGCAAACTGAAGGTTAGAGCTTCTAGGCTCTGCGAAATCCCGGCACTAGCAAAATTTGCACCTCTTGGCCACGGGCGTCAATCCTTCCTGACTAAGAAAGATGACCGGGCACTGCGTAGGTCGAGTCTGCTCCCCTTTGCTACTATGCTGATCCTCTTCCTGGCTCAAACTTGATGATGCAGGCACTGTGTCACCCCTTCCTTGTTGCTTCTTTGCTAGGAACAACTTCTGTCACTCGGGACAATTGTTTTCTCCTATTGCTGCTCTGCTCGGTTGATGTCCTCATTTCTCCTGTGATTTGCAACCACGCTCTGATACCATGTTGGAATTTTGTAAGTCTAACCCGTTAGAAACCCTTCACGCACTTTCTGATTTATTCCTACCTACTTGTTCTGTTAATTAACAAGTTATTTACCATGTAAATACTGGAAATAAATACAAGTACATGCTCAACACATTATAGATCATCAACTTAAAGCACACAAGCGACACTGTTGTTTTTGGACCAATGTCCCTGGAAAAACCCAATGTGGGGAAATTGGGGCAGCTATCTAAGGGTTTTATTATTATGCAGTTTCTGAATACAATATGGGTGCCAAAATCCGCTCACCCAATAGAGAATAATCTTGGTAGTAGTACCCCTCCTTCGGAGACAGATGCTTTGGCTGAAACCCCAGATAAACACTCCGATAGCTCCTTAGCTCCAATCTGCCCCACGAAAAACCCCAGCGTCAGCCTCTAGGGACTGTGTCAGCCTCTTCTGCCCTTTGCTTCAGCTTTCCCGGCAGTTCCCGGTAGTTTCGGCTTCTGCCCTCTGCATCAGCTTTCTTGGCTGCTGCGTTGATCCTCCCGACACTATCTCTGCCTCTCTGCTTTTGTATTCACTGCCCCTTAGTTGCAACTCTTGATCACTCTCTTAACTTTCTCAGCAAACCCAACCCCAAAAAGTCGAAATCTTGATCTCTTGGTGTATACTCCAACTGACCCTCAAGCCTCCTCTTATACTTTTCTTGTTGACAAATCAACGGCCGAGATTAAGTCCCTAATCAACGGCTAAGATTAGATCTGGCTTGATCCATGACTTTTGGACCATTCTAACACAATTTTATATTAATTTACATTAATATTTTAATTTCCCTAAGTTTAGACTTAGGGACTCCATTAAAAATATTAATTATTTTAATATCTCCCAAACTGTTTAGAATCTGCCCAAACCCTTTCTGGGTATTGGAGATCTCATGTGCCTTAGCCTCTCCACCAAATTTCATGGCTAGAGCACATTCGATGCTACCCCAATTCAACATCTCATTGCTTTGAAACTACTGAATCACCTCCGGCAACACACAACTGCTACTCTGGAGTTCGATTTCCCAACAATATCGAATTCCTTGCTCCTCAAGTGTGTTCTCCAACCCCCATCGAATTTCTTCTTATAATCTCTCGTTGAGGCTTCAACGACCAAGATTAAAACATAATTGATGGCTAAGATTAACTAGAAATCAATCTATGTCTTATCCTAGAAGATTCTCTCCATGACTTAATTAATTCCCTTAATTAATCAATTTTCCCAAGTTTAGACTTAGGTACCATTAAAAAATGATTAACTATTTTAATTAAGTCATGTCTAGGTGGAATTTCCAGAAACGATTTCTGGGTTTTGGAGAATACATGTGTTCTGGCCTTTCCACAAAGTTTCGTGGCTAGAACACATCCGATGCTACAAAAACTAACACTCCCTCTTAGCGAGGAATGTGTTCTAGCATTGCAACCTACTGAAGCAACACCCTGTTTCTGCACCACCGCTTGTCATGTTGATGATGTCTGGCTCTGCTGCCCACCAACTATAGCGCAACTCTGATAAGCGTTGCATCTGTGCTGCTGTTGGCTCTGCAAACTCTTCCTCCAATCTGGAGGACAGCCTGTCGATCTCTGCGGATGCAGCCTGCTGATCCTACTTCTCCTCTTTGTCCTTATTTCTGAGAGGACATTGAGTGTTGTAGTGGCCAAGCACACCACATCTGAAGCATTTCATTTTGGAAATGGCCTTCCTCATGCGCTGCTCCAAATGAATTCTCGTCTTCCTTTACTTGCTTTGTCTCACTACTGCTATTGCTACCATTGATGGTGCTCTTCACCAAATCTCACCTCATCTCCTGTTGCAGATCAACCCACATATGATCCTAATCTGGTAGTTTTTCTCTACCCAGGATACTCTGGATGAAAACTTGCCATTCTTTGGAAATGTTGTTCAGAGCTAACTGCACCATTTCTGTAATCTGGGGTGTTGACCTTACTGAAGACAGCTGGTCCCAGACATCCTAAAGCCTAGTAAGGAAGGGGTCTATACGCTCCCCTTTCTGCATCCTCGTACATTTTAGCTTCTCCTCAATATATCTCTTCCGTTGCTTGGAAGATCCTTCCTACAACGTAGCAAGTGCCTTCCACATCTGCCGGGCAATATCTTTGCCAGCTATGTGAGATGACACGTGATCTCGAACCCCATTGAGAATCAGTCTCTTTGCTTTCGCCATCTTCTTGTTGTACTTCTTAAGTGGATCTGCATCTGTGGGTACAACTACCACACTATCGATATAAGTCTTGAGATCATGTTCATCTAGAAGACAAAAAATTCTAGCCTTCTAGATCACATAGTTGGAGGCTCTCTCTAATCGATCCTGGTCTCTCAACCTTGCTGATGCCATCTCTCCAAAATATGTCGAATTCCTCCTCTTCTCCTCTGTGGAGTTGTTGCCTAGCTATTCACATTCCCTTCTGGAGTTAGAAATTTAACACACTCTACTAGGAAAATTCGAACTTCTAGGCTAGAAGTCCCCTGAGGAAAGAATTCTCTCAGTGTGTGCTCTTCCTTCCTCCTGACGCTATTTTGTACTAGCAAACTGCTACAAAATATCGTGTCCCAACTGAAGATCTGCTCTGCAAGGAAACTGTTGCTACTCACTCTGCCTCTAACAATCTTTGATCTGGAATTTTAGTTTCTCTGTCGACTCTCTTAAAGAAATAAATTTCCTCAAAAACTAACCCTCTTGGCCCAAGGGACTGTGCTACCTCTAAGGGTTTCAAACTGTTGCCTCTACAGAGATTCCAATTGCCTCCTTCCTTCTGCGCTGAGCTCTCCAGCTTACGATCTATGCTCTGATACCATGTGAAAATTCGGTGACCCCAAATCCTACCGTAGCAATTGATTAAGTTTCTTTTATTTGTTGAATAAACTTGAACAAATTATTTACTGCATCCTACGGTAAATATCGAAACTAATACACTGCAACCTTCACAAATAATACTGCGGAAGAAATAAAAACACTGGAAGAATAGACGCACACACACAATAAAACACTGTTATTTTGGACCAATGTCCTCGGAAAAACCCAACTTGGGAAAACCGGTGCAACAACTAAGGATTTTATTATTATGCAGTAGTAAATCTGAGTACAAATCTATGGAAGCTCAAATCTAGCTTTCCATACAGAGAAAATGATTGACAGAAATCGAGTGAGAAAAATCTCACTTCCACTGGTGATCCGACACTGACCTTAGCTCAGGATGAGTTGCTCCTTGTTGTCTCTTCGTTGCCTTTGTGTCACTCTATGCAGATCTGTGTCACCCATCTCAGACTAGCGTCACTCTCACTCTGTTGATCAACTGCTCTTCCGGAAACTCGATCTTCTGGCCTCCGAGCTCCCACTCCGACTGCTGCCACTGGATCTCGACTTCTCCTCAGCAAAATACGGATCTCCCTCTGAAGCTTTACGCTGCCTCTCTGCACTGCGTCAGCCTCTCTGTGGAGTACGATGTCTCTCTGCTATGTTCTCACTTGATTGGAAAAACTTGCTTCGGGCCTTACTATCCTTGCCCCTCTCTCACTGCTTCGAAACCACTGAATCGCCTACGGAAACACACAACTGCTACTCTAGAGTTCGATTTCCTAGCAATATCGTATTCCTTGCTTCTCAAGTGTGTTCTCCAACCCCCATCGAATTTCTTTTATAATCTCTCGTTGAGGCTTCAACGACCAAGATTAAAATATAATCGATGGCTAAGATTAACTAGAAATCGATCCATGTCTTCTTCTAGAAGATTCTCACCATGATTTAATTAATACTCTTTAATTAATCAGTTTTCCCAAGTTTAGACTTAGGTACTATTAAAAAAAGATTAATTATTTTAATGAAGTCGTCTCTATGTGGAATTTCCAGAAATGATTTCTGGGTTTTGGAGAATACAGGTATTCTAGCCTCTCCACAAAGTTTTGTGGCTAGACCACATCCGATGCTACAAAAATTAACAAAGAGCATGTGCATCCATAACAATGTCCATGAATCCACAAACTCTCACCATGGTGATGTGCTCTAAGGGGGTCAATTTAACATGTGTACTTAGAACATACTCTTCCCTAGACACTGTGCACCCACCCTTGCTAATGGTTGGACATGCCATATGGAAAGTGCTGAAAAGAGTATGTGCATCCATAACAATACCCTTAAATCACTAACTGCCATTCACTAGAAGTAGGCCATGTCAAATTTCATACTGCCACTATCCAAACCCTTGGAGGTTTAGAAGTATCATACATGAGCAAAAAACATAACAAGTATAACAAGTATACCAAGAAAAACACCATGATCATGTGGGGTAGCAAGCAAGCATCATCACCAAATATATGCTGAGAGGGTGATCCATCAAACAAAGGCATGCAATATGACCCATCAAATATGACAATCCCACGTAGAAGAGTGAGGCTTCTCCAATCCAAAACACCAACCCAATCAAATATTGTGAAGGTGTATACCACAATCCATCAAAACTCCATAGGCACAATGTTCCAAACCCATTCACTGTGATGAAAACCACAACTTTAACGTTCATACAATATGAGCGGTAACAATGGACATTGGATTTGGTTGTTGGAAATACATTTCACTTATTGCCAGGCATGACTGCATCGAGCATCAAAGGATACATTTGCAATCACCCCTTCAGAACATCCTCTGCTATTTCCTAAAATATCTGAGTTCTTTTACAACCGCCTTACATTGCTGGTAACTTTTTCTGATTTTCATTCTTGAACCACGCCAACTTGTTAGGAACATGGCTAGTGTGACTGGTTCTTGGAAATTTGTTGAAATTATTTCTTTGCATTGTTCATCTTAACTGAATCATTGAAGAATTGGAAACTGCTAAAGCTTATAATCATTGGGTTTCTCTAAAAGTTTGTTAGATACATCTTTGCTTCAATAGCTTCTCCTATAAGCAGTGTTATTGGAACCAAACCAGAACCGGTAGAACCGGTCGGTTCGACTGGTCTGGGGGACAAACTGGTCCGGTTCGAGATCTGGAATTGAAAATGGCCGGTTCGGTATCGAACCGACCTTTTTTCACTGAATTGGCCGGTTTTGTACCGAACCAGATGTTTCCATACAATGTGTCCAAGGACGTTCCAAATGCAATTTAAAAAAGAAGTATTTTTGAGTGGGGCAGCCTAATTCAAGCCTATGGCCCTACTATTGCTATGCATTTAATGGTAATGTTAAATTTTTAAAGTAAAAGGATGACATTCATTCTTTTACTTAAGTTTTTAACATTACATTATTTCTTACTCAAGATGTTTGAGAGTGGTTTTGACTTTTTTGGACTTAATATGGAGAAAGTAGAATTCTAGATCTCATTCAAAATCCAGCATACTTAACAATCTTCAAGATTTGGGGGATTGCAATGTTTTCATTGGATTCTGTCGTGTACCAGGGTATAGAACTAGCATTTAATCAAGAGAACCAATCCCTCTATGTACCTTGGTGTTAGTGGCGTTTTCTATTGAACTCCTTTATCATGATCCTAGTAGAATGTACCCATCACTCAAACAAAATCTCAATTTGACAGGTGAAGTTTTTATGATGATGACGATTCCAATATAGGCAATGATTTTGATGATATGTAGGTATTTGTGTAGCATGATTTTTTTTTTGATACTAGCGGCCATCTAGAGCCTCTTTGTTGATGTAATTTTGGTTCAAAAATGTATTTCACTAAGTGCTATTTTGGTTATATGCACTCTTATTTGCCATATAAATGATAATTTTTGCATATTTGTGTATAAATGGTTTGGATTCATATGGATGCACATGAATATATATGTTTTTTTTAAAATTTGAATATTTTATGTGTTGTTGGGCAACTGGTTTTTTGGTCTGGTTTTTTAACCGGTTCTCCGTTCGGAGGGTTTTCCGGTTCAATCACTCGTTTGGTTGCAATAACATTGGCTGTAAATTGTAGACATATTGGTAAATTACAACTGGTGTCAAACCATAAACAGCTGACCCTTATTTTTTGTTGAGATTTAATATAACTTTTCATGGTAACAGAGGATTTCTTATTTAGTGATTCACCTCAACTACTAATGCTTTCCACGTATAAATATAATTTGCATGGGCCACTTATGAGAAACTGCATCATATTCTATTCTCGGAACTGCTTTTAACAACGGATCTCATGAATGCAGTGATATTTTGCATTTTTTATGATTTTAAGGTGTTTAAAAATATGAAGTTTATTTTCAAGAGCTAAAGATAAAATTTTAAATGTCTAATCTGGGGTGCAACCTAGCCCAAGTAATTGCATAAGTTTTGGGAAATATGTCCTTTGTTATCACATGGTTGGGCTTTATCAGAATGCTCCAATATTTTGAAGGCTGCTCATTATACACTCTGATGCTAGACATTAAAAAGAGGTTAATCTGTTTGTCGACTGGTGGTCCCTAAATAAATGCCTCCAATGGTTACTGAAAAAGACAATTATGAGGCCAACGATTGCTTGTTGACATACAATCTTTCTGTTTTGTTAATGAAGTTTTGCATGCTTTTGTCTGCAGGATGTGGATTGTTTTTATGCACAGGCTGAAATATTAAGACAACCTCAGCTGAAAGATCAACCAGTTGGAATTACACAGGTGCCTTACTCTCCTTTTTGAGAAACCTGTGTTCTTCCTTTGCAACCCATACTTATGAGTAGTGAAAATTTCTCTTGAAGTTTCCTAGAACTGGCATACAGTCAAGAGAAGAGGTGGCGATGTTTCCGTGATGTTTAAAGTTTGTCATCTTATCCAATGTTTTGGCGTGATTTCCTTTCTATAGCTATTATTGGGAGAGGGATAAACTTTTCTTTATAAACCACATTGGAGATGGCTTCTTTGTTGTGATGAATTTAGTGTGATCATATTTAGAGACATAATACTGATCATAGAACACCAATGTATTGTGAGTTTAGGTTTAAAATATTTACCATATAACACTAGACATAGTTGTTAGGATTCTATATCCTGTGTTGAGAAATGTCTTCTTTTTGTGATGAATTTAGTATGATCATGTTTAGAGACACAATACTGATCATATAATACCAATGTATTGCGAGTTCAGGATTAAAATATTTACCATATAACACTAGACATAGTTGTAAGGATTCTATATCCTGTGTTGAGAAATGTAACAAGTATTGGTCTTCATAATGGTTATCTACTGTAATTCTTATGTATTTGTCAAAAGAAAGAAAAATAGAATTATTGTCAAAGAAAAATGATTTATAAGCATGAGTTTCATGCTTTATTTATTTTGTTTCTAGGTCAAAGCACCCATTGAGTGCTTCTAGGGTTTGTGTTTTGAGTCATTGTCCTTGTCATTATGTATTAGATCCTTTTTGGGCTCATTGTATCAAAGAAGAAAATTATTTTTTATGTAAAAGGTGTCACTTGTCACTCCTCCACCAAGTCGGCCTCAAAAGAAGACAAGTTGGCCTCATTGAAGGGATTCGACCACCTTGAAGAGACTATATATAGAAGTGCATTCGACCTATTGTGATCCCATCCATCCAAGGAATTCGATCTGCAATCTGACGCGAAAAAGAAGTGCGAGAAAGAAAGAAAAAGGTCTTAATCTTTACAAGAAAGGAGTCCAAGCGAAGAAGAAAGAAACAAAAAAATTGCTATTTCTGACACATGTGCGAAGGAATCTGAAGCAGGAGTGCGAGTAGCAGGGCTGAAAATTGTAGGTCTTCAGTAGAGGTCGAAATTTTGATGTAGGAGGCGGAAATCTGTGTTTGATGCAATATTGAAGAGGATTGACTTTCATTGACTTGAAGCAAACCTTTATCATCTTGGAAGGACTTTGTTTGGAGGCTGACTTGGTGGTTTGGAGGAGGTCTTTGTCTTGGTCAAAGGGTGTTGGTTGTCTCATTCATTGTTTTAAAACTCCGACTTCGACATTGACTCGGTTGAGGGTTGACTCCGACTTCGACTCGGCATCGACTCGGCCGGCTCGATTTCAATGATTCGGTCGTTGTAAAAGATACATTAAATATTTATTTTTTTATAAAAAAACATAATTTTTTAAGATTTTCATTCATGTTTCCAAACACACAACATTAGAATATAGATAAAAGACAACATATGATCAAAGCAGGCTCATGTATATATGCATTATGTCAAAATGGCACCCAGTGCATTGTCCAATACATACATGATGATGATATAGAGATCAAAACAAAAACACATAACCAAGGAGGCTAGAAATGGCCTCTATAACAAAAGTAAACTGTGACCAGTACTACTGGCTAGTGGCGTCATTGGCTATTGCTAGAGGAGCTAAGATCATCTGGATCAACCTCTGGATCAGAGTCAGACAGGGGACCCCATGGCTCCTCCTCATCATTATCTCCAACTGCAACTGTAGAAGTGGTAGAACTAGTAGGCTGTGCTGCAGCTGCAAGCTGAGATAGACGAGATATGCGCTTCTGTTGTGGCTCCACAGAAGAAGTGCCTACAATTGGAGGACTTGGGGCTGGCCCTGAGGTTGGTACAAGTGGATCAGGATTTGCATTCAACTGGACATTGTGTTCGAGTGTTGCCTCCACCTGTAAATCCAAATCAAGATCCTCATCAGAATCAAACTCTGCTGGATGACTCTCCACTACCCAATCTGATGTTGGATCAATGTCTTCCAACACAATGGGATCTGAATCAGGGCTTTTGTTCAACAATTGGTTGCGTTTGAGCCAGAGGTTGTATTGGACATAGACTAGATCATTTAACCATTTTTGATCCAAACAATTTCTCTTCTTTGTGTGAATCCTCTCAAAGACAGACCAATTGCGCTCACACCCAGTAGCACTGCAAGTTTGACTCAAAATATGAATTGCAAACCTCTGCAATTCAGGACAATGGCTACCAAAAGCCTCCCACCATTGTGATGCAAAAAAAATAGGAGTGTAATGAGTTAGCTCAACAAAATTACAAATTATATCCAACTTTCAAATTATAATTGATTTAACGAAATAAGTATTAAGAATTTGAAAATTAAAATCTTTGTTTACCTGGCTCATCTACTTCCCTTGCAATCTTTACTAGGTTCTTCCCAAAGGTACTTGAGGCACTGCTGAAGGTTGTGGCCTGTCGGTGTATCTCCAGCTGATCACACTCCAATGGGATCATGCGATCAATGCAGTCAATCAATCCATCTCTGAAATCCCCCTTCAAAGCTCCTGTCGCCTTAGCTGTATAATGATACCGTGGGTTCAAAAAATACCCAGTTGCATGTATAGGGCGATGGAGTTGATTGTTCCATCTTTCATCAATGATTGCCCAAATGGGCCCATACTTAGCCACTTTATCCTTGTATGCCCTCTTTATTTTCTCCTTTGCTTGATCCATAGCCTCATAAATGAAGCCCATAACCAATCTTTCCCCATCCACCAACCGCAACACCTTAACCAGTGGCTCAACAAGCTTCACAATCTCTGCTGCCTTTCTCCAAAATATTTCTTCATTAACTTTCTTTTTCAATTCTTTGCCTTCCAGTTTGTGAGACCACTGGCTTTGATTCCATTCTTCACTGGAAAAAATCTTTTGCAAGTTTCTATGTTATGAAAGCATAGATTGCAATGTCAAAAAATGAGTAGCAAATCTAGTGATGGCAGGCCTAATAATATCCCTGCCCCCTGTGTGTTTCCTCATCAGGCTCAAAATCCATGAATGATTGTAGATAAATTTTGTTATGCTTTTGGCATGATCTACAGTGTTTTTGACCCAATCTAATTTGCCAATATCCTCAAGCATGAGGTCAATGCAATGCGCAGACATGGGGTCCAAAAGATGGTTTTGTGCTTTTCCTCTAACAATATACCAGCAAGAACATAGTTAGAGGCATTATTTGTGATGACTTGAACAACATTAGCCACCGCCACCTCCTCAACAACCTCATCCAATCGCTGAAACAACAATTGTCCATCTTTTACCTTATCAGAAACATGGTTCCCTGTGGGCAGAAGATAAGAAAGTTTATGATGGTACGTTTTCTTTGATCAGTCCATCCATATGACATGATGGTACATCTTGTTCTTGCCCATGAGTCCTTGAAATCTTTCAAATACTCATTAATGGAGGTAATTTCTTTATGCAAACGATACCCCCTTAGCTCATGCATAGTAGGGCCTTTGAAGCCTTTTCCAGCAGCATGTATGGCAGCAAACATAGGCTCATAATATGGTGAACATGAAGCATTGAGGGGGATATCAGCATCATACCACCATCTAGCTATGTAGTCACAAGCAGTCTCCCTCAATTCTTTCTTCCAATAGTCATCTAAAGTGGGCTGCAAATGATTTCTACTTGGTTGAGGACCATGTGCATCTGATGGAGAGGAGGGAGTGAAATAACTTTTGATATTCATATCACCCTTTTTCATTTTACCCTTTCCCTTTTCTTGAATAGACTGAAAAGACGGAGGAACATATCGGAAGGGGTTGGATGCATCAGTGCAAGGGATAGAGGAAGAGCCCTCAAAATCAAAATTGGGGTTGGTAGCCAGCATTTGTTGTATAATCCTCTTCCTCCCAATTTCAGCCTCTAGCTCTTTTTGCCCAGCCTTATCTTCTTTAAACTTCTCAAAGCTGGCTAACAAATCCTTCCTAATCTCCCAAATTTCTGGTGAGGTACATGGAGTAATTTGGCCTCTAATCCCCGCCAAGTGTTGTTTCAGCCTATTAATGCCCCCAGGACCTTCCTTAATTTTCCTATGGCAAAATTTGCAATGCATTTGACTATCAACCATTTCAACACATGTCCAAGCAGCATCTTTCACTCTAGGTGCCATTTTTTGACTTGGAAATGAAAGCAAACAATTTGAAAATAAAAACGAAAAAAAAACATTGATTCAATGTTCATTTCTTTCACAAAAAACACTCTTTAGGATTTCTAGATTTGCACATAAAATTTAATAAGCAAAAACAGATTTTTACAAGTGAAAAAAAATACCTCCAGGCACAAACTGCCTCCTCAAACTTGCTCCAAGAAACCAACTCCTCAATGGCAAATGCTGCTCCAAGTGGCTGCCCAAGAAGCTCCTCACTCCAACTACAATGCTTGCCCAAGACTCCTCACTGTTGCTCCAAAAACAAACTCAACAACTCCTTACAAACTCTCACTGAAATTCTCAGTGAAGTGCATGAGATGGCTGTGAGAAAATGAGAGGGGTTGGGTGGGTTAAATAGGGTTTAGGAGAGGGGAATGGACCCCAAAGACAAAATAGAGAAAACACATTCAGGTTTGGAGTCCCCAAAAAAACAAAATTAAAAAAAATGACTGAGTTACAGGTTTTTGGGCCGCTGTCTCTAACCCGGTCGGGTTAATATCGAGCCGGCCGAGTTGTTAGGCAACTCGGCCGACTTGGTATTAACTCGGCCGACCGAACCGAATCCAAGGCTGGGTCACTTTTTTTTGGCCTGGCTCGAACCAACTCGGCCGAGTCGGTTCCGCGTCGGCTGGTTTTGAAAACAGAGGTCTCATTTGATTTGGTTCTTGAAGAAGAGAAGAGAATTTTGGGTTTTTCCCTAGAAGAGGGGTTTGCCCTGGTTGAGAGCCTACATCCCGTGTCCTTGTTGTTTTGATCTTCATGCATTTATGTTTTGGTAGTTGCTTGATGATAAGAAGATAAAAGAAGACATAAAAGAAGATAATAAGAATACAAAGAAATCACAACTATCAAGATAAGAAAATCTTTTTGCCTTTCTGATTTTCTAACATCCTATAACCAATTAAAATAGGTCAATCATGGAATGCTATAAGAGGTTAATAGTAAATGAACAAAAACATGAACGAATTGGCTTGATTGTTGGAAAACTACAAGGCAATGTGTCTGTTACCACAAAATCTAGCAAGCCCTAAGGAGGGAAAGACTCCGAAAACCTATAGGACAAAGAGCTAGACTAGGTGATAACAATGGGACAATGGCCCACTGTCACCTCAACCAATGTCCCCTGCTCTTTACAAACTTTCACCGATGGGAGGAGTCCCAATAGGATGATAATCACCTCTTGATAGATATTCTAAGGTTTATGGTGTTAGGTGATAATGTAGGATCTCTCAAGGGAAGCTCTATGTGATAATATGACATTTCTTAAAGTACTTCGCTCCCTCTAAGAGACCTAGAACTTGTGCAAGATCTAGGGTTTTGTGAATTATTGTGGACAAAGGTACTCCCAAGATCAACACAAGGAGGAGAAAGGGCTTCTTATGATTTACTTCACCAAGTACTAAGTTCATACAACCTGCAAAGAAGTCCCCAAGCCAATGAAATACAAGCTAGGGTTTTTCTCTTGGGGCACACATAGGGCAAGAGATTTTTGTGCTGAGAGGCATTCTCTAGCCCAGTATGGTAGAGATGTTGTAATGTCATATCCTGTCCTATCCTGTTTAACATTTGACTCAGTCGAATTACATACATAAAAATAAAATTAAATAAAATGAACTAATAATTAAAGTAAAATAGTTAATTTAGTGTTTACATTTTTTCGACTTTAGATTTTGAATCTAATATTTTTATTTTAAAATATAATGTAATATTTTTTCAATAAAATTATTCATTTTTTATTGCGCTGAAAGGTGCTCTCCAGCCCAGTATGCTAGAGATGTGTAATGTAACATAATGTAATGTAATGTCAACATTCTGACTTGGTCAAAATAAACTTAAAATTAAATTAAAATATGGTAGAGATGTACTTAATGTAAGGTAATGTAAACATTTTAACTCGTTGAAAATAAAATAAAAATAACAAAATAACAAAATAAAAGTTTCACTATAAAAATTAAATAAATAAAAAAAATGGCCCATGGTATTCATGTGGAATATAATTTATTTAAGGGGGGAATTAATGTAGCCTAGATCCATCTTAGTTTGATGTTATATTTAGATACATAATTAGCTTTAGAAAATGATGGTGTTGAATCCATGTAGCATGTAAAGCTAAAACTTTTGGATGGTTCTGTTTAGTAGCCCTATGTCTTTTCGTATGCTTTGTTTCTATCATTGAATGGATGAATACAGAATGTGTATATATGGTGTATTACATTTTACCCAATATTTCCCCTCAATTGGTCCACTTCTTATTGTAATTTTTCTTTATATTTGAAGTTTAAAAGTAAACAAACTCAACTATAAAATTAGTAGGGGTGAGGGGAAATATGGAGTAAAATATAATATTTAGGGTAGGGAGTGATAGGAAATATTAGGTAAAATATAATAATATTACATTTTAATTAGTATTTCCCCTCACCCTTGGCCACTTTTTATTGGGTGGGGGTGGTAATAAATATTGGTTGACATATAATACTATAATATGATATTTTATCCAAGATTTCCCCACCCGATCCACTTTTTATTAAAATTTTTCTTTATATTTGAGGTTCTAATTTTTAAGTCGTGCTAAAATCAACCAAGTAGCTAGGCCATTCAATCGTGTCTCCTAGAATCATTGGTTGCCAACTTGTCTTTCATTTCCATCTTCTATAGGGACTACCCGCCATAGCCTGCTTTTGGGAGACAACTAGAACAGAGTGGGTGGGGATCAGAGTGACAACCCCCACCCTAAGTCGCTCAAATTGTACAGGCACGGTGCGACAATGACTCCAATACTGAGGGCTCTGACAATGGTGCTTGCCCTCCCATGCCTCAAGGGGTTGAGACAAACCTCCTCTGAGCCTTGGATTAGATGTCACACCACGTGGTAAATGCTAATCCAACTGGGGCACACTGGTCCAAGTGCATCATCTCGTGAATAATCTGGGGCAATGAGCGGACTGCAAAGGGTGCTGAAGGTGCCAATGGTGTGAAATGATGCTTTGCACATGATGAGAGTCCCATGGCTCTCAACACTTCAACCAAAGATGTCAATATGATCCTCTTGGTGGGATTGAGCCGCAATTAACTGCCCAACCCATGATGAAACCACCTCCCAATTACATATAATGTCCAGTCTCGCATCCTCACCATCAAGTACAATAATTCATTAGTGCATCTAAGTGAAACAAGCTTGTTAATCAATAACACATTGAGATTTCATATTGGGCTTCCTTTCCAAATTTTGGGCTTTGATCTCGTAATAGTATTGCCTCCCTCGGTAGGAGTGGCTAATAAACAACCCTATTAGGTGATTCCCACCCGTAAGGGGAAAGACAGGTCCTTACATTCTTCAATTGATAGGTGAAATATGAATGATGATGAAATGGATGGGGTCTCAGAGGTCTCAAGGCTAAATGCCATGGGTACAAGGATAACGATAATGAGGGATGTCCACATATTGGGTGTATAGATGTAGGGGGAAGGAAACATGGATACATGAGTTACCCCGATCTTTGTTTTTCCACCCCTCTGTTTGCCTTTTTCCTTTGCTTGATTTTTCTTTGTATTATTGCTCGGGGCTCTAGAAAATTAGAGCACCCTGTGTATGATGTGAAGCAGTTAATACCACCTTTAGGTGGGGCAATTCATTGCACACCAGGGGATGGGACGTGCATGGGTTCTTTAATGATGTGGGGGCACTCATGGGGGCCAACTAGGGTGATGGCCATGATAAAGGGGTAGAGCTAATGTTTGGCTTTTGCCCACGTGCTATATTAAATGTCTTGGCCATCTTTTGCATTTTGTAATATTCTTTTCTTTTGTTTCTTGCTTGTGGCCATGATATGCTTTTAACGTTATTTTAGCTGCATCAACCTCTGAGGAAACATTTTTAGGCCTAACCCAGATATGTGGAGAAGGGGAGGGGGAGTGCCAGTGCCTTGTGGACCCAGTGGTCATGTGGACCCAGAGAAGGAAAATGATGAAATAGGGCTTGTAATGTGTGTAGGGGAGTGAAAAATGTGGAACTGGACCACACTACCAAAATCGGGGTTTTCCAAGTAGTGTCCTTCCTAAAACCATAGGTCAATAGGGGAGATGCAACGGGACTAGGATTGAGGATTAACCCCCCATTTAAGGTGAGGGAACAAAACTAGAGTCAAAGCCCTTCCTCCTTCCAAGTCACCCAATAATTCGTGCCCATGATGCCGATGAAAAACAAACATAAACACTCGATTGCACAATGAAAAACATACTTTTGGGTTGGATTGCCCACCATCTAACATATGCTCTAGACAGATTGGTGGGGGAACATATGACTAATGCAGGGAGCGAAGGCCAAATGACACAATGTATCAACTACACTGGTGGCTGTCAGGGGCTGCTGGCTGCTGACTAAAAAGATATCTAGGAGAAATATTCTCCTATGGGGTCACCCACTTTTGATGGGTAACAATGTCATAAGTTAGGAATCTATTCTTTGCAACATAAATAATTTCTTAGGTGCATGACAACTATCAATAGGCCTTTGGAGTTTGGACCCTCCCTTATCACAATGGTAAGAATATTGGGAAGGGGCATCAGGCTTTTCCCTCACCCCTGGATGAAATCTAGCTATTATTCATACAAACCTATATACCCTCGAGCATAAATAGATTTTAAGTTGTCATGCATAGCCCATGAATGAGTATATTTAAATATATACTTAATTGTAACTTATATACATTTATAACAATGACATTTATATTCTTAGCTTATGTAACTGAGCCAAATTGTAATGACCCGCCTACAATTACCAACAGAATGTAAATTTTCGCATACATATGGGACATCCATATGATAGCTACATATGCATGAACCACATGTATTGCACTACTATACCCATTGTCTAATATTAAAAATTTTGATTATCGAAATTAGTCCTTGAACTCACCAGGGTATAATAAATATACCGATTGGGGCATTTATATGTGTCCCGCCTTTATATATAATTAATATTTTAAATAACATATATATATATATATATATATATATATATATATAATGGAATATATAAATTAAAATTTAACTAATTTAGAATAATTCATTTAAATAAAATAATTTAATTAAATGTTTAAATAAAGTGATTTATTTAAATATATGAACAAAACAATTTAATTAAATTATAAATTAAAAGTTAATAAAATATTGCCAAAGTCCTAAAAGTGATTCATTTAAATTAAAATAAATAGGACTGCATCTAAAAGAAAGAAGGGTCGAGAAGATAGTAGGAGAATGACAAAAAAGGGAAGTAAGGAAGCGGTGGAGGAAGGAGGCATGCAACAAGGAGTTTAAGAGACGATGAAATTAAACATATAAGGAAATGAAGAAGGCCATAACACGGAGGAGGAATTTTGGGGAAATTGACAGAGAGACAGTAGGAAATTCTCACAGTGTTACTGATAGAAGGCATTTTGAGCTCAATTGTTCTTGAAGTTTTGGGCACGGGGGCCAGAGTACCTCGAATTTGAAGTACTTTGGAGCTGGGTACTGAAGTTGTGCTCAGTTTGGTAGGGAGGTTTTGGTCGTTTTGGTAACGCAGTGGGAGCAAGAGTCACGGTAGAGCAGAGACATTTTCAACCATAGAACTCTAGGTTGGTACTCAATAGAAGAATTGATAAATTCTGTACATATATTATAGAGAAGTATATTCTGAAAGTAATATTGGTCATACTGAAGCAGAAAACTTAAGATATATGCAGAAATTTATATATAAATATTTATTTAAAAAGGATGAATTACAGATGATGCCATTACAATTGCGGGTGCCTGGCTTATATACCGCCATGGACACCCTTTGGGAAAGGGCATGATCTTATGATCGTGCCCTTTCGTCTAATTAAAATAAAAACTAAATAGTAACCCTAAGTTAACTAATTTTATACATAACATTGCCTTCCTCTCAAAAGAATGCTTTGTCCTCAAAGCATAAGTAACGACGGATATTGTTGAAGAATGATTCATTCTCCCAGAAGGCGTCTTCTTCGGGTAAGTCCTTCCACTTGATCAGATATTCTAAGATGATCAAGGTCGCACACTTTAAAAGGTCTTGGATTAATCTCTCAAGTTCCGTTTTTTGGTGATGTGGATATCGGTATGGCTTGATGTTGACAGGGTCTGACTCTGCCTTGACTTCTATTGTATGCTCAATTTCCCTATTAGGCGGCATCTTCATAGATAGGTCTTGAGATACTTTTTCGTGCTTCCGAATCAGATCTTGTATCTCTGGTGACTCTTCTCTGGTCATATTTGCAAATAACATTTCTAATTGGTGACATTGTATTGCATAAGCAGGTGCTCTTCTTCGACTCAGCTTCATCATCTGAGATGATGATACAACTTGATTTTCTGGTGCTTGGAATCCGTGTAGCTTGTACTTCTGACCTCCCCATTTGAATTTTATAAATTGTACTTGATGGTTGGTGGCATAAGTACCTAAAGTTCGTAACCATTGGATACCTAAGACTACATCTACTCCTCCTAACGGTACCGTGAAGAATGGAGACTCTAGATTAAAGTCTTGAATTTGCAAATTGACCTTATGGCATTTCCCTACCTTTTCAATCTTCTTACCATTAGCTACCATCACTTTCATGTTTGGTAAGGGAAATGAAAAGATATTGAGTCTCTTTGCCACGGCTGCATCTAAAAAATTGTGTGTGCTTCCAGAGTCGACGAGAACCACTACGTTGTTCTTCTTTATGTGTCCTTTTAACTTTAAGGTCTGAGGTTGTGATATACCTGTCATAGCTGATAATGACACTTGTGGAATACTTCCATCATCTAATTCTGGCGAGAATTTTGGGACGTCTTCTGTGTCTTCTATGTCATAATCTTCACTGTTTGAATCATTGGTTGCTTCACAATTATATAGGTTCCTTGGTTCTTTTCCTTTAGCACATCTATGTTTGGGGTCCCACTTCTCACCACAGCGTTTACATTTACCCTCTTTTATCCTTTGCATTTCCACATTAGATTTTTCATCTTCACGACGATGTGGTGGAACATATCTTGTATTATTTGAGTCCACATACTGGGGTATCCTTCGTCTTGCATAAGCTTTTTCCGCTGTTGACCAAAATATTGGTTTGGATTTCTTTTCCGCTGTTTTTGCTTTTCGTCTTGCTATTTCTATAGATGTAATGTCATGCATCTCAAGTTCTGCTTGTAAATGGGTTTTGAGTCCCGAGATGTATGACTGAATTAGACGAGATTCTGATAACCCAGGTACTCGTGTTACTAAGGTCTCCCATTCTTGAGTGTATTCGTCGACACTTCCTTTTTGTCGTAGTTTGATGAGTTTTGAAAAGAACTCTTCTTCCTTTACACCTTGGAATCTTTTGAAGAATGCATCTTTAAATTTCCTCCAGCTAATGACATGTGTTGTCTTTTTCCACCACATATACCAGTTATATGCTTCTCCTTCCATTTTCATGGATGCATGCCTGAGCTTTTCGTCATCGTCATTGATGTCATATATCTCAAAGTATTCTTCTGCTTTATTTATCCATGCAACATTGTTTTTTTCGTTTCCATCGAATTTAGGCATCTCGACTTTTGCCCGTCGCTGGTATGTTGCTACTGGTCAAGCGAAAAAAGGGTGTTGATTGGTAAAGTTATCCCAGAGTTGCTTGTTTGTAAAGGCTGTGTTACTCTCTTCTTGGTGGGGTGTCGCTGATTTTTGTGGGGATTCAACTTTGTCATGAGAGTCTGTGGACTTAGTTGAATCTGACGAGATGTGTTCTTGATTCTCTTCACCTTCTTTTAGTAGTTGTTCGGGTGTACAATTCAACCTTTTACACAGACTTTTCAGCATTGTTAAGACCTCTCTGATCCCTGCTTCTGTCTGGACATGCTAATTTTCCATCTTTATTTCTATTCGATTCGTCGTATTTTGAAGATTTTTGATTTTGTCTGCTTGCTCCCCAAGCTTGCTCTCGACTTCATTTAATCTTTTATTGACCTCGTCGTGGTTGTTATTTATCTTATGCTCTGCGTCAACCAATTTTTTCTGGAAATCCGCCATTGTCATTGTCGACATTGAGCGGGTTTGCGGGGGCGTGTATTTATCTGCCAGCTTAAGTTGTTTTTTTTTTAAATAATTAAATTAAATTAATTAAATTAATTAATTTTTTTTAAATTAAATTAAATTAATTTAATAATTTAATTTACTTAATAATTTTTTTTAAATAATTAAATTAAATTAATTTAATAATTTAATTTAATTAATTTTTTTTAATTATAAATTATAATAATTATAATTTATAATTATTAACCTTATATATATATATAAATTAAAGTTATAAATTATATAACTTTTAATTAAATTATATATATTATATATATAAATTAAAATATGATATATATATATATATATATATATATATATATATATATATATATATATATATATATATTTTATATATCATTAACTTTTGAACAGTCACGTTGATTAACGTAACCCCTTGACTATTCAAAAAAATGTCGAATATTAGCGCAAGCTGGGGTGTATGGAACGGACGCAGTGGGGACGGGGGACGCGGACAACAATCTTTAATGGCTGGTCGACGGTGGGTGTATGGGACGGACGCAGCGGGGATAGTGGAAGTCTGTGGGCAGCGGACGGACGACAGGCTGTGGGCAGCGGACGGACGGACAACGGAATGGAATTTAGATGGTGGGCACAGTTGGATGGCAGAGAACACGGGTACAGGTAGACGGTAAGTGTTGGGCGTTAGACAGCAACAATGGAACTGGGACCAAAATGAACCTGGACTGTGTACCTCTGGACCAAGAACGAACTGCTCTGATACCAGATGAAGCAGAAAACTTAAGATATATGCAGAAATTTATATATAAATATTTATTTAAAAAGGATGAATTACAGATGATGCCATTACAATTGCGGGTGCCTGGCTTATATACCGCCATGGACACCCTTTGGGAAAGGGCATGATCTTATGATCGTGCCCTTTCGTCTAATTAAAATTAAAATTAAATAATAACCCTAAGTTAACTAATTTTTTACATAACACATACCCTATTAAATTCCTAATTTAGGGTTTCATAAACTGTTCTCAGAGCTTTAATATTATTAAAATTGTCAATTTTATGAATTTGCTTTAATATTATTAAAATTGTCAATTTTATGAATTTTGGGTCTTATAATCTGGTATCAGAGCGAGGTTCAAACTCTCAGACCTTGTAAAATAGTGCAAGGACTATACCATGTCTTTAAACTGTATTATTATTATTCCCTTTCTGTCTATTATCGAGCCCTTTATTATTCCTTGTTTGTTTGCGTGCTCTTAATTAGTTATTCGTCGGCTAACCTATCACTCCTCCATAAATTCACGAATTTTATTTGCGCTATGAGCAGTTCCCACCCCACTTTGTTTTACTTACGCATTTTTTAACAATGAACGTATTAATTCATGTCAATAAATGTCAAGAGATATTAATACTAGCTGATTTGTATTATTTGGTAAGACCGCTGTCGATCCAGCTAGCGTTGTGATATGGGAGTAGGACCATGGCTAGAATCCTTGATATCATAGATTTGGGGCTTGCTAAAGGCTATGAATAGAAGGAACGAGGATCGACTCTCTTAAAATCTATATAATACATATTATGAACTAAATTGAATAACACGTAGATGTTAGGTATACCAATATTTATAATATTAAATTATATTACTATGCCCAGAATTTGACCACACATTACCATACGAAATAATGAGATAAATAAAAGCTCATGACTAGGTGATTAGCATGAAGTAAGAAAGTAATTTGATTTTTCTCGACTTTAAAATTGAAGTGAAATGTTTGAATTCGTGTAAACTAGGTAGTATATCCACTCTGTTTCCTATCAATACCATGGCATATACGTAAACACTTTGGAGTGAATCTTAAACTGATCGGGCTAGACCATTCACCACATCTGCGCCTTGAGGATAATGGGCGAAATGGGTTAACACTCATTTGCAGAGCCATCTGGCGTTGGAATGGGTTAATACTCATCTTCTGTCGGCACTTGGGAATAGTCAGCCTCGGGCCATAAGGTCTGGACCTTGAACCCTGATAGGGAGATGGGTGGGTCTGCCCAAAGCATTAAACATTGCAACGTATTCACTAGAATTTTAAAATGACCAACTTAGTAAATATCAACTAGTTAACTTAGCCAATCATATATCAAATAAATACATTTAAATATTAAAAAAAAAGGAACTATTCCTAAATTAGCTATATTTTGAGAGAAAATCGATTATCATATGCACTTAAAATATGTGTTGATTAGACAGCTTGATCCTTGTGCTCACTTGGTTATGCCTCTCTTGGCACGTATTTAGCATGTGAATCTTGGTAACTATACGTGACTTGGATGGACGATTTAGTCAAAAAGTGATGTTGCATATCCAACCTTTATGTATATATAAATAACAACATAATGTGTTGAGTTTAATGATATATGTCAAATGTTCATGGTAAGTGATGTACATTATTCAATACTACATATTATAATATAATTGAATGATAGTATTGTGATCTATGTGGATTGTAAACATTAATATTAACATTGTTATTTTGGTATAAATAATGAAAAGAATGGATGAGTCATCATGGTCGTCTACAAGTGGGATTTTACTCGTTTTGGTTCTTTTTATTTTTTGATGAATTTGGTATAAATTTTTATATTTATATTTAGATTTAATATACATGATAGATGTGGATTACACATAAATAACTGTAACACTTAAGAATTTTATAGTGCTCTCTATGATTTTCAATTTTGAGGATGTCAACACTAGTGAAATGTATATTAATTAAAATTTTATGATTTTCAATTTTGTATAAAAAAATTATTAAAAAAATAAAAAATAAAAAAATAAAATGATAAGAAGATATATATATATATATATATATATATATATATATATCAAATAATCACCTTGTTTCTATATAGGTATGGGTTACATATTTTATGGATATAAAATCCATCTAAAAGAACTCAGTATATTATTAGATACCTAGTATATGTATCATAGTAGTTCATTAATTTAGTTATTATCAATTTTTTTTGGAGCAATATTCCTTTCCTTTTATCTAAATGTCATTGAAGAAATATTTATCTCATCAAAGGAGTTCTCACTTAGCTAGACTTGCTAAACACCTTAATAATTATTTGTGTAATGTGGCTTAAGGTATTATGAATCTTAAATTAAAACGTCAATAACATTTCACATAACTCACAAAATACAAATGGTGCGGTAAGTAATACTACATAGTGATATAATAAAGACCTATGCATTTTGATAAGTATTATTATGAATCAGGATAAATCACCATGCATTAAGACAAAGAGGTAGCGATACCACCCTCCTTGACCTCAGTACCAGTAAGACCACTTCACATGACTCACAAAATACAAATGGTGTGATAAGTAATACTACAAAGTGATATAATAAAGACCTACGCATTTTGATAAGTATTATCATGCATTAGGATAGATCACCATGCATTAAGGCAAAGAGGTAGCGATACCACCCTCCTTGACCTTAGTACCAGTAAGACTTGCCTGTAGGTAATAATAGCAGAAAAACTATACCCGTTTGTGAGCTTGAATTTACAAAATTATATAGATTAAATCTAAAAATGCACCTCAGATTTTCATAATTTTATTATGTATGTAGGAAAAGATGCAATGGTAAGGACATATCAACAACAACGACGCGATTGGGTAGCATTGCCATCGCTAACGCCATCACTGTCGTCATCACCATCGCCACCACCGTCGTCATCGCCATCAACGCTAACCACTTCAGCACCTGAGTTAACCGTTATAATGCGTTCATTGGAAGCCATCTTGGAAACATTAAAAGGGTTGCCAATAGCTAATACCAAAGAAGAGAAACCTCAACTTGACGAAAGAAATCTAGCGGAACCCAAAGGTTCTGATTATAGACAATCAAAGGAAGATATTTCTAGGGAGCTGTAGAAGATTAAACTCCCATAATTTTCAGGAGGACGAGCTGGAGAACGTGCTGAAGCATGGTTAGAAGAAATGAACAGATGTTTTGCGCTAAGAGAGTACTCTTTTACTTCCAACATGAAAATTGCCATATTTCAGTTAAGGGAAAGTGCCTTGATTTGGTGGGGAAATCTGTAAAAACAATTACACCTCACAACAGATTGTGTTCCTTGGGAATTGTTTGAGGAAAGATTCCATGCCAAATACTTGCCACCTTATTTTAAAGAGCAGAAAGCCGGGGCCTCTCATACGCTAGTCCAAGGTAACAAAACAGTGGAGGAATATGAGATAAGGTTTATGGAGCTTGTGAAATATGTTCGTTATCTAGATATTGATGAACGTCAAGCTTAGCGCTTCGTATATGGATTAAATCCTTGAATCAAGGCCATGGTTACGATGTGGAAGCCATCATCAATAGCTGAGGCAGTTGAATGGGGCCATTATGTAGAGGAGCATCTGGGGATAAAAGGGGATGTAAGACCAACATAACTCGTACAACCAGGGTTTCCAGGATAGACCCCCCGAAACTTCTTCAGCGGAAGTAGCTCGAGACCACCTCCTTATGGTAATAGATTTACCCCAAAAGGAGTAGGAGCACGAGCTCCCATGATAGTTAATACTATAGCTGCTGAATCATCAAACACAAGTCGATGGAAATCTCGAGGAAGTACTAATAGAGGAAGAAACACGAGAGGAAGTGGCACAAGAGGACGTAGCTCCTTGTCTAGAAACTCACAATTTGACTCAAGGAGATCACCCCATGTTAATTGTTGGGGATGTGGAGGATGGCATTTTTAACGTGATTGCTCAGAAGCTTCGTCAAGTATAATGCATAGAACAGGAAAAGAGCCATCATTAAATACCGAAGGCAATCATAGAATCCATGTAGTAGTCAACAACAACCAAGCAGAACATCAGTACACTGTAGTGGAATCCTCAGGTACTATTAATGGTATAAAACTCAAAATCTTATTTGATACTGGTGTGACTGATAGTTTCATTTCATCATATGCATTAAATAAATGTGGGTTGACAGCACGCCAACAAAACGATTTCAGACAGGTAGAAATGGCTTTAGGAGAACTTCAATCCGTAGAATTAAGTGTGGAGGAATGCAAAATTGATCTAGGGATCTATTCGACTAAGTTAAAAGTTTATGGCACTGCCTTAGGAACTTATGACCTCGTCATAGGTATGGATTGATTAGAAGCCCATCAAGCATGGGTAGACTGTTGCGGGAAACCAATTCTCTGTATAAATGATGAAGGAGAAACGATCCAAATCCAAGGTATTAAGAGGAAAGTATCTTTATGCTTCATCTCAGCAATGCAAATGAAGCGTTGCTTAAGAAAAGGTTGTCAGGTATATACAGTTCAAGAAGTAAGCAAGGAGAAAGGACTATCCTTAGAGAAATATCTGTTGTTGTCTGAATTTCCGGATGTTTTTCCAAAGGAACTACCAGGATTACCTCTTGAAAGAGAGTTGGATCTCACAATAGAATTGAAACCTGGTACAAAACCAATCTCTAAAACACCTTACAGAATGACAGCTCCAAAACTTCAAGAATTACAAATTCAGTTAAAGGAACTATTAGATATAGGACACATCCGACCCAATATTTCACCTTGGGGTGCTCCTGTAATTTTTGTCAAGAAGAAAGATGGTTCCTTACGACTATGCATAGACTATCGATACTTAAATTGGGCCACTATAAAGAATCAATATCTAATGCCTCAAATTGATGACCTCTTTGACCAAATGAAAGGAGCTTCTATCTTTTCAAAAATCGATCTACGATCAGGCTATCATCAACTAAGAATTAAGGAAAGCGATATCTCTAAGACTGCATTCTGAACACGCTTCGGGCATTATGAGTTCATTGTGGTACCATTTGGGTTGACCAATGCACCAACAATATTCATGAACCTTATGAACAACGTTTTTCGCAAATATCTCGATCAATTTGTACAAGTCTTCTTAGATTATATTCTCATCGACTCCAAAAATGAGGAAGAACATGAAGAACATTTACGGATAGTATTATCTTCCTCAAGGAACACCAGTTATATGGAAAGTTATCCAAGTGTTCTTTTTTTTCAGAAAAAGATTCATTACTTGGGTCATATTATATCTGGTGAAGGGATCTCAGTAGATCTTGAGAAAGTAAAGACAATCATGGAATGGCCGATACCGAAAAATGCGCATGAAGTGCGAAGCTTTATGGGTTTAGCTGGCTACTATTGAAGGTTTGTAGAAGGATTCTCCAAAATTGCAAAACCTATCACAAACCTCCAGCGTAAAGGTGTTAGGTATGAATGGACCGAGGAATGTCGTAGAGGATTCTCTGAACTTAAAAGATTGTTGACCAGTGCACCAATCTTGCGAGTACCTGATATGGACAAGGATTTTACTGTGTACTGATGCATCCAAGCTAGGATTAGGTGTAGTATTAATGTATGAGAGGCGTAATAGCGTATGCCTCAAGGAAATTAAAGCCTCATGAAGAACTCTACACCATGCACGATTTAGAGTGTTAGCCATTGTAGTGCTAGCTTTAAAGATATGAAGACACTATCTAGTAAGGAGAAGCTTTATGCTCAAAAGCGACCATCAAAATCTACAATATTTGTTTTGTCAAAGAGACTTGGACGCTAGGCAAAGATGATGGAGTGAATTCCTAAGTGAGTATGACTTTGGAATTCATACACTAAAATAAAAGAAAATGTAGTGGCATATGCTTTAAGCAGAAGACCTCAAATATCTTCCCTCATACCTATCAAGGTAGACGAAGACAACGAGTACTAGAACATCTCTTGAGAGAGTTGTTATTTAAAAGTAAAATCCGAGTTCGATAGTAAAAGTCCAAAAGAACCTAAATTTGAGGGATATGAACTAGAAGATGACATAATTTTGCGATTCCATGGAAGAATGTACATCCCTGATAATGGGAATCTCTGAGACACCATCCTTAAAGAAGCCCACAGAGCATTGTATTGTGCACATCCTGGTGTAAAGGAAATGTATGTTGATACAAAGAAACTCTTCTTTTGGACAGACATGAAACACAATATTGTCCAATTCGTTGCAAAATGTCTTGAATGTTAGCAAGTGAACGCTGACCATTGTCATCCAGCAGGTCTCCTACAACCTCACGACATTCCTATGACTAAATGGGAGATAATTTCCATGGATTTTATTGTTGGGCTACCTCTTACTCCACAAAGGCATAATGCCATTCTGGTTGTGGTGGATAAATTAACAAAAAACACCCATTTCATTCCCGTAAGAGATACTTATGAAGTTGCTGACATAGCTTGGGTATTTATAAATGAAATTATCAGATTTCATGGAGTACCTAAGAAGATCATATCAGATAGAGATTCACAATTTACTTCAAGATTCTGGACTTGTATGCAGTCAGCCTTAGGAACTCAACTAAATTTAAGTACAACTTATCATCCTGAAACTGATGGACAAACAGAAAGGGTGAACCAAGTACTAGAAGATATGCTGAGGATGTACGTTATGGATCAACAATCACACTAGGAAAAATACTTGCCCTTAGTAGAATTTGCATATAATAACAGTTACCACAGTTCAATCAGGATGCCCCCATTTGAAGCATTTTACGACAGACCTTGCAGAACACCGTTAAGTTGGGACAGGTTAGAAGATCAAGTAAGAGTGGGTCTGGAATTAATTCAAGGGATGTAAGAACAGGTGAAACAAATTAGGCAACGATTGAAAGAGGCACACAATAGGCAAGAGTTATGTTGATGCACATAAGACAGATAGGAATTATGAAGTAGGAGATCAAGTTTTTATCCGCATCAGACCAAATAAAAGCATTATTCGATTTGAAAAAGGGACGACGCTGTCACCCCAATTTATTGGACCATTCAAGGTCCTAGAAAAAGTTGGACCTGTCGCCTATGTCTTGCACTGTCACCCCACTTGCATAAAGTTCATAATGTATTTTATGTATTTGTATTAAGACATTACATAACTGACAAATCTCATAATGTTAATTTTGGATAACAATGGTATGTTCTATGCTTATGCTTAAGAGAAATTGTACTTCAATTTTCTTATTAGCCCAATATCAATATCCAAATTAGCAATCACGTCAACATGACAGTAAAATGCAGATAGAACATAAACAATAACAATAGAAGACAAGCCAAGACAAGAGGACACAAGATATGGCACCAACTAGGGATAAACCCCAGTGTGGGGAAACCCTTTGATCAATCTTCTTATTATTCTTCAAAAGTTCAGCAGAGAGAGAGAGAGAGAGAGTACAATATGCAATATTCACTTGCCCAATCACAGTGAAATCTGTCCCAACAAAAAACAACTATAGAAAGCCCTAACCAGAAAGTCAACGCTGGTCAACAGGACATAATTTGACCTCGAAAACAGTGTGGTCAAACTTGGTCAACTTGCCTCCAACAACAAATCAAATCAACCCAAAAATAGTCTGAAAATATCCAGTCAAACTTGGTCAACAAAAGTCAACAGTGCAGTCAAACCCTTTTGTAGTCAACGTTGGTCAAACAGTACGGTTTGCCTCGTTTTTTGTGCCCAAAAATGCAGTCTGCCCAAACAGAGATAACCTTCACAAAACCTCAGTCAAACAGGTCAATGCTGGTAAAAAACCCTTCCTGCAACTTATGTCAATGCAAGAACAAAACTGCCCTTCTTCACATGTGTGGAGAGTTGCCTTAGAAATCCGTACCCAATCAATGAAGGAGAGAGAGATCTGTGAGTGAGTGAAGTGAAGAGACACCTCGAATTTATATGCAAACGTTGAGGATGAATAGATGTGACTGTTGGGCTTCTAAGACTACATTAGTTTGCTGGCCGACCTTGACAATTTGTCCATAAACAAAACAAATTCATAATTCCATTTGTACATGTCAGAATGAGATGATCTTTAGATCAATCCTACACCTCTCGGAGAGAGGAATCCAATAAAAATATCAGCAGCATCATATGAGCTGTCCAAGGTGAAGTTTGGCCCTAGTTGCCACATTTAACAGTCCCTCTCAACTAGGGAGAAATTCACCTGCCGAACTGTCTAACAATCTGTAGTATGTACCATCCCTATCTTTGCTTTGCTCTACCCTACTAAATGATGAAGAAAGAAGAAATGATCGATAATGTATCATACCATTCTCCACTGACCCGAAGTCAGTCTACAATAATCGAGAGTGTGTCATACCACTCTTCATTGACCTGAAGTCAATTTCTATTGATCCCAGATCAATATCATACATCCTAGCATAAGTACGGTAGTACACGATGTGTCCATCGGTAGTACTATGGTCCCTATACTCATTTCCATACTCATTGGCCAGATGAGAGGTACTGCCCATGAGTCCCAGACTGCATGGGTAGGATGTGCCGATAGGAGAAGGTGAACCACTCATCCTGCTCATATGCCATAGGAGAAGTTGAACCACTCATTCTACTCATATGCCATAGGAGAAGGTGAACCACTCATCATATGCATATCTCAACATGGGGTATCACAGGGGAAGGTGAACCACTCACCCTATTCACAACGCACCACTAGGGGAAGGTGAACCACTCACCCTATGGTCGCTCATCGCTCCAAGAAGTACCCCAAGCCCCCCAAAGCTCCCAGAGCTCAATATCCATCTCATATAGGACCCTCATAAGAGGGTCTCTCCACGACTTCAAGTCGTTCACAGAAGGTTAAGAATTTGAGCTTCCCCAGGGGCTTCGTAAGAATATCTAGATCATTAGTCCCAATATGACGGAGCTTTATTGCTCTTCGTTGTACCATATCCCAGATAAAGTGGTACCTGATATCAATATACTTGGAGCGGTCATGAAACACGGGATTCTCAGAAAGACAAATCCCACATTGGTTGTCGCAATAGATCATGGTGGTATCCAGCACATGTCCAAACAACTCACTAAAGAGCTTCCTCAATCAAATAGCTTCATAGGAGGCCATATTAGCAGCATTGTATTCGGCCTCAACGGTGCTCAAAGCAACTGACTTTTGCTTCTTGCTCATCTAGGATATTGAAGCAGACCCTAGAGAGAAGCAACATCCAGATGTGCTCTTACAATCCACCACACTGCCAGCCCAGTCAGCTTCAGAGTATCCATGGAGCCTCACATTCCCAACAGTGTATCTCAGTCCATAAGTGATTGTGCCCCGGAGATATCTCAAGAGATTTTTGGCAGCAATCTAGTGAATGTGATGAGGCTCGACCATAAACTGACTCAATGTCTTCACTGCGAAGCATATGTCCGGACATGAGTTCACCAAGAACATCAGAGCCCCAACGAGTTGACGATACTCAGAAGAATTTCCCAAATCGGGCCCAGCAACACTTCCGCATAACTTCTTGAAGTTAAGTTCCATCAGAGTAGCCACGGACTTGTAGTCCACCATCCCAAATCTTTCAGGTAGCTCCATGATGTATTTTCCTTGAGAAAGGTAAATCTTACTTGGCTTTTGCCAAACCTCCAACCCTACAAAGTAATGCATCAATCCTAAGTCCTTCATCTCGAATTCGGAAGCCAACTCCCTCTTACATTGATGATTAAGAGGGTTTGCAGCCGTTAGAAAGAGATCGTCCACATAAAGTACGAAAATGAGAGGCCTATCATTCTCAACCTTAAAATAAAGTTTCGGATCAACTTCACTTCTTGTAAATCTCAACATCATCAGATAGCTGTCGATTCTTTCATACCAAGCTCGGGGAGCTTGCTTCAACCAATAGAGGGCTTTCTTCAATCTACATACACGTGTCTGACGATTTTGAACTTTGAATCCCTCAGGTTGCTCTACATAGACTTCCTCCTTAATTGAACCATGTAAGAAGGCGGTCTAGACATCCATCTGGTGTAGATTCATCTTTGCGAGGCAAAAAGGGCTATAATCGAACGGATGATGGTATATCGGGCAAACGGTTCAAATATCTCATTGTAGTCCACACTTTCCTTTTGAGAGAAGCCTTGAGCAACAAATCTAGCCTTGAACTTTTTAGCACTTCCATCAACTCCATGCTTGATCTTGTAGAGCCATTTTGAGGTGACAACAGATTTGTCCTTGGGTTTAGGGACCACATCCAATACATCATTCTTCATAATCGACTCATACTCTTTGTTCATAGCATCCTTCCAAACTTGGTGCTTTACAACTTCTTCGAATGTGCAAGGCTTAGATTGAATAATGGTGCTCATTGCAGTTAAGTACCCTTGGTACCTATTCGGCTTCTTACTTTCACGAAATGCCCTCCTAGGTGCAACATGTCTCTCGGCATCTTCGAGAGTTTCCCTAAGCCACGAGGGTCTCCTTTTTGAGGAGGGGGGCTCATGAGGGGGTGGATCAATGGGATCCATTGGTCCTTCAACATCGGGCATCGACTCATCCTGCGGTTCTCCCTGCTTTCCTGAATTTGCTTCTTTGTCCTTCCTTGGAATAGGAAGATTACTAATCTTCCCAAGGGCAGCATCCTCATCGAAGATGACATCATGACTTATCTCCACCTCTCTTTGACCAGACACATAGATTCTATATGCCTTAGAAGTTTTACTGTAGCCCACAATTGTTCCTTTCTTCTTAGAAGCATCCAATTTGCTTCTCTTTTCTTTTGGCACATGAAAATATACAGGGTTACCAAAAATTCTAAAGTGAGAAACATCAAGTTTCTTACCGGTGAAAACTTCTTCGGGAGTTTTGGAGTCCAACGATTGATGAGGGCATCTATTTTAAACATACACGACAGTGTTTGCAGCTTCGGCCCATAAGAAGTTTTGAAGGCTTTGATCATGAAGCATGGCACAAGTGGCTTCTGTGATAGAACGATTCTTCCTTTCAACAACACCATTTTGCTTAGGAGTATATGCGGTAGTATTCTCCCTCTTAATGCTAGCTTCTCTACAATAATTATTGAACTCATTTGATTCATATTTGGTTCCATTATCGGTCCTCAATATTTTTATCTTCTTCCCGGTTTGATTTTCGACCAAAGCTTTGAAAGAACGGAACCATGAGAATACTTTGTCCTTCTTCTTCAAGAAATATATCCAAGTCTTGCGAGAGAAATCATCCATAAAGATAGCATAATATAAATATCCTCCCAATGAGTTCACAGGCATCATACCAGATAGATCAGAATGAACCAATTGCAGTATGTCAGTAGTCTTGCTATCACTTGAGGGGAACGGTCCCTTTGTATGCTTTCCTTCGGCACACCCTTGACAAACACCTTCATGTTTTACTTTAAATCCGAGCATACCTGTCACCATCTTGCTCACATTGGGTAGAGCCTTATAATGTAGATGGGCAAACCTCCGGTGCCATAATTCAGATTGAAGTGATGTGTCGCAAGACATAGCTCCCAATGGACTTCCTCCAACTTGATATAGGCTATCAACCCTGAATCCAAGTGTAAATGCATCTTTGAAATTTTTATTCCACACACGTACCTTTCCATCGATGAATGCCACCTTGAATCCTTTGTCCTCCATCGCCGAGATAGATACCAGGTTCTTTAGATCGGGTACATATAGTACTTCTTGCAGATGAATGGTATTACCTTGATTCGATTGAAGAGTAACATTCCCAACTCCCTTCATGAGATAGGTGGCATTGTCTCCAAGGATAATTTCCAAATTTGTATACTTTTCAATCAGATTTGAAAGAGCTTCCTTATACCCAGTGAATTTGCTTGAGGCACCACTATCAATCAACCAATTTCCCAAAGTGTCTGGAGGAGATGCAGTAGAGAGGGCAGATATAAGACAAAATTCTTTTTGCTTGTTATCAACAACATTAGATTCATCATACCTAGTTTTTTTTGATCTCTTGGGAGGGCGACCATTTCCTTGATGAGGAGCAGGGGCATTCCTTTTTCCTCAGTTGTTGAATCTGCCATTCCTTTGATTGTTGTTGCCCCTGAAATTGTTGTTGTTGTGGTTCTCATCATCATGAGGTGTATCCCTTCTATTAGGACACTCCCTAGCATAGTGGCCAAACTTGTTGCAAATGTAGCATCTCCCCTTCCTTCCATTTTTGAAACCCGACCTTCCTTGACATTGCTTCTTTGAACTTGCACTGTTCTTTTTAGCATGAGCGGAGAATGCAGTAGGATCATTGAAGGCATATCTAGTTCCATCATCCTTGTTTCTTCTTGAGAACATCTAGTCAGCAATTCTTCAAAACCTGGAATCCTATCATTGTTAAGAATAGTGGTGTTGAACATGTGCCATGCACGAGGGAGTCCTCCAAGGGCAATGAGAGTAAGCTCCCTATTAGTGATAACTTCTCCAATCGAAAGAAGATCATTTTTTATCTCAGTAATCCTCATGAAGCAGGATTGAATGTCTTCTCCTCTTCCCTACCTTGTATCCTTCAACTTGTTTTTGAGAAAGAGAATTTGGTTTGCATTGTTAGATTTGAACATGCCAACCAACCTGTCATATATCTCCTTTGATGTGTTCAAATCGGAGATGTAAGCATCTAAATGCTTATAAATAGAATCCCTAATGATATTCTTTGCTTTGACTTCATCCTTCTTGTACTTTGTCTTAGCAACAACCAGTGCATTAGAAGGAGGTTTCGAAATCTTTCCCTGCACATAGTCCATAACATCTTGCTCTTCTAAAGTCAAATTAGGAGACATCTTCCATGCATGATAATCGGATTTATCATGAAGCTTGTCATCAAACTTGAAGTAAGATGTGGAGGCCATTGAATCTTGTCCTTGATCAAAGGATCTTAGTGATTGCTCTTTTCACTCTTGCTTGGGCTTTGTCTTCACCTTAGCTCTGATATCATGTTAATTTTGGATAACAATGGTATGTTCTATGCTTAAGAGAAATTTTACTTCAATTTTCTTATTAGCCCAATATCAATATCCAGATTAGCAATCACATCAACATGACAATAAAATGCAGATAGAACATAAACAATAACAATAAAAGATAAGCTAAGACAAGAGGACACAAGATATGGCGCCAACTAAGGATAAACCCCAATGTGGGGAAATCCTTTGATCAATCTTCTTATTATTCTTCAAAAGTTCAGCAGAGAGAGAGAGAGAGTACAATATGCAATATTCACTTGCCCAATCACAGTGAAATTTGTCCCAACAAAAAACAACTACAGAAAGCCCTAACTAGAAAATCAACGCTAGTCAACAGGGCATAATTTGACCTCCAAAACAGCTCGGTCAAACTTGGTCAACTCGCCTCTAACAACAAATCAAATCAACCTAAAAATAGTCTGAAAATATCAAGTCAAACTTGGTCAACGAAAGTCAACGCTGTAGTCAAACCCTTTTGCAATCAACGTTGGTCAAACAGTAAGGTTTGCCTCGTTTTCTATGCCAAGAAATGCGGCTTGCCCGAACAAAGATAACCCTCACAAAACCGCAGTCAAACAGGTCAACGCTGGTAAAAAACCCCTCCTGCAACTTAGGTCAACGTAGGAACAAAACTGCCATTCTTTGCACATGTGGAGAGTTGCCTCAGAAATCTGTACCCAATCAATGAAGGAGAGAGAGATATGTGAGTGAGTGAAGTGTCTAAATGAGAAGGAGGCACCTTGAATTTATATGCAAATGTTGAAGATGAATATACGTGATTGTTTGGCTTCTGAGCCTACATTAGTTTGTTGGCCGACCTTGACAATTTGTCCATAAACAAAATAAATTCATAATTCCATTTGTACATGTCATAATGAGATGATCTTTAGATCAATCCTACATCTCTCAGAGAGAGGAATCCAATAAAAATATCAGCAACATCATATGAGTTGTCCAAGGTGAAGTTTGGCCCTAGCTGCCAAATTTAACACATAACCTTCAAAGGAAGGCACTGTAGGTATCGGATGAGGGAACCATTTCGATTGAACAATTACGCATTGTTGATTTGGGGTAGCATCGAATGTGCTCTAGCCATGAAAATTGATGGAGACGCTAAAGCACATGAGATCTCCAAGACCTAGAAATGGTTTGGGGAAATTTCACATAGTTAGAGAGATATTAAAATAATTAATATTTTTAATGGAGTTTCTAAGTCTAAACTTAGGAAAATTAAAATTTTAATGGGTATTAATATAAAACTAGGTGAGAAGGTTCTAAATGACATGGATCAAGCCAAATCTAATCTTATCCGTTGATTAGAGACTTAATCTCGGCCGTTGAAGACTCAGTAGGAAAAGTATAAGAGGAGGCTTGAGGTTCAGTTGGAGATACACCAAGATTGATCAGTCAGTTTGATTTTCTAGAGCGGGGTTTGCTGAGAAAATTCGAACAAGTGATCTGAGTTGCAACAAGGGGCAGTGAGTACATAGCAGAGAGGTAGAGATAGTGCTAGAGGGCCAGCGCAGTGACTAAGGAGGCTATGTAGAGGCAACAGGAGCTACGCAGAGGCAGCTAGAGACTGTGCAGAGGCTAAGGAGCATGCGTGGGTGACACAAAAGGCCAGAGAGATGATGTAGAGATGCAGAGGGCTAACGTAGGGGGTTCCAGAGCTACGCAGAGGCTAGCAGGGCTAACGCAGAGCCCTGGAGAAGTGCCAGAAGGATTTTTCGTGGGGCAGACTAGTGTTGAGAAGTTGAATATCTGCTTTCAAAGTATTACTGCCGTGTAGAAATATTTGTTGGGTGAGCTAGTTTGGCACCCTAGTTGTACTCAAAAAATCTGCATAATAATAAAACCCTCTGAACTGCTGCACCGGTTTTCCTGCATTGGGTTTTTCGGGGACGATTGTCCAAAAATAATGATGTTCCTTGTGTGTATGTCTATTATTTTAGTTGATGATCTGTATATGAGTTGAGGCTGCATTTGTTTCTATTTTCAGTATTTATATGAATAAATAACTTGTTAAGGAATAAACAAGTGGGTGAAATAAACCAGATAATGCAGTAGGGATTTCTAATGGGTAACATTAAGAAATTTCAACACGTATACTGGAACATAGGGTTTGACAACTCAGGAACCATCTGGTAGACCAAGTGAAGGTCCAATGGGACAAGTATAGCCCTAGATCGGCTACCTGGGAAGATACAGAGATCATATGTTAGAAATACCACAACTTGTGTTAATTTTGAGGAACTTAAAGCCATATTTTGTATATATTTACTTTACTTTAAATCAGATACTTAAAACTATTTTGAGATGATAACATGTAAAAATATTTTTATGTTATTGGAACATGATATATGTTATTTGTTTAATTCTACTGGTACGTGGATACCAATATGAAATATGTTATTTAAATTAACATTACTGAATTATGAATACCAATATGAAGTTTAGTAATTGATTAACCTTGCTATGAAATCTAAATTATGAATTATGTTATGGATGAGAGAGCTATAATTTTATTTCATTTCTGCATATTGACATGATCGATGAGATGGAGATAAAAGAATGACTACATTTTAATATGAAAGTTAACTTACAGATATATGGACTAGATATGGCTAAGTACGTTATGTGAATGCAAATATCAATATCGTAGATAACAACATATGTGAAATACACAAAAAATGTTATTTAAATACAATTTATTTTGAATATATTGATGCATATGTTATAATATGTGGACAAATGTTTACATTGCAAATAACATCGTTACCAAACTGACCATGTGATGACAAAATTTCAAGAACAATTGAAGCTCAATAAGGTTCCATGATAGGGTATTGACAATGGTCCCACTAGGAGGGGTGGAGGTATTACCCACTGTTTATTTTCCAAAACCTGGAGTCATAAGAGGACTGTGCGAATCACGCTCCCCTAGACGTGTGATGATGACTACCGGATGCCTACTGGGCAAATAGGTCGATATAATCGACACCGACACCCTTAAGGTTTATGAATAGTTAAATCAATATTACTGACGCCATGGCATATTCCAGTAGAGGATGGATAAGATGGGAGCATAAAAGATTAGGAAGGATAGGGTGATTTTAGAATAGCTTGGAAGCCGGCTAGGGCAGAACTTGGCTATTAAAATAATAAACCAATAAGTGTTCAAAATACAAATTTAAACTGCCCTCACAATTATAAATGAAAACACAATCACATAACACAATTCTTACACCATTATACTCAACCTTAAATCCATTACCATTATACTATATAAACCCTAACTTTGGGACGAAGTTTTTAGAAGAGAGGGTGTGTGTAATGACCTGCCCACAATTACAAACATAATGTGAATATTAGCATACATACGAGACATCCATATGGTAGCTACATGTGTATGAACCACATGTATTGCACTACTATATCCACTGACTAATATTAAAAATTTTGATTATTGAAATAAGTCCCTGATAAATATATTGATTGGGGCATTTATATGTGTATCGCCTTAATAGAACTATATATATATATATAATCTTTTAAATAAAAAATATATTTATCTATATATAAAATAAGATAATGGAATATATAATTTAAAATTTAACTAATTTAGAATTAATTAATTTAAATGTTTAAATAAAGTAATTTATTTAAATATATGAACAAAGCAATTTAATTAAATTACAAACTAAAAGTTAATAAAATACTGCCAAAGTCCTAAAATTGATTAATCTAAATTAAAATAAGTAGGACTACCTCCATCTAAAAGAAAGAAGGGCCGAGAAGGTAGTAGGAGAATGACAACAAAGGAAAGTAAGGAAGCGGCGGAGGAAGGAGGCGGACAACACGGAGTTTAAGAGACGACGAAATTAAGCATATAATGCAGTGCAGAAGGCCATAATAGGGAGGAGGAATTTTGGGGAAATTGATAGAGAGACATTAGGAAATTCTCACAGTGTTACTCGATAGAAGGCATCATGAGCTCAATTGTTCTTGAAGTTTTGGGCACGGGGGCCAGAGTACCTTGAATTTGAAGTAGTTTGGAGCTAGGTATTGAAGTTGTGCTCAGTTTGGTAGGGAGGTTTTGATCGTTTTGGTAACACAGCGGGAACAAGAGTTGCGGTAGATCAGAGATATTTTCAACCATAGAACTCCAGGTTGGTATTCAATAGACGAATTGATAAATTCTATACATATATTACAGAGAAGTATATTTTGAAATATACCCTATTAAATTCTTAATTTAGGGTTTCATAAATTGTTCTCAAAGCTTTCATATTAGTAAACTTGTCAATTTTATGAATTCTGGGTCTTACAAAAATGAATCCGTAATGTTGAAAGATGACACAAATAAGTTTGCAAGAGTCACTTCAATTAAACCCAAGGGAAAAAATGGTACTAACTTCCAAAAAATTTTCACAAGCCTTAGCTGAAGCCAAAATGAATAGGAAAGATGGTGTTGGATTAGAATTTTTTTTTTTTTTTAGTAAACCCAAAAAAGGATATGATCAGGAAGCCTTTTGTTGAAATTTCTAAGTATTACTCGTTAGAAATTTCATTTGTATTCTCTAGTTTATTTTGCCTACTTGTTTAATTACTAACAAGTTATTTAACCATATAAACACTAAAATAAACACAATACAGTCTCAACCATCTACAGATCAACAATTGAAAGAAATGAACAAACACACAAGGGACACCGTTATTTTTGGACAATCGTCCCCGAAAAAACGCAACTTGGGAAAACCGATGCAGTAGTTCTGAGGGTTTTATTATTAAGCAACTTTTCTTGAGTACATTGGGTGCCAAACTGGCTCACCCGACAGAGATAAAAAAATCCATCAGTAATACCTCTCTTCGGAAGCAGATATTTTGAAAGTCTGCCCCACGAAACCCTCTCCAGCACAATCTGAAGCACTGCGTCAGCTTGAAACCCTCTACGTCAACCCTCTGAGGCTCTGCTCAACCTCTCTAGCCCTCTGCATCACTTCTGCAGCCTCTGCGTGGATGACGCAGGCCCTTTTGGCCTCTGTGCAGTCATCGCTGGCCTCTGCGTGGCTCCCTTTGGCTTTGCGTCTGCCTCTTTGCAACTGCGCTGGTCTTCTGGCACTATCTCTGCCTCTCTGCCTCGTACTCACTGCCCCTCGCTGCAACTTTGATCACTGGTTCAATTTCTCTTAGCAAACCTTGCTCTAGAAATTCGAACTGAGTGATCACTCTGGTGTACTTCTCCAACTGACCCTCAAGCCTCCTCTTATACTTTTCTTGTTGGTTCTTCAACGGCTGAGATTTCATCTCTAATCAATGGCTAAGATTAGATTTGGCTTGATCCATGTCATTTAGAACCTTCTAACCCAGTTTTATATTAATACCCATTAATATTTTATTTTTCCTGAGTTTAGACTTAGGAACTCCATTAAAAATATTAATTAATTTAATATCTCCTTAACTGGGTAGAATCTGCCCAAACCATTTCTGGGTCATGGAGATCTCATTTGCTTTAGCCTCTCCACCAATTTTCATGGCTAGAGCACATCCGATGCTATCCCAAATAAACACTCCCTCTTAGTGAGGACTGTGCTCTAGTAATACTCCACACTGAGCATCACTCTGATTATACGACACTAGTACCTGTGCTGATGCTAGGCCTCCCCGCCCAACATCCTCTGGACTGCTACATCCTGTACTGCTACCCATGGCCCTGCCACTACCACTGCTACATCCGTACAACAACTCTCTCTGCATCTATGCTACTGCTGGTCCTTTCTCCCAACACTGCATTTGCACTACAACCCCCTCTCATCATGTTGCATCGTGCTACTGCTCACTCTACTGCACTGCAGCTCAGTTACTGAGAAGTAAGTAACTGATCCACCCAACCACTGACATCTCTGTCGGGCTAGAAACACTCCTGATGCTGAAGCTCTCTCTCCCGCTATCACGTGCTCCCTCTACTGCCTCTGTGCTGCTGCAACAACTCTCTGCCTCTCGCACCGCTACAAAACTCTTTGTGCTATCCTGCACTACTGCAACCTCCTCTGTGCCTCTCGCACTATTGCAACCCTCTCTGCCCTGCATGGGACTTCTGCACTTTTATCACTCTCTGCTGCTTCATCTGCATCCGTTTCTACTGACATCTGCCATCCTGCTACTCTCACTTCAGGGCTATCGTAGCCAGGTATAATCCAAGAGTTTGGATACCTCAAGGATCCTGCCCCTCATCGCCTGTAGTCTTCCTGACTACAGCTCGATGTCTCCCCACCTCTTTTCTAGAGGTACATGAGCACTCACGGCACAATTGTCGTCCTCTACCTCCTTTTCTGCCTTCGCTGGCGCTGCCTTGGAGTCAGACGTCTCTCCCTTATTCTTCTTCCTTAGACACTGGTTGGCATAATGCCCCAGTTCCCCACAGTTGAAGGACTTGACCTTGGAGAGGTCTTTTTGCTTCCTCTTCTCCTGCTTCCCCACAGATGCCAAAGCTGCATCCTCTTCCTCCTATTTCTTGATTCGGACTCCTTTGTTACTACTTCTCGTCTTGGATAGCTGTTTGATCTCTTCTTGGCGAAGAGCTGCTCACAATTCTTCCCAATCTGGAAGATTCGCCCTACCTAGAATGCTCTGGACAAATGTATCCCACTCCTTGGAGACTGCGTTTAGGGCGGTCCTCACCATAAACTCCTGATCCGGTGTGGCCCTTATGGAAGTCAGTTGGTCTCGGATTTCCTTCAGTCTACTGAGGAAGTGATCTATCTGCTCCCCCTTTTGCATCTGGTATGACCGTAGCTAATTCTCTAGTAACATCTTCCTCTGCACGGAAGTTCCCTGATACAATGTCGTCAAGGTGTCCCACATTTCCTTTGCCGTATTCTTATCGGCAATATGTTGGAACACATGATCCTTGATCCCATCAAGGATTATGCATTTCGCCTTGGCCATCGCATCCTTATCCTTTTCATTGTCAGCTGGGTCGACTGGGATAGTCATGGTTCTCAAGACAAAGGCTTTGATGCAATGTCTATCTAGAACAGACAAGATCCTAGCCTTCCAGATGACAAAGTTGTATGCCTCGTCCAGCCTGTCTTGATCCCTCAGTCCATTCATGGCCATCTCTCTGCTCTTCTTTTTGACTCCTTTGAGTCTCTACTTCCCTCCTGGAAGTTCGTTCTTCGCCTCCTTTTGAGTCTCTACTTCCTGTTAGCGCTCGAATTTGCCTTAGGCTGAGGAAGGCGAAACTCAAGGCAACATCAAACCAATCTCAGCCTCGTAGCTAGCCCTACGAGGACAGGAGAGGGCTCTCTCCGGATCTATCTCGGCAAAAGGTCTTCAAAAGGGCTGAGATGACCGATATGAATACTGATTTTAGGCTAGTAAATTGATAAAGATAGTTTGATTTAAGATTTTTAGGGTTTCGTTGGAAAACAGGGATAGGCAATTTTGGGTGCGGGGATGTGACACAGTTTTTGCAGAGGTCTTTTTGGGGCAAGGTAGGCGATCGTCCTGATGTCTTTAAAGGAATTGAATGGATAGATATGACTGGTGAGGAGCTAAGGAGAGCGAGAAACTTTCAGGAGTTCTCCTTAAACAGATGAAAACATAGATATTAAACAAACTTAAAGGCAGAGCATACAAGATTATGAATTCTACCTTAACACTTCATTTGTTTAATTTGCAGAAGAGAATAGTAGGAAAATGATACACATAACAAACTTATAAGTACATGAGAGAAACACACCATCAACACAAATAACCACAAGAATCCCAAATAGTGCTACAAAACCCTGGTCTTTCCTTTGCCAAAATTGCAGAGATACAATGTGTAATACAGTCTAAGCTTATCCCTCAAGCGTCCAACCCTGAAAATGACTAGGAAAATACATAATATAGGCAAGCTAACAGATTCTCTTGCCTCTAAGGGTCGAGCTCATCATCCTAGGAGCTGTTTCAACCAATTCTAAACTAAGCACTACAATCTAGGCAACCAAAACAACTTGCCTCTATAAGCTAGGAAACCAATTCATTCATTAAATTTTTGCTATTTTATGAATGAATCTTCTAGAATAGGTAAATAAGTGTCATGTCAACATGAAATTTCATTATTTACATCAAGGAAGGTGAAAAATCCCTCCAAAAGTCAAAACTGGTCAAATAGCTGCGTTTTCCTGTGCTGAAGATGAAAAATTTAGAAAATACCCTGATGCGTAGCGCGCCTTTCAGCTCACTTTTGGGGCACTTCCCGGCATCCAAATTGGGCTCAGGTGGGCTTGTTGGAAAGGTCTGGATGTCTGCTTTCCAACCCAAGTGGAATTTTTCAATTTGGTGCCCATTTGCCCCTCCAAAAATGCATTCTCCCAAGACTGCTACCTGTGTGTCCAAAAAGGGGCAGTGAGGTCATTTTTTGCATGTTTTTTGACCTTTTGGGGACCCAAAACCTGATGAAATGTCTTGGCAGTGGCTGAGCAGGTGTATTTCATCATGACAAATCCAAAAATGCAAACCTTTCTTGAATTGGACCTCCCCATCTTCAGGGTAGCGCGCGGCGCGCTACGCGTTGAGGGCAAAAACCTGTTTTTAATACAAAAATTTCAAAATTGACAAAAACTTCTCCAAATTTTTTGAGATTTGAGCTGGGGGTGTTTCATCAAGTACCATGCTCCTTCAAAGAAGCTTCAACCAAAATTTGGAGTGGATCGGCCCTTTTTCTCCGTTTTAGTGCCTTGCTCAATCGCCCTTTAAGGATCTTCAGTTTCGCTTTGCAAACATGCATGCGGGCCCAGTAATGATTCTTCATATGGCGGAGCATATCTTTGTCTCTGTTTGCCTTGGCTAACAATTTCTCTAAATGAGTGTTCACCCGGATGAGCATAGACTCTCGCTCAATAGGTGTCAAATCACCGGGTCTCTTGCGGGCCAAGTTTCGATCTTCTCGAATTCGCCGCAACTCATCAAGAGTGTGTTCATCTTCTAGCTGCTTGTTACGCTGCTCCAAGTAGTTGATTGTCCAATTGGCCATTTCCAATTTCTGTTGCAACAAGTGATTCTCAGCCTTTTGTTGTTAAATGACCTCCTTTAGCTCTAAGCTAGGAGAGCTGATATCAAGGTCAATAATATCCGTGTCCGGATCTCTTGTAGGTCCCTCATCAAACATGGATTGCTTGCCTCTGTCTTGTACCTGTGCCTGTACCTGTACTGCAGAAGGCGAGACCCTTTCCACCTGATGTGGAGATAATACTCGCTGTGCCGATGAAGAAGGCGAGACCCCTTCCACCCTAGGTGGAGATAATACTCGCCGTGCAGATGCAAATAAGGCCCTGTGGCCTCTCTGATATGTAACATATGAAGGAGTGCTGACATGCTCGGGCTCAGGAATGTCAAACTGATGTGAAGGCCCTCCCTCATCATGGACAATCTCGGGAGGTGGCTGTGGCACCGTGAAAAAGTCGCGAGAAATGAACTCCTCCCAAGCAATACCCTGCTGGACCAACTGATGCATCACTATGATCTTAATCAGTGCATAATGATAGATGCTCTTATGCTGCTGTGCTGGGGCCTTCCTTTGTACTAAGGGCACCATTCTCTCTATGTTGCGACACATGAAAAATGGAATATTCATCATTCGTACCCTTGTGAAATGCATCAACAAACGGAAATGGTACGAATAGAGATGTGAAAATCTGCCCTCACAAGTGAAATATCGAATGATGAGTCTCATCAACGGTGCATATTCATCCCTTAGGAATCTGAAAGGAAAAACAACAGTTAAGTGTCTCAGACACCCGGGTTTGATATATGGCTCATAGTGAAATCTGTCTAACTGCTGGCGCTTATTCCACTCCTCCCCTACATTTGGTATCCCGGTGGCCTGAGCAATAATCTCAGGTGACAAGGTGAAATCCACTCTAGCAAGGTTTACATGACCATTCTGCAAATGTAGGACAAATAAGCGAACTACTTCTCGGTGATGTTGGATTTGTGAGATCCGCTCACAATATTCAAAACATGATTGGTACTGAAAACAGTTCATTGCAAGTGGACAAGCTTGCAAACGAGCCAAAGAAGTGGGCTCCTCCCTGACATGCCGACCACCTTTCCCACCCTTGTGATACCTCCTTGGCACCTCTATTTCTGGTGTTGAATCGCTGTCATAACTCTGCTCATAAGCAGATTCGGTTTCTGACATAGTTTTGAAAACAAGATGGCTGAAATGTATATGCTGACTGTGCACACAATTGACTGCTGTTTGACTTTTTCCTTTTTCAAAATGCTGTTACCAAGGGGACATAAATACAAGGGAATTGTTAGGGAAAGGGAAACATGAGGGAATTAGGGGCAATGAAAATAAACAAGGAATTTAGGGAAGGGAAAGGGCATAGAAATTATGATATTGTAGGGTTTGGGATTTTGTGGAGGGATAGTGTAGAATTTTATGGGGAATTTTAAGGGAAATGTTGGTGAATATGGGGGGGAAAAAGAAGCACTAAAATGGGAAAACCTTGGGCAACATATAACTTTGAAACCCTAGCAAACTAGGCCTTTAAATCCACACAGCAACTTAGGGTTTTTACATTTAATTTTCATGGCATATTTATCATAATTCTTTCACATTAATCTTGCAAAACCAAAACCAGCCATGGAAATGAAGCCTACCTGTAGTTTGCTTGAGTTAAGAAAGGATTTGAATGCTTGCTGGCAAGTTTCTGGGCGAAAAACCCAACGCGTAGCGCGCCTCTGGTGCGTAGCGCACGAACAAATTAACACAGGAAAAATCGTGCTGATGCGTAGCGCCCCCTGGGTGCGTAGCGCGCCTCAGCTGATGCGTAGTGCGCCCCTGAAACTAGCCCGATTTGCTCAATAAATTGTAAAATCGCCTTAGCAGGGATGCACTTTGCTCTTGAGAGGTGAATGGATTGTTTATGAAGAGGAATGTCTTTATATAGGCTCCCCTTTAATTTTTACTTGACCAAAACCCATTTTGTAATGTTTGGGTGTTGACACTTTTTCAAATTAATAGGCTCTGACTTCTGGTTTCCCTTTTTAAGAAAAAATTGGTTGAAATAATGATTTCTTCTGATAATTTTTGCAGGGATGGCTCTGATATGCTTTGGCAAAGGAGACCAAGGCTGCGTTGCAACATTTGGAGAACTTGAAATTTTGACAATTTTTACAAAAATGAGATGGCGACTTATCTTCAAAACAGAGTTTTGAAGGGAAGTCCTTATTCAGCTGTACAATGATGAAAATTATTGAAGTGATGATCTATGAAAGACATCCCTCTGGCCTGCTGGTCCTTTAAGACTTCTCAAGACAAGATTGACTCAACCCTAGACCTAAGACCTCGAAATTTTAAAACATGATGGTGAATGACCTTCAAAGACTTTATTTAAATAAACAGACCTGAACCAGCAGTGCCAAACACGAGGGGAATAAATGACACACAATCGCTCCATCAGAGTTATGGCATGCTTAACGAAATGCAGCTGATAAAAATTGATGGGACACCTAATCATGAAATGCAAAGAGCTTTGATCTCTGATGGAGGGATACTAGACCGACTCTAACACTTCCCTCCTGGAAGTTCTATGCTAGACTTCCTCTGAGTCTCAATTTTCCTCCTGGAAATCCGCTTGCCCACCGTCGAGTCGCACCTCTCCGGTCTCCTATGCTCCTGCAACACTGATTTGGATTTCTTGGCTAGAAATTCGCGTAGGTAGCGACTCCCTCTACCTTGGTTCTGTCCTGTTAGGTACTGTTCTGCCTCAACATCAATAGCACCCCACCAGCGTCACTCTCCGTAATCTGCCCACAGCTTCCTATGCCCCAGCAACTGAAGAACTGAGCCTCTAGGCTCTGCGCAATCCCGATAAGGCTGATTTTCTCCCTTGACCAACTGCGTCAACCCTCCTAGTCTTTGCGTTGCTCTTCGTGAGCCCCCTCTGCCTTCTTCTACCTTTGCGCTGGCCTCTCTCTAGCTCGAACTGATGATGTAGGCCCTCTATGTCAACCCTTCTCTGCTGCTTTCTGCTTAGGAACAACTTCTGTCTCTCGGGACAACTGTTTTTGCTGCAAATTCTTTGATTCACGTTGCTCCTTCAGCTCTTCTGTGATCTGCAACGCTCCGTTACCATGTTGAAATTTCTAAGTATTACCCGTTAGAAATTTCATCTGTATTCTCTGGTTTATTTTGCCTACTTGTTTAATTACTAACAAGTTATTTAACCATATAAACACTGAAATAAACACAATACAGTCTCAACCATCTACAGATCAACAACTGAAAGAAATGAACAAACACACAAGGGACACCGTTAGTTTTGGACAATTGTCCCCGGAGAAACCCAACTTGGGAAAACCGGTGCAACAGTTCTAAGGGTTTTATTATTACGGAACTTTTCTTGAGTACACTGTGTGCCAAACTGGCTCACCCGACAGAGATAAAAGAATCCAACAGTAATACCTCTCTTCGGAAGCAGATATTTTGAAACTCTGTCCCATAAAACCCTCTCCAACACAATCTGAAGCACTGTGTCAGCCCTATGAGGCTCTGTGTAGCCTCTTTGGCCCTCTACATCACCTTCGCAGCCTCTGCGTGGATGACGCAGGCCCTTTTGGTCTCTGTGCAGTCACTGCTGGCCTTTGCGTGGCTTCCTCTGGTTTTGCGTCTGCCTCTCTCCCTTTGTGCTGGTCTTCCGACACTATCTCTGCCTCTCTGCCTCGTACTCACTGCCCCTCACTGCAACTCTGATCACTGGTTCGATTTCTCTTAGCAAACCCCGCTCTAGAAAATCGAACTGACTGATCACTCTGGTGTACTTCTCCAACTGACCTTCAAGCCTCCTCTTATACTTTTCCTGTTGGTCCTTCAACGGCTGAGATTACATCTCTAATCAATGGCTAAGATTATATTTGGCTTGATCCATGTCATTTGGAACCTTCTAACCCAGTTTTATATTAATACCCATTAATATTTTATTTTTCTTAAGTTTAGACTTAGGAACTCTATTAAAAATATTAATTATTTTAATATCTCCTTAACCAGGTAGAATCTGCCTAAACCATTTCTGGGTCTTGGAGATCTCATGTGCTTTAGCCTCTCCACCAAATTTCATGGCTAGAGCACATCTGATGTTACCCCAAATAAACACCTTTGTTTCACAGCCCTTTGGTTTTTTCCCATAGTCAAAAATCTCCCTATTAGTTACTGTAAAATGTCAGATCTGGAAACCCTAGTTCTGCAGCTCTTGGGGCAATGCTAATAGGCAAAAATATCCAATTTGGCTGCTGAAAAAGCAGCTCCGGAAATCCTAGTTCTGTAGTCCTCAAGTAAATGACATTAGCCAAAAAACTCTGAACTATTGCTGGAATTAAGAATAAAAGAGATGGTTTGATACCCTTGTTTCCAAGTCAAAAAATAGTGGGCCACACATCAGCTCAAAAATGATGCCTTTCTCCAACCACGAATACCCCATAGAAGTAGCCTCGGAAGTCCTCAAGTTACGCACTCTTCCATATGCAAAACAACATAAGCGGCCGTGAAGAAAGCTTAAACCAGCAGCGAAATGAGTAGGGAAGGTTCACACCTGTTTTGAGACCATATTGATATCACAATATCAAACCCAAAAGCCTGCAATAAAAAGGAAAAATGGTACTAGAAAATTGTGCTAGAATAGTCCGTAGGTGTGCTAGAGAGGGAAACACCAAATGTGCTAAAGAGAGAGAAAAGCAACCATAGAACAAGAAAATACAGCACTAGATATGGTGCTTGTTAGGCTGGTCCTCCTTTAGTTTAAGGCAGACTTCCATAGAATAGGATCACTAGCAGCAGCGAAATGAGTGGGGAAGGTTCACACCTGTTTTGAGACCATGTTGATATCACAATATCAAACCCAAAAGCCTGCAATAAAAAGGAAAAATGGTACTAGAAAACTGTGCTAGAATAGTCCGTAGATGTGCTAGAGAGGGAAACACCAAATGTGCTAACGAGAGAGAAAAACAACCAGAGAACAGAAAATACAGCACTAGATATGGTGCTTGTTAGGCTGGTCCTCCTTTAGTTTAAGGCAGACTTCCCTAGAATAGGATCACTAGAACTTACGCAATGAAGTCCAAGGTGAATAGAAGAGAAAGTTCTAGCTAAACAATTTGAAATGTTTTAAGAAATAAGATGGATCAGTGGACTGAAAACTATTGGCTTGTCCAATAGACATATGGGGTCAAAGCAAGGTTCATGTGAGACCATCCTAATGAGGAAAAGATGATAATTCAGACTGAAACATGCAAGTTGCAAAGGCCCATTCCTTGCTGTCTAAAATTGCAGAAATGCAACTAGAGAGATCACAAGAGTAGGTGAACTCTACCACTTATGAAGATTATGATTACCCAAAATGACATTTGCATTTAACCAAGCATAAAGAAATTATGCATCCATAAACAACATCTTAAGGATAACATAAAAGAGTGAAGGAATAGTGTTATCCAATTCAGTGCTCCACAAACATATGTCAAGATAATTCAAGGTTCTAGTGATGCCAGGAAGCTTGCATTGAAGGACAAGCTAAGAAATATCGGAATGAGAAAAGGAGAGCCCATGATTACATACATTTCCAAGTTCATTCAGGTTTGGGATGAACTAGCTGGAGTGGGAGACATTGTAGTAGACAATGATCTTGTGAGTCTTGCGCTACTGAGACTAAATAAGTCTTGGGAGAATTTCAAGGATGTAGTTAGTGGCAGAGAGAATCTTTCCTGTTGGGAAATAGTGTGGTCAGACTATGTCCAAGAAGAAATCTGGAGGGGGACAAGAGTTGGAGGTTTAGCAAAGACAGAGAACGAGGAGAACATTGCGTTGGTAGGCAATGGTAGCAAATCCAAGGGCAAGAAGGGCCAATGAAAGGCAGAGTCTAGTCAAAAGGGCAAGAAGCAAAAAGATTTGAGCAAGATCAAATGCTTCCATTGCCACTATTTCGGGCACTATGCCACTAAGTGTCCTAACCGGAATAAGGGGTCCAATAAGGACCATGTGGCCACATCAGCTGAGGTAGATGCATTTTCTTTTCAGCGCGAGAAAGACTTCTCATTGATAGATTGCATGGCAAGCTCAATAGGCAGCAGTGTATGGTACATTGATTTTGGAGCATCCTTCCACATGACCGGGAACAAGGAATATTTTAGCCAGTTGAAGGAGAAGGAAATGCAGTTTCACATTGAGCTAGGAGATGATGATAAGTACTTGACTAAGGGAGTAGATACTGCCAGTTTTGAGAGGGACTCTGCTAGCTCTCTCAATCTCACGGATGTCCTCTATATTCCAGACCTTAAGAAGAACCTTGTTCCTATTGCTACCCTAGTTGACAAGGGGTATGATGCCATTTTTAGCAGAGGTAAGCCTTACCTCAAGCACTTAGCTTTTGGATCCATGAAGCAAATTGGTGTGAGGATGAAGAATCTCTACAGGCTGCAGGTTGAGTCATGCGCAACCTTAAGCAACAAGGTAGGAAGTGCGCAGAGAAGAGATGTGGGGGAGCTTTGGCATAGATGCATGGGGCATCTGCATCATGGGATGCTGAAGATCCTTCAATAGATAGCCATAGTTCTACCACAATGCATATTCGACTAGCATGATGTGTGCAAGTGGTGCACACTTGGCAAGTATGTTGAGTCATCTTTTCAGGGTTGAGACAATAGAGCCAAAGGTATTTCAGAGTTGGTACATTTAGACGTATGTGGGCCCTTCTCTTCTCCATAGTAGGAGGACTAGGAGTCATTGCAGGATGAGGAGGAGACCAGTACGAGTGGAGGCGACCACTAAGTTAGTGACTCCCAACATAGGGAGGAAGAGAGCCAAGTGGGTCGAGAGGTTGATTCAAGAGGCCCAAGAGTGAGTTAGGACTCTTAGCTCTGTGTTTAGGTAGAGCAAGCAGCCACAAAGGTACACCAGATATATGACTTTGATGATTGAGTTGTTTGACACGAAGCCTTCTTGTTATGAGGAGGCAACCTCTTAGTAGGTTTGGCGGGATGCCATGGTTGAGGAATATTCTCTGTCATGAAGAACAATGTTTAGGAGATTGTGCCACGACCAGAGAGCAAATAAGTAGTAGGCTCATGCTAGTGTACAAGGTGAAGCATGGGGTAGATGGGAGCGTAGAGAAGTACAAGGCTAGGTTTGTGGCCAAGGGCTTCTCACAGGTTGAGGGCATCGAAAATGATGAAATGTTTGCCCTAGTGGCTCGTTATTAATCCATCAGGACGATTTTGGCACTTGCGGCTCAGATGGGGTGGAAGATCCACCAGATGGACATGAAGACAACATTCCTCAATGGGGTGGTTGAGGAAGAGATCTATATGGAGCAGCGAAAGGGGTTTGAGACCTTCAGTAGAGACACATGTCTGTTTGTTGAAGAGAGTTCTTTGTGGGCTCAAACAAACACTGAGAGCATGGTATACTCGCATTGATAACTATTTTCAGGGATTGGGCTTCACTAAGAGTGAGGCGGATGCCAACCCGCAATTCATCACAGTTGTAGGGCTTTCGCTGATTCTAGTGCTCTATGTTGACAATCTTACCTTGACTGGAGCAGATAACTTGATTCAGGATTGCAAGCTAGATCATGCAAGAGAGTTTGAGATGAAGGACATAGGGCTTATGCACAATTTCCTAGGGCTGGAGATATGGCAGGGTGATGGGGAAATCTTCTTGGGGCAAGGGAAGTACACTACAAAGACCCTCAAGAGGTTTCATATGTAGGATTGCAGGCGCATGACCACACCTCTAGTCACAAACTGGAGGAAGGTGGACGCTAATAGAACAAAGCAAGTAGATGCTACATTGTACAAGCAACTCATCATGTCATCGATGTGCTTAGTCAACACATGGCATGACATATGTTTTGCAGTGAACTAATTGAGCCAGTTCATGATGTATCTTATCATAGTTCAGAGTGTTGCTATGAAGCATGCTTTGAGATATCTCAAAGGCACGACAGATTATGGATAATGGTACAAACAGGTAGATGGAGAGAGGCTTGAGGGCTTCACATATGCAAATTGGGTAGGGAGCTCCATAGATCATAAGAGTACTTCAGGTTGTGTCTTCAACATTGGGTCAACAACTATTTCTTGGTTCAATAGGAAGTATAGATCAGTTGCACTTAGCTCAATACAGGCCAAATACATCGTTGCCAGTTTGCTAGCATGTGAAGCTATCTGGATGAGGAAGTTGCTTGTGGGACTTTTCAGGCAGGGGATGGAGCCTGCTGTGATACATTGTGACAATTAGAGTTGCATTAAGCTCTCTGAGAATCCAGTGTTTCATGATCGCTGGTATCATCATTTTAGGGACTGTGTGTAGAAAGGGATAATGAAGTTACCATACATTCCAACAGAGGAGTAGATAACAAATATCTTGACCAAGGCATTGGCAAGAGGCAATTTCGTCTATTTCAGAGATTAGTTGGGAGTTGTACAAAATCCCTTCCTCGCTAAGATGGAGTGTTGAAAATGTAGTGATGGAAGGTCTTTTGGCTTGTGCCTTAACTAGTGAAGACCACGACTTAGTCTTTCTCTAGAATGGATGCGAGTTCATGAGATAAACTTCCGTTACTATGAGTTGATTTCTAGTTTACAGGAATGGTCATCAAGTTAGCATGAGTAGATTTGGAGATTTAGTTAGTTGGAGTTTTCTTCAGTTAGACTAGAGTATGAGGTGGCCGTGACAAGTTGAGTTAGAATGAGTTAAGACTTAAGTGATGATTGGAGAGAGAACGAGTTGAGTTCTCAGTTAACTCGCAATCACAACTAGAGTAAATCAAGGAGGAACTCGAGCTAGTTAATTGGGACTTGCTCCAGTTAACTAGCAATGGAAACTTATGGCACTGGTGTGAATTGAAATTTGACTAGGCCTCTTGCATGCATCCATTTCTATCTATAAAGACAAGGAAAAAGGAACATGATTACAGATCATTCTTTGTGTGTGGAGTGCATATAATTGAGGAGCAATTGTGCGCAAGGATTTAGGAGCAAGTGCACATGGAAATAGGAGCTAGTGTGCAAGGAAATAGGAGACCTAGTGCACGCGCAAGGAAATAGGAGCCTAGTGCGCAAGGAAATAGGGCCTCAAGTGCGCAAGGATTGTGGAGCAAAAGGATCAAGATTCGAGAGCAGGTCTAGACTATCTTCAACAAAGATCTATAGTGTAGAGCAAGGAATAGTGAGGAGAAGCCTAGCTCTTTTTGAGAGATAGATCGTTGGCTACAGTAGCAATGTTAATTGTAATAGATCCATTTTCTTAAAGAACAATTAATAAATTACCACAACAAAAAAACAGGTTTTTGCTTTTGGGTTTCTTGGTTAAAACAAGCATGTCAATTTTGTGTGCATGAGTTTTTATCTCTACTGCTTTTCCGCTGCTTATAGATTATTAAGAAACTTTGTATCTTGGTGAAAGTAAATTTGGTTTCAGTTTTCAGTTGCCTTGTTTTCAATAATTCATCTAAGTAGTTGTACAGTTTAAATAAAATTAACATGGTATCAGAGTAGAGTTTTGCGTAAAGACTAGCACCATAATTGTTTTGTCAGTGAAGGGTGTAGATCAATCAGCAGGCTTGCGCTAGAATTTTGAAGAGCAATTTTTGGATAAGCAATATGTCGTTGCAAGGACTGAGGACACATCACTGTTTAGAGGGAGCCTCTAACTTCTGCTCATGGAGGGAGTGAATCTCAATGGTGTTGGAGGATAATGGGGTGTGTTATGAATATAATTCATATAGAAATAATAAAAAATATAAATATAAATATAATAATAAATGATAAGTAATTAACTAATGGTTATTTAGTAATGAAAAGGCATGTCTGAGAGACATGACTGTTTGTGGAAGGGCAGTTGCCTAGGGTATATAAGCAGGTCCTCATTCTCATTTGTATTCATCCTACATCAATTCTTTAATACAATATACATTTTACAATTACTATCCTATGATGGATGTCTTTGTCTTCGAAGTATTTTAAATATTTCCGCCGCGTATACGACTTTTGGTCGTTACATTGTTATCAGAGCTATGTCTAATCCGACCGTTGGTCATTAACCTTGCGCCAGCCTTGTTGTCGTGAAACTGAAAGCGTTTTGCTATTAAATTTATTGAGTTTCTCCATCCACTGATTTCGTCAGAGGCCCTTGGCCATCTTAAAAAAAAGGAATAGAAAAGATAAAATTACAAAAAAAATAATAATAATAAAAGAAAAAGAAATTAGAAAAAGAAAAGGCCAAAGAAAAAAACAAAGGAAGGACGATTTACCTATAATGGTCTTTCAGTTATGGATCACAGATTAATTACATTAAAAGGAAGTATCCAAGGAAAATAAATTAATATCGCTATCAGCACAAGCAACGATAAAAATTACATCAACATTAATTTGGCAAATCAGCTATTAATTCTAGAGCCAAGCATTGGTGAAAGGAAAAATATTTTTGGCCAAAAAGAGTATAAAATTAGTGATTTACAAGTGACAGTAGATCATTATGAGTATATATTTCAATTTCGTGTTGTAACTATGGATAATAGAAAGATTGACATCATTCTTGGTCAACTTTGGTTCAAGGATTTGGGTACAAGTATGTTAAACATAGAGAAACAAGTTTTGATGTTTCCTTATAAGGGGAAGATGGTCACATTTCGAGACATAACAAGCAAATCAGAATCAATAACATCTTCATTAGAAGACTTTAAGGATATTTCAGGATTGTTGTTTCAAGATAATAATAAAATTATATCAAAGAAGCAAAAAGAGTTGGAAGAAGTCATCTGCAGTAAAAACAAAGAAATTTCGTGCCTCAAAGATCACAATGAAAAACTACTCGAACAAGTCAAGAAAGCTAAAGCCACAAAGAAGGAACTCAAGAAGTGTTTATTAGAACAAGAAGACGAAAATTTATGTTTAAAGAGCCTTAACCATACATTATTATTTACGTAGAAGAAAATTTACGTTTTAAGTTTAAAAGATGATGAAGCTACTAAGAATAAATTCAACAATTCAGAAAAGGATGAACTTGTACGTCTAGGGAAGCATAATCAAACCCTACTTATGCAAATTAAAAAACTTAAAAATGACAAGACTCACTGAATGACAAGTTAGAACAACTTCCAGGTGAAGTATTGAAGTCGTCAGCCGTTTCAGGCCAAGTTGAAGATAAGGGAATAAATATTGATCCAGTCAATATCACAAGTAAGGAAGAAGAAGAATATAGAGAAGTTAAAACATATGCAGAAGTTGCAGTTCAAATGATGGACATTCCAAATGATGATTTAGTAGCCAACTCAACGACAACAGTGCCTGAAGAAAGTCAGGAATCAAGCACTAACAGGATAAGGGAAAGTCAAACGAAAGGAGCTATGTATCGACATCCGAATCACAAGAGCAGACTTTCTAATCAAGCTATGTACCAGTATCACTCAGAAAATAAACGACAGATTTATGTTCCTAGGAACACTGAAGTTTGCAAAATCCAGTCATACGATAACTATTCACCACACTTCTCCAAAGATCAGAAGATTCCCCAGAAGATTAATCTAGGATGGTCTGATCCGTTCTCAGTACACAATTTTGTTTATCACTCAGAGAGTCATGTCGTCTTGTATCAACGAAGATGAAAGCTCAGAGATGAGAAAATGTTCTCAATAAGCTTTGAGGAGAAAGCTTCTTGAAGGGAGAGGCAATGTTATGAATATAATTCATATAGAAATAATAATAAATATAAATATAAATATAATAATAAATAATAAGTAATTAACTAATGGTTAGTTAGTTAGTAATGAAAAGGCATGTCTTAGAGACATGATCGTTCGTGGAAGGGCACCTGCCTAGGGTATATAAGCAGGTCCTCATTCTCCTTTGTCCTCATCCTACATCAATTCTTTAATACAATATACATTTTAAAATTATTATCCTACGATGGATGTCTTTGTCTTCGAAGTATTGTAAATATTTTTGTCGCGTATACGACTTTTGGTTGTTACAGGGTGCTAGAGTTTGCACTGAATCAAATAGTTCCACTCTTAGATTCCCAACAGTTGATCCAACATAACAATAATGGCACCAAGGCCAGGAGGATCATTCTTGAGGGAGTCAAATACCATGTTATCCCTCATATCCATGGGAAGAAGAAAACATACGAGATGTGGAAAGTCATCTTGGATTTATATCAGGGTTCCAGTGATGCTAGGAAGCTTGCATTGAAGGACAAGCTAAGAAATATCTGGATGAGCAAAGGAGAGCCCATCATTATGTACCTTTCCAAGTTCATTTAGGTTCGGGATGAGCTAGCTGGAGTGGGCGAGACTGTAGCAGACAATGATCTTGTGAGTCTTGCGCTATTGGGACTTCATAAGTCTTGGGAGAATTTCCAGGATGTAGTTAGTGGCAGAGAGAATCTTACTAGCTGGGAAATGTTGTGGTCAGATTGTGTCCAAGAAGAAATTCTGAGGGGGGACGAGAGCTAGAGGTTCAACAAAGACAAAGGACGAGGAGAGCTTTGCCTTACCAGGCAAAAGTAGCAAAGCCAAGGGCAAGAAGGGCCAAGGAAAGACCAAGTCTAGTCAGAAGGGCGAGAAGAAGAAGAAATATCTGAGCAAGATCAAATGCTTCCATTGCCACCAGTTCAGACACTATGCCACTAAGTGTCCTAATTGGAAGAAGGGGTCTATTAAGGACCATGTGGTTGCATCAATTGAGGTAGATGTGTTTTCTTTTTAGTTCGAGAAAGACTTCTCATAGATAGCTTAAATAGCAAGCTCAGTTGGTAACAATTTATGGTACATTGATTCTCGAGCATCCTTCCACATGACCGGGAATAAGGAATATTTTAGCCCGCTGAAGGGGAAGGACATGCAGTTTCACATTGAACTAGGAGATGATGGCAAGTACTTGACTAAGGGAGTAGGTATTATCAATTTTGAGAGGGAGTCTGGCAACTCTCTCCATCTAAGGCATGTCCTCTTTGTTCCAGGCCTTAAGAAGAACCTTGTTTCCATTGTACCCTAGAGGACAAGGTGTATGATGTCATTTTTACTAGAGGTAAGGCTTACCTGAAGCACTTAGCTTCTGGATCCAAGAAGTAGATTGGTGTGAGGATGAAGGATCTCTACAGGCTACAGGTTGAGTCATGTGTAGCCTTGAGCAGCAAGGCAAGAATGCGCAAAGCAGGGACTAGGTGGAGCTTTGGCACAAACGCATGGGGCATCTGCATTATGGGGTGTTGAAGATCCTTCAACAGATGGCCACATGACTACCATAGTGCGCATTTGACTAGGATGATATGTGCACACTTGGCAAGTATTCCAAGTCATCTTTTCAGGGCTGAGATAGTAGAGACAAAGCGATTTTGGAGCTGGTACATTCAGATGTATGTGGGTCCTTCTCTTCTCAATCACTCATGAGTCATGAGACACATGTATTATGTCACTTTCATAAATGACTATCCTTGGAAAACATAGATCTTCTTTATGAAGAAGAAGGAGGGGGTCTTGTCCAAGTTCATGGAGTTAAGGCCTTGGTAGAAAACTAGACCAGGAAGAAGATCAAAGCATTGAGGAGTGACAATGGTAGGGAATATGTCTCCAATGCTTTCAGGGACGTGTGTTCCAAGGAGGGCATTAGGAGAGAGAACTTACAACACCTCATAATCTTCAGCAGAATGGGATGGCCGAGAGGAAGAACTGCAACATAGTTGGAGTGACCAAGGACATGTTGCTTGACCAGGGGCTACCTAGGTTCTTGTTGTCGAAAATTCTGAGAGGGGGGTGAATCCATATTTCTTATCAATTAGTAACTTATTAATTTTTTCCAGAGCATTAACAACATATAAAACATAAACACATCAAGAGAACATTGCACAAGGGATTTAAGGTGGAAACCCTTACGGGAGAAAAACCACCAAACACTTTTCTAATAGTTTTATGAGTACATAATATGCTTTAGCTCCAACTGATAAGGGAAGCCCCAAAGCTCCAACTGATAAGGGAAGCCCCAACTCCCTAGTACTCTAAAAAAGCGTTCGATTTTCCAACTCCAACTAGAAGGACGCTCCAACACCCTGGTTTTATTAGTTGCTACTGATAGGATGCTCCAACACCCTTGCAAGCTCCAACTTTCCCTAGCACCACCCTGCCACCCTGAAGTGTTTTTAGGCTACAACTTGAAGGAGACTTCAATCTCTTGCCTTGCACCACCCAACCACCCTAAAAATGATAGTAAGATACAACACACTGTGGGCTCCCATACCAAGGATAATGACCCAATTAGATGAACTTTTAATGAAACCCTTACTGTTGATATATTCTTTAGATATACAATGAAGACCAGACTTCTGAAACGTCAGGATTACAATTTCACTTCAAAATTCATGTACCTTGTGAGCTCTGTCCCTGATGTACCTGAACGTGCCTTGAATTTTCTTGCTACCAACAAGATGTCTGACGATGTCTTCTTTCACATAGGATAGATATGTTGGTGCCCGAGTCAATGTATCTACTGTTGTTAGTGAAACCTCTTTTCAAGCTGTTTGTTGATGCCTTCAAACTGATGATATCTTTTATAATAAAGATTGCTGGCCTTATTCCCAACAACTTTCTGCAAATCCTATGCAGTAAACTTAGCAATCAAACCATCAAACAATGAATTCCTCAGATTTGCTAATATTAACCAACCTCTGTTACAACCCTCAAAACCAATGATAATACTTCAGGACAAATCTTCTAACAAGCCAGTTATTAGATACACTATAGTATGCTTTCCAAAGTCAGTGTTACCAAGGCTAGAGACAATATTGTTGTAGATGTGCTTTGGAAGGCTGATCCCAACGAATTAAAAGAGATAAAATCCCTCTTTACAAAACTTCAAGTTGTGCCAAGAAGATACGTTAATGCCAATCCGTTTCAAGGCAATAGACAAGCACTAGTTCCAGGTTTCAAATTCATGCCATCACTATATACAAGAGAGCCATACTTCTGTGCTTAAAGAGGCCGTATAATCTTCAGAACTTTCTTATTGAAGGAGCCACAATCACGCATCACTTAGGGCTACAAATATTCTCTAGAAATGTGCATTGAACATACGTAGATATGGTAGACAAGTTCAAACCAGCCGTTGATATGTATGAGGCCGAGCAACTCTTTGATAAATATGCTTCAAAATTTTCCTTTTTAGAGAGCCGAGGGTACTGATGCAAAGGCTGAAAAGTTCATACCCACAATTAAGGCTTCAACGCTTCAACTTACAGTCTTACCTTCAAGACAGTTGCACTCAGAATATTGCTAATGCACAAAATTAATACTTAGAATAGTGCCAAAAGCCCTCTTACCAGGGTCGAGATATACCTTCAAACGAATAAGATCTGATGCTGGTTAAAGGCTTAGACAATGCCGAGTTTTATAGAAACTGCCTTAGAGGGCGAATGCTTCACACTTTTTGAAAATGTGCCTTAGATTTGGTCTTCAAAGGCGCTGAAAACTCATGAAATGGCCAACAAATATTGTAGACAATGCTTCTAGTGGGATGATTCAGATCCAACTTCAAATAATCACGAGAACCCAACGAAAACCCATTAACAAAGATACAACCAAATACACCCTCAGAAATTAGCCTTCTTGTCAAGCTTTCAATGCTCCTCAAGGTCGTAGGTGATTTCAGAACACACTTTCTTTAGATGAGCTTTCAATTCATATCTTTCAAGAGCAAACAATTCTCTTTTTATAGAGGCCATAAAGGCTTCTAGGAAGAGAGCTGACCTTATTGATCCTTGAACTTTGAATTTTCAATTAATTTAAATTTGGAGCCAAATTTTGAGGCCGACTTGCCTTTAAGAGGGCAAATTTAAATTTTAAATTTTATTTGGAGCCAAAACGTTTCACTTGCTTTTGATTTTAAAATAAATTTTGAAATCCTCCACAAATAACCTTTTGCCATAACATTAGTTGAGTAAATCTTTTTAGTGAATATCTGTCACGATCTTGGCCAATGATAGACTACCACATCATCCTTTTCTTTGGGGCTTTTGACCACAAGGTGGGGTTTCATCTTTGAACAAGCATATCTTTCAAACCGTGAGGGCCCTCATGATGTGCCACATACCATTGGAATCCGAATGACGAGAAAAATCCAATAAAGGTGATCTTCAATCAAGAAACTATGTGCCATGTCATTTTGGTCAACAAAGGCGGGGCATATTCTGGTGGTTCTTTGGTTGACATCAATGACAAGTTTATTTCAACAATCTCCCCCTTTGTCATTGATGGCAACATATGTGCTCCCCCTACGATCACTGCTCCCCCTGACTCCATGCCTTTAATCTTCCTGACCTGTTTTCTCTCCCCTTTTGATATCAATGGAAAATGGTGACTCCTCCTGGCAAACTGCATGCTTCTTTTTTCCTATAACATTCCTGTGCTCCCTATGTCTGCTTGGTTGGATGAAATGCATATCAATGTGATGCTGGTAGAATCCCAAGCTTCTATTGAAGATACTTAAAAGTCCCACGTGGTAGTGGTTTGGCGAAGATGTTAGCTATTTGCTCCTTTGTCCCAATCTACTCTACCTTTATGTTCTTTTCTACAACTTGTTCTGGAACAAAATGGCATTTGATAGGAATGTGTTTCGTTTTCGAATGCATGACAGGATTCTTGGAGATGCTTATGGCACTGATGTCGTTGCAAAAGATCAGAATAGGCTCATTGAACTTCACTTGGAGACCCTGCAAGGTTTGTTTCAACCAAAGGAACTGAGTACAACATGCTATTGTTGCTATGTATTCTGCTTCTGCTATGGATGAGGAGAACTTGGAGATGCTGCAAGGTTTGTTTCATCCAAAGGAACTGAGTACAACATGCTATTGTAGCTATGTATTCTGCTTCTTCTATGGATGAGGAGACTGAATACTGCTTCTTATTGAACCATGATACAAGACAACCACCTAGGTAGAAGGCTGCTCCACTGGTGCTTTTACGATCATCAATACTGCCTGCCCAATCTGCATTTGTATAAGCTTTGATAGTTAGATAATTTCCTTTTGGATACCATAGTTGAAAGGCTGTTGTTCCCTTGAGGTATCAAAAAATTCTTTTTACAGCAACAACATTGGTTTCTTTTGGTGTTGCTTGAAAACGTGCTACTTGTCCAACTACTTCCATCACATCTAGCTTGGAAGCTTGTCACATATAGTAGACTTCCAATCATTGATCTATACATTTTCTGGTCTGCACCCTTGGATACATCATCCATGCTTAACTTGCAACCAATCGCCATTGGAGTGCTAACTGGTTTGCTGTCTTCCATTTGAAACCTCTTCAACATTTCTTTAATGTACTTGGTTTGATAGATGAATATGCCATCGTCTTCCTAAGATATCTGAAGTCCCAAGAAAAATGACAACTCACCGAATAATGACATTTCAAACTCGCTCTGCATATTTAATGCAAACTTCTTGCTTATCCTATCATCATCGCTTCCAAAGGAAATGGCGTCTACAAACTTCGATGACAGTCAAATTGTCTTGTTCAACCTTTACATAAAGGTTACTATCGCCATTTCCTCTTTTGAACTCTTGTTTCTGCAAGTGCTTGTCTAGATAGGCATACCAAGCTCTAGGAGACTATTTTGAGACCGTATAAAGACTTCTTACCTGCAAACATAATCCTTATGGTTGTTCTATGTACACTGTTGATTTTGGGTAGCATCGGATATGCTATAGCTCCGAAATTTTATGGAGGGGATAGAACACATGAGATCTTCGAGACCCATAAATTGTTTGGAGAAATTCCACCCGGATGAGGAGTTATTAAAATAATTAATATTTTTAATGGGTTCCTAAGTCTAAACTTAGGAAAATAAAAATATTAATGGGTATTAATAAGAATATGGGTGTGAAACTTCTAAGTGACGAGGATCAAGTCTGTTTTAATCTTAACTGTTGACTAGGGACTTAACCTCGGCCGTTGATTCATCAACAGGAAAAGTATAAGAGGAGGCTTGAGGGTCACTTGGAGATACACCAAGTGATCATTTAATTCAATTTTTCTGGGGCGAGGTTTGTTGAGAAAATCGAATAGGTGATCTAAGTTGCAGTGAGAGGGGCAGTAGCAGAGAGTGGGATCGAAAGGAGTTTTGAGCTAACGAGTACTAGGTAGAGAGGCAGCGGTAGCATCAGAGAGGTAGCGCAGAGGCCTACGCAGCCTAGGAAGGGGCTCATGCAGAGTTGACGCAGATCAAGAGGGTTCTTGCATTGGCAGTGCGAGTAATCGTCGGAAGTTAGAGATTTTACTGGGAGTTCGATGTTCTGAGCCCGGAGGGTTGAAGTCGAAGCTCTTGAGAGCAAATCGATCCAACAGAGAAGTGACGTAGTGTCCCAGAGGCAAGACGCTAGCCCACATAGTGCAGATTGTTCTGGAATTTTCGCAGTGCTTGCTAGAGTCAGCCATTCAGTTGATCAATTGTGACTTAGAGAATGATGTAAACCCTCTTATGTATTTCTTGCTGCCAATATTTCTCTGAAAGGTTAGCTGGTGTGAAAGGCAAGCTATTGTACTAAGATTCTGATTGCTTAATAATAAAAACCCTCTATATGTTGCACCGGTTTTCCCGCATTGGGTTTTTCTAGGGACGTTTGTCTAAAAATAACGGTGTCCCTTGTGTGTTTGTCTCATATCTATTTCAGTTTATGATCTATATGTCAGTGTAGTCTGCAGTAGCATCTTTCATCACTGTTTAAATAATTAAATAACTTGTTGAATGTAAAAACAAGTAGGAGATGATAAACCAGTGATTGCAGTAGGATTTCTGATGTGTAGATTCAGAAATTTTCACATGGTATCGGAGCATTGCAGATCATAGGACATTGAAGACATTAGCTGGGAGATCCAGTGAATTTGCTGTAGAGAAGCAACTGTCTCGAGTAACAACGTTGTTTTGAGGCAGAGGAGCAGCTGAACGAGTGACGTAGAGCCAAAGAAGTGACGCAAAGGCTCACATAGTGCCTGTGTCAGCATTTCGAGCTTGTAGAGGGTGATGCAGTACCTGAGAGGAGCTCACACAAGGACTGCGTCAGTTCTATGGGCTAGCGCAGAGCCTGAGAGGCTCAAATCAATCAGTTGCTGGGGCCGGAGGAGTAGAGAAGATTTGATTAGTGGAGCTGATGGGACGTTGTTGCTGTTGGTGCAGAACAGTGTTTGTGGAGACAAAGACGAGGTAGAGGGAGTCATTGCCTTGACAAATTTCTAGCCAACGAAATCTAGATCAAGGTTGCAGCAGCAAAGGAGGATTGGAGAGGAGTGATTCGACATTTGGCCGAAGGATTTCCTTTAAAGAAATCAGGACTCAGAGGGAGTCTATAGGAACTTGTTCCTTAGAGGATTTCTAGCGCCGAAGAAATCCATATCCGAGTCTTGCTGGATTAACAACAAGAGAGGGAGAAGAGAACCAGTCCTATATTTGTTGAGCAAATATGGCAGTCAATGGACTGAGGGATCATGACAGATTGGATGGAGCATCCAATTTTGTCATCTGGAAGGTCAGGATCCTGGTAGTCCTAGACAAGAATCGCATCAGGGACTATGCCTTGAAAGTAGTTGCTGTTTCGATCGACGTTGATCTACTGTAGAAGTACGAGGAAGGCCCAATGCATGATTCTAGACGGGGTCAAAGATCATGTGGTCCCACACATTGCTGAGAAGGACACAGCAAGTGAGATGTGGGAAACGTTGACCACCTTGTACCAGGGGACTTCCGTTCAACGGAAGATGCTATTGGAGAATCAGCTGAGGCAATACCAGATGCAGAAGGGAGAATTCGGAGGTCAACATTTGGCTAATTCCTTCGTGGGGTTTTTTGGGTTTAGGCCAAAGAGCTGAAATCTCATAATTTTCTGAGCACAAGATGCAGTAATTCCAGCCCTTCGAAGTCAGCAGATAGAGCAGTTTTCTGGGGCACGCAGTTTAATTTGGTGCAACAGTTGTAGTAGCCTTTAGTTTAACATTTTCTCACCTGGGTTTTGTCAAGCTTCTCCATTGAGACAAGCCCAGGTGCACCATTCTATTTTAATATTGTATTTTGCTCCTGAAGAAGTAATAAAATGGCTTAGCAGTTCTCTATTTCCAGTGTTTACATGGGTGCTTAATGTATATTTTGTTTTTCTGATTGCTGGATTGTTTGCATGATTTGTATGTCACTTACATTCCTGTTTAGGATCCTTACACCTTTTAAGAGTACTTAACAATAATGAATTGCAATCTTAGACAAGATAAAATTCTTAGAGATACAAGTGTAAATTTGAACAATATTCCACAGATACCAAGTAACCCAAGATGCCAAATGCTTAAAATAGTCAATCAAGATGTTGATCACAAATTTATGACAATTTAATACTACTTTAGAAAGTTCAGATCTTATGAATATTGTAATAGCAGTGCATAAATGTTAAGTTATGGTATGTTCTATGCTTATAACAGTTTACTTCTTTTTCTTATTATATTCCACCAATTAGAAATCACATGTACATAAAGTAAAGTGCAGATAGAACATTAAACGATCGACAGAAAACAAGCCAAGACAAGAGACACAAGATGTGGCGGCTAGCCAGGGACAAACCCCACAATGTGTGGGGAAACCCTTTGATCAAATCTTCTTTTATCTTCAATAATTCAGCAGAGAGAAATAGTACAATAAATCTGATTCATATCAGCAGTAGCAAACCCTAGATCAGTAGCATCAGCATTAGCGGCTTCATGTTCAAACTAGGGCAGTCGATATCTTGCAAACCGTTTGTCGGATTGACTTCATTCCACCACCAAAAGTTGCGACTTTCAAAGGAGGTTCAGATGAACCTACAGCGCAGTTCCAAAGAGGAGATCTTCTAGGCCACGCAAGTCAATCTTTACTTCTGCAGTTGCAGCTTCAAATTCAACAGCTTCCGGCTTCACATGTGTGAGAGAGAGAGACCCATTTCAGCACAGTAGAGAAGAGACTCATATCTGCGCAGTAGAGAGAGAGAGAGAGATGTGATGAGATGAGTGAGTCCAAATGAGGAAAAATCCTCTTATATTTATACACAACGTTGGTGGGTGAATAGATGCGACTGTTGGGCTTTTGAGCCTACATGAGTTGTAGGTCGGCTTGATAATAATTCCATAATCAAAATAAATTAATATCTCCATGAATACTTATCGGAATCGGATGATCTTTATATCAATCCTACACCTCTCGACGAGAGGAATCTAATAATAATATTATCAGCCATGAATAAGATGACCCACATGAATTTTTGCCTTGGTTGCCAATTTTAACACTCCCTCTCAACCATGGAGAACTTCATCTGAAATCTGTCTATCGGTCGTTACTATTCATCCATCAAATGCACTGCCCTGTACAGCCTGACCCTTGCCCTGCTCTGCTCTATTCTGCCTGTTCTGCTTTGTCTTGTTCTGCCCTGCACTGATCTGTACTGTTTTGCTCTGTTCTGCTCTGCTCTTGCATTGTTCTGTTCTACTCTGCTTTTGTCCGAATTATGAAGAAGAAGAAATGATCGAGGATGTATCATACTGACTCAAAGTCAATCTCAGAGTATGTACCACTGGTCCCAGACCAGTCTCAACCAACCCAAAGTCAGCGTCATAGTGAGTACAACTCCAATGGTCCCAGACCAATATCATCCTCCACTAACTCAAAGTCAGTCTCAGAGTATGTACCACTGATCCCAGACCAGTCTCAACCGACCCGAAGTCAGCGTCATAGTATGGTACAACTCCTACCACTGGTCCCAGACCAGTATCGTTGATCCCAGATCAATGGAGGTCATCCTAGCGTAGGGAGTACGGTAGATACAACGATGCGTCCATCGGTACTACTATGGTCCCTAACTTCATTTCCCTGCTCATTGATCAGATGAGAGGTACTTCCCATGAGTCCCAGACTGCATGGGTAGGATGCCTCGACAGGAGAACTAATCAATCCTGTCCTCACAGGAGAACACATCAATCCTGCTACAATTGCCATGGAGAACACATCAATCCAGGCCTCACAGGAGAACACATCAATCCTGCTACAATTGCCATGGAGAACACATCAATCCAGGCTGCCATGGAGAACACATCAATCCAGGGTTCACAGGAGAACTAATCATCCTGCTACACAGGAGAGTGAATCATCCTGTTCCACAAGAGAGCGAATCATCTTGTCCCACAAGAGAGCGAATCATCTTGTTCCAGTGTGCACCACCAGGGGAGGGTGAGTCACCCTGTGGTCATATGTTGCTCCAGTAGGAACCACAAGCCCTCAGAGCTCCCAAAGCTCAAGGTATGCAACATGCAGGACCCTTGTACAAGGGTTTCTTGTCGACTCCAAGTCGTTTGGGAAAATCACAGATTAGATCTTTCCTCGGGGCTTTGACAAGGCGTATCAACCTGTACATCATCTTAATGTGATGGAGCTTCCTTGCTCATTGACTTACCATATCCCAGATGATGTCTATCTGCTGGAGCAATTGACGAATACGGGATTCCTCAATAATCGAATCCCACCTCTGGTTGTTACAGAGAATCACAGTGGTATCCAATGTAAATCCAAACAGCTCACTGAAGAGCTTTCGCAACCAGACTGCCTCACAAGAAGCCATGCTAGCAGCAATATACTCTGCTTCGGCGGTGCTCAAAGCCACCGACTTTTGTTTCCTGCTCATCCAGGATATCGAAGCAGATCCCAAGGAGAAACAACACCCGGAAGTGCTCTTACGGTCCTCCACATTGCCTGCCCAGTCAGCATCTGTGTATCCAAATAGTCTCACATCTCTGGCAATGTATCTTAACCCATAAGTGATAGTGCCACGAAGATATCTCAGCAGATTCTTGGCACCAATCCATTGTATGTAGTGGGGTTCAACCATATGCTGGCTCAATGTGTTGACTGCAAAGCATATATCTGGACGGGAGTTCACTAAGAACATTAATGCTCCGACGAGTTGCCGATACACGGTAGCATTTCGTAAAACAGGTCCAGCAGCACTACCGCTTAACTTCTTGAAGTCAAGCTCCATCGGAGTAGTTACAGGCTTGCAGTCCACTATTCCGAATCTTTCCAATATCTTCACCACATATTTTCCTTGAGATAGGAAAATTTCTCCTGGCTTTTGCCACACTTCAAGTCCTAGGAAGTAGTGCATCAGTCCTAGGTCTTTCATTTCAAATTCAGAGGCCAGCTCCCTCTTACATTTGTGAATGAGAGGGTCTGCACCTGTTAGAAAGAGGTCATCCACATACAATACCAGTATGAGAGGCTTGTCATCTTCAACCTTAAAGTAAAGGTTAGGATCGGCTTCACTCCTAGTGAATCCCAGCTTCATCAAGTAGCTATCGATCCTCTCATACCATGCTCGGGGTGCTTGCTTCAGCCCATAGAGAGCTTTCTTCAACCTGCATACATGAGATTTTCGATCATAAATCTCAAATCCTTCGGGTTGCTCCACGTAGACCTCTTCTTTGATTGAGTCATGCAAGAACGCAGTCTTGACATCCATCTGATGTAGGTTCCATCCTTGTAAAGCGGCAAGGGCTATGATCGAGCAAATGGTCGTATATCTGGCAACAGGTGCAAATATCTCATCATAGTCTATACCTTCCTTTTGGGAGAAACCTTGAGCAACAAAACGAGCCTTATACTTTTCCGTGCTTCCATCTGCTGCATGCTTTATCTTGTAAAGCCATTTGGAAGTAACAATAGTCTTGTCCAGGGTCTGGGAACTTCTTCCTAGACATCATTCTCCATAATAGACTCATATTCTATGGTCATAGCATCCTTCCATAGTTAATGCTCGATGACATCTGAGAATGATGAAGGTTCATTTTGTATGATCATGCTCATGATGGTCAGGTATCCCTGATACCTGTTAAGTTTCTTACTTTGATGGAAGGTTCCTCAGGGTGCAGCATGTCCTTCAGCATCATCAAGTAACCCCTTAAGCCATGAAGGCCTCTTCCTAGAAGAGGAAGGCTCATATGGAGGAGGATCAATCAGATCCATGGGTTCTTCTACATCAGGCATTGATTCATCATCCTTTTCTTTCGGTTCCCTGGTGTCGGCTTCTTGAGAGCTCCTCAAAGTTGGAAGATTGATCACCTTGCTGAGAGCCATATCTTCGTCAAAGGTGACATCATGACTAATCACGACTTCCCTTTCACTGGTGGTGAACATTTCTTCAGGAGTTTAGGAACCCAATGCTTGATGAGGGCATCGATTTTGTACATATACGACAGTGGTTGTAGTTTCAGCCCATAGAAACTTTGGAAGTCTTTGATCATGTAGCATGGCCCGGACAGCTTCCATCATCGTGTGGTTCTTCCTTCCCACCACACCATTCTGCTCAGGAGTATGTGGTGTAGTAGTCTCCCTCTTAATGCCAACCTTAGGTATGCCTGAGTAAACCAATTGTAATATTTTGGAGGTCTTGCTTTGGCTTGAGGGGAATGGTCCCCTTTTGAGCTTTCCTTCGGCACATCCCGGACATACACCTTCTTTCTCTACTTGGAATTCGGGCATCCCTGTTACCATCTGTCTTACATCGGGTAGAGCTTTGTAATGAAGGTGGGCAAATCTTCGATGCCAAAGTTCGGACTAAAGAGTTGTGTCACAAGACATGACACCTAGCGGACTTCCATCGACCTGATATAATGAATCAACACTAAACCCAAGAGTAAAGCCATCTTTAACATTATTTTTCCATATACATACCTTGCCATTGCTGAAGGTTACCTGTAGCCTATGTCTTCCATTGCCAAGATGGACACTAGGTTCCTTTTGAGGTCAGGTGCAATACATCCTAGAATTTCTAGCCTTCTTGAATGCTTGTCCTCTTCCTTGATTCCTAACTCTCCTCTTACCTTTGCTATTGAATTTGTCATTCCTTTGATTGCCATCAGAGGGATTTCGAGTTGCACCACTGCATACTGTACCATGCTTCATCATGCTGCCCATGTCCATGATTTTATCCATCATAATGCTGCTCAAACGAGTGTGCATCATCATCATGCTATCCTATATGTCCATGATCTCATTCCTCATGATGCTCATGATCTCATACATAGTGACTTGCTTTATCGCAAATGTAACATCGTCATTTTCTTCTAGCCTTAGGTCCAACCTTTCCTTTTGATTTAGTCCCGGAATTATTTCTTTTCTTTGCATGAGAAGAAAAGGCAGCAGGAGGACCTTTAGGCATGGGCATTTCTTGCACTTCTTCCCTTGTTTCTTCTTGAATGCATCTAGTCATTAATTCCTCGAAACCATGAATTACATTATAGTTCAAAAGAGTAGTCCTGAACAAATACCATTCAAATGGCAATCCTCCGAGAGTTGTGAGCGCCATTTCTCTGTTAGTAATGGTTTCCCCAGTAGATAGGAGATTGTTCTTGATCTCGGTGATTCTTAAGAAGTATGCTTGCATACTTTCATCTTTACCCTTCTTGATTTCCCTCAACTTATTTCTAAGAAACAAAACTTGATTTGCATCATTAACTTTAAATAAACTCACCAGCCTGTCGTAGATTTCCTTGGAGGTGTCTAGATCAGAGATGTAGGCCACCAAGCGCTTGTCGATAGAGTCCCAGATGATCTTCTTTGTTTTGACTTCTCCATTTTTCCATTTGTTCCAGGCAGCAGCAGATGCATTTGATGAAGGCTCAACAATATTGCCTCTTACATGGTCCAACACTCCTTGATCTTCAAGGGTTAGATCGATAGACATCTTCCATCCGTGATAGTCAGCTTTCTCACGGAGCTTGTCTTCGGCAGGAAAGAGTGTTGAGGACCCCATAGTTCTTGTAGGATAGCCTTGCCAATCTTCTCTTCAATGATTGCTCTTGCTCTTGCTCGGGCTTTGTCTTCACCTCAGCTCTGATACCAAGTTAAGTTATGGTATGTTCTATGCTTATAACAATTTACTTCTTTTTCTTATTATATTCCACCGATTAGCAATCACATGTACATAAAGTAAAGTGCAGATAGAACATTAAACGATCGACAGAAAACAAGCCAAGACAAGAGACACAAGATGTGGCGGCTAGCCAGAGACAAACCCCACAATGTGTGGGGAAACCCTTTGATCAAATCTTCTTTTATCTTCAATAATTCAGCAGAGAGAAATAGTACAATAAATCTGATTCATATCAGCAGTAGCAAACCCTAGATCAGTAGCATCAGCGTTAGCGGCTTCATTATCAAACTAGGGCAGACCATATCTCACAAACCGACAGTCGGATTAATTTCATTCCACCACCAAAAGTTTTGGCTTCCAGAGGAGGTTCAGATGAACCTACAACGCAGTTTAGATGAGGAGATCTTCTAGGCCACGCAAGTCAATCTTTGCTTCTGCAGTTGCAGCTTCAGTTTCAGCAGTTTCCGGCTTCAAACTAGGGCAGTCGATATCTTGCAAACCATTTGTCGGATTGACTTCATTCCACCACCAAAAGTTGCGGCTTTCAAAGGAGGTTCAGATGAACCTACAACGTAGTTCCAAAGAGGAGATCTTCTAGGCCACACAAGTCAATCTTTACTTCTGCAGTTGCAGCTTCAAATTCAACAGCTTCCGGCTTCACATGTGTGAGAGAGAGAGACCCATTTCAGCGCAGTAGAGAAGAGACTCATATCTGCGCAGTAGAGAGAGAGATGTGATGAGATGAGTGAGTCCAAATGAGGAAAAATCCTCTTATATTTATACACAACGTTGGTGGGTGAATAGATGCGACTGTTGGGCTTCTGAGCCTACATGAGTTGTAGGTCGGCTTGATAATAATTCCATAATCAAAATAAATTCATATCTCCATGAATACTTATCGGAATCGGATGATCTTTATATCAATCCTACACCTCTCGACGAGAGGAATCTAATAATAATATTATCAGCCATGAATAAGATGACCCACATGAATTTTTGCCCTGGTTGCCAATTTTAACACTCCCTCTCAACCATGGAGAACTTCATCTGAAATCTGTCTATCGGTCGTTACTATTCATCCATCAAATGCACTGCCCTGTACAGCCTGACCCTTGCCGTGCTCTGCTCTATTCTGCCTGTTCTGCTTTGTCTTGTTCTGCCCTGCACTGATCAAGTGTAAATTTGAACAATATTCCACAGATACCAAGTAACCCAAGATGCCAAATGCTTAAAATAGTCAATCAAGATGTTGATCACAAATTTTTCACAATTTATACCAGCAATACTACTTTAGAAAGTTCAGATCTTATGAATATTGTAATAGCAGTGCATAAACCACTTCAAATAATGAAACTTGCCCAACACATAAAACACTGAAATTCTAATGACCAACAAATGTAATTCAGTTTGTTTAGTTCACTTTAAGATGATGTATTCAGCAAAATTTCAGATCTGATTTCTTAATTTACAGCAGTAAGTAAAACAAATCAGCAAGATAAAACTGCCAAAAATAGATGGCCTATATGCCCAAAAATAGTAAAAATGCACTAGAACTAAAAAATTTCAAGTTTTAGGGTTTTTAGGAAGTGTGATTCCGAAATTTCAGAATTGATAAATTTATTACAACAGTAAATTAGTGACAGATCAGCAACCCGACAATGCTCAAGACAATCCCCAATATTTCCAAAAATAGTAAAATCTTGTCAGAGATTGAAAATTTAAAATTTTAGCCTTCTTTGAGTGTGAGATTCAGAAAATTGCAGATATGCTATTTTTATTACAACAGTGAAATAGTGACAGATCAACAAGCTAGCAAACACTGAAGATAATGCCCAAAATGTCTAAAAATAATAAGTTTTTGCCAAAAAAACTGAAAATTCAATTTTTTTGATACTTATCAAGTAAATGCTTCAGAAATATTTCAGACCTGAATTTTATAGTTATGCAGTGAATTCCAGTGAGCTAAAAGGTTAGATCCAGGTCAAATTAGAGATGCCCAAGTGGCCAAAACTTGTGAAAATTTAGATTTTGTAATTCTAATTGATTTTGACTACTTAAAACGTAATTTTAGGGCTTAGATATTAATGATTTGACTGCTGTAATAAAATTGAAGCAAAACAAGGGTTTAGAGGTCAAACCCTAGGCCTGAGGCCTTGAAGATCCCACAGTTGAAATTCGTTGAAATTTTGGGATCACGCTGCCACTTGAAAAATGTGAATTTTGAGACCTTAAGCTTGCAAAACTGCTAGTATTTAGCCTTAAAACTTTAGATTAGGGTTTCAGGTCAATTTAGGGCAAAAGAGGCGAAGAAAATGGGGAACAAGGCCTAGGGAGATAAATTTGCGGGGGTAGAAGGGCTAGGATGATGGTTGAAATGGCAAGAGAAGGCCAAAAACTGAAAACCTCTGTCTCAAAAAATTCTCTTTTCCATATCTGAATTTTGTCATCAAATCTTCAGTAAATATCCCTGCAAAATTGTCTAGAGATTAGGTCTTACCCTCAAGGGCCTAGATCTAGCTTTTCTCTCACTTGATTCCTTGATCCAACCTGAAAAAATGAAAATAAAAACATTCAAACCCCAAATATATACAAAATGGATCTAAAACCCTAACCCAAGCTAGAAAAATAATTTACACTTAAAATTACAAAATTATTTTACAAATTGTATATGGGTTTTTAAATAAATTTTGAGAAAATAAAATTTTCAATATTTTTTCCTTGAAAGAATGGCTAAAACACTTAAGAAAAATTAATGCTCACTATAACCTAAGCAAAAATTCAATCCAACATAGAAATACTAGAAATCCAAGCAAAGTAACGTATGCCCATAGTCTTTGAACTTGGATACCAAGGATTGAGTACCTGCAAACACTATGTATTATCTCAAAATAATAATAAAAAACTCCAAATAGAAAGCCCGTAGTCAATACATACCACAGATCAATGAACAAGAACACCTCAAGTTGCACCCCAAAGTCTTTTATTATAGTAGAAAAAATAGTTCCAGCGGGACAATAGTTTACAAAATGCTTCAACAACAATTCTAGCCAGAGATCAAGATGACTAGAGACTCAACTGACTCTCTAATTTATAGATAAATCCTCCAAATGGAAAAATAATGACTAGTTTCTTTGATCCTTGTCAAAATAATCTTGGTCGTTGATAAACACTTCAAGATCTTTTAATCTTGGCCCTTGATTTTTTATTTTTGAGGAATTTTCGAATTTATCATTTAATTCCATTTTAATTAGTTCAAAATTAATTATTTTGAGCTAATTTCCTCAAAAATTTGACTTTGACTTAACCACCAAGGTCCAAGGGTCCAAATTTTCTTGAAAAATACAATATTCCCTTGGTGGAGGACCTTTAAAAATTGATTTTTTTAAAACCCACGAATTTTCCCATTTGGAGAATTTATTTTCCTAAAACAATTTAATTTGACTTTAATTAATTAATTTTCTGGCTTAGGATTTATTTATTTACATAGAAAATTAATTAATTTACACATGGGGGGATTAATTATTTTTCCAACCCTTTAATACATATGTTTTCATTTACAAGACTCAAAGAGGGAATATACATTCGTCTTAAACCCTCAAGAGTCAAGACACATAACCCATGTGTGACACAATATGATCTAGTCAATCAAGTGATTTGTAATACAATAATTAAGCCAATTAGCTTAAATTATTTCCAAACCACTTTTACATCAGTGTTGACTAAAACACTATGACTCACCTGATAATTTGACAATAATTTCACCCTAGGGTTTTAAGTTGGAGGGAAAAAACTCTTTTGATTAGCCGTGTCGAAAAACACAGGTAATCAGTGAGGTTAAAAAAGCTCCTAGGATAGAATTTGTTATCAAGTTATAGGCTTACCTAGGTTGTTACATAGACTCAAGGTTTTACTAAGAACATTTACAATATGTAACTTGCAGAATGGGATGACCGACACATGGACTATTGATATGTGATCTGATCCTTGTTGAAAAAGTTGTACTTCTGCTTCCCCGAAACTTTGACAATTTGACTGCAACAAGAACAATGCTAAAAGGCCTCTTAGTAGGGCCAAGATATTCCTTCAAATGGATAAGATTTGACGCTGGTTAAAGGCTTAGACAATGTCGAGTTTTATAGAAACTGCCTTAGAGGTTGAATGCTTCACAATCTATCAAGATGTGCCTCAGATTTGGTCTTCAAAGGGGCCAAAAAGTCATGAAATTCCCAACAAATTTTGTAGACAATGCTTCTAGTGGGCTGCTTCAGATCCAACTGCAAAAAATCATGAGAACCCAACGAAAACCCATTAACAAAGATACAACCCAATACACCCTCCAAAATTAGCCTTCTCGTCAAGTTTTCATTGCTCAAGTCTGCAGGTGATTTCAGAACATACTTTCTTTAGTTTAGCGTTCAATTCATATCTTTGGAGATCAAATGATTCTCTTTTTATAGAGGCCATAAAAGCTTCTAGGAAGGGAGTCGACCTCAATGATCCTTGAAATTTGAATTTTCAATTAATTTAAATTTGGAGCCAAATTTTGGGGCCAATTTGCCCTTTATGAGGGAATATTTAAAGTTTAAATTTTATTTGGAGCCAAAACCCCTTGCTTTTAATTTTAAAATAAATTTTGAAACCCTCCACAAATAACCTTTTGCCATAACATTACTTGGTTTAATCTTTCTAGTGAAGTTCTTTCATGATCTTGGCCAATGATAAATTGCCACATCATCCATTTGTCTGGGGCTTTTGACCACAAGGTGGGGCTTCATCTTTGAACAAGTAGATCTCTCAAACCATGAGAGTCCTCGTGATGTGCCACATACCATTGAAATCAACATGACGAGGAGAATCCAATAAAGGTGATATTGACTCAAGAAACCATGATTTGCCATGTCATTTTGGTCAACAAATGTGGGGCATCTTCTAGCGTTGCCTGTGTTGACATCAATGACAACTATATTTCAACACTTATGGGTAGAGGCATGCAACATTGCAGTATTTTTGTAGAACAAGAGTCCACACAGAGTGCTTGGACGAGTTACACTGGAGGAGGCTTTCACGGGAAAGAAGCCTGCCGCTTCTCACTTTCGCATCGTTGGCACCAAAGTTTATTGCCATGTAGTGTTGCGAACATCTCGATATCATCCTGATTTTATCTCGAAATCACGATTTTTTTGGCATAGCTAACGTTTGTCGATTTTTAAAGATATTTTTATGGTATCTTAATTTTGCTGATGTTTGTCGACATTTTACCGATATTTTCCCGATTTTTACGATTTTTTGGTTTTCTCAACCCTTGACGATTTTATCTCGATGCCGATGTTTGCAACAATGCTGCCATGTGTCCAAAAAGAGCAGGATAAAGCTGGAGCCCATAGTTGAAAATGGCTTTTTCGTGGGTTAGAGTGAGACATCTCAGACATATAGGGTGTATATACCATCACTCAAGAAGACAATTATGAGGCAGGATGTCAAGTTTGAGGACAAATATGTGAGGGAATCCTTGGAGCGAGAACAGGTTGGAGTACCTGAGGAGGAGCTACTCACTCCCAAGCAGCGGCCTCAACTAGTATCCATTGATTGAGTCTCAACCTAAGTTGCATGATATGGGGAAACAGGTACAAATTTTTGAAACGGGTACGGGTACGAAACGTGATCCCCCAAGTTTTGGAAATGGGGAAACATGATATATATATATATATATTAGGACATTTAAGAAACATTTTGTGCAATCATAAAGCATACATGATACATTCTTACATTGTGATCAAATTGTTTTGTTTCAGTCGTGTTTGGATCCCAGTCCCTAACGGGGGGGGGGGAGGGGGGGACTTGCACTCCCACTAGTGCTCGCTATGGGGGTCTAGGGAGGGGGGGTGGTGACAGCCACCTAGCCCTCGCCCTAGCGGGTGTTCAGGGGCAGTGCCCCCGAAGCAAAAATTAGATGAAAAATTGCCTTGTAAAATATTATAATTTCATAGTTAATCTGGGTCGTTCATTACCCCAAAATGAGGCGAGACTTTTTATAACTTGCGAGAGACATCTAGAAACATCCACAATATTTTAATCACCCAATAAAATATTAAAAATGAAAAAAGAAAAAAAATAGAAAAAAAGTTTTTTGACGGAAACACGACCATACGACCTTGAAATGCTTTTCACGTCGTACTGGGCCACGTTTCAAGCTCGAGAAACGTGCCAGTACGACCTGAAATGTGTATCAAGGTCGTACCACATGCGTTTCAACGTTTCCATATCGTTTCTTTGAGGAAATGACCCCCTGCCCAACATTTCCTGCAACATAGGTCTCAACCAAGTGTCAAGCGAGCTGCACAACAACATTACCAGAATTCATTGTAGGATGAGGAGAGACCAAGATAAGTGGAGGCAACCACTCAGTTAGTGACTTCTAGCACAAGGAGGAAGAGAGCCAAGTAGGTTGAGAGGTGGATTCAGGAGGCCCAGGAGCGAGTTTAGATCCCTAGCTCTATGTTCAGGCAGAACAAAGGTACACCGATATATGGCTTTTATGACTGAGTTGTTGGACACAAAGCCTTCTTGTTATGAGGAGGCAACCTCTCAGTAGGTTTGGAGGGATGCCGTGGTGGAGGAATATTCCTCCATCATGAAGAACGATGTTTGGGAGATTGTGCCACGACCAAAGTGCAAATTAGTAGTGGGCTCATGCTAGTTGTACAAGGTGAAGCATGGAGAAGATGGTAGTGTGGAAAAGTACAAGGCTAGGTTTGTGGCCAAGGGCTTCTCACAGGTTGAGGACATCGACTATGATGAGACGTTTTCCCTAATGGCTTGTTATTCATCCATCAGGATGATTCAGGCACTGCAACTTAGGTGGGGTGGAAGATCCACCAAATGGATGTGAAAACAACATTCCTCAACGGGGCGGTTGAGGAAGACATTTATGTGTAGCAACTAGGGGGGTTTGAGACCTTCAGTAGAGACACTCATGTCTATTTGTTGAAGAGAGCTCTTTGTGGGCTCAAACAGGCACCGAGAGCATGGTACACTCGTATTGATAGCTACCTTCAGTGTTTGGGCTTCACTAAGAGTGAGGCGGATGCCAACCTGTACTACATCATGGTTGGAGGGATTTTGCTCATTCTAGTGCTCTATGTTGATCTTATCTTGACTGGAGTAGACAACTTGATTCATGATTGTAAGGAAGATCATGCAAGAGAGTTTAACATGAAGGACATAGGGCTTATGCACTATTTCCTCAGACTGGAAGTATGGCAGGGTGATGGAGGAAGGTGGACGCTAGCAGAATAGAGTGAGTAGATGCTACATTGTACATGAAACTCATCGGGTTGTTGATGTACTTAGTCAACGCACAGTTTGACATACGTTTTGCAGTGAACCAATTGAGCTAGTTCATGATGGAGCCCCGTCTATGTATGCCCGAAGAGGACTGCTCTCACGCACCAATGTGCACTCTAGTTGCACGAGTTGGGAATCCAACTACTCGTCAATGTGAGTCAGTTTGGCCGTGGACTTGGCACAAACCGCTCTCATGCCCTCCAACTCCTTGTTTTGCTACATAATTGCCTCTTGCACTAACGCAACCTTCCTTTTTAATGCTAGAAGGTCGGCCTAAAACTGATGGAACTGTCGTGGGCATCTATCACCGGTAAACTCAGTCACTGCTCTAGATACCTCAACAACTGTTGGCACCTCGTCCAGGGATGGCACCCCCTCAACAAATGGCTCTATGCGAGTAGGCTCTATCCTCTCCATCATGGTGTCAACTGGGGCTATCAAACAGGTCTCTAATAAAGGTGACTCCTGCGCCACACTGGGTATATCGACGTGCTCCTCACCATTCTGTGGGCTCTCAACATCATGCTCAACCTCCTCCTCAAGCTCTTGATATCGAAAGCTAGGTCTCCACTAGCAAAAGCGCCCCTTGGTCTCACCCTCTAATTGTCTTTGTCCTGTCTGCTCCTTTTTAGGAGATCTGGTGCCCTGATCTGGTCAACTTTCCCCACACGATGTAGATGGCACACCTCCACGACCTGCTCACCTCCAATTTTTTTTTGTAAGTGTGAGGATGGGTTTGGTTTGTAACCCTCCTCAACTGGGCCAACCTCTCATCGTCCCAATGAATTCTACCCCAGATTTTTTGCATACTGGATTTCCCTTGAGCTATGGGTTTGTCTCCGGTTTCCCCCGTCACTGTGCACTCATGCCCAAAGCTTCCATGATCTTCTGGCTAATTTCCCACAACTGGGCCAAGATCATGCTCTAATACCACTATACTGATCCTAAATACGAATACAAGTGATAATAACAAATATTTTACGCAGCAAATGACAAAAACGAAATATTCATCAAGCACCCATAGAAAAACTACAAATGGAGAACTTCTGAGCCATTTTATTTAATTTCTGCAAGCCAATAGGTGATGGAATGGTGCACTGGGCTTGTCTTAGTGGACAAGTAGGACCAAACCCAGGTGGGAAAATGGCTCAGTTGAAGGCTGCCCTGCTGCTGCACCAATCTGCACTGTGCTGCCCAGAAAATTGCTGCTCAACTGAAGTTGGAATGGCTGGGAAGTGCACTAAAATTGCCCAGAAATTTATATGCTTTTAAGCTCGGACTCCTTGTCCAAAACCCACAAAAACCCAAAAATGGTTTGGCCCGATTTGGACTTCCCAAAATCGACCCCCAAAGGCACTATTCAATCCCTAGCAATTCTACACTATCTGCTGCAAAGATACAGCTTAAAACCCCACCTCCAGTGCTCAGAAAATTATGAAATTTATATTCGGAAAACCCAGTAAAACCCAAAAAAATCTAGAAAGGATTTGGCTAGTTTAGACTTCTGAAATTCAACCCCCTTGGAGCCCAACCTCAGTGGCAATTGCAAAACTCGGCTTGCTAGAAATTGCCTATAAATCCTCCTAGAAATGCCCCCAAAGTGCCAGGCTAACCCTTGCTATCCAATCCCTGACTTCCCGGGTGAGCTCTTGGCCTAAGACACCTGCTCCCTCTGAAATCGGATTTGTTGAAATAGGCCGATGTGTTCCGAATCCGGCGAATCGGACACGATTCATGCCAATTCATGTCTGGAAATCGGGACACGTCGTGTCCGTATTGGGACACGATCGAATCTGGATTGTGTCTCTATCAGACACATCGTGTCTTGATTTCCAGACACAAATCCAGAAAAAGTGACTTGCGCAGCATAAAAAGGGCGACTTTGTTGTTCTTTTTATCATTTTCTCTTCTCTTTTTTGCAATAGGTTTGTTGTGGGTTTGCTCTGAAGGGTTTGGAGCAAGGAGCAAAGGGTATTTCTGCATCTAGTGTTCACATATTTTATGCAACTTCTTGATGTGCCATTTAGTTAACACTCATTTGCTCATTACATTCTAAACTTCTTTTTTCCCATTCAACTTTATGGGTTCCTCTACCAATTTCTAACTTTGTTGGTTTGATCTTATCCTAATCTTCATAGCGAATTACTTTGTTCTCATGGGTATTGTCATTTTAAAAATGTTCTTCAGTCATGTGTTCTTCTAATTGTTGTTTTAGCCTCAAGTTCTCTGTGATCAAGGTTTGACATGGCTTTGCCCTTCCTATTTGGTTTTTAAGAAGGAAACACATATGTAATGTATCATTGTTAATTAAGCTACAAGAACCTAGTTTGCAGTGACTGGAATGATTTTTGTTGTTAATTATTTCATTGCTTTGAATAGTTTCATGTAATGAAATATTTACTACTACAGTTGATAGTATAAGTGTCCTGTTGAAGCATTCAGGTGTAATTTTAGAGTTTTGAATATTAAACACTTCAGAAGTAGGTTATTTGCAGTTGAAGTTTGCTAAACATTGCTTTCAGTTTGAAATTTGATATTTGTCTTTGCTGGTGGTGTTAGAAATAGTGGCACTTTTGTATTGATGTGAATGTTTTGATATTTCTATCAATGAAGGTTGTTCTAAATAATTCACTATTTATGCTATGTAGTTACAACATGTTCCCATGCAATTGTTACATTATCAATGCTCCGGGAGAGAAACGGTAGCTTTGACTTGGTCATAGTGATGTTTATATGCCTTGAGGCTTGTATGCTTATAGTTGTTTTGTTTTTTCTATTTCTATTTCCCATTGGCATTGCACTACCTATGTAACACATTTTGATTTTGATGAATGAGAAAACTACAACTGTCAGTGTCTTTATCTTACTATCTTGCCTTTCTCCTATTGGATCATTGATGAATTGAATATGTATTATGAATTTAGAATTTATCATTTATCATTTATGTGACATGTCACAAATTACAATTGTATTTGAATTTTGTATGTACTATGCATGTTATAATGTTACTAACTTATTTTGTAAATAGTAAAGCTTACATCTAGATGAAGATCTATGTTTGAAATCAATGAATTTGTATCATGAATGAGAATTTGTGTAAGAAATATCTAATTTTTAAGATATCTATATCTATATCTATCTATCTATCTATCTATATATATATATATAGATATAGATATAGATATAGACATATATATTATTTTAATAAAATAATATATAATGTATCCAAACGTGTCCTGTTCCGGGGGGTCAATGTGTCTGAATCTGACACTCGAATCCCCGTATCTGACAGATCCGGAATCCACGTGTCAGGTTACTTAGCCTGCTCCTAAGCTCCACGAAAAACCGCTGAGTGACCTTTGCACTGCCCCCTAGCCCAGTAATTCAAACTGCTGGCTAGCTCTGTTGGCTGTGAAACTCAGCAAGAATGCTAGTCTGTTGCTGCTATCTCAGATCTCTAATTCTCCGGCAAACACTCTGATCTCTGTTGGCCTCTATCTCCCTCTGCATATTCTCTGGCTGCCTAGAAATATGCACTCCCTGCTCTGCGCTGGTTGGTGGTGTTATGTCACTGCCCTGGAATTCCTGAAATCCTTGTAGAACCACCTCTCTAGGGCGGGCACGAATGGCCCCCCGAAGTAGAGGTTGAATCTCCCACTTGAGAGATTCGTGGATGAACAGCCGGTTGACTCAGCTAAACAGTGGAGTGAACAGTCAAGTGATTTTGTTTGCAAGATGTATGAATGAATCCAAAAATGAGAGCTGCTCCCTCCTTATAACTCCTTGGGCTGGGCCCTTCCATCTACCTATTCAACTTTCCCTCCAAGCTATTCGAATGGTCCAATTCGAATTCCCATGTGGGTGGCCCCCACATTCCACTAGCAACCGAATTAAGTCGAATTGCCTCCCAAATCCCTAAGTCGAAAATGATGGGTTTTCTTCCTTAGCCAAAATTGTGCAAAAATTGTGTAGCAGCACCCTGTTACAAATGTGTTTGAGAAGGGACATGTCAAAATTAGATGAGCTCCTTCCAAAGATGATCGCTTTAGTCTCTTGTTCCTTTTGGGCTTGTCTTCACCTTGGCTTGGATACCATGTTAATTTCCCACTGTCCTATGCTGTTACAATCAGTTTAGCCCAATTTTTAACTTCAATTAGCAGTCAATTGAATCTTCCAGTAATAAATAGCAATTGTAGGTAGAATAGTAAATGCAATGTACAATAGAAGACAATCAAGAGCAATAACAAGAGAGACCAAGATTGGTCAAAGACTTGGGAAAAACCCCACAAGGGTGAAAACCCTTTCAAATCCTTCTTCTTATGAGTTTAAAATGTTGAGCAAAGAGTACAATGTTCCAAATTCATCAACCAAGAGTCAAAGTCAATCCTTTGACTATCAACGAAGTCAACCAACCAACATTCAAATGATGAGCCAATAGTCAAATCTGGTCAAAGTCAAAGTCTGCAATTCTGTCAAAGTCAGCAGCAGTCAAATGTGCCTTAACCAGTCCACAAGTCAATGGTCAAAATTCCCTCCAAGAGCTCGGTCAAGAGTCAGTATTCAGCCTCCAATGCTGGTCAAAGTCATCAAGACAGTTTCAAAACACACTGTGAAAAGAGAGAGAGAATCTGCTGTCAAAGCTTCAGCTGGTATGCGGTCAACGCAGGGTAAAGTCCTGTGGTCAATGTGCCCAGAAATCCTTGGTTTTTGTGCCAATAAATGCAGCCTCCTCAAACAGATACAAATCTGGTCAAACCAAGTCAAAAGGTGCCAAGACATTGCTGGTCAATGCTGGTCAAAGTTTCCCAAACAGCAGTAAAACTCAGTCACTAGAAAAGAGAGACTCCTCGTTCGCATGTGTGAAGAGAACCCTGCAATATTTCAGAGGTATGAACCAATAGAGAGAAGAGAGAGATGCTTGATGTGATATTCCAAAGTGATGTGCCTTGACTTGTATGGAGGAGGGCTAATTTGTCTTCTAGGCTGACTTGGACTTTTGTGACATTGTGGGTTTTCACTTTAAAAATACATTTTTCCTTAACTAAATTAAATTCTTCCAAGGGCAATTTGGGGCTTCTCTGGATGAGGAAGATTGTCCAATGGAGGGAATTTATCCCTGAGCTGCCAAATTAACAAACATCATTACAATTGACTAGTTGATGTTATCATTGCGGAGCCCCATAGCATGTGCTTGTTGGATATTCAGTCTTGGTGTAAATGATCATTTATTGGAAAGTTGACTATATTAAGCTAAATTACTTATTACTAGGTCATGTAAATCAGATGTTTGAAAACTGAGAGAAATCGATTTAGTGGAATTGGGTCTCCAATCATACTCCAAATCAAACTACAAGTTTAATTTGAAACAACTTAGACTCTGGAGAAACTGGAGAAACTCAAAATTTAATGAAGTAATGGTTTTACACACATATTCAATCAACATTGCCGTTAAAAAGATCACATTGTGCTACCACAATCCATATTTCAATAAGATATAGATAAAACCATTGCTGAATCTGATATTCAAAGTTCATATTGGATTACCATTGACATTATAACATAGACAGTCATAAACTTATGTATGTAATCATGTTCTAAGGTAATTTAATTCTTTTCTTGATCAGTTACGGTTGTTAAAATGGCTGTCTAAATTAGGGACAGTTTCCTTTATAAGAACTTCAAGAAATAAATCTAAGCTTTTAATTTTGTTTATCATGTAGGCCCTAGGGCTCCATATTCCAAACTTGGACACTATAAGTACAATAGATTTTTCATTTCTACTGACAAGTTGCAAAGGTAGTTTTGACCTGCTCGTGTAAATTTTCTGATTGTTTTGAATGTATTTTTTCTCAATATATATAAAAAACAACTTTGTATTGTTTCCATTCATCATTCTTATAAATGCTTTGGTTTGATTCATGATCATGTTAACATATAGCTTCATATATCTTCTTACTACATATATACTTATTGCTCAAGTGACATGCATTTGTCAAAGCATGTCATACTTGGGTGCAATGCTTAGAATCATTAATAAGCTTTTAGTCGACTTACAAAATAATGTGTGAAATCCTCAGGTTTTTCCCAATTGTTCAATTTTGTTCTTCTTTGTTTTTCAGAAGTTTTTAGTGGTTACATGCAACTATGTGGCTCGTCAATGCGGTGTGTCAAAGATGGTGTCAATTGAAGAAGCAAGGAGAAGGTTGGTTGGAGATTTATTGGAAAAAATTATGCTCATGGTTCATTTTTTGTATATTGTTATTATTCTTTTGAGGATAGACATTGAGGTAGACCCGTAATTCATATGCATTGGATAAAAGTTATACTGTTAGTTATATACTCTTCCTTATTCTATGCTTCAAACATTGGTTCCATTTGAAGATATAAGTAGAGGATTTCCATCTTGGTTTTGGTAAAAGCAAATTAAGAGGTTTTGGTTGTTTGGTAAAGCAAGGGTGTTATTACGTAGAACATTGGGTTATGCACAATAACATTTTTAGGATTTCAGGTATGGGTTGAAATGACCCTTTCAATTCGACGTTGTTTTCATGCAAGGCCAAGTAGTTGTAATTTATCAATTTTAATACTTGAATGAAGATTGTACCTATTTGAGACTGGTTATGCTATTAATTGCGAATGTTTGTTGTAGGAGGTTGATAATTGAGATGCCAATATTATTGAGTGGTAAAATAAGTAATATGATATCTACAAGTGGTAAACTTGCAGTTTTTAAACTACTGTAAATCAGATTTTCTCGAGGCAAGATTGCTTGTTGGTATCAATGCCAACAACAAGGCTGACTTTAATGGCATTTTCGAATGTTGTAAAGATGGTTTAAAATGCCTAATTAGGTGAAAATAAATTGAAGGGCCACAAAAGCTTGATGGATCATTCAGCCATTTCAATCTTATGAACTTTTAATCTCCGGTGAAAAGGCAAGTAACATATAGTGTAAAGAATTACCTTGTACCTTTTATTTGACTATGACTTTATGATGAGGAAATTTTATGGAACAAATTTATTTATTGCATCACTTTTTCATTTTATTTTATTTTTAATTTTTAAAGATGTTTACATAAATTTTCAATTTTTTTAAAATTATTCATATATTATTTTGGAGGACAAATAAATACATTGAGATTCGAGATGGTAAGAACATCAGACAAAAAGGGTGTTAGGTAACTCTTTGATCCACAAAAGCTACAAACACCAACATATGAGCCGTCGCCTCCATAGGGAGGGACTCAATATCATGATAGAATGAACTAAAGGTAACTCTCAAAAACAAAGCCAACTCTTGCCTAAAGTTCCTCAAATATCCTAAAGGCTGAGAATCCTCATTGAGTGTAACTTGACAACTATGTTTCCCATAGAAATCTGATTGCAACCAATTGAACTGAAATGCCAAATTTTAATGTTGACACTGACCATTTAAGTGTCCCCTACGAGGGCCCCTTTCCCTGAGAGCAAGGCTACCAAGAAGGAATGGAATTTGCATGAAACCATGCCCAAAAAACTCCAATAGTTTGACATTTCCAAAAAACATGCTGAATTCTCTCATCCTTACCACATAGCAGACATGTGAAATTCATAAGACCAAATTTGTGCAACCAGCTCTTTTCAATTGATCCTTGATGAAGCAACAACCATGTACAAAATTTATGTTTTAAGGAAGCATGAACCTTTGAAGTGGCCTGTCACCTCATTAGTGATTGTATCATCAAATATATAAGGCCCCAACTTATTTAAGCAAATACTAAGGTTGGATGAGTGCCTAACTAGCTCTTAAATGATCCTTAGTCTCATTGGTATAAATACTAAATAGGCATCCCAATCCTCCATCAACAATGCCTCCATATCGAGCCTTGCCTAGGCATTGATATTTTATATAAACAATTTTTGGTATGATACAACAAAGACACAATAAAACAACCTTGTCAACATAAAATAACTGTTGAGTGTGGTTTAGAGTCCACTTGTGTGACTATTAGGTGTCTTGATTCCATAAGTCCTTTCAGAAAAACAAGCCTTTTCTAGCTTGTAATATCTCCATTTTCAGTTTCCTTTATAGCACAACTAGGATGGATTTCCAAGGTACGTGATGGGCTAGTCACAGGACCAGGATTATGTCATCGGGGGTCCCTGAGGGGTTTTGAGGACTTTTATGTGGCTGAATGGTGTTTGCTTGACGTATTTAATTATCAGGTACACTCTTGCACAATTCACTTTTGGTTCCGTTGCATTTTGATAGTTCCTGTAAAACAGGGTTATTATTGAGTCTGTTTAAATTAATTATGCTCAAGGTGTCATTATGGGAGGTATATTTAACGAAACACCTTAGTGTAATAGCTCGTTGGAACCAAAACGAGAAGATCAACAGGATGGGATGGTGAAAAGTGGATTTTAGTGGCTAGAGAAAGGATGGTCCCTAACTCACCATTTTCTTGGATTAAAAAGTGACTTTAATTTGTCACTTAATTAAATAAAAGGAGGGAAAAGAGCTAAATGGAGAAAAAGGTCAATAATAAAATAAAGGCTTCTGGAAGGATCCATCAGATCTATAAAAGGAGGAATAGGCCATTTGGGGATATCTTGGTTTGGTTGAGCATTGTTGTAGTGAGCGTTGGAGAACAGAGTTGCCAGCTTCAACTAAGCCCCATGACAGAAACCCTCGGGTTTCCTATTGTGTGTTGGATGAAAATCCAACAGCCTTGAGGAGATTCCATCTAGGAATCTCACAGAGCTTTAATGGCAACAGCTAGAGATCAGATCTGCAACAAATCTGAAGTTGAAGTGAGGATCATCCATATTCTCAACTTGGGCGTCATTGTCATCTATAGTATTTTGGATGCCAGGTTCAGCTTGTAGAAGATTATCTAGTGGCCATCTTTCTCTCAGCTAATTCTAGCTATTGTACTAATCTATTATATCATTATTAATAACGGTGGTTTGTAGTATTTCTTGTGTGTTTCTGAGTTCCATGTTGTAAATCTATTTCATTCAACCGTAATTTCATGGTGCTTGCTCTGCTATTGTTAGGAGAAATTTATGGTTAAATTTTTATTAAAGTAAAATTGTAATTTCGGCATATTACAGTGGTATGAGAGCTGGCTTTTCTTGCGAGCTTGAGGGTTTTATTATAGATTGATTTCATGACGACATCGTGGGATTTTTTTGTCTTGGAAGTGCCCAAGAGAAACAAATTGCCAAAATATTGTTTTGTAGGTGATCTAGGGTTTAATCTCTATTTGCCAAAGATCATTTCCTTGTAGCATCAATTTATTGAATATAGAGTTATCTTTTAGTATTTGCGAAGTATACTTATACTCGAGGTTGAAGCGTTGCCATTCATATGGAGGTTGAGAGCTCTGCATTATTGAGAGCGAGAGAACTTATTTCATACAGGGTGAAGATTAATTTTATTAAGAGGTTGAGCCAATTGTTTCAATGGCCGAATTGTTCCAGATTTCTTCTGTGTGTGTGGTCTCTAAGAAGGAAATTGCACACTAGTGTAATGGGCTTCGTTTACGATATTGCTTGATTTAGGGCGTGGCACAAATATGTAGATATTATGCTATGCGCAGTTGTTAAAGAAATTGTGGGTTAAATTGATCGTTGAAAAGTGTTGTGCATGAGTGGATCATAAAGCATCGATTAGTTGACGATGTATGTAAATCGTTGTGTCGTGCGTTGTTGGTGGTCTGGTTCGTGCGCAAGTTGTGTATAACATGAAAGGGGGGAACTTTTCTTTTTTCTGAGAGGCCACACATTTTGGCAGGGCCATTGAAGCAAGAAAAGTGTCGCACCACAATTTGTCAACAAATGAGCTAATTTGCCTTGCTCCCAAATTTGTGAAGTGTCAGGTTCGTTGCAGCAGGAACTAATTAAAGGACTAGATTGTGAAATCCTTTTTATTGGCGAAATTGGGGAAAGAATCCTTGACTAAACCACGTGAAATGTAGATTGAGAAGCTGCTGTGTAATGTCATGGCATATATGGAGAATCAATTTGCACGCTTGTAACTTAATCCAAGTGCACCCCATCTGCTATGTGTTGTTTTGAAATGTGTTGCAGGTGACCCATGAGCACACCACCCTCAAACAATGTCTGGACAACCACACTTTGCGTGAGTCATCAACACAAATTCGTAACTAGATTTCACTGCCAATTCACAGGACGTTAATTGGTTGCGGGTGAAGGGTCAGAGCCACAGTCAAAATTCAGCTAGGTTGTAGTTTTCAGTGGATGTGTTCAGCTGAAATTGTTTATTCTTCGTGAAGGCCAAATCACTTGCTAACAACAACTAGAATCAATTAAAATCATGGATATTCTTGCTAGCAGGTCGAGATCCATCACCTTTTGGGCGTGTCTTTCCTTGATTGCCAAAATGAGATAATCATATTTAGGCGTGATCCGAAGCTAGTATATCTTTGATAATGAGCATGAAAGTGTACATGTTGAAATTATATACAACGAGAGATTTGGGTCAAAAGAGTGCGAATGCGTTGTTGCATTGACCAAGTAAATGCTATTTATCTAATGGATATCCCTGTAGCATAAGGTTTGTGAACAAAGTGTGATATTCCTATGCGATGAGTAAGGCTAGAGCGTGGAATGTGTATGGAGGTGCGCTTCAAGCAATGAAGTCTACATACAAATGTAGAGTGCAATTTGGTGTGCGCACTGACTATAATCAAATCGTTGGGGTGATGTCGCTGTGGTGCGATCAGGTTGGATCCTAAGACCATGTTCATAATCGAACCTGAGCATGTTGATCCTTAAGGGTGACATGCTTTTATGCAATCATATCCTATGGATTGTTAAGCATGGATCAGGGCACCTATAGTTGTGTGAGACTGGATGCGCGTGGACATACTTGTAGCTGCGATGACAAAGGTGCCATATGATTGAATTTATTGTTGCTGTAAATTATATGCATCTTGTTTCCTAAATCGAAGCTTTGTTACGCAGAGTGTGTGTTGAATTTCCACGACCTTGGGTCTAGGATAGAATCTTAAAATCTCTGACACTACCAAACCAAGAATATTAACGATACTACTTTGCACAACGGAATATAAATAGTAGTAAATCACACATGCACAGAAAATAGATAACTTTTTACAATTTCCAACCCAACTTCATTATATTAAACAACATATAATACAACAGTCTAGGGCTCCTGTACTAAGTGGGGCTTGGTGTCAGTCCATCGACGACCAATCTGCCCTCAACAAGATACTTTGACCATCTGGTTGTGGCATGCTCTCTCAGCTCCTCTTGGTCGTATCCTGTACCTGCCCAGTCCTCCGGCTCCCGATCTGCAGCTCCTGCCTCTGTCAATGCTCCAAGTCCATCTGGCCATTGAATCTTGACTATCCAATCTGCTCTCTAGTTGTGCCTTCGTCCATCAAGGCCACAACGTGTCGAGACTCTTGTCGAGTTGTTCATAGCTCCACTTGTGAACAACTCTCAACTGCCCACTGTTGCTCCTCAGCTACTCAGGGACTTCAACGCACTATGGTCTTCCTGCGTTGCATCGTTGAAGACCAACATAGGGTATGAAGGGTTGCCACCTATCATTGCAAGATGTCCATCTCCCACAATGAACACAGGCTAGGAGGACTACCCATCATCTGCTGAAGAATCCCTTCTCCACACACAAGTCTCGGGCTACTCAATCTGCGCCTGGTTGATCAGAGCTCATCAACTACCTCTCTCGCAACTACCTTTGTCCATCAAGGTGTTGCTCACCGAGCTCCAACTTGGAAACTATCACGTTGGCCTCTAGCAAACCATAAGTGCGCAATATCGTCCACACTTGGTCTTCTCTCACGGTGCCCTCCAACAGCCCATGAGAGACCAAGTCCATGCTGTAGCATCTACTTCTAGTTAGGGCATCCCCACACCTAGGAGACCCTTACACATGGCTACCCACAGAATCCACCAATCCGCCCTTTGCTCTGCAATAGAGGAGCTATTGCACAAATTTGGGCACATCAATATGTCCTTCACCTAGGACACCATCAACTCATCATCCAAGGGAATATCTGCAACACTTATTGCTGCTGTCCTCTTGACTCTCTTCTGATGTGCCTGTTGTCATTTTGGCTGCTTGGTAGGCTTCCCAACAGTCCACGTGGGCTCCTCCAAACAACTCCTAAGGCCTCCTCAAGTGGCCCATCAAATTGATCCAAGCTGTTGCCCAATCACTGTGGAAACTGTCACTGGTTTAGGGCATCTAACCATGAGGTCTGCCCCTCCTCTTTGACTTCCACAGGCTGCCCTATAAATGATCCAAGACTGATCCTCAAACTAGGATCCAACACACATCACATTGTTGTTTCAAGTCTGCAATATTGCTGTTGTGACTGTGACTGGTTAGGGCATCATGAGATGCTGCAACAACTCCTAAACAGTCACCCAAACAACCCTCCTTGATGGTTCCCACCCTTGGAGAGGTCTTCACTTGGTTTGCTGTTGTTCTGGGCATGAACAACCTTCAATATACCCTATGCTGCCCTCAAACAGTGAGGTAGGTCTTGCGGCCTACCCACAACAACCTTTGCTGCCTCTCCCAAGGCTTCTCCACCCAAGAACCACCTCAAACAACCCTTAAAACAATCTTCCTCTACCTCGGTCTTCTAGGGAGGTACCTCGACCTCCCTTACAACAAACTCGGCCCTTCTAACAACTCCTCGAACCTTTGAAATGACCCAAAGATAGTCTCCTTGCCTCACTGTTCTTGACCTCCACTTGTTGCGGCTAAAACATAAATTATCCTCCCTCCAGCGAGCTCTTGTTGGCTATGTGTTTTATACCCTACCTTGCCCTCAAACAATGAGGTAGGTCTTGCGGCCTACCCACAACTACCTTCATAGCCTTTCCCAAGGCTTCTGAACTCAAGAACCACCTCAAACAACCCTTCAAACAATCTTCCTTTGCCAAGGCCTTCTAGGGAGGTACCTTGGCCTCCCTTACAACAAACTCGACCCTCCTAATAGCTCCTCGGCCCTCTGAAATGACCCAAAGATAGTCTCCTTGCCTCGCTGTTCTTGACCTCCACTTGCTGCGGCTAAAACATAAATTATCCTCCCTCGAACAAGCTCTTGTTGGCTATGTGTGTTGCACAATGAATGATAAAATGACTTGCCTTCACCCTTTATTTATACACAACAAAGGGCTCCATTAATTAGTGAAGAGACACATCTATTGGCCAAATCTTAATTCAAACCTACAAGACTTGAAAACCAATAATTACTTGTCAACTTCAAAAATTCATTTTGTTACGATATTCCGACACATAGGAAATAGTTAAGTATAACTTGGTCTAGTGTAGAGTTAGGTAAAGTGTGTTTCTTTATTATGTACTTTTGTAACTTACAATCCGACAATTACGATATGTTCTAGACATGAAGTAATCTGACGGTTCATTCTCTTCTCGGTATCACTGACACTTGATCCGTGGCTTAACACTCGATTGGTCCATGATCTCTATTTAAAGAGCAGGAGGGTCATTTGTAGGGTGACCGTTCATGAGAGAAGCTTATGTAAATTTTATTTCTTTTATTAATAAATTCCCTGGAGTGGCTGCGTTGGCTCAAGTCGTGGACTGTTTCCTTCTTTGAGGGTTTTAACCACGTCAAGAATACTGGTGTATTGATTTTTGATCTGTTTGTGAGTAGTGTCCTTTGGTGTTCTATCTGAGGAACTTGCCCTGTAAATTCCTACATGGTATCAGAGCTATTTGAGGGTCGCATCTGTTGGTGATCCGAATCCGAAGCTTGTACAAGTGCATGCGACTGTCGTTCCTTATATCTACTGTTTCTAACTGCTTTCGAGCCGAGAGGACTGCTCTATTGTGTTAGGAGCATCTATTCCAGTGAGGAACCCCTTTCATTTCACGCGAAAAGGTTTCTAGTAGCCCTAGCTATGTCATTTTTAAGATATGGAAGTATACAGTCTTTAATTGCAGTTTTAATTATTTATCTCTCTATTTATTTCGGTTTATTTATCTCTTAGTTTTTTATTACAAGATCTATACCTTTCATTTCTACATATGCTCTTTGCCCCGCGATTCTGTGCGATTTGGACAAACCAGAAACAGAAAGGAAGGATTTTTCTCATGCGTATGCTCTTTTCTGCCACATCTTAGTGTGATCTCGGAAAATCAGAAACATTGAGGAAAATATTGAGTTTTTGGCAAAAGCTAACTTCAAGCCATAAGGTTTGTTTTTTTTTGTATGTCTGTGTTGGGTTGTGTGGTTTTTTGTTTTGTAGGCAAAAAGGGTTTTTTCAAGTAAGCACGCACCTCAAAGCTTCAGTGACTAAAAAAAAACCCTTCCTCTTTTCCAAAAATTACTAACATTTTAAACTAGCTCACTTGGTCCAAAGTTACTTTATGAGAATAGAGGTCTTGAGTTTAAGTATTTCTTTTTGTTGAGTTACTTTTTCAAAAAGCACATGTAACTTATGTTTTAAAGTTACTTTATGTAAAAGTGTTCTCACCCATTATAAAAAGTGAGTCACTTATAATTCTAAAGTCTCTTTATCTTTTATTTAAGTTACAATTTAATGGGTAGCTCATATAGTATCATTGTAAAGGTGACTTTCACTTATTTATAAAAGTGGGTCACATAATTTTTTTTTTAAAGTGAGCAATTAGATTAAGTTTGGAAAGGGGGGAGGGATTTTTTTTTTTTTTTTTAAATATAACATTACCATTCACTTTTGCACATTCACGCACTTCGTCGGCATCCTCAACATCTTTTATTTAAAAAGCTATAACTTCTTCATCTGGAAATTGTTTTCAGAGCCGTTTTTTTTGAATCGGCCTAATTTTTCGAGATCTTTCCATTGGAATACTTAGTTTCAGCATCTACAGCTTCAGTTTCTGTTAAAATGGAAAGTCCATGCCAAGTTATTCTTGACAACACAAACTACTTCCAATGGTGGTCCTACATTATGGATTTACTTAGAAGTAAAGGTCTTTACAGAATAGCCTCATGCTAAGAAACTAAACCTAAAGATGAAGATAAGGCAGCCAAATGGGAAAATAGGCAAGATCAAGCACGTGGGTTGATAGGGATGTCTATTTCTCCAGAGCTTAGATTCCATATTGCAGAACTTGATATCCCTAATGAAGCAGTGAAACAACTCACTAAAGTCTTTGGAATTAAAAATGAAATTAGAGCCCATCAACTCAAAAATGAGTTGCTTATGTTGGACCCCAATAATTTTTCTTCGATTGAAGATTTTTTGTCCAAGTTCAAGACCCTTAGACTTCTCTTGGAAGGTGTTACGGTTAAGAAAGAAAATGGTAGCCTTATCTATTCCATTCTTACTAAGTTGGGACAAGCCTACTCTGTGTTTGTTTCCACCTTCCATTCTTTTAGAGAAGCATTTATTTCTCAAGGACAAGACAAGAAGCCTTCTCTTTTGATGCCTTTTGTGATTCTTTAATAAGAGAACAAGAAAAACTCTTACATCTTGGTCTTCTTAATCTTGGAAACTCTTCTAAGAAAACCTTATCTGCCTAGCAACAACCAAATTCAAAGAATCCTAAGAAGCAGTATCCTAAAAAAAATGGTCCTAAACCAAACAAGTGTCCTAAGTAATTTCAGTCTCAAAATAAAAAATCAATTCAACAAAATGATAAGGAAAATAAAAACAAAGGGAAGAAGATTGATAGACATTGCAACTTTTGTAATCGAGATGGCCACATAGTATCCAAATGCTTTAAGAAGATGGAAGCCTTGGAAGAAACAATGAAGAAGCATAACATCCATTTGGAGCACTCGTCAACTTCAACTTCATCTTCAGGAATAACACGTTCTGCATGTGGTTGTCAAGCATCTCGGTCTGGTTATGCACTAAATGTATCTTCTTGTTCTCATTCTCATGAGTGGCTCATTGATTTTGGAGCTTCTTATCACATGGCCAAAAACAAAGCCATGTTTTCTTCTTTAAATGATTATAACACCAAAAATATATATGTTGGTGATGATAGATCTCTTAGTGTTGTGGGGATTGGAACTGTTCATGTAGACAATGGTCAATTTAATGATGTATTATGTGTTCCAACCTTATCCTGCAACCTTCTATCTGTATATCAGATAACTCATTCAGGTGAAGGTAAAACCGTTGAATTTTCACCTCACAAAGTTGTAATTAAGGACTTAAGAGATCCTAAAAAGATTTTAGCTACTGGCATTGCTGATGATTCGACAAGGTTGTATAAGTTTAACAACTTTGGGTCATCAACTCTTCCCTCGGTATTTGTTGCTCATAATGATGAAGTGAGCAAACTTTGGCATGAACGATTTGGTCATTTACACTATCGCTCCCTTCAAAATCTATGTGAAGAAAATATGGTGACAGGTCTTCCTATGGTATCTTGTAGAGATGGTGTTTGTTCCGGATGTACTCGGAAAATATCATCGAGATAGTTTTGAAAAACGTGTCTCTTGGCACGCCTTAACCCCTTTATAGCTTGTGCATAGTGATTTATGTGGTCCACTTACTGTTGTTTCATTCTCTGGCTACAATATTTCTTAACTTTCATTGATGATTTCTCCAGACGCACTTGGGTATACTTCTTAAAACTCAAGAGTGAAGTATTTAACATGTTCGTGGCCTTTAAGGCCTTTGTTGAAAAACAATCTGGACATCAAATTCTTAAGCTAAGATCTGATAATGGTGGAGAATATGTTAACAACAAATTCATCAACTTTTGCACTAAGCATGGAATTAAAATGCAACATACTGTTCCATATACTCCACAACAAAATGGTGTATAAAGGAAATGGCTAATTGTATGCTTCAATGTAAAGGACTTAGTCTTAATTTTTGGGCAGAAGCAATTAACTGTGCAAATTACATAGTAAATCACACTCCTACGTTTTAAAGAATATCACTCCAGAAGAAGCATGGAGTTCAATTAAACCAGATGTAAGTCACTTTCATGTTTTTGGAAGTGAAGCATGGGCCCATATTCCAGATGAGAAACATAAAGTTTAAAACCTAAGAGTGAAAAATGTATTTTTGTTGGATATTTTGAAGATGTCAAAGGATATAGACTTCTTTCACCTAAATCCAAAAATGTTATCATTAGAAGAGATGTAAAGTTTACTGCAAATATATCGGCCTACGAGCCTAGTTCGACGAATGTGCCACCTCTCTCTATCCCTTCTGCTTCTGAAAATATTTCTTCTTCAGATGATAATAGCGAGGATGAAAAGCCTCCCCCACCTTCTTGGGATCCTCCTTCAGCTCCTCAGCTTCCAAAATGGGTCTGCGCTACTCAGGATGCAGCAGGTGCTCTTGCAGGTGATCCTATAGATCAACGTCGCACTCGTTCTCAGTTTGATAGAGCCTCTTCTTTACTGGCTCAAGCTCTAGCGAATTATGATCCTGACACCTTTGCAGAAGCTTCAAGCCATCCATATTGGGACGCAGCTATGAATGAAGAATATCGTTCATTATTGGCAAATGATACATGGGATCTTGTTCCTCTTCCAAAGGGACGAAAACTTGTTAGATGCAAATGGGTTTACAGAACCAAGTATGGACCAGATGGAAAAGTTGATAAACATAAAGCTCGTCTTGTTGCTAAGGTTTTTTCACAAGTTGAAGGCATTGACTATACTGAAACCTTCTCCCCTGTTGCCAAAATGAACTCTATCCGCCTTGTTCTTTCCCTTGCTGCCTCTTTCAAATGGGAAGTCTATCAGATGGATGTTAAATCTGCCTTCTTGCATGGGGACTTGCATGAAGAAGTCTATATGGAACAACCTCTTGGCTTTATACACACAGACTCCAGCCTTTTATGTCGGCTTAAGAAATCCCTTTATGGTCTCAAGCAAGCCCCTCAGGCTTGGTATGCCAAAATGGATAGCTTTCTTTTAGATACTGGCTTTTCTAGGTGTCATTCTTTCCTATTCCTTCCTATTCCTCTATGCTTTGCAGAAAAGGCATGTTCTACTTGCTCAGATGGTTTTTTCTCTTCAACAGTTCACAAGAATCCACTCAATTCATCAATTTTCATGGTATTTAAATCTTTGGAGACCATAATACTGGTAGTGACCATCTGAAACTTAGGCAGAACACTTCTTAAAATCTTTTCAATTAGCCTTCTTTCTGGGACATCTTCACCTAATTACCTCATCTGATTGACAAGATCTTTCATTTTTGTGATGTAATCATGAATGGATTCATTACTTTGCATATGGGCATTTTCAAAATTCCTCCTTAATGTTTGCAGTTTAGCTACAACAACACCTTCATATGTGTTTTTTAAGATATCCCATGCTTCTTTAGATGATATTGCACCACTGATTCTTGGAAATATAGATTCTTCAAGAGCGCTGCCTATAAGTGAAAGTGCTTCATTATCTTTCTTAATAAGTTCCTTAAGAGATTTCTTTTCATCATCACTTAATGCTTTGAATTCATCAGGAGAAGGCATAGTGTATCCATCAGTTACAAGTTCCCATAAATCTTTAGTGATGAATATAGGTTGCATACGTTTGCTCCAATAAAAATAGTTTGTGCCAACAAGTTTAGGCAATACAATACTGCTTGTTGCCATGAGGAGAGTAAGAGAGAATTAGAGAGAGAAAGTGCACAATGAACACAATGTGTCCCACTTCGACCCGGGACAAGAACCAATGTCCCAAAAAATTAGGACTCAACCACTACCGCCAAAAATATTTATTAATATTTGAGTACAATGAAGAGCTTAAGAAGCTCAATTATATCAAAGATGAAACATGACTCCTTCAAGACTCACTCTCTTAATACATTTTCTCAATGAGTACAATATCTCTTAATAAGAGAAAAAAATAATATAACTTTACACCACTTATGAGAAAATATCTTTACAAAAATATTTCCCACATTCTTACCAAAAATTACAAATTCATTTAAAATATTCCTTTCAAACAAAAAAACTCCTCCTCTAGTTCTCTCTCCTAATCCTCTTCTCTACTAATTCTTTCTCCTTCACAAATTTTATTCCCCACTAACTCACTCATAAACTTATGACATAATTAAACAAAGGTGAGAATTTTAAATCCATTAAAAAATCACACCACTCATTTACGTTGACTCACTCTTATTTAGATTTTAGTTTCACCATGCATGCCATTTTAATATTTAAAACATCATGCATGTGATTCCACGTGCTATTTAAGAAAACTTCATTCCACGCTTATTAAAAAAACTTCATTCAATTCTGTTATTTAAAGTGCTCCGAGTGGCATGCATTAAACTCCATGCAGTGTTCAACGTCAGCTTCTGCCATGTTGATTTAGACATTTCTCCTTTAATGCAGGTCTACTGCAACCAGAATTCAACAAGAATTGTCTCCAATGCAGATCTACAAGCTATGCAATGCACAAGTCTCCAGGAAAAGTTGAATGTTCCAAAAAACTTTGACTCATATCTGTAGCAATACACACAGAAACACAGTGATGGAATACAAATTAAATGGTTCAAATGATGGAATACAGCGAGGCACCAATATAGGCAGCTGTCCACGCAGCAAACATAGCAGTTCACGCTTGAACTTGGCAGCACATAGCTAGGTGCCAATCGACACAGCAGTCCACATAGATATGTAGCTCTCACTACAGACTTAAATCTTGTTCTCTGAATTTAAAAAAAATAGCATAGGATATAATACTCCATGCACTGGCCTCAATTCACATGCAACATTGGTCACTCTAGCTCTGATACCAAATGAAAGAAAGAACAGTAATATTTAACAATAACACACCGGCTCTCACGCAATAACTCAATCAAATTATTAACATAGATATATATTTATACATGAGGAGAGGTGTCGGGATTTTTCATCTCCACAAATTTCTCAATCAATAACTCCACAAATCACTCCATAATTCAACAATCATCCACAAATCTCTTGTCTGTCGTTCCACTAATTTCTCCATAAATGTCTCACTAAAAACAACAACTTTAATTATTTAATATTTGACAAATGATCCATTATTCCATCAAAACCCCTTTGGAACTATTAATCTATCTATTAAGTGTGTAGAGATCTTCAGGATATTCAGCCCTTGGGTAAACTTCAAGTACATGGACTTTGAGGTGACCACACTTTGTTTGGACTCTAAGCTTATCTAATGATTTGTGGTGCAGGGTTTTTGGCTAGTACATTAAATAAAAAATATTTCTATAAATTATTTTCAAATTTTTAATTGGGCTAAAAGATTTATTTGCTAATTAGAGCTTGAATTTAATTATGAATAGTGTAAATAATTTGTAGATTAATTTGTGAATGTTTTTTCCACTAACCCTTGTAATTATTTTCTTTTTTGTACATAATTATTTGGGGCTTCTTGGGCTTTTATTTTCAAATTTCTTTTAGATTTTGGGGATTGGCTCTATTTATATAATTTGCAAGTGACAAGGATCAAGGATTCAAAGACAAATTTGAAGTTTGAGAGCTTAAGCCCTCACCTAGCCCAGACAGCTAGGGTTTGGGCACTATTCACCTTTGAAGGAGCTGTCCAACCAAGAGGAGTAAGTCGTTCAACTTTTGGAGGTGGATCTAGGGTCTAGAAGCCTTGTTCTACAAGACCTATATCCTAAAATCTCAACGCCTAGTGTCCTTGTGGGAGCCGCTTGCCCTAGAGGGCCTAATTCACTACACAGATCGGGTTTCTCATAGGATTTAACATTTGAAGTGGTTTTGCAGGTGGATTTCCTAGAGTCATTTTGGATCTTGAACTTAACAATTTTTGCTTACAAGTGGTGGCCGCAGGAGTTTTTGAGGGCATTAGGTCTTGGCCGCAGGCCTAATAGACCTGTTTTAGCCTAGCCACAACCCCTAAAGGGCCAATAAAACCCTTGCCGTAGGCCTATTAGGCCTCTAGGTCTAGACCGTAGGCCAAATTAGGCCATAAAGGCCTAGCCGCAGCCTTGGATTGCTCTTGAAGACCCTTATGCAGCCTTGGTAGCTTGGTAATTGGATTCCAAATTGATTTTGGTGCTAACTCTTTGTGTTTGCAGGCCCAATCACAAATTTGGCAAGGGTTTTGTAGTGGTTCATTATTGGTAATTTGTCATTTTTTTGTTTGAGGGCTAACAAATTTGTTTTGCAGGCTTGAGATGAAATTTGGAACAAGTTTGTGGGATCGGAAAACCATTATAGCCATCACATTAGCCCTATAATCTTGGCCGCTAGTATTTGGAGGCCTTCTAGGCCTAGTCGCATACACTGGAAGGTCTGATCCATCTTTTTATTTTGGTTTTCAAGCTAACAAGTTTGTGTTGCACTGATTTCATGGAGTTTCGCACTTGTCCTTAAGGCTAAAAATCACATTTTTGGGGCTTACACTTGCTACTCTTGCTCATTTGTCCTAGCCGCAGGCGTAGGAGGTCAATCTAGCCTAGCCATGGGGTTTTGAGGGCCTTCTCCCTTGGTTTTCAGACTGATATCTTGTGATTGCAGGTGTTAGAGGGGCTACATCGCACTTTCAAAGTCAAACATCACTATTTTGGTGCCTCAACCAGCCAAATTTGCCCTCAAAGGAAGACCGCTAGGCCTTAAGTGTTTGATCTCTCTATCCTTTCCTATTTTTTTGACTGTCACATCAATAACCAGACCTGAAACTAATGAAAACCGTGGCATAATTTCATAATATTCACCTTGAAAAGGCATAAAAACATTCTCTAATAAGCCTAAGAACCTAAAGGATTAACTCGCATTAAGTAAAGGCTTATTCATCATTGTTATTTCTTTGTTTTCAAGTGATTTTTGGACTGTCTTCACAATAATAAGTGGGCTAATCCGATTGCAATAAGCATTCACTGAAGTCTGGTGCATTTCTTAACATTGGTGCATTGGTCTCTCTTTGGGTCTTGAGGATAAGATAGCACTCTTGCATGTTAACTCTTTGCATCTTTGCATTCTTTCATCATTGCATTGTGTCTCTCTTTCTAACATCCATATTTAGTTAGATGCATTTGTTATTCTCTACATACATTGCATATCACTGTTGGCAATCTCATTGTTCTATTGGTGCTTGCTGCTATTGTGTTTAAAGAACATTAAAGTTTCTCTTGTTCCTAATTGTATCATAACGTAATTATAAGAGAACCATTCTAATTCACACATTAATAAGCATATTGGATCATTAAGTAATAAATATTGCTAATCTTGATTCATTGAGATAAACTGTTGTATAAATGCTTCGTTCATTTGCTATTGTCATCTTGTAATCTTGTGTTGAGAAGTAACATTGTGAGCATCTTGATTTCAAGTCATTTATATTTGAAATCTCATTGAAGCAAATCTTATCATCACTTTGCATCTTCATTCTAGGACTAGAAGTGCATTTTTAAAAATTTACCTCCAAGCATAAGCTTGGTTGTAAGAGAGATAGGACCACTTTCTTCACCCAATTTGAGAAGAGTAGACCCTCATTCATAGTTAACACAGGTGACCTTGCAGTTCTCTTGTGGGCAATCCCTTGTAGGAACAAAGGCACTTGGGTGGTTAGAACTCCACAGGAGGTATCGCTAATGAGGCCTTAGCCTCCTTCCTTTGGACTTCTCTCTACAACATGCGTTCGAGACTAGCTTCGAAATAATTGAGAGGAAGGACTCCCCTAGACTAGGCATTTAATTAAATTTGACCAAGATCTGGCATCTCACATTAGATTAGGTCCTGCACTTCATCTAGGATAGATCTTGCATCTTGTAGCAACTTTTCATCTGGTAACTTGATATATTAATCTCTATTGTGAAAGTAATTAATCTTGAAGGCACTGGTCTATCACTTATATCTTAAAAATCTAATTTGATTATGCTTAATAATCTTACTTGTCACATAATTCTAAGTCATGTTGCTAGGACATTCAGTCATATCTCTTGAACTTGTTGGTTTCCAACAAATTTTGTATCTTTCCATCCGTAGGGATTATCCCCCTTAGCCCACATTTAGGAGATAGCTTAAACAGAGAGGACAAGGATCAGAGTGACACCCTTCCCTGAGTTTTGTCACATTTGGTGTACAATTCGGGTGACAACAGGATAGATTGGTGAGAAATCATGAGTTTATATCTTATTGATGGGGCATCATTCTAAGTCAGGGGAATAGTACAGTAGGGACCCTTAGATGTGAGGGATACTGCATGCTCCAGTTAGCAGTGGGATGTAGGCCAACAATTCATCAACATTCTAGTTGCACTAGCCCAACATCAACATAGTGGGGTTGACCTTGGTCTATGCCAGGGGTTGGATTGGAGAGAAGTGATGAGTTGGTATTCTATTGGTGGAGCAACATCTATGGTCAGAGACATAACATAACTAGAGCCATGGGGTATGGACGATGATGATTGTCCATGGTGGCTTTAGGATCCAAGTGGATCCATTGATGGTGGATTGAGTCAATGACTTGTTTGGGAGCCAATTATTGAGGGAGCCATTCATTTTTTTCTAGCATAAAGGCATGATGTGACCTAGTGGTTTGTATGGGATCCTGGTATCAATATACAATTGCCGCTGCGATGGTAAGATACAGATTGCTTGAGGGTAAGAAATCTTGGGGTGGGAGAACTTGTAATATCCCCATTTTTAGTTTCCTCTATAACACAACTAGGATGGATTTTCAAGGTATGTGATGGGCAAGTCACAGGAGCAAGATTACGTGATCGGGGTTCCCTAAGGGGTTTTGAGGAGCTTTATGGGGCCCAATGGCATTCACTTGGCATATTTCATCATCATGATCAGTCTTACACAATTCACTTCTGGTTCCGTTGCATTTCGATAATTCCCGCAAAAAAGGGTTATTATTGAGTTTGTTTAAATTAATTACACTTAAGGTGTCATTCTCGGAGGTATATTTAACGAAACACCTTAGTGTAATAGCTTGTTGGAACTAGAAGGAGAAGATCTATAGGATGGGATGGTGAAAAGTGGATTTTAGTGGCCAGAGAAAGGATGGTGGCTAATTTAACATTTTCCCGGATTAAAAAGTGACTTTAATTAGTCTCATAATTAAATAAAAGGAGGGAAAAGAGCTAAATGGAGAAAAAGGCCAGTAATAAAATAAAGGCTTCTAGAAGGATCCATTAGATCTATAAAAGGGGGCGTAGGCCGTTTTAGGATATCTTGGTTTGGTTGAGCATTGTTGTAGTGAGGGTTGGGGAACAAAGTTCCCAACTTCAGCTAAGCCCAGGATTGAGACCCTCGGGTTAACTATTGTGTGTTGGACAAAAACCCAACACCCTTGAGGAGATTCCATCTTGGAATTTCATAGAGCTTCAGTGGAACAACTAGAGATCAAACCTGTAATAGATTTGAAGTCGGAGTGAGGATCATCCAAATTCTCAACTTGGGCATCATTGTCATCTATAGTATTTTGGAGGCTAGGTTCAACTTGCAGAAGATTATCTCGTGGCCTTCTTTCTCTCAGCTAATTATAACTCTTGTACTGATCTATTATATCATTATTAACAAAGCTGGGTTGTAGTATTTCTTGTGTTTTTCTGAGTTCCATGCTATAAATCTATTTCATTCGACCATAATTTCATAGTGCTTGCTTTTGAAAAATGTAACTAGGTTCGGTCTTCATAATGACATGTGTAATTGTGATTTTATGTAATTGATGTAAAGAAGAAAAATAAAATTATTTTTGTAATGCTTGTCTCATGGGTTTCATGAGCAAGGAATTTTATTTTTAGTAATGGCTCCCATTGTGAGCCCTTAGGATTGGTCATAAAGTCAAAGAGAGTCAATGTCATGTATGAAGGACCCTTCTTGGGCATGTTATATTTGTATATGAGTCAATGAAAATGTCAAATAGCCCTCCAAGACCAAGCTCAAGCATCTACTTCAAGTCAGCCTTAAATAAAATAATGAATTTGCTCCAACAAACATGTCGGCTCACCCATTGCTAAAGTCGGCTTATTATGGAGGCTCCAACAACTATAAATAGGGTAGCTCGACCTCATTTCAGAGCAAGAATTTTGGTCATCAAGAAGTTTGCAATAGGAGGTGCGAAGTTCATCAAGGAGGCCTATAACCAAGCGAAGGAAGGGAGAATATAAACCGAGGTCTTTTCTGATCTGTTTTTGGGTTGATCTTCTCCACACATGCGAAGAAAAGGGTGTTGTCCACTGCAGTAGAAGCTGAGGTATCACAGTCTCCTTTGAAGGACTGATTAAGAAAGAGAACAAGTTCATTATCAAGCCGAGTTGTCAAGGAAGCTACCTCCACCTATAGCGAAGGGAATCAAGGTTCCAAAGTTGATAATTTACACGTGCTAGGGTTTTTGACGGAAGCCAAGAAGTTGCAGGTTTGAAGCAGAGAAAAAGAAGGCTGAGATCTAAAGTATAGTTGAGGTACAAAGGAAGGTAAGCATTTGGACCAAGTGTTGACTTAGGCATGAAAAAGAAGCAGTGAAAGGAAACTTGAGTCTTAGTCTTGGAGTGGCAAATAGGTCAAGGGTCTTGGTCTTGATATTCGTTAATTGAAGTCTCTATGAGAAGAAAAATTTATTTGGGTTTTCCTCTCAAGTGGGAGAGGTCTTGGCTCTGGCTAATAGCCTACATTCTTTGTCTCTTCTCTCTTTATTGCTTATGCTTTGATAGTTGTTTGATGAAGAACACTATAATAATCTAACTAAGAGAAGACGATAATCTATTGAAATAAAAAGCATTCACAAGCAGTTATCTATCATAGAGAAATCACCTAATTGCTTTGCCCTAGATTTCTCAACACTTGCTCTGCTATTGTTTGGAGGAATTTATGGTTAAATTTTTATTAAAGCAGAATTATAATTTCGGCATATTACATAACTAACCTTTTACTTGCATGATTTGGTGGGAGTCCAACTTGCCTCCTTGAAGATTAGAACATCCAATTGCCCCGAATGCTAGATCCTTGGCATCACAAAGTTCCTCAAATTGCTAATAGAGAAATTCAGAGACTACACTATTAATAAATAAATACAAAGACATGAAGTCTCTCAAAATGCGAACAAAGAAATCCAGATTGTCTACCATGATGCCCACATCATTTTCAATGTAATCAAACCAGTTCACAAACGAATTCACATTACCAATGTGGCACAAAGTTGCAAATTACATTTAATCCCTACGATACATTAAGCCCGATGGATTTAATGATGCATTGGGACTTGTTGAGGGCATCCCCTTTGACTCCTTGTACCACTTATTCGATGACAAGGCCATTCATTCTGATTTTATGTTTGGTAGGCCCAAATCCCAATGATCTCAAGGCAAGGTACATTTATTGCAAGCCACCAAGTGAAGCCCCTTTGTCTTCTCTTGCTTCTTTGAAGGAAAGCTTCCCAGAACACACTTCAAAGCTTTTTAGGCTAAGCTTTTTGATTTAACAAGTGTTGGAGGCCTCCCATCCAATAAGAAAATCCTTTTTGTCATCCTCATTAACATATGCCCCATGATTGGTGGCAAAAACTATCCATACAGAAATATTGTCCTCCATAGATTTTTGTGTCAATTCAAGTGTTAGAGCCAAGTCATTCGTATTACAACTTACATCATATCTTGTATGGAGTGTTAGAGGAACATTTTTCATAACATCCAACAAGATGACACATTTGGACTTCAAGAGTATCATTTTCTAGAACCAAGGTGCTAGCCTTCTTTATAAGATCAAGATATCCAACAGATAGATCATATATGTTAGCCAAACATCAAGTGTATCAATGTATCACATTAGATAGAATTCAAGAAGGTCAAAATGTTCAACACCAAGTGCATAATTTCATCATAGGAGACATATATTGAAGTCACTTTCATATGCATGTATGAGCCATTAAAGAAAGAGGCATTCTCATCATACCTTAAGGCTTACTGAGTCAATAGCTGAAACACAACATACCATGCATACCTTGTGGTATTCAAATACCTGAGCACCTACTCATTAGACATAGGCCACTTGAAGCACTTTATCATCTTTTCATTAAGTACCTCTTTGTCTCTTTCCAGATTTGCATCTCAAAATGATCCTCAAGAAGGATCTACACATCACATCTCATCAAGGAGGTTAGAAACATCCATATACTCAAATACATATGTAGGAAGTACAAGCAATAAACATAATCATCATATCCATAAGTCTAACAAGTAAGAAGCATCATAAGTCAAGAAATACTTATCTTCAATGAGAGGTGATCCTCTCCCTCTTGAACCAATCTTCAAGAGCCATCAATGTCCATGGTCCATATACTAATGTTGCCTTAAAATATCTAAACTGATCTGCTAGGGATTATCTAGAGCTTGAGCATCTTCCCATTGACCAAGTAGGTTCCATACCTCATATGCTTTCCATAGACTAGGGTTTTCTCTCTAATCCTAACCTCATAGAATCCATCAAACCCTAATCATCAAGATGCCTAGGGTTTTCTTCAAACCCTAATCATCAAGATGCCTAGGGTTTTCTTCAAACCCTAGAATTCTTTTAGGTATCCACCATCCTCTTCTTGCTTCCATCAATGGTGTCATCATCGAGGTGATCTCCATGGCTTTTCTTCAGCCCAACTCTGATACCATGTTAAATTTTCTTAGGGCGACATTGTTCTTTACTTTGATAATTGCATTTCACCATTAATACTTTAAGTTCACCCCATATCATCATTACATTATTCAGATCTACACCATTATACATCAGCATATGCAATTACATAGAAAGAAACAACATCACCATCATCATCAATGCAATAGAACATAAAAGGAACAGTAGAAGAAAGCATGCACACACATAGAGACATCGGGATTGGTTAGAGACCAGGGCAAAACCTACTATGGGGAAAACCCTTGCAAATCTTCTTCTTCTTAGATTGTCATTAAATGATGCAACAAAAGGGAGTACAATGATCCATAACTTTATCTATGCAGCAAAACAATAATGATATCTATGAAATAGATATAATCATGCTAGGAATCATAACCCTCATACTGATGGCTGTAATGTGCTGCCACAAACTGATGTCAATTGCTATATACTTCTCTCACTGTGCTGAACACTGCTGTCATTGTTAATGAGCCCAATACATATATTTGCAGCGGAAACTAACAAATCAGATCTACAGATCTATAGATCTGTATAACAGTAGAGAGAAACCCAGATCTACCAGATCACTGAAGTCAACTGAAGCCAAGATGTCAAAACCCTAGATCTGAACTGGGTCGCCCTCATCAACACTGTTTGTGAGCGATTGAAACTTTTGGGTCGCTCTCACAAATACAGTATGCGAGCGACTGTGACTGCAGAGTCGCTCCCAGGAGGTCTCTATGCATGTGACTTTGGCATTGAACTGCAAAGACCCAAAGTCACTCCCTTGCCGAGTTGTGCGAGCGAACTACAAAACAAAGTCGCACCCTTGCCGAGCTATGTGAGCGACCGAGAAGACAGGGTCGCTCCCAAGGCTGTCTGGTGTGAGTGACTGGGGACCGAAACCTTTCGATCTGCCTCTTAACCCATAGTCGCTCTCACTGAATTGTCTCCGAGCGACAAGAGAGCCAGTATTGCTCTTTTGCGCACTCTATGCCTGCGACTGAGGACGAAAACTTCTATTCTGTGCCAGCAACCGAGATCTAGAAAACCCTAACCCTTGAGCGAACCCTTCATTTGTAATTTCAGACCCAATGTGAACTTCTGCTGATGAACTTGTGCGAGCCAAACAAAATAGAAGAATAGAACCATGTCTTAAGTGTGTTCAAATGAGCTTGAGGTCACTTCCTTTTATAGGCTTTCTTGAGGGTTTACTTGGGGATAAGGTTGACCCAAGCAATTACTCATGTGGTTAGGGCCGACCCATTCTATAATACATGTGAGAATAAAATAATTAATAACTCAACTTCTGCTTAACCAAATTGGGTGATCTTTAGGTCAATTTTGGTCCTCTCGAAGGAGGAATCTAATGCAATCATTATCTTGGTCATTTGCGCTGTCCAAGGTGGTATTTTACCGCAATTTCAAAAATTAACAGGTCCTGGAGGGAGATTTTGACACTTTTGACTCACAATAAATTGTTTTGATACATGATGCCCAATAGGGTCTTTTACATATGATAATGACTCTTTGACTTCTTTGACTCCATAACAAAGCCCTAGAAGCACACAATGGGTGCTTGACCTATAAATAAAATGACCTTGAGCATGAAACCATTGCTATAAAATAATAATAATAAATTTTCTTTCTCTTTTACATCAAATACAAAAATGAAGATTACATAAGACATTCTGAAGACTGAACCTAGTTACATATTTCAACAATGGCTACTCTCGATTTTGTTTTATCCATGGTCCTTTTGGCTTTCTGTCATTATTGACTTCCGCCTAGTGGGTGGTAACTCCCTACCTTGATGTGCATCCTTATAATTTGGGATGGTGTTGTTAGTTTTTCGTAGCATTGGATGTGCTCTAGCCATGAAAATTGGTGGAGAGGCTAAGGCACGTGTTCTAAAGAACCCAAAAACCATTTGGTGAAATTCCACTCGGGTTGTATTTTATTAAAATAATTAATATTTTTAATGGGTTCCTAAGTCTAAAGTTAGGAAAATTAAAGTATTAATGGGTATTAATTAAAATATGGGTGAGTGTAATGATCCTAAACAAGAATGTAAGTGATATACAAAGCATGTAGACAATCCAGCAATCAGAAAAACGAAATATGCATTAAGCACCAATGGAAACACTGGAAATAGAGAACTGCTGAGCCATTTTATTACTTCTTCAGTGGCAAAATACAATAGTAAAATAGAATGGTGCACCTGGGCTTGTCTTAATGGATAAGCTTGACAAAACCCAAGTGAGAAAATGCTGAACTGAAGGCTGCTACAACTGCTACACCAAACTGAACTACACTACCGCAGGAAACCGCTCTGTCAGTTGACTTTGAAGGGCTGGGATCATTGCTTCCCGTGCTAAAAAAATAATGAGATTCCAGCTCCTTGCTCCTTGGCCTAAACCCAGAAAATCCCACGAAGAAATTGGCCAAATGTTGACCTCGGAATTTTGACCCAAATTCCCGTCAACTCCTCTAGCTGCTGGCTGAGTTGGGACCCTTGTTTGACCCCTTAGATCTGCCCATAAAATTCTATAAAATCAAGAGTGTGATCCTTGCCCAAAACCCAAAAAAACCCATAAGGGGTTTCCCTTGGTTCCAACCTTCAAAAATTGACCTTTCACAACTTGGCCCTCCAATTTCGAATTTTGTTGCTGTGACGGTTCCTGTCAATCTCTGCTCTCCCAACTCCAACAATCCTCCTCAAGGGGCCCTCCAAGTGATCTCCTACTTCTCTCGGCCAGCTCCAACTCTACAATTCGTTCCTCTAACTCCCACGTGAGCCTAGTGGTGGCTCTCTACGCAGGCCCCGGGTAACTGTAAATTGAACTGCTGGAATGCTGGCTCTGTTGGCTCCAAAACTCACAAGAAAGACTGGCCCTTTGTTGCTCTCCGAATCCTCTAACTCTCTTGGAAAATGCTTGATCACTGATAGCTCCAAACTCCCCCTGCGTATTCTCCAGCTAGCCAGAAATATGCACTCCCTTTTGTGGCTGAATGGTAGTGCTGTACACACTTCTAATCAATGTGAAGCGCACCTTGCTCCAATCGCTATCCACCCAGATACAGGTACTAGAAGCCCTCTACATACTAACAATAAGTAAAGCATCATGATAAAGTAGGACTCTGCCCAACTCCCCATGTAATTACCCTACTAAGTAGTCCAACTCATGCACTACAAGACTAAACCCCTGAAGATGCAATCCAATCCTTGTGGGATTGAACCCTTGTCTACCCGGGCCTCCCCTGATCAAATCCTGTCGATCACCTTGCCACACCGGTGAAGTTCCCCACACCATCAACAAATCACTAAAACCAAATGGAAGATTTGGATGACCCTCCCCTGTAGAAACTAGCTCACCTCTACGGGTAGTTGAACTGCTCAACCCTGTTATGCCAGAATCCCCTCCGTCGCAGAAGGAACCTATCCTGCTGACATCATGACACTTTGGTCATCACTGACTGTCTAGCATGCTCGTAACAAAGACTCCTCTCCCATAACTCTTGGCCCTAATCTATGCGATGATCGAGGTTAGGCCAATCTTGCCAAATGACTCAACTATTGATTTGGGGTAGCATCGGATGTGCTCTAGCCATGAAAATTGGTGGAGAGGCTAAAGCACATGAGATCTCCAAGACCCAGAAATGGTTTGGGGAAATTCAACCCGGTTAGAGAGATTAAAATAATTAATATTTTTAATAGGTTTCTAAGTCTAAACTTAGGAAAATAAAAATATTAATGAGTATTAATATAAAACTGGGTTAGAAGGTTCTAAATCACATGGATCAAGGCAAATCTAATCTTAGCCATTGATTAGAGATTTAATCTCGACTGTTGAAGACTCAACAGAAAAATTATAAGAGGAGGCTTGAGGGTCAGTTGGAGATACACCAAGATTGATCAGTCAGTTCGATTTTCTGGAGCAGGGTTTGCTGAGAGAAATCGAACAAGTGATCAGAGTTGCAGCGAGGGGGAGTGTATGTGCATAGTAGAGAGGTAGAGATAGTGTCGAAGGACCAATGCAGAGGCATAGGATTCTACGCAGAGCCAACAAGAGCCACACAAAGGGTCAGAGGGATTGCGCAGAGGCTATCGGGGCTTGTGTGAGTGACAAAGAGGGCCAGAGAGCCTGCACAAAGCATTAGAAGGCTGATGCAAAGGCTTCCAGGCTAATGCAGAGGCCAGGAGGGCTGACGCAGAGCCTCAAAGAGGTGTTGGAGAGTTTTTCGTGGAGCAAACTTGTTGAATATCTGTTTCCAAAGAGAGGTATTACTGCCAGATTGGTTTCTCTATTGGGTGAGCCAGTTTGGCACCCAGTTGTACTCAAGAAAGCTGCTTAATAATAAAACCCTCAGAACTGTAGCACCGGTTTTCCCAAGTTGGGTTTTTCCGGGGACGATTGTGTTTAGTTGATGATCTATAGATGGTTGAGACTGCATTTGTGTTTATTTTCAGTGTTTATATGGTTAAATAACTTGTTAAGAAATTAAACAAGTAGGTGAAATAAACCAGATAGTGCCGGAAGAATTTCTAGCGGGTTAGACTTAGAAATTTCAACATGGCATCAGAGCGTTGCAGACCACAGGAGAGTTGAAGGCATCAGCCGAAATCAGAAAATTTGCAGCAGAAATAGCTGTCTCGAGAGACAAAAGCTATTCCTAACCAGAAAGCAGCAAAGGAGTGACGCAGAGGGCCTACGTCATCAGTTCGGGCTAGAGAGAGGGCTAGTGCAGAAGTAGTAAGAGGCAGAAGAGGCTCACGAAGAGGCACGTCATCCTGCTTAGCCAGGTAGGAGTGACGTAGTTGGCCAGAGGAGCAATTCAACCTTGCCGGGATTGCGCAGAGCTAAGTGGCTTAGATTCCTCAGCTGTTAGGGCTTAGGAATTGTGGGTAGATTGTGGATTGTCAAGCTAGTGGGGTGTTGTTTCTGTCGAAGTAGAACAGTACCTAATGGGACATCACCAAGGTAGAGGGAGTCGCTACCTAGGCGGATTTCTCGCTAAGAAATTTAGATCAGTGTTGCAGGAGCAAAGGGGATCGGAGAGGAGCGATTCCGAGACTTAGAGGGAGTCTAGGAGAGGATTTCCAAGAGGGAAATCGAGACTTAGAGGGAGTCTAGAAGAGCATTTCTAGGAGGGAAGTAGAGATTCAGAGGGAGTCGAAGAGAAGAGCAGTGATGGCAATGAGTGGACTAAGGGATCAGGACAGGTTGGATGGGGCATCCAACTTTGTCATTTGGAAGGCCAGGATCATGTCTTTTCTGGATAAACGTCGCATCAAGGCCTTCGCCTTGAGAATTGTGGCTATCCCAGTCGACCCAGTTGATAACGAAAGGTATGAGGATGCAATGGCCAAGGCAAAGTGCATAATCCTTGATGGGGTCAAGGATCATGTAGTTTAGCATATTGTCGAGAAGAATACTGCAAAGGAGATGTGGGATACCTTGACGACATTGTATCAAGGCACTTCTGTGTAGAGGAGGATGCTACTGGAGAATCAACTGCACTCGTATCACATGCAGAAGGGGGAGCAGATAGATCTATTCCTCAGCAGGTGGCAGGAGATTTGGGACTGGTACCAACCTACTTCCATAGGGGCCACGCCGTATCAGGGAGTTCATGGTGAGGACCGCCCTTAATGTAGTCTCCGAGGAGTGGGAGACATTCGTCCAAAGCATTTTGGGCAGAGCGAATCTTCCAGGTTGGGAAGAGATGTGGGCAACTCTTCGCCAAGAAGAGATCAGACCGCTGACCAAGACGGGAAGTAGTAGAAAAGGTGATCGAATCAAGAGAGAGGAGGAGGAGGATGTGGCTCTCGAATCTGTGGGACAGCAGGTGAAGAGAAAGAAGAAGGAAATCTCCAAGATAAAGTACTTCCATTGTGGGGAGCTGGGTCATTATGCAACCTAGTGTTCCAGGAAGAAGAATAAGCGAGAGGATTCTGATTCCAAGGCAGCGACGACTAAGGCGGAGAAAGAAGTAGAGAATGATGACGACTGTGCCATGAGTGCTCATGCACCTCTAGAGAAGAGGTGAGGAGACTTCGAGCTGTAGTCAGGAGGAGTACAGAAGATGTGGGGCAGGATCCTTGAGGTACCCAAATGCTTGGATTATATCCAGCTACGAAGCCTCGAGAGACAGTGACAGGATGACGAATGTTGGTAGAAGCAAGATGCGGATGGAGCGACAGAACAATGCTAGAGCGCAGTGAGGGTTGCAGTAGTGCGAGAGGCATAGAGGAGGTTGCAACAGCGCAGAAAGGCACAAAGGTGTTTGCAGCAGTGTGAGAGGAACAAAGTTGTTGCAGCAGTGCAGAGGCAACAGAGGGAGCACAGGATAGCAGCAGAGGGAGCTTCAACATCAGGAGGGCTTCTAGCCTGACAAGGATGTCAGTAGTTGAGTAGATCAGTTATTTACTTCTCACTATCTAAGTTGTAGTGCAGTAGTAGCAGTGGTAGTGCTAAGGGGCAGCACGATGCAGCATAATGAAAGAGAGAGCTGTAGTGCAGATGTGGTGTTGGGAGGAAGGACCAACAGCAGCACAGATGCAAAGGGAGTTGCAGTACAGATGTAGCAGTGGCAGTGGCAGAGCCATGGGCAGTAGTACAGGAGGCAACAGTGCAGAGGATGTTGGGCATCAGGCCAAGCATCAGCACAGGTACCGGTGCTGGATGATCAGAGTGATGTTCAGTGGTGGAGCATTACTAGAGCACATTCCTCGCTAAGAGGGAGTGTTGATTTGGGGTAGCATAGAATGTGCTCTAGCCATGAAAATTGGTGGAGAGGCTAAAGCAAATGAGATATCCAAGACCCATAAATGGTTTGGGGAAATTCAACCTGGTTAGGGAGATATTCAAATAATTAATATTTTTAATGGATTCTTAAGTCTAAACTTAGGAAAATAAAAATCTTAATGGGTATTAATATAAAACTGGGTGAGAAGGTTCTAAATGACATGGATCAAGCCAAATCTTATCTTAGCTGTTGATTAGAGATTTAATCTCGGCCATTGATGTTGAAGTTTCTAAGTTTACTTAGTTAGAAACCCTTCATGCACTTTTTCTGATTTATTCCTACCTACTTGTTATTTTTCATTTAACAAGTTATTTACAAAGTAAATACTGAAAATAAACGCTAGTGCATGCTAAACATATTATAGATCATCAACGAAAAGAAACAAGAATAAACACACCCCATGACACCATTATTTTTCGACCATTGTCCCCAGAAAAATCCAATGCGGGAAAACCGGTGCAACTATCTGAGGGTTTTCTTATCAAGCAATATCATAGTACAATCTGGGTGCCGAAACTGGCCTACCCAACAGAGAATTTCCTTAACAACTATACTTCACAGTTTGAGAGAAATCTCTTGGCTGAAACCTCAGAAAATCCTTCTGACAGCTCTCCAGCACAAAACTGCTCTGCAACCCCAGTGTCTGCCCAATTTGGACTGTGTTAAACCCTCTCTGTCTCACGTTGGAATTGCGTCAGCCTTTCTTGGCCTGTGTCAGCCCCAGGATGCCTTGCGTCAACTTTCTAGGCCTCTGCGTCAGACACGCTGGCCTCTTTGGTGCTCTGCGCAGCACTTGGCTGCCTCTGCGTGGCCCTACGTGAGCCCTTGATGGCTCTGTGTCACTCTCCATGGCTGCTGCCCTGCTCTCTCGGCACAATCTCTACCTTCTCTGTTTCTCTGTACTCAATGCCCCTCAGCTGCTCTCCTGATCACTGATTCTATATCTCTTAACAAACCCCGCTCTAGAGAATAGAATGACTGATCATCTGGTGTACTCTTCAAGTGATCCTCAAGCCTCCTCTTATACTTTTCCTGTTGACATCTCAACGGTCGAGATTAAGTACCTAATCAACGGCTAAGATTAGATCTGGCTTGATCCATGTCTTTTGGACCACTCTAACACAGATTCATATTTATACACATTAATATTTTATTTTCCCTAAGTTTAGACTTAGGGTCTCCATTAAAAATATTAATTATTTTAATATCTCCTGATCTGCTTAGAATCTACCCAAACCCTTTCTGGGTATTGGAGATCTCATGTGCCCCAACCTCTCCACCAAATTTCGTGGCTAGAGCACATTCGATGCTACGCCAAATCAACACTCCCTCTTAGCGAGGACTGTGCTCTAGCAATACTCCTCACTGAGTATTACTCTGATCATCTGGCATTAGTACCTGTGTTAATGCTGGGCCTTCCTGCCCACCATCCTCTGCACTGTTGCCGATGGTTCTGCCACTGCCACTGCTGCATTTATACGACGGCTCCCTTTGCATCCGTGTTGCTACTGGTCCTTTCTCCCAACATCGTGTTGTCCACTGCTGCACTGCAACTTAGTTACTGGGAAGTAAGTAACTGATCTCCCAACTGACCTCCCTGTTGGGCTAGAGACACCCACTGATGCTGAAGCTCCCTCTACCGCTGACAAGTGCTCCCTCTCTCATCTCTGCGCTGCTGCAACAACTCCTTACATCTCGCATCGTTGCACACCTCTCTATGCCTTCCTGCTCCCTTTGCATCCGTGCTGCTGCTGGTCCTTTCTCCCAGCATCGTGTTGTCCACTGCTGCACTGCAACTCAGTTACTGAGAAGTAAGTAACTGATCTCCCTGTTGGGCTAGAGACACCCACTGATGCTGAAGCTCCCTCTATCACTGACAAGTGCCCCCTCTCTGATCTCTGCGCTGCTGCAACAACTCCTTACATCTCACATCGTTGCACACCTCTCTGTGCCTTCCTGCACTGGTGCAACACTCTTATGCCTCTCGCACTGCTGCAACCTGCTAGCTCTGCACTGTCTCGGGACTCTTGCACTGTAGCTCTCTTTGCCGCTCCATCTGCATCCATTTCTACCCACTTAGCCAGTCCAACTACTCCTCATCAGGGCTCCTGTAGCAAGGTCTAATCCAAGAGGCTAGGTACCTCGAGGATCCTGCCCCTCATCGCCTGTAGTCCATCTGACTACAACTCGATGTCTCCCAACTTCTTTTTAAGTGGCGCATGTGCACTCATGGCACAATCATCGTCTGTCAAAACTTCCTTCTCTGCCCGTGCTGGCGCTGCCTTAGTCTTGAAAGACTCTCCCTTACTCTTCTTCCTTGGGCATTGGGTCACATAATGACCCATCTCCCCACAGTGGAAGCACTTGATCTTGGAGAGATCTTTTTTCTTCCGCTTCTCCTGCTTTCCCTCAGATGCTAGGGCCGCATCTTCCTCCT